>CM044962.1:5658173-6391058 GCA_024516035.1 Bactericera cockerelli | reverse complement strand
CCTGAATTGATTTTCAAAATTCCACCTGGTAAAAACTATCCTCTGGGATGGGCGAGTACAAAAATATATTAATCAAAAATTATCTGTGCCCACTGGTGGGTCAAGCTACAAGGGAAATTGAAAGAAAAAAAATGTGACCCACTGGTGGGCATGCCTTCTAATGAAGACATAAAAATGTGACCCACTGGTGGGCACGCCATCTCATACGAGTTAAGTGATACTAGATGATCAAAATAATCAGGGACTCACTTCAGATTGTACACAAGCATGTAATAAACATACTCTAAAAATTCAAGCTTGATAGGACAAATATTGCAGCTAAAACCATTTAAACCGAAATCTTAAGATGGTTCAACCTGGCTTAACAAAGTGTCATTTCGAAATTGTACATAAATGGCCGATGTAAGAGACATTCTGAAAATTTGAGCTTGACTGAACAAATATTGCAGCTATTATCTCAAAAAGCCATTTTAACCCAAATCTTAACCTAGCTTGACATAACTTAAGAAAGTATCATTTGTACATTGATGGCCAAGTATGTAAGAAATATTATTCTAAAAATTTGAGCTTTTCTATTTTCACTCTGGAAAACCTAAGCTAAGACCTTTGTTCAAACTCAACAAAACACAACACCTCTATTTGGGTGAATATGGTAATTTTAAATATTTAAATTTCAGGGCCTAGATCATTTAAAAAATAATTTCATTAGAATTGTCGAATCTGTCGAATTTTCATTAGAATTGGTTAAGTTATTTTTTTCATCAGAATTGGAATGGCTATTTTTTTCATCAGAATTGGTTAGGTTATTTTTTTCATCAGAATTGGAATGGCCACTCAATGCTATCATGATTGATGGACCTAACTCAGAAATCTTATCAGCTCAATTTGTAAAAATGTGACTGAATACAATACTTTCTCATACCTTATAGGTAATAGAAAGTAAAAATGTCAACCCCAAGTTGTTTTGAGAAAAGGTGAAGGGAAAGAAGACAAAGTGTCATAAAATCTATTTGATGAGAGGTTGTGTGGATTTGTAAAAAGATGAGAGTAAAACTTACCTGATGAGTGATGAGCACTTGATTTTAATTATTTTATGTTTGACCCACCTTTGGAGCAAAGGTCCACAGGCTGGCAGTTCTTCACTGCTTGATTTAGTTTAGGCAGTGAAGTGATATGTTCAGGCCAGTATGCTTCTGTCTTGTCTTTAGAGATCCAATTTTGTGGAATGATGTGAATTCCATCATTGAATTGAACAATGTGGTAAAAAGCTGACATTTTGTATTTGAAAAATTGAAACGAACAAGCACAACACGAGACGAGGCACAGTTGTATGTATTGTAAGATTGTAACGGAAAAACATGGAATGATGAACCGGGTACCGAAAAACAGATGATAACACATGGATAACACATATATCACAAAAGGTAACAAGTGATATCTACATGTTAACTTCTGTCAAATTTTGAATTTTGACAGTTCTGTTGCTTTTTGCAAGTCAACCTGATCACCAGTGTTGCCACTTTATATTAATTTTCTAAACCCCAGTGTTGCCTTTGCATGAGGGCAACTTTTCGTTTTCAATTCAATCATGTAAAATTTGTCACTGTGTTATGACTTTGAATATTGATCCAATGACCAGGCAATATCATTCTGAAAAACTGCTCTATACTCTGTGGCAACTATTATAATTAACACTCGCGACCGGGGACCTGCAATTTTCCGCATTCCACCCCTTAGTGGTGCTCTGGGGGTAGGTCGCTGCGTAGGACCGGATTTTACTCCTAAGTAGATTTTGTTTTGTTTTGCATAATACATTGATCTTATGAGATACGGATACGGTGTACCACTCGTGGTACAAGCAGGCTTGAAATGAATGATCTCAGTTGGCCACCGATAGCTCAACCGGTCCATTCCGTGTTGATACGTTTGTACCAGCGATAGCTCAACCGGTCCATTTCATGTAGACACATTTGTACCACCGGTGGCCTAACCGGTCCATTCCGTGTAGACACGTTTGTACCACCGGTGACCAAACCGGTCCGTTCCGTATAGACACGTTTGTACTACCGGTGGCCTAACCGGTCCATTCCATATAGACACGTTTGTACCATCGGTGGTCTAACCGGTCCATTCCGTGTAGACACGTTTGTACCACCGGTGGTACAACCGATCGCGAGAGTGTTAAAGGCGCCTTTGTCATGCGTCTTAACTATCATTTTGGATGCATCTAACACCCGTATATTTTATGAATGATTTTGGGTCTGACTAAAGAAAGAAAAAGGTTCATAAAGGCATTTAAAAATCTGTTTTGAATCTTAAATCGGATTTGAAAAAAAAATGTCTTGAAACTTTTTTTCAAGACAGTGTGTCTCTAAAATTCTCATTTGTGCTCTCCTCAGTTGGAGCAGAATTTTATAAGAAAATTCTGTTCCCTCCAAACACGTGAAGCTGGGGCATTTTTGGCCCTACCCAGGCTGGGTAAGGTTAATGAGGGTAGCTGGTACGATTTCCAGCTAATGGAGGGTATCACCCCGTCCTGATCAGGACGTTTAAAACCAAATAGAATCGTTGGCGTTAGGAAGGGCATCCAGCCATAAAAAACGTGTCCACCCTGCCAACTTCAACCATGAGGTTGAACAATGCCGACCTCAATAGAAACAGTAACATAATATCATTATGTTAACACATGTTATTCTAACGTCATGTTAAAACAACATGTCAATATCACCATTTGAGACGTGTCAGTACAACATAATATTAGAACAACATGTCAATATCACCATTTGACACGTGTCAGTACAACATAATATTAGAACAACATGTCAATCACACTATGTTAACATATGTTATTCTAACATCATGTTAGAACATAATGTGTATACAATGTATTGACACAAATTATTCCAACATTAAGTTAGAAGATATCTTTGTATGTCCGAATAGTTTAGGTGAAATGGTAAGAGACAGCAAAAAATTGATGAAAGATGACCCGAAGTGAAATTGTCTCAAAATTCAAAAGCCTGAAAATTCGCAACTATCACCAAGTTATGACCTTTCTCAAGTATTGCCTTGAGGAAGGCTCCGATTTGAGGACAGTTTTTGTCCCGGAACTTTAAATCTATCGCGATGACCTTTATTTTTTATTCTTTAACACCACTTAGAACAAAACAAGCTTTCATTTAATCTATTTTACGCCATATTCTGACGTTCTGTTCTCGAAGAAATAGCCAGATTGTTCAACCTTTTTGTAAAACTGTCTGAGAACATCACAGGCTTTCATTTTTTTCAAAACTCATGCGGTTTAAGCTGGAACCGCCCAAAACCAATAAAATGCAATAACCGGCATAATCTCTTATACGGTACTTTTTTTGAAGAAATTTTACACCTCCTATTTGTTTTGGTTTTTTCCATTTCAAACATTTTATGCTAACTTAATTTTCATGTTGTATCTAGTTTATAGCATAAATGATAAGAAAGTTAATCCAAGCGCCTACCCAAATTTACGGTGAATGTGGGGCCTGGTACTAAAAGTTTAAGGTATCAAAAGTGATCTTAAATGTATTCCACTAGTGGAATCAACGATATGTTACAACAGTATCTGTAAAACAGTAGTTAAAATTACAAGTGATGTCCACCTGCTATTTTGGGATACATTTAACTTCTGGGATCAACATTGTGTCATCTGTAGAACAGGAGAAAAACTGACATTTGATATCCATCTGCTAAAATTAAATGTATTCTACTTGTGAAATCAACATTATGTTGCATTAATATCTGAAGAACAGGTGTAAAACTGACATTTGATATCCATCTGCTAAAATTAAATGTATTCTACTTGTGAAATCAACATTATGTTGCAATAATATCTGAAGAACAATAATATCAAGGGTTGGGTGGAAGAGATTGCCACAGGCAATAACCCCGCCCTTTAGGTAGGACATTATTGTTATTTTCTTTTCTTTTTTATTTTGTCATTTGTTTGTTCTTTTTTTTTTCTTCTACCTTTTCTTAATTTTATAATGTTGCATGTTTGTCCTCCTAATAAAGCTTAATAAAAAAAAAAAAAAAAGAACAGGTGTAAAACTGACATTTGATATCCATCTGCTAAAATTAAATGTATTCTACTTGTGAAATCAACATTATGTTGCAATAATATCTGAAGAACAGGTGTAAAACTGACATTTGATATCCAACTGCTAAAATTAAATGTATTCTACTTGTGAAATCAACATTATGTTGCAATAATATCTGAATAACAAGTGTAAAACTGACATTTGATATCCATCTGCTAAAATTATATGTATTCTACTTGTGAAATCAACATTATGTTGCAATAATATCTGAAGAACAGGTGTAAAACTGACATTTGATATCCATCTGCTAAAATTAAATGTATTCTACTTGTGAAATCAACATTATGTTGCAATAATATCTGAAGAACAGGTGTAAAACTGACATTTGATATCCAACTGCTAAAATTAAATGTATTTTACTTGTGAAATCAACATTATGTTGCAATAATATCTGAAGAACAGGTGTAAAACTGACATTTGATATCCATCTGCTAAAATTAAATGTATTCTACTTGTGAAATCAACATTATGTTGCAATAATATCTGAAGAACAGGTGTAAAACTGACATTTGATATCCATCTGCTAAAATTAAATGTATTCTACTTGTGAAATCAACATTATGTTGCAATAATATCTGAAGAACAGGTGTAAAACTGACATTTGATATCCAGCTGCTAAAATTAAATGTATTCTACTTGTGAAATCAACATTATGTTGCAATAATATCTGTATAACAGGAGTAAAAATTACAATTAATATCCATCTGAAAAAATTAAATGTATTCTACTTGTGGAATTAACATTTTGTTGAAGTACCACGTGGTATAGCAATGTAAGAAACACATTTGTTACTGCAACATGCCCTTAGCAGTTGTATTCAAATGGTAATGTACTAGCTTGAATATAGTATGATCCTTCATACATTTATACCAACTGTTGAAACATTATTTGTTCTTATCCATTATTTATCAACATGTTATCCATGTGGATTGTTAATTGGACAGTTGGATTTTACATATTCATCAGACAAATGTTGGGATCCATGAATGTAACACTTGGAATATAACTTGAGATGTTAGATTAACATGTCGATTGCTGTCTGGGTAATAATGATAAGACTTCTCCTGAATTATCGTCCATACATTTTTTTACACCCTGTATAATTGTCTAATGTCTTTACACAAATAAATATTTACATAAAAATAATGTGTGGTCTGCCGCAGGTATTATCCATCACAACTGCACCCCCGAATACCAGGCCAATGAAGTTCTCAAAGTCAAAAAGTACAAGCACGGGTTCATTCGTGACCCTGTATGTATAGCGCCTGACACCACGGTAAATATGACACATAATAGAATACGTTAGAGTAGAACAGGACTGCCCAACCGGTCGATCGCGGAAAGATTTTGGGTTGTTCGCATCCAGAGAGATGAGATGATGTTCTAAAAGTCTAGATCTTCTAAAATGATTGTGAACGAGGTTTTCTGGCATCTCACACAAGTGAAAATCCGAAATCTCCTTCATTAACTCATGATAATTAAAAAGAGGTTTTGTGACTTCTTGAAACTTGAAAATTTGGTTGAATTCTTCACTGACTTATTCAAGCCCAGAATGAACATTGAATCCTAAAGGGGGGGGGGGGCCCAACCTTCTGTAAAGGTTGGGCACCCCTGGAGTAGAATATAGGTAATAGAACTAATAGAAGTTTGTCGATCCAAGATAATTGGTTTCTACGACAGAACACACACACACAAATATAATTATACATATTACAGAACTTGAAAAAATCATATACAGGTTGTAATAGACTTGGTGTAAAATCTCTTAAGGGGTAGTAGTACTGATCCTGTCCAATTATTCTTGTTCGCTGAAACCGGGATTTGAAACCTGAAACTGGGACTTGAACTACGGACTTCCAGGTTACAAGTCCGACGCCTTATCGATCAAGCTACTGAGGTCGGTTTTTTTTTCAACTAGAAACTTACCATCATACAGTCTGTCCCGGTAGCTCAGTGGTAAAAGCGGCACTCTGTGAATCCAGAGTTTCCAGAGGTCGTGGGTTCGAAACCCAGCCGGGACACGACAAGTTAGTCTCCCATTTGGGATTTTGAAAACATAATAATATGTCTTGGGCTTACTGCTGGAATAATGGGACTTTAATAGTCCTTATCGGGCAGTATAAATAAGGCATGACAAGTTATCCTCCCATTTGGAATTTTTACCACATAATAATATGTCTTGGGCTTACTGCTGGAATAATGAGACTTAAACAGTCCTAATCGGGCAGTATAAATAAGGCGATATTATTATTATTATGAACCATGAACTTGTACTTATTATGAACGAGATACTTGTATTTTCATTTACTGTTTTTCTTAGTTTATGTGAGGAGTAAATTCATACTTTCTCACATAAACTTTGACAATCAGTATTAAAATATATTAGGGGGGGGGGGGAAAAAAATAATAATAATAATTGAGAATTCAAAAACTTTCGGACTAGATGGTAGGATTGTAAGATGACACTTTTCTGGATCTTCCATTTTACTGATTTCCGGATGTCAACCATTTCAACCAACCAGTTATCATATTTGTGTTTATCACTTTCGTGATATCACAACTACTCAAACTCGCTTTACTAAATCTACGCTGAAACCGGGACTTGAACCACCGACCTCCAGGTTACAAGTCCGCCGCCTTATCGATCAAGCTACTGAGGTCGGTATTTCAACCAACCATTTATTATTATTATTATTATCATACCGGGTGGGTCCACAGCTAGGCGCCGTGTTCGAGATGAAGAAGAAGCACGGGTTCTGCGGGTTCCCGGTCACGGAGGGGGGCAAGCTAGGGGAGAAACTGCTGGGCATTGTGACGTCACGAGATGTCGACTTCATGGAGAACTCGGCCAATATGGACCTGAAAATCGACAAGGTAAGAACATTGTGACGTCACGAGATGTTGACTTTATGGAGAAACTCGGCCAATATGGACCTGAAAATCGACAAGGTAAGAACATTGTGACGTCACGAGATGTTGACTTTATGGAGAAACTCGGCCAATATGGACCTGAAAATCGACAAGGTAAGAACATTGTGACGTCACGAGATGTTGACTTCATGGAGAACTTGGCTAATATGGACCTGAAGATCGACAAGGTAAGAACATTGTGACGTCACGAGATGTTGACTTTATGGAGAACTCGGCCAATATGGACCTGAAAATCGACAAGGTAAGAACATTGTGACGTCACGAGACCTGAAAATCGACAAGGTAAGAACATTGTGACGTCACGAGATGTTGACTTCATGGAGAACTCGGCCAATATGGACCTGAAAATCGACAAGGTAAGAACATTGTGACGTCACGAGACCTGAAAATCGACAAGGTAAGAATATTGTGACGTCACGAGACCTGAAAATCGACAAGGTAAGAACATTGTGACGTCACGAGACCTGAAAATCGACAAGGTAAGAACATTGTGACGTCACGAGATGTCGACAAAGTAAGAACATTGTGACGTCACGAGATGTCGACAAGGTAAGAACATTGTGACGTCACGAGATGTCGACAAGGTAAGAACATTGTGACGTCACGAGATGTCGACAAGGTAAGAACATTTTGACGTCACGAGATGTCGACAAGGTAAGAACATTGTGACGTCACGAGATGTAGACAAGGTAAGAACATTGTGACGTCACGAGATGTTGACTTCATGGAGAACTCGGCCAATATGGACCTGAAAATCGACAAGGTAAGAACATTGTGACGTCACGAAATGTCGACAAGGTAAGAACATTGTGACGTCACGAGATGTAGACAAGGTAAGAACATTGTGACGTCACGAGATGTTGACTTCATGAAGAACTCGGCCAATATGGACCTGAAAATCGACAAGGTAAGAACATTGTGACGTCACGAGACCTGAAAATCGACAAGGTAAGAACATTGTGACGTCACGAGATGTAGACAAGGTAAGAACATTGTGACGTCACGAGATGTGGACTTCATGGAGAACTCGGCCAATATGGACCTGAAAATCGACAAGGTAAGAACTGAATAATATGTGTGCTCTGGTAGTCAAGTGGTTAACGCGCTAGTCTGGTGATTCAGGTAGCGTAGGGATCCTTTGGTTTGAATCCCATCTAGTGCATGAATTTTCCTCATTAATTTGAGTTTGGATTAGGTTTTAGAAAATATTTTGAGCGTTAATGCGTGGTAAACTTCCACTAAAGAGTATTATTATTATTATTATTATTTTAGAAGATGTTTCATTCATGCAATAAATATATCCAGGTTTCTCTTCTATCCAGTTCTCTTATATTTAAGTTTCTGTTATATTCATGTTTCTCTTCTATCCAGTTCTCTTATATCCAGGTATCTCTTCTATCCAGTTCTCTTATATCCAGGTTCAACCCATGTTCGACTGAATTCTTCTACTCTATGTTACTTAAGTACCCCAGCAAATAAGCTGAATTGGAAACAGTTGTTCTGATATATATGTATTAATTTTGATGTATGTAATATTTCTGTTCCAAATAAAGGTTTATTTATTTATTTATTTATTTATTCATTTATTTATATATTTTTTTAAATTATTTATTCATTTATTTATTTACTTATTTTTTTATATATATTTATTTATTTATTTATTATGTTACTCGCAGGTCATGACCAATGTGAACGAGATCATCTCCGCTCAGGAGGGTATCTCTCTGGAGGAGGCCAATGCGGTGCTGGAGAAGAGTAAGAAGGGCAAGCTGCCCATCCTGAACGACAAGGGCGAGCTGATAGCCCTCATCGCCCGCACCGACCTGAAGAAGTCCCGGGACTATCCCGACTCGTCCAAGGACGAGAACAATCAGCTCATCGTGGGTGAGTAGTCTAATTTTATTATCATTATTATTATTCCACTTTCTCTCCTTGGAGGGTAATTATTACCCTTCAATGGGTAGTACACCAGGAGCGGATCATATGATCAAGTCTCCTGGTGTTTTAACTTCAGGGGCGGATCCGAAGATCAAGTCTCCTGAAGTTGTTTGGTTCATAGTGTGGGGAAGCAATTTTATGATGGACTCTGATGTCCATCTTTTTCTCTCCCGTGGCTATCCCCCTTGGTGGTCCAATGGATTTTTCCATAGGAAAACACTTTTGGGGGTACGGATGAATCCGAACAGCCACTTGGTCACATTATGAACCATTAGGTATGTCAACAGAGTTTTCATGGGACAATGTCCCACTACTTATAGAGAAGGTGTCTCTATGCTTCTGTTGACATACCTCGCAGTCAGTGTTCATATGGTATTGTGAATTACCATACTACGACAAGGGCGAGCTGATAGCCCTCATCGCCCGCACCGACCTGAAGAAGTCCCGGGACTACCCCGACTCGTCCAAGGACGAGAACAACCAGCTCATCGTGGGTGAGTAGTCTCTAACTTTCAACCCACGACGTGGGTGAGTACTGTGAGTAGTCTCTCACTTTGAACCCACGACCTGGGTGAGTAGTCTCTAACTTTCAACCCCCGACGTGGCGTAACGGTTGTGACTACTGCCCGTAGTCCAGAGATCCTGAGTTTTTTTTTTTTTTTTTTTTTTTTTGGCATGGGTTGGCAAGGCCATTCCATACAGCCATAAAATTTTATTTTATTATTTTACATTTTAGGAATAAAATATGCATGTAAAAAATAGGTACCTAAAAAATATTAAAAAATAAAAATATTGGAAAGGGTAAAAAGAGATCCTGAGTTCGATTCCAGGTTGGAGCAGACTTTTCGCACAGAAACTTCTGTTCCCTCCGAACATGTGAGGCTGGCAAATTCCGGCCCTACCCAGGCTGGGTGAGGTTCATGTGGGTAGCTGGTACGATTCCCAGCGAATGGAGGGTAAAACCCCCGTCCTGTCTACCTCAAGTCAGGACGTTAAAACCAAATAGAATCAATGGACATGAAAGGAGCCTAGACATTGGATCTGGGCGTCCATATAATCCTCTCACCACCGTGATTTCGGTATCAATACCTATCTCACGGACACGGAATTATTATTAACACCGACGTGGGTGAGTAGTCTCTAACTTTCAACACCAAGAAGACTCTGAGGGTTAGGTGGTAGAAAATGCTTTGATTTTGATTTATTCTTTATTTAGTACAATATAAATTTATATAGAATGACACCTCCTAAGATAATTCTACCTTATTGTGGATTAACCTCGCCTGGTTACCTTCCACTAAAGAGTATTATTATTAAACAGCTTTATGAAACTTGCTTTTTTGTGTCGCAGGCGCGGCTATAGGAACCCGGGACGCGGACAAGCTGCGGCTGAAGCTCCTGGCCGCGGCAGGCGTGGATGTGGTCATCCTGGACTCGTCCCAAGGCAACTCCATCTACCAGATCGAGATGATCCGATTCATCAAGAGGGAGTATCCCGACATGCAAGTCATCGGTGGAAACGGTGAGTGGCGAATCGTTTTTTAATTCAAATCCTTGTAGTTGTAAGTATTTATTACAAAAGGAAAGAAAAAAGAATCTGGTTTGACACCACACGACTTTCCTTATTATTATTATTATTATAGTAAGATTTATTAGGTAGAACAAAAATATATACATATAGTAAAATAGAATGAAATCATAAAGAAAAACAATAAGATTAAGCAAAGATACAGGAAAAAAAAGAGAATGAAGTTAATGTCCTACCTAAAGGGCGGGGTTATTGCCTGTGGCAATATCACTCGAAAAGAAGTCAAATTCCACCTCTGGTGACTCAACCGTAACATTTAGCTAAAAATCAATGTCAATTTCGTAATCAGAACCTCAAAATCATTGTATTGATATGGCACAACCCCCCATTTAGAGTGAATAATAAAAAAGTTAGTACAAGCGGGCCCCCCCAAAATACCGGTGAATTGGGGCCGGGTTTCAAAAAGTTCAAGATATCAAAGAAATGATCAGAGTAAACCCGTATTATTTTTTTCATTCCAATAAAAAGTTGTTCTCTAACTTTTTCTGTATCTCCAAGCAATCCAAAGGAACGGCTCTTGCGGCCACATAATCTCTCTTAAAAAAAAAAAAAAAAAAAAAAAAAAAACAGCTAGCAGAATATTGCAATTTTGAAAGTAGTGTAGTCATTTGGGCTACTTCTCCACCATATCTACTACATCAAATTTACTTATTACAATTTGTATTTTCCTATACTATAAGCATTGTAGATTGTAAATAAAAGTATCAAAAAAACAAAACAAAAAAAAACACATAAAAATTTTCTCTTGCAGTGGTGACTACCGCCCAGGCGAAGAAGGAGAAGAATTATTTTTTCATTGCAATAAAAAGTTGTTCTTTAACTTTTTTTGTATCTCTAAGCAATCCAAAGGAACGGCTCTTGTGGCCACATAATCTCTCTTTAAAAAAAAAACACATAAAAATATTTACTTGACTGCTCCGAGTTGTTGGGCCTGGTTTCATTGAACTGCCATCGAAAACTAAGGAGAAGCAACACATTCTATGTTCCAACCTGTGGAACTAACTACGCTTATAACTCGCCTATCAATAGAATGATGAGAGCAGCTAATACATCATCATCTATTGATGTCTTCTTATAAAATTTTGATGTGATGTTTACTGTGATCTATTGCAGCTGTAAACTTGTCTACTTGATTTTACCTTGTCTTTCATTCTATTATTTGAGTTCGCTATATTATCTTTACATTTATTTTTAACTACATTTTTTGACACTCTGATATATTTAATTTTATTGACATATTTATTACCTTTATTGTTGTGTTTATATTTTGACATTTGTAAATAGGACTAGCTCCGTTAATAAATACCCGTTTACCAGGCTTATTATTATTAATATTATTTTTTTTTATTTTATTATTTATCTTATTACATACATATTCTTTCTTATATACCGTTTCTCTTGTCACTCTACATTGTAGTATGTAGTATGTATACATCTCTTTCTCTTTAGATTTCATTACCTTTAGATAATATTGTTTTTATAATTATAATGTATTGTTAATTTAGTTCATAGTGTGATATAATGTAATAGGTTGATTTATTTAACTGTATTGTATTACACTCAAATAAAACAAATTCAATTCAATTCAATTCTCTTGCAGTGGTGACCACCGCCCAGGCGAAGAATCTCATCGACGCCGGTGTGGACGGGCTGCGGGTGGGCATGGGCTCCGGCTCCATCTGCATCACCCAGGAGGTGATGGCGGTGGGCAGAGCCCAGGGCACCGCCGTGTACTCAGTGGCGGCGTACGCCCGCGGGCGGGGGGTGCCGGTGATAGCGGACGGGGGCGTACAGTCGGTGGGTCACGTGATGAAGGCGTTGGCTCTGGGCGCCAGCACGGGTGAGTGGGTTAGGCTCGCGTTGATTAGGCACTAATAGAATAGAATATATTTTTTTTTAACAAGAATTGACGGGATGTATTCCCATTTATTACAATATTAAAATACAAATATCATTACAATATTAAAATACAATCATCATTACAATATTAAAATACAAAAAAAATCATATACACAATTCATTTTGACAACAAAAAAATATATCAACTTTGTCAGCTATATTGTTCCCTAGTTTTATATACCTTGTACCTTATTTACACTGTCGAGGTAAGACTGAAAAGTCCCTTTACTCCAGCGGTCAAACAGATCGTATATCTTGGGCGAATATTTACAATTTAATATATTTATACCTTATTCAATAATAAGAAGAATAATTGACGAATTTAATCTACACATAATAATATTCGCCTTATTTATACTGCCCGATTAGGACTATCAAAGTCCCATTATTCCAGCAGTAAACCCAAGACATATTATTATGTGGTAAAAATCCCAAAATGGGAGGATAACTTGTCATGTCCCGGCCGGGTTTCGAACCCACGACCTCTGGAACCTCTGGATTCACAGAGTGCCGCCTTTACCACTGAGCTACCGGGACAGACATAATATATTTATACCTTATTCAATAATAAGAAAAACAATAGACGAATTTAATGTGCACTTAATTGGTACAAGTCCTCCGCCTTATTGATCAAGCTTCCGACCTCAGTAGCTTGATCAGTAAGGCGGCGGACTTGTAATCTGGAGGTCGGTGGTTCAAGTCCCGGTTTCAGCGTAGATTTCGTAATGTGAGTTTGAGTAGTTGTGATATCACAAAAGTGATTAACACAAATATGATAACTTTTTTCGAACTCAGGTCACAGTGTGTCCAATGCCTAGCGCGCTAACTCACTCTGCCACGGTGACTACTTCGATTTAATATATTTATACCTTATTCAATAATAAGAAAAACAATAGTCGAATTTATTCTGCACATTGGTACAAGTCCTCCGCCTTATCGATCAAGCTACTGAGGTCGGACGAAGATTTACTTCATTCCCATGTTTCCATATGTTTTGTCGTTTTTCGACCAATTTCTTTTTTCCTGTGATACTTTTAGATCCTATAATTGTGATAAATATTTTTAATTTTGCTTTTATTTGTATTTGTATTCTTGTTATATGTTTATACATATAGGGCTTGGCCCGTAAATATACACCTGTTTAACAGGTATTATTATTTTTTTATTTTTTTTTTTTTATTATTTTTTTTGTGAGGATAGGAAAATCTTCTAAAGACACCCAGCCACCTCACTCCCTGGGGTGTGGGATTTTTACCCACTAAAAACCTATCCTCCGAAGACGTAGGAGATCCCGGAACCGTGTGATACATTACTTCGGGAAAATATTATTAAGATTTCGTGTATGGACTAACCTACGACACTCCGCATTCCGTATCTCCTCCCCAGCCATGATGGGGTCCCTGTTGGCGGGCACGTCAGAAGCCCCGGGCGAGTACTTCTTCTCCGACGGGGTCCGCCTCAAGAAGTACCGGGGCATGGGCAGTCTGGAGGCCATGAGTCAGAAGGGCGGGGGGGCGGCGGCTATGGACAGGTACGTTATTATTATTATTTTTTTTTTTGAGTTTATGGGTTAGTATACCTTTACACAATTTCACATCGGGACATGTGGATTGAAAGGTTTGGAAGTGAATAGGTATATACATTTTTTTTTTTTTTTTTTTTTAATGAATAGAATAGAATATACCTTGTTTATACTGCCGAGATATGTAAGACTGAAAAGTCCCTTTACTCCAGCAGTCAAACAGGTCTTATATAATTTATAGGATAAATATTTTACAATTTAATATATAAAAAACCATGTTTATTTAAAAAAAAAAGCTGGAAAAGTAAAAAATGAAAAGAAAAAAGAAATAATAAAAATAAAACAAGGCTGTAAAACATTAATGAATGTTTTACAGCCTTATTTTTGGAGCCATGAAACATCAGCTACTCTAGACGCTTGTGGTCTGTGATCCTTTCCTCTTCTCTTCTGCTCAACAAGGCTTCTTATTGGTGCTTTGTTTACTGGAAAATGGCTCTACGGCTTTTGCCTGGCCTCTTGTGGATTAAGGCATTGTTTGAGTTGGCATTCGAACCGTTTTCCAGCAGCTCCTGAGATTTTTTATAAAGATCTCTTTCTTTTGAAGCTTTTCAACAGCTTCTGAGAGATGTTCCCGCAAGTCGCCTCTTACGACAGACAGGGGGAACAACCCGTGGTCCTATTCTTAGCCGAGAGCCACACGGAACTCCACAACACAATACTTTAACACATCTCGTGCCATGTCAGTTAAAAACGCCTGATAGGCAGTTTTCCAAAAAAAAAGTGACTGTCAGTTGAAAAGGCCTGACACGTTGTTGCTCACTTTTAATCAGTGTCAGGCTCTTCCAACTGACACTACAATAGATTTTAGTATGTTGTTTAAACTCCGGGCCTATGGGGATTTTTTGCATTTTAGATCATTGAAATATATTGAAAAACTTAAGATTTTACGGTCAGTAAGTAAACGCCTGACATCGGGAGAAATTTGTGCCTCAGGCGAAACACAGAGAAATACCTTTGGCACAAGATGTGTTAATACTAATTACCTCCGCCCCTCACAATACTTTAGTACTAACTACCTCCGCCCCTCCCAGGTACTTCCACAACGAGATGGACAAGATGAAGGTGGCCCAGGGCGTGTCGGGCGCCATCGTGGACAAGGGCTCCGTCCTCAGGTTCCTACCCTATCTGCAGTGCGGGCTCAAGCACGGGTGCCAGGACATCGGCGCCAACAGTCTGGCCCAGCTCAGGTGGGTTTTACTTCCGAGAAAGTTCTAACATTAGAAATCGGAAGTATTGTGTTCGTTTTTGTAAAAAAAAAAAAAAAAAAAAAAAAAAAAAAGGTGTATATAACTAAAAAGTTGAAAAACACCACTTTAATATAATAGAATATAGATAGATTGTAAAAAAAATAATATTTTTTTTGGCCCGATTTCGTTTCATAACCTACTGAGCAACTTTGGTTTTGTGTCCGCCTGTCGGTCTGTTAAAAATATTCCTTGTAACGCGCAAATTTAAGAAACTACTCAAAGGATTTTGATGAAATTTTGCACACATATAGGAAGTGTTCTGTAGATGGTCCCATTTTAAATTAATCAAATTCGTACTAGCGGTTCTGGGTGAAAGAGACCATGCGCCTGACCACTAACTTTTTACATAAACGCTTATATCTCGTGATCTAATTTTCAATGTTTGAAAGGGCAGCTCCGTCATCAAATTCATACGAGATTAGCTTGTATCTCGTGCCTCGTTCTCGGAGAGATACAGCTCTTATGATTGCAATTTGTGTTCTGACTTTTGCCCAATTTTAACGAAAAATAAAATTGTAACTTCTGGACTGAATTTCTTCCAGAGCGATGATGTACTCCGGCGAGCTGAAATTCGAGAAGAGAACCATCTGCGCCCAGAACGAAGGAAGTGTGCATGGGCTCTACTCGTACGAGAAGCGACTCTTCTGAGACCCTTCCCCTCCCCCTCGGCACGGGGCCCCTCAACCTCACCCCAGCCTGACCTGAGCAGAACTGAATCCAGGGGCGGGGGATTTTTTTAATGTTTTCTTCGTGACCCAGTCATAACAACTAATGCATAACAATTCGGTTGTGTGGAAGAGCTCACAGTGTGAGAATCCTGCCGTTAAAGCTATAAAAAAAACTAAGAGATTCTCTTCAGACACCTTGAGTCCTCCTCAACACGGGGAATACCAACCTCACCCCAGCCTGACCTGAGCAGAACTGAATCCAGGGGCGGAGTTTTTAATATTTTCTTTAACCGCCCAAAAAACTTTTAGAAGTGGTTTGTTTGTCAACTGCTTCCCGTTTTAATCTGTAATGAACGTGTTTCAATTGCGATGAGCTGGTATGAACTGTTTTCAACTGTCAAAAGTAACTAAAAAAAAAAATTTAAATGTAAAATCATGCTATTTTAAAATCATTCCTATGAAATTAAGCATTTTTTAAATTAAAATTGATTTTTGAAAAGTCTTATCAAATCATTATCTTTTCAAATTTATTCATGCAGTTTTTTTCACTATCCATTTAAAAAAAAATTAATTTGTTTACAAAACACATTGTTTATATTTATTTCCGAGCATATTCAAAATATTGGAAAGTATTTTTATAATTCAATAATGAATACCATACTTAAGAATTCTTTAAAATTGTTTGTTTACTAATTCCTAATTAGGCCATCCATAGAGTACCTTATCCTGTTTTCAAAAAACATCCCCAAAATTCGTCCACCATTTATCCCCCTCATCCTTACTTTGTGTAAATGTGTGTTTAATTAATGAGCTTCGTTCTAGATTGTTCCAATGTAATTCATTTCTTTGGAATATATCTCACTGTGTTCCATTGATTTGGAACATGTTTTTTCACTTTTCTTTTGTATTACTACAAATAGTTAAATATATGTACCAGTAAAAATTCATGTCATAACACTAGACCGTTTTTTGTATTTTATATTTATTTTTCCAATTTTTTTTTAATGGCACCTATTGACTATTTAGTGTGCCTTATTTATATCTACCGTAGAGTCTCAACAATGTAGCATGGTGCTATCTTAGAATGCTTAAACGCACACGTCGGTCCTTTATGGTGGATTCTCGAAAATAGGGCTTAGATTCAGACCGAAGAGGGCAGACCTTCCGGTGCGCTCGTGTTGACCAAGCACCCAATTGGGAAGTATTGTGTCACTTCTCGCCCATCAGAGGGGAGACATAATAATATGCTACGGAATGGGCAAGCTACAACACATACCACAAGCGTCTGCTGTACCTCCTGTTTCATGGCTACGAAATAAAAAATGCTGTGAAACATTCATCTTAAAAAAAATCATTTAATCAATGCTTAATTTTAGTCTGTGCTTAACTTTCATTGGTTTACTTGTTTTAAAGCATTGATAAAAATTCATTGATAAAAGACCAACAGCATACTCGTAAATCAGTTGATTAGCGATATTCAGAAATTTATCACCATGTTTAATTTGTTGATTGATAAATGCACCTCGTAATTGTGTCAAGATTCCCAAGTATTCAGTTTAAAAGAGGAACAGTTCTAGGAGCAAGGACTCTGATTGTTAAGTCTCCTCTGTAAATAAATATCATTTAAAAAAAAGAACAATTTTCTTATACGAAGTAACTTACTCAATAATTTATTTGTGCAAAATGATACAAAAAAAAATATTTTTACAAAATATACAAAAACGCATTAAAATGACAAACGTCTCACTAGAGAACTATAAACAGAGAACGAACCAGCCATCCAGTCAGTGAATGGACTGTAAAGCTCATAATAATATGTCTTGGGTTTACTGCTGGAATAATGGGACTTTAATAGTCTTAATCGGGTAGTATAAATAAGGCGATATTATTATTATTATTATATGGTTGATCGCACAAAGAAAAATGTGGTTCGGAACGAGCCAACTTTTCTTCTGTTGTTCCTCATTTTATATCGGTGCTGCTGTGCATATTATTACTTCCGAGAAATTTCTAATATTAGAAATCGGAAGTATTGCGTTCGTTTTTCTGGGTGAAAGAGACCACGCGACTGACCACTAACTTTTTACTTAAACACTTATATCTCGTGAACGGTACACCCGATTTTGATGAATGTATATGCAATTATGCATATTATCGTTTTACATAGGCCATTTATATTTTTTTTTTTAAATTAATTGTAATTTATTTCTGATATTTAAGAAAATCCGAAATTTTGGACAAAAAAGTCAAAAAATAAGCCTTGCCGATTCAGAATTTTTTGTAGAATCTAGAATGTAGGAAAAATAGTATTCTACCATATAAAACAATATTGAAGAAAATCGGTTAATCGATTCTGGAGATACAAGTAATTTAGTATAAAATTTCAAAATTGCCACGTGTATTGCCAATGTAAAACAATCACGAGGGAGTATTGTGTCCATGATTGGCAGTGTTTCTTTTACATGTAAATTAATTTCAACGGTGTGCTATTGTCCATCAAAATAATTCTTCTTTTCTTTTACTCTGTCTTATCCCGCTTATGCAGGGTCGACGTTGTTCAACCTCATGGTTGAGGTTGGTTGGTTCAGGCACATTTTTACGGCTGGATGCCCTTCCTAACGCCAACGATTCTACTTAATTTTACGTCCTGGATTAGGACGAGGGTTTTACCCTCCATTCGCTGGGAATCGTACCAGCTACCCACATTAACCTCACCCAGCCTGGGTAGGGCCGGAATTGCCAGCCTCACGTGTTCGGAGAGAACAGAATTTTCTGTGCGAAAAGTCTGCTCCGACCGGGGATCGAACTCAGCATCTCTGGACTACGGGCAGTAGTCACAACCGTTACGCCACGGAGGCCATCAAAATAATTAAAGCGCAGTAAAGGACGGCTTCCGTCGTACAAGAAAGCAGATCGCGATGAGGAGTACTGCAACATACACGATGGTGTACAGGATAGCGTTCATAACTTCTGGATGGTGAAGAGTGGCCCCCTTCCATTCGATCGCGCGATACGCGATAGAAATGATGGTGTTCGGAAACAAGATGTAGCTGAGCGGTTTGATCGGAGGCCACAACGCTTCGATGGGCCAGGTGTACCCTGAAATTATAACATATTATTTTATTTGTACAAATGAACTGACACTTTAAAAGTTTAAACAATAAAAATCTGGTGTAAACATCACACGACTTTCCTTATCATATTAGGAATGGGAACAGGACCAAAAGTCACTAAATATTGGACTCAAAAATCGCGCTCGCGATCTTACCTCATTGAACGAATCTCTCTTTCAATTCAACGAGGTAATAGCGCGAGTGTGATGGGAACTCTCCCCTCTTCCATTGCATTGGAAGAAATTTTTTATCTGTAATATGTAAAAATAAATTTAAATGTTGAACCAATTAAAAAGTCACTGGTGACTCAAAGGTAAAAGTTAGCTAAAAATCAAAGCCAAATTCGTAATCAGCACCTCAAAATCATTGGATTTGATATGTCACAACCAAAAAGTTCAAGATATCAAAAAAATGATCGGAATGAACCCCTATTATTTTTTCAATCCGAGAAAATGTTGGTCTCTAACTTTTTTTGTACATTTAACCAATTCAAAGAAGCGGCGCTTGCGGCCAATTTCAACCAAAAGTTTCGTGGTTCGTTTGGTGTATAAAATTAATTCGCATACCAAATTTCAAGATATCCTGATTACACACAGACGCACGGACCAATGGCTAAAAACAACTTTTTTGGTATCCTGAGGCTATGATTCGTCCAGAATGTGAAAAACTGGTAGGTCAAATTTTGGACAAATACAATACTTTCCTTATTATAGGATATAATGTCTTGGGCTTACTCCTGGAACAATGGAACTTTAATAGTCTTAATCGGGCAGTATAAATAAGGCGATATTATTATTATTAATCCTGGCCGTGCGGCTTTTTTTGACTGCTTAACATTTTCTAGTCATCGCAGATCATTAGGGACGGATGTTCTAATTGTTCTATGCCTCATTCTCCTAAAACTCACAAGACAACTACCTACATAAACCTCACGCATTCCGAGTCACGCGGAGAATGGCCTCTTAGCCAGCATCACAAGGCTTTGAATTTGGGTCGAGCCATCGTCGCTGGCACGTTAAATACACCAGTTCTCGTTCTGTCACTGAATTTAAGCAACACCCAGCGAGGGACTCAAATGGGTCATCATTCAAATTCAAACCATCGTGGTACTGACTATTCCCGGCCCAACCCAGGCTGGCTAAGGTTGATGTGGGTAACAAGTAAGATTTCCGTGAATGGACTGTAAAGCCCCCGTCTGAATATGAACATGACAGTTGAAAGCACTCTCAAAATCCCCAAATCTCCCCTCCAACCGTTTAATTACCTGTAAAGAAGGACATCGCCATGATGTATACAGTGAGTAAACTAGAAGCGTCCGTGACACCTTGAGTTACCGTCACCATGAATAAACCTGAAGCCAAAACATTGCTTTTTTTAGTTATCATATTTGTGTCAATCACAATCGTGATATCAAACACCTCGGCCGAGGTGCGAAGAACGCCTAACCAAAGAAAGAGACAGCCCGGCAGAGTGTAAGGTTACGGCAAACATAGTTTCCCATTCATTTCGTGTATCATAATTACTCGAACTCGATTTACTAAATCTTTGCTTAACTTGGAACTTGAACACCGAACTCCAAATTAGAAGTCCGCCGCCTTATCCATCAAGCTACTGCGGTTGGTAAAACATTGCTTAAAACTCAACAGCTGAGTTGTTAGCGCGGACTTCAAGTCAGGAGGTTGAGGTTCAAGTCCTGCTGGGCGCAATTTAGTTTGAGTTAGGACTAAATTATAAAACAAAATTAGGTAACTTTAAGATTTGCCAGACTAGCCCTTAAGTCGGAGATTTAACCAACCACAGCGCACTGTAGCTTAGCTTGAGAGACAGCTTGGCTTATTTGGGACCGCGTTAACAGGATACCTATACGTAAAAGATAAGCCTTTTTCAAATTCTGGGTTAAATCCCAAGGAATAGGAACCAGTTGATATGTAGGTAAATGTTCATATTATTGTTCCTTTTTGAAGAGTTCCTTTTTGCTAACAGTTCAAAAAAAGATTTGACAAAATCTTTGACAAAAATCGGTTTTATACATGTGAAGCTAGTAGGACGAAAAAAAAATCTGACAAAATATGAAATAAAAATTACCCAGCACAATGCTAGCTGCTCCTCCCAGATTGAGAATGAAATAGGTGAGCCAAATTGACCCTCTGGGTATCCTGTAGAAGGTGTAGTAGACGTAGAGAATGACGGCCATGATCACCAGATTGTAGACAGTGAGGAACAGAGTGTGCGCTAGGAATATTTCACCCGTACGAACACCTTAGGGTTAAAAAAAAGTTACAGTTAAAATTAATACTTTGATTGTGAAACTTTTAATTAACGCCTAGCGTTGCCATATGGCAACGATGGAGGCAGTGCAAGTTTCTGAGCTACCATAGGTACATGTTACCACTTTATAACATATAATAGTTCTCATTGTTGACAATATTTGCTACCTTCTGAATTTTACTAGACAGTTCTACCAGTTGTTCTATCAGAAATTTTGATATTTATTTTTTCAAAATGGATCAACGTTTTCCAACAGTTCAGGCGTTAATGGGTTAGAAATTACTCTTATACAGTACTATTAGGAACCATACAAAATTTCAGATCGATCGGACTTGTACTTCGCGAGATATGCCAGTATTTGAAAAAGCTCATTTAGAAGTTCAACTTTTGAAAATTGGACTTTTTGGATAACGTTTTGTTCCGTTCGAGTGCATCTTTTATTCACGATGGAGCTCCAGCCCATTTCAGAAAAAATACTGTCTGTAAACAGAGTGTTTGAAAATAGGTGGATATACAGGTAGAAAATCGGAATTTCTATTGGACTACTTTTGTTCTTTTTTTTAAGTGGGGTTTAACGTCGCTTTCAACTGCCATGGTCATATCACGACGGGGGTTTTACCCTCCATTCGCAGGAAACTCACAAACCTGCTACTCACATTGACCTCACCCAGCCTGAGTGGGGCCGGGAAAAGCCAGCGTCACGAGAATTTGAATGGTCACCCATCCAAGTCTTAACCTCGCTGGATGTCGCTTAACTTCGGTGTTCTGAAGGGAACCGGTGTATTCAACATGCCATCGACGCTGGCTCTACTATTGTTCTTTTGTACGCTTTCATCAATTCCATGTGGTTTAATGTAAACTCCAGTACCTTCATTCCAGAGAGCAATCTCATTATCAAAATCCCCAAATCTACATTTCAACCGTCAAATAAACTAATTTTCGTCAAATAAACCAATAAACAAAATTTCCTTCAAATAAACCAATCAGAGTTTATTATTCAGCAGTTAAAAAGGAGATTTGGGTATTATATGCGTGAGAAAGCTCTTTGGAACAAGGTTCTGAATGTCAAAATACCGAAACGCCCGGCGGATAGAAACAGGTTTGGTAAAAGCCAATGTTAGTGAAAGGTGAAAAGATTGTATTAATACATGTACCTTTTTTTCTTCTTTTTTTTCAAAGAAACTATACTGATAATCATACAACAAGGTGGGAAAGCTCATGTTTACCTGACAATACCTCAAAATAGACATGCAAGTGTAGCTATCCACCCTTGTACACCCATTTCGGATCTCGCCAGGATATGTTGGACTTACTGGTAATTTCCTTACCAGCACCTACCAACTAAAACCTCCCTGATGTATGACCACTCAGTATACGAAAATCGCCCTGAAACCACGTGAGCATTTTTAATTATTTATTTATTTTTTAAATTTATTTATTTATTTAATAACAGGATAACATATACAAAGGTATTTTTCCTAAGCTAAAGCTTCTAAGAAAAAGCATTTTATCAGGATATGTACCTGCGAGATGACATCTGGCGTAGTTCCCGCACATTTTATCCACCGATAGCAGCGGTATCAGAATGTTGAGAGCGCAGAGGCAGGAGATCCCAGCTATGACGTTCATATTGACATACCCGGTGTAGTCAAACATATCCACCTCCACAGCATTGCCTAGGAAGATGTTGGTACTGATCTGAGGAGGAACAGAAAACTAAGATTACCAGCAAAGACCAAGAAAAATGACTTGCTTCCAGTTTGTTCATTTTATTCCAGTTGCATCCACTTTGGTTAGAAAGAAAAAATGTTCGTAACAAAAGGAGAAACAATTCAAGTTTTGTCTCGAGACGCTGCTATAACATTCATGGGAGATACAAGCCCTTGATTTTTGAATGTTATAGCAGTTAAGTCCATATGAGTTGACTTCCAGTTTGTTCATTTTATTCCAGTTGCATCCACTTTGGTTAGAAAGAGTCCACTTTGGCTCAAGTCCGCGACACGGGAGTCATAGCCGCAGGTGACTACAGTGTGTCCAGCAGTGTTGTTGGATAGTGGACTTACCTGCATAGGTGGCATGTCCGCGACACGGGAGTCATAGCCGCAGGTGACTACAGTGTGTCCAGCAGTGTTGTTGGATAATGGACTTACCTGCATAGGAGGCATGTCCGCGACACGGGAGTCATAGCCGCAGGTCACTACAATGTGTTCAGCAGTGTTGTTGGATAGTGGACTTACTTGCATAGGAGGCATGTCTGCGACACGGGAATCGTAGCCGCAGGTGACTAGCAGGTCCCTGTACATGTCTATGAAGGAGGCCTGGAGCTCATACTCCACCTTGGTGGACCTCATGTAGTCTGGGGAGGATTTTATTATTATTATTATCTGACCTGGTTGCAGGGTTCAGTGAAACCCTTACAATTAACACTGCGACCTAACTAGATCTATTGTGACCAGTTGATTCTATTCGGTTTTAACGTCCTGATTTGAGATAGTCGGGACGGGGGTTTTACCCTCCATTCGCTGGGAATCGTACCAGCTACCCACATTAACCTCACCTAGCCTGGGTAGGGCCGGAAGTGCCAGCCTCACGTGTTTGGACGGGACAGAATTTTCTTCGAAAAGTCTGCCCCAACCGGGAGTCGAACTCGAGACCTCTGGACTACGAGCAGTAGTCACGACCATTACGCCACGGAGGCTGGTCTGGGGAGGAGGCAACAGGAGGAACGGTGAGAATTTACCCGTCCTCTTCACAATATGTCTGTCCCGGTAGCTCAGTGGTAAAGGCGGCACTCTGTGAATCCAAAGACTCCAGAGGTCGTGGGTTCGAAACCCAGCCGGGACACGACAAGTTATCCTCTCATTTGGGATTTTTACCACATAACAATCCGTCTTGGGCTTACTGCTGGAATAATGGGACTTTAATAGTACTAATCGGGCAGTATAAATAAGGCCATATTATTATATGGCCATAAAGTAATAAAATTATTATATTATTACTTTTCAGAATTTATAACGTTCGTATGATTTTTTTTAAACACATTTGGCCCTGGTCTACGCACCTGAGTTGTCCGCCCACACTTCAATGTTGGCGCTATTTATGAGCGCTGTGCTCACACTGGACCCGTTCGACATCCGGGCAGACACCCCGCGTGAGAAGTTGCCGGGAATCCTCAGAACGGCCGAAATTTTGCCGCGTCGTCCTTCGCCCATAGCGGTGGAGAAGTCCTGGTAGTTGATCTGAAGAGGTTAAAAAAAAGAACATGTTGCATCAAGTTTTATTTACTAACGACAAATACTTACATATGAGGGCTCTAGTATCAAAACCGGCTCTCTCCACTTTTTCTAATTTTACAGGATAGGCAAAAAACATATTGAACGATAACCCTTTAATCAATGTATTTGAATGTGGAGAGAGAACAGTTTGAAAATGAACGCATATTTTACTACAGAATTACTATGGGAGAGAGTAGGTTTTAAGATGTAATGTTTTTTTCAGTCTATGCGACTTTAAAAAGAGATTCCAGGGGTACCAGAACCTCATTTTCAATTTTTTTGGAGAGAGCCGGTTTTGATACTAGAGCCCTCATATTATACATACATAGATATTGAAATTAATAAAATAAAACTTGATCAAGGGCGGTGCTAATGCCAACGGCATTCTCTTCTGTTGTGTGATATAAAGGTATATATTATACCAGCGTCGATGGCGCGTTGAATGCACCAGTTCTCGTAGGATCACCGAAGTTAGGCAACGTCCAACGAGGTGGAGACTTCGAGATGCTGGCTGGTATTACGGTCAAACCCAGGCTGGGTGAGGTTAATGTGGGTAGCAGGTTTATGAGTTTCCTACGAATGGAGCGGGGTAACACCGCCGTCGTGATAAGACCAATTAGTTGAAACCGACGTTAAACCCAAACTAAAAAAGGGGTTATTAAATGTTTTAAAATAGTATGTTCTTCAATCAATTGTGAGCTTTCTGTAATCTCCAAGGTGAATAAGTAAGTACTTTTGCCTTTTTTTCCAAAGTTATACGCGTTTGAAACAGGAATCTCAAAAACTCGATAGCCGGCATCGATGGCATGTTAAATACACCAGTTGTCATGCAGTCACTGATGTTAAGCAACGTCCATTCAAATTCAAACCCTCGTGATGGTGGCTATTCCTGGCCTCACTCAGGCTGAGTGTAGTGAAATTGAGTAGCTCTTTTGTGAGTTTCCAGCGAATGGAGGTTAAAACCACCGTCTTGATATGAATATGCAATCGAAAAGAACTTAAACCACAAGAAACAATAAAAATAACACTCTTTAGTGGAAGGTAACCACTAGGCGAGGTCATTGCTCAAACATTTTCTACCATCTAACCCTCAGAGTGTTATTATTATGTGGTCACAAGCTCTAATTAATGAGGAAAAATTTATGCACTGGGTGGGATTCGAACCAACGGAACCCTACACTACCTGGATTACCAGACTATAAGTTATAAAACAATACGTTCTTTACCTTTTAGGTAATAAATAAAAATAAATAAATACATAAATGTTTTTCTTTGTGTTATTATATCACAGAATTATAGGACTTTTCCATATCTTTAACTAGCCGTTTGCCCGTGCTTTGCAACGGGACTAAATTTCAAATTTACTAAGGCATGGCCGTACTGCTGGACAGCAATGCCTTTTTGAACTTTTTATAATTTTTCTGGAGAAAGCGATAATGGTTTTGGGGGGGGTCAATTCTGAGACATTTTTCGCTATCTCTTACCGTTGTGGCTAAACAACTCCGGACAAACAAACAAACATAGGTAGGTAGTCCTTTTTTCTGTTTTATATATAGAGATATCCTAATATCTTATTTTTGCCTATAATTCCGCCACTGGTCGCTGCTTACATTAAAGCAGCTACTCATTTTTCCTCACGAGGTATGAGTGGACCCCGAACACCCAGGAACAGAGCAGAAGAAATCCTGCACCGCTGGAGATCGAGGCTAACTCACTCTGCCACGGTGACTTCACCTTTTAGGTAAAGAAAGAAAAAACTCAGGCTGGTATGCAGAGACGATTTTGTAATTCCTATAGGGTTCACTGTAGGGTGATCCCGAGCTTGCTATAGGGAATACTTCGACCTTGACAATTATTAAGAAACATCCGACTGCACATGCGCACAGACGCTTTAAACAAACGTCTCTGAATAACAAAATCAGCTGAAGGGACAAATGACCCAGGCGTCCCTACAGTGAGGACTCTGCATACCACCCTAACAATCGAACAAGGATAAAAGAGAAATTAAAATATATTTTTTTCTCTAATTTAGTTTAATAATTTATATTTTTTTACTGTAGGTATTATAATAACTGTGCATACAAGCCTCAATCTCAAACTTTACCATCGGGAGTCCCGGGTTCCTCGCCCGCCACGTGTCGACAAACTTGCAGCCCAGATTCCGGTAGACCCGGCGCTCGCCACACCCCAGGTGTCCCAGTGGCGTATAGTCGCAGTCGCCGCCACTCTCCTCGTTCACAAATCCGACACTGGTGGGCGGGAAGTTGGAGAGCATCTCGTTGCAGAACACCACGCACAGCACCACCACCACGACACTGACCGTGAGGAACATCCTGGGAGGGAAGCAAGGGTTGGGTGGAAGAGATTGCCACAGGCATTAACCCCACCCTTTAGGTAGGACATTATTGTTATATTTTCTTTCTTACTTATTTATTTTGTCATTTGTTTGTTTTTTCCTGATTTTATACTGTTATCATTGTACTCTGTCCTCCTAATAAAGCATAAAAAAAACAACAACACACGACTTTGTTTATTTTCCCCTAAAAGTACAATAGATATTGTGTGTGAGAGAGAGAGAGAAAGTGAGAATGAGGGAGGGTGTGAGTGAGTGAGAGAGAGAGAGAGAGAGAGAGAGAGAGAGAGAGAGAGAGAAAGAAAGGATTGAGATACAGTTAGAGGGAGTTAGTTACAATAGATATTGTACTTTAAGGGGCCTTAAAAAATGAAGTTATGTACAATGAAATTAAATAAATTACTTCTTTCCTTCATATTTGTATATGTAAGTACCTTAAGATTCGTGATTTTTTTTTGTGTAATTATATAAAAACTTTCCTGGGTAGCTCAGCATTTGAAACTTCTTTCATCATTTGCCTAGTACCTAACTTTTTGCTTGCTCGTAATGCCAAAACTGGTAGCTTACTCGAATAAATAACCTCTCATTTTTACTCATGAGGTGCGAGTGGATCCCAGACATTCAAGTATAGAGCATAAAAATTCCTCTAAGGTCCTAAACCAACAGTTACGGCAGCTCAGAATAGTCAAGGCGTTGCGTCGGTCTGGTAATCCAGAGGTCGTGGGTTCGAAACCCAGCCGAAATATGACAAGTTATCCGCCCGTTTCGCAATTTGACCACATAGTAATACGTCTTGGGTTTACTGCTGGAATAATGTGACTTATTAGTTCTTATGGGGCAGTATAGATTAGGTGATATAAATATATTATTGTGTAGTTTTTTTTTTTTTTTTTTTTTTCCTATTAGGTGTTTTAACTCTGTCAGTTAGACAGGTCGTTCGCGCCGATTCTTCTGTTGTATTATACCAGTATGTACAGTTTGATGAGGTAACTTATTAGAGAATCGGCACTCTCTACTGAGTCTGACAGAGCTGGAGGGACAGGTAGGGATTTTTCCAGTTGTAATTCTGACCTTCTCAGACAAAACTTTTGAATCTAGAGACTTACGATAGATTGGACCTGACCCAAGAGATTATCTTGAAGAAGATGGCCATACTTACGATAGATTGGACCGGACCCAAGAGATTATCTTGAAGAAGATGGCTATACTTACGATAGATTGGACCGGACCCAAGAGATTATCTTGAAGAAGATGGCTATACTTACGATAGATTGGACCGGACCCAAGAGATTATCTTGAAGAAGATGGCTATACTTACGATAGATTGGACCGGACCCAAGAGATTATCTTGAAGAAGATGGCTATACTTACGATAGATTGGACCGGACCCAAGAGATTATCTTGAAGAAGATGGCCATACTTACGATAGATTGGACCTGACCCAAGAGATTATCTTGAAGAAGATGGCCATACTTACGATAGATTGGACCTGACCCAAGAGATTATCTTGAAGAAGATGGCCATACTTACGATAGATTGGACCTGACCCAAGAGATTATCTTGAAGAAGATGGCCATACTTACGATAGATTGGACCTGACCCAAGAGATTATCTTGAAGAAGATGGCCATACTTACGATAGATTGGACCTGACCCAAGAGATTATCTTGAAGAAGATGGCCATACTTACGATAGATTGGACCTGACCCAAGAGATTATCTTGAAGAAGATGGCCATACTTACGATAGATTGGACCTGACCCAAGAGATTATCTTGAAGAAGATGGCCATACTTACGATAGATTGGACCGGACCCAAGAGATTATCTTGAAGAAGATGGCTATACTTACGATAGATTGGACCGGACCCAAGAGATTATCTTGAAGAAGATGGCCATACTTACGATAGATTGGACCTGACCCAAGAGATTATCTTGAAGAAGATGGCCATGGTGTGAGACCACACTGTACTGAAATCCAGGCGCTTCTCCTTGTAGGGGTGTTTGAACGGGATTCTCTGGTTGGCGAAGTAAACACGTATCGAAAAATTAGACGTAAATTAATTGATTTTGTAATTGCCTACATGTTAGGCGTAAAATTGACTGTAAAAAAAAGTAAATACCTACATGTTATCATTACGTTAAAATTTATAGAAAACTTCGTTACTTTTTGTGTTGATGACTACAAGATTGATGTCACAATCACTTAATCTTTTACTCTGTCTTATCCCTCTCAAGCAGGGTCGACGTTGTTCAACCGCATGGTTGAGGTTGGTTGGTTTTGGCACATTTTTTACGTCTGTATGCCCTTCCTAACGCCAACGGTTCTATTTGATTTAACGTCCTGGATTAGGACGGGGGTTTTATCTTCCATTCGCTGGGAATCGTACCAGCTACCCACATTAACCTCACCCAGCCTGTAGGTAGGGCTGGAAATGCCAGCCTCACATGTACGGAGGGAACAGAATTTTCTTTGTGAAAAGTCTGCTCCGACCGGGGATCGAAATTAGGATCTCTGGACTACGGGCAGTCTGTAGTCACAACCAATACGCCACGGAGGCTGGCGTGATGTCACGATGTCAAACCTTAAACCCTTATTAATATTTCCAATTCTTAACAGACCTGAGTGGCTGGGTAGATCAATAAGGCAGATTATTGTATTGATGGGCGGGTCAACATGAGCGCGCACCCTTACAAACAACTGGTAACTAAATTTTGAGTACACATTTTGTCGCCTCAGAGGTTCGAACCCGGCACCTTCCGCATGGAACATTAGGAAACGTCGGGTCGTTTCGGGAATGAGTTTATTTGCAGACACACGTATCTTACATAAACGTAAATCTCTTTTAAAAACTGCTATAATACTTTATAAATTATTTATTACTTCCCCTAAATTTCTAATATTAGAAATCGGAATTGTGTTCGTTTTCGTAAAAACATAATAATATTTTTTTTGCTCCGATTTAAATTTTTTTTCATAAATATAATACTAAAATATCATGTATTGAGAACAACTGCTTTTATTACTTTTATTATTTTTTGATTCTAAGCAGATTATTTTAGATTCTATATATGTTGGGTGGAAGAGATTGCCATAGGCAATAACCTTTAGTTAGGACTTATGTTTTTTTTTCTATTCTTTTTCATTTTTATTGTATTATATTGTTTCCATTTTTTTCATTGTTAAAATAATAATTTGTATGTACCTACATAATGTCCATTTATACCTAAGAAAGCGTTGTATAATAATAATAATATATGTAGATTAATTTCTACTTATTTTGTTAATTTTGTACTTTATCTTACTTTTGTTAACTGTCAACCTTGTAACTATTTTTTTTTAAAAATAAATACAACAATTTTTTATCTATCTATTTAGCTATCTATCTATCTAAAATATTTCATCATATTTACCGCGGGGTTTTTGACGGCAAAAGGGTTCTCCTCGGCTTTCTTCTGGACGTAGCAGAGCTGCAGGAACACGTCCTCCAGTGTGGTCACCTTGTAGTGGCGGATCAGATCCTCGGGGGGGCTCTCAACCAGGAGGACGCCGTGCCTCATGAGAGCCACCTGCGGGGGGAGAGATTAGGGGCGAAATTAATGGGCACCATGGGGATCTCGAGTTAGAACTTACATTTTCGCATTTAAAATATTCCATTTACTTATTAGTTTATAAGATCCTTTTGATTCAGAAGAAAAGTATTGAACTGAATCAGACAGAAAATGCATTTTTTTAATCCTGAGGTTTCCAAACTTGGATTAAAAACGAGAAGATGATGATGTGTCAGAATTTGAATAAAATTTATAACTATAATAATAATAATAATAATAATATCGCCTTTTTTATACTGCCGGATAAGGACTATTAAAGTCCCATTATTCCAGCAGTAAGCCCAAGACATATTATTATGTGGTAAAAATCCCAAATGGGAGGATAACTTGTCATGTCCCGGCTGGGTTTCGAACCCACGACCTCTGGAACTTCTGGATTCACAGAGTGCCGCCTTTACCACTGAGCTATCGGGACAAAATAATACGCAAAATCTAAGTATTACAAAAATATCTAATAATTTTCCTTTAAAAAAATCTATTTCCTCTCTTCATCTATATCTCTCAAAAAGACATTTTCATACTGCAAAAAATTAATCATATTTGTGTTAATCACTTTCGTGTTATCACAACTACTCAAACTCGTTTCACCAAATCCACGCTGAAACCGGGACTTGAACCACCGACCTCGAGGTTACAAGTCCGCCGCCTTATCGATCAAGCTAAGGGTTGGGGGGAAGAGATTGCCATAGGCAATAACCCCGCCCTTTAGTTAGGACATAAATATGTTTATATCTTGTTTTTTTTTCTTGTTTATATTATATTGTCATTTTTTATATATAATTTTTACCATTATTTGTCTGTATATATTATGTTCTACTAATAAAGAGTTTCTAAATAAATAAAGCTACTGAGGTCGGTACATTTTCATACTACTCACGGTATCAGCCTGCCTCGCCTCCTCAATGTAGTGCGTGGTGATGATGATGGTTCTACCTCCTTGTTGGGTGAGTCGGGTGAGGTACTGCCAGAAGCAATGGGCGAGGAGGGGGTCCACCCCGGAGGTTGGCTCATCGAGGATGATGATGTCGGGAGAGTGAAGCATGGTGACCGCAATGGAGACCCGCCTCGCCTGTCCACCGCTGTAGTTTTTAAGTATTTTAATTAATTTATTGGGTAAAATAATTAAAATTGAGAGCAGTATCCATGAGAGTGAGAGGGGCGAGACTGAGGATCCGAGGGATTGAATGTGAAGATGGTGCAGGAATGGGACGAGTAGAAGAATGACGCATTAATGTTTAACTTTTGTAAAAAAAAAAATATATAATAAAAATATTTAAAAAAATTGGTAAATGGTCTTGACCTCTTGACATGAGACAAATTAATGACCTGTCATTAACTTTTCTAATAGTGAACTGAAAAAATCTTTTACTAATATAATCTATAATGTATACAGGACATTTTTTTATATTAATTTTGTTGTATTGTTATATTGAGAACTATTTTCACGACTTTTCAACAAGATTATTTTTCAGATGAAAACTTAAAAAAGTTAAAAATAATAATGTTGACCCAGCACCTATTTGGGCAGTATTGTGTCACTTCTCGTCCATCAGGAGGAAGGCATACTACGGGATGGGTAGGCTACAACACAGACCACAAGCCTCTACAGTAGCTCCTGTTTCATGGCTACGAAATAAAAAGGGCTGTGAAACACTCATCTCTTTTTTTTTAAGAAGATGACACACCTGAGGGTAGAGCAGAGCTGATCATCGGGCGGCAAGTCCAGCACATCTGTCAACTCCTTGGTGAGGATAGCGCACTTGGCCGGGGAAATATTGTACAGCCGCGCGAAGAAAATGAACGTCTCCGCTATGGTGAACTCTCCGAACAAGGCGACCTCCTGAGGCATGAACCCTAACTGTGAAAAAATATTAATTTATTCAAGTGATCACAAAAAAAAAATATATTAAAAAAAAAGAACTTTAAGGCTGGTAGGCAGAGACGTTTTTTTTTTTTTTTATCCTTATAGGGTTCACTGTAGGGTGGTCCCGAGCATAGGGAATATTTTGACCTTGACAATTATTTTTACCTCCTCATTTCTCGCATGGTTATTGATAATACAAAACACATAAAAATAGAACTTTAAAAAATATCTTCTTTCAAGAGACATCTGAATACGCATGCGCACAGGCACTTGAAACAAACGTCTCTGCATATCAAAATCAGCCGAAGGGACAAATGACCCAGGCATCCCTGCAGTGAGGACTCTGCATACCACCCTAACCGTGGGGGGACCCGCTTTGACTAACTTTTTTATTATTCATCCTACATGGGGGTTGTGACATATCAAATTCAATGATTTTGAAGTGCTGATTACGAATTTGGCATTGGTTTTTAGTTATCTGTTACCGTTGAGTCACCAGTGGCGGAATTCGACTCCTTTTTGGGGTATAAGGAAAGTCGTGTGATGTTTACACCAGATTTTTTTCTCTAATTTAGTTTAATTATTATTTTTGACTGTATGTTTTATAATAAGTGTGTTAGTATAAATATAAGTTAAACTATATAAGAGAAACCTGGATGTATAAGAGAGAAAAAAAATGGTTCCTTGAGTTTTCTTGTATCCAGGTTCCACTGTATTTAAAATACCTATTATATTGTTTAGTTTAATGTAAAACAGATGTACGTCATTACAATTTACTGACATATAAACCAAAGAACATTTGTAAGAAAAATTTGACGGATTACCTATTTGACTAACGTTTAAGAATCTCGAAAAATGTATGAAAGTTGAGCCCCCATATATACCATATTGATAAAACCCCCAAATCCAAGATAATTTTGTCATAAAAGTACTTAAAAAAACTCTCATTGGCGGAATTACGGCCGGTGGCGGGTGAACTTTGATTTAGGTACTTATGTTTTTCAAAAAATGTACCGTTTTCGAGAAAAAGGCGATCTACTTTCATCTTCATCACTTCCCCTTACGCCCTTCTCTCCTTATCTTTCCATCCTATGCTGGGTCCACACAGGTGCAACATGCAACACGTTGCTGCAACATGTGTGTGGTAATTGGAACAATGTTGCAGCAACGTGTTGCAGTTCGTGTTCGTCAGTGATCCATTCTGTGCAACATAGTAGCAACAAAGATCAAAGATGTTCGGTAGAAAACCGACATCCTCATGGATATTTTTTGAACATTCACGTCCGTGTTCAGAAGTCGTCCACACAGAGTGAATTCATGTTGCAGCAACATGCAGAGTGAATTCATGTTGCACCTGTGTGGACCCAGCACATCCTAGACGTCAGGACTTTTAGTAGTTTTTATACTTTCTAACCATCCTAAACAAGTTTCCGAAAGAATTAGCTGCATGAACTCTCTCGCATTTTACAACTCAATCGTTGATTGGACTAAAATGCTTGTGTATAGTTAGTTATATGGCCATAAGAGGTATATCCGTCCTTGGTGATTTTTATCTTTCACCCAGTGCGGCCAGACCTCGATGTAATAATGATATAATAACATTTAATAACTGCATATTATTTAAGATAGTTAAATAACACTCTAATATCGTCGGCTAGAGGGTAAAACTGACCAAGTAACAGTTGGTCATTTCTCGATTTTTCGTTACTCTGGTTGGAAATTAACCTAACTAATGGCTAAAAATCAAAAGTTCGGTAGTATTCAAACATATGCGCGGGAAAAAGCAAAAAAACAATTTTACTTAAAGACTGGTGGAAATTTCAATGACCAAATGGATATGGTCCAAATGCAGATGGTCAGTTTTACCTTCCAGCTGACGAATGTATGTAGAGTGTAGTTGTAAGCTCGTATATAAAACTGAAAAAAGTATAGGTACAGTAGACTGATAATAGTGATAATGTATAAATCTTGTATTAGCATCAAGAACTCTGATTCACACGTTGCGATGTTAAAATCTGATTCAGATCATTATCATTGGAGTTAAATCTAGACACGTGAGAGCTTTAGATCTGGTTGATATCGGTGTCGACGTCACCTTACCATATACCGGGTGCCACACACATTCCTTGCCAATCAGTGAATCAGACGTTACTATACAGGGTGTAACAGACTAAATGTAAAATCTCTTAAGAGGTGGTAATATAGATCATTTCCAACCATTAATGTTCTATAACACTTTTGATTTAACTCAGTGGTTCTCGAGATATTATTTTTTTGAATTATTTTTACAAGTCCCCTGCCGCTCGACAAAGAATGGCATCTAACTCCGTAAATACAGCAGATGAAGCAATAGATTTAACTTTTTCCATAAGATAACAATATTTCACTGTTATTTAGACTAGATTTATTCTTAAAAAGTGCACACGTACTGAAAAAAATCGGCAGCAGCGGAAAATTTATCGCGAACATGAAATCCACCTGAAACTTCAGCCGCCATTTTCTCAAAATACTGCCCTCATAAAGTATTGGTTTCATTTATGTAAAAACTTGCTTGAAGTCTTATCTTTCAGAAAATATGACACACTTGATATAAAACTTTCATTTTTTATTGAAACCAAGAGAAATAATAAAAAAGTCAGTCAGTACTACTAACTGTACCTACTAGGCTACCATCCTACTTTTACCTAGGGAACTAATTTTTTTTTTTTTTTTTTTTTTTTCAGCCAGCGTCGATGGCATGTTGAATACACCGGTTCCCTTCAGAACACCGAAGTTAAGCGACATCCAGCGAGGTTAAGACTTGGATGGGTGACCATTCAAATTCTAATTCTCGTGACGCTGGCTTTTCCCGGCCCCACTCAGGCTGGGTGAGGTCAATGTGAGTAGCAGGTTTGTGAGTTTCCTGCGAATGGAGGGTAAAACCCCCGTCGTGATATGACCATGGCAGTTGAAAGCGACGTTAAACCCCACTTAAAAAAAAAAAAAAAAAAAAAAAAAAATTTTTCTTCAATTTGACAAATTATGGTTGCCATTTATTTTCCAACGGCCCAAAAGTTTGCCTCAGTAGACTCTTAACTTGGAGGTCACTGGTTCGAGTCTCAAGTGTGGCAAATTAGTATGTACGTATCCATGTATGATACTTTTAGCTGTGGTCCTTCAGAAATCAATAATAATCGTAATTGTTCATTTGTTCATAAGAGGAAAGGGTCTCAATGATAAAATGGTTTGAATGAAATGAAACATAACAATGTACCTACATAGTTAACACCCACAAGTAAAGGTGGTACGGTAAATACTGAACATTCATAAGTTGGTACATAGAGGTACAAATTATTATGTTAGTAGGTACCGAATTTTAATAAAACACATGGAATACTAAAATATTAAGGTCAATTAGTAGTCACCGTGGCACAGTGAGTTAGCGTGCTAGGCGTTGCACGCATGGTGACCTGGGTTCGATCCCCAGCGGGACAAGAGTTTTTCTGCTCTGTACTTGGATGTTCGGGTCCACTCATACCTCGTGAGGAAAAATGACTAGTTACTTGTATGAGTAACGACCAGTGGCGGCATTACCAGAGTAAAAAGAAATTAATGTAATAGAATAATTCGAAAAGTAAAGGAGGCTCTTAGTAATGCTGCGCTACCCACAAAAAATGTGAAGAGGCCTTGTGCTTCACCACAAATAAAACCATACATACATACTAAAATATTAAGGTCAATTAATCACGATCGTGGTGTCACAATAGCTCAAACTCGTCTTACTAAATATTTGCCATACTTGAGACTCGAACCAGTGACCTCCAAGTTAAGAGTCCGCAGCCTTATCAATGAATCGACTGAGGCTAACTTTTTGGGCCGTTGGAAAGTAAATAACAACCATAATTTGTCAAATTGAAGAAAAAAATTAGTACCCTAGTTAAAAGTAGGATGGTAGCCTAGTAGGTACAGTTAGTAGTACTGACTGACTTTTTTATTATTTCTCTTGGTTTCAATAAAAAATGAAAGTTTTATATCAAGTGTGTCATATTTTCTGAAAGATAAGACTTCAAGCAAGTTTTTACATAAATGAAACCAATACTTTATGAGGGCAGTATTTTGAGAAAATGGCGGCTGAAGTTTCAGGTGGATTTCATGTTCGCGATAAATTTTCCGCTGCTGCCGATTTTTTTCAGTACGTGTGCACTTTTTAAGAATAAATCTGGTCTAAATAACAGTGAAATATTGTTTTCTTATGGAAAAAGTTAAATCTATTGCTTCATCTGCTGTATTTACGGAGTTAGATGCCATTCTTTGTCGAGCGGCAGGGGACTTGTAAAAATAATTCAAAAAAATAATATCTCGAGAACCACTGAGTTAAATCAAAAGTGTTATAGAACATTAATGGTTGGAAATGATCTATACTACCACCTCTTAAGAGATTTTACATTTAGTCTGTTACACCCTGTATACAGGATGACTCACACAACATACCATGTACTTCATCAGTGAATCAGACGTTACTATATACCGGGTGCCACACACTTTCCTTGCCCATCAGTGAATCAGACGTTACTATATACAGGATGACTCACACAACATACCATGTACTTCATCAGTACATCAGACGTTACTATTTTCTTAGTGGTGCAAGATCATGGGTTGGATGGTAGATGTTGCCTTAACCTGCATGAACTATTATCCCGCACTTTGTAATTCATGTTTTAATGTCAATAAAGATTTTACTACTACTACGATATACAGGGTGACACAAACAATCCTAATAATTTTTTTTTTTTAAGCTTTAGTAGGGGGACAAAGTATATACAATAGTAACAGTATAAAATTAAGAAAAGAGAGAAAAAAAAACAAACAAATGACAAAATAAATAAGGAAAAAAAAAAAAACAAAATAATAATAATGTCCTACCTAAAGGGCGGGGTTATTGCCTGTGGCAATCTCTTCCACCCAACCCTTTTAAATAAAAAACCCCTTTCTTACCCGTGAGGGGGAGGAGATGGAGGTGCGGATGGACCCGAAGTCCAGGAGGAGAAGCCTGTGATGGCTGTCAGGAGGGTGGTCTTTCCGCAGCCACTGGAGCCCAGCAGCCCGTAGCTGTGGAGGAGGAAAAGATAATTCAGCGCATGCGCAGTGCGGTAAGATACTTTTACTTGCCATGCAGGCGGAAAGTCCCGAAAGAAAGCAGAAAAAAGCCGCACGTATATTTTAAAATTTCGTGTAGGTACCTGTAACTATTGGTAGGTACTCATAAGTAATTGGACTATTTTTTTTATTATTTTTTTTTTATCTTGCCCTGATCATCTATCTTGTCTTGAAATATAGGTAGTTCATATATAAATAAAAAATAATAAAATTATAGATTGGACTATTAATTTGGGTATCCCTAGAGAGAAACAATTAAAATTTATTATTTTAACGGACTGCTACAAAATTGTAGTTGCCTTTCGGACACAGCATTACAATCAATCTGTTGAGTAGGTAGGTAGGTACTTATTTTACGACAACAAGCATTGGTATTGGTAGTCGATGTGGTTAGGGCACTAAAAACTTAGAGTATTGGCGGTTGTTTTGGTGGCATTATGTATTATATGTGGTCAGTCCGAAATAAATAAGTAAAAATTCATGCATTGAGTGGGATATGAAACAAACGCTACCTGGATTCGTAGACTTTAAAAAAAAAAGGTAAGTGTGCCCCGGAACCGCTTTCGCATTATTTTAGGGCACTACCTTTACATCCATGCCATTCCGGAAACGAAAAATGTCGGTCAGAAATTTCCGCTCCGGCCGGGATTCGAACTCGCAACCTCCGGGTCAGTAACCAATGCTCTTAACCACTGAGCCACGGAGGTCGGCGGATTAGTAGACTAGTGCCTTAGCATTGGTGGTTGACATGCATGTTCTAAGATTATCCTCAAAATAATGCAGTTGTCCTCAAAACATCTTTGGTATAGAACCTTGTGATTCCTCACAACACATGTTTACGAAGAGAATTTTTTGCTCCGACTACTTTTTTCTATCGAACAAACATCTCCGAACGTGTAATCTTTAGAATACTCTATAGAACATAAAAAACACCGATTCTTGCTTTGTCAGTGAATTTTAATAATAATAATATCGCCTTATTTATACTGCCCGATAAGGACTATTAAAGTCCCATTATTCCAGCAGTAGATAAGCCCGAGACATATTATTATGTGGTAAAAATCCCAAATGGGAGGATAACTTGTCATGTCCCGGCTAGGTTTTGAACGCACGACCTCTGGAACCTGTGGATTCACAGAGTGCCGCCTTTACCACTGAGCTACCGGGACAGACAAGTTAACCCTTTCACTGTACATCCATGAATTAGTTGGAAAAAAAATATGAACCATTTTTTTTTTTGAGTTTGTTGGAGTCCATAGATGATGTTACCAAAAAAAAAAAAAATCTTAAAAGTGGTTCGAACCCCAAGATATGAGATGTCCCTGAGAAAGGACAAATGCAGTGCAGAGAAAAAAAATGAAATTTATAAGTTATCAGGAAAAACTTATAATTACACACAACACTTGGTTTATAAAACAAATAAACATCAAAATAATTTGAAGATAGAAAAAACTTGGCTTTTTTTGTTTTACTTAATTTTTTTAACTAAAAAAAATAGAAAATATGTGTGTGTTTGTGTGGAGGGGGTGGGTGTGTGTGTGTGGGGGGGTGTGTGTGTGTGGGGGGGGTGTGTGTGTGTGGGGGGGTGTGTGTGTGTGTGGAGGGGTGTGTGTGTGTGGTGGAGGGGTGTGTGTGTGGGGGGGTGTGTTTGTGTGTGTGGGGGTGTGTGGGTGAGGGTGTGTGTGGATGTGTGTGGATGAGGTATGGAAAGAAAGGATTCATGGAACAAATGCCGACCCAAATACAATAAATATGTACTCACTTTACTGTTTCCTTGAATTTACTACCCTAAGTACAGCTATTTAGGAGAAAAAATAAATAAACTCATCTGTACCAGAAAAATCCTCCCAGTGTATTAGTCCCTGCTGAGGGACACCCAACTTTACAGTCAATTTACGGACTTGTAATTTATTTCCCCTAAAAAAGCAATGTAATTACGTGAAATATAACTCTTTTACTTACCCAAATGAACTTCTAAAGCCAGCCTTTGCACTATTTTCGACCTCAAATTAAACTTTCAAAACAGTGAATTTTTCTAAATTTTCAAATCTTCAAAACTGAAAAATCTTTTGTTTACAAACAGAAGTTCAAACTATAGACTAAACAGTTTTTACTGAAAAAATCGAGAGATAAGAGAACAAAGAAACAATTCCAAAAAGTACAGAAACAAAATCATAGAATGCAGCACTAGTATTTGCAAAATCAATTGATGTCCCTGAGCAAGGACAAATTCAGTGAAAGGGTTAAGCAAAGTCCAGCCAGGTCAGAGTCTTCAAGTCGCAGTTTCAACAGCCTGCCTTATCTTAAAATTTAGTGCTTTATAATTTGGCCCTAAAACTCTTTATGTCGAAAAAATTCTAGTACATACCTATATGTAAATACACTATTTTCTGTCCCAATAGCTCTGAGGTCAAGGCATCAGTCTGGTAATCCAGAGGTCGCGGGTTCGAAACCCAGCTGGTACAAGTTAACCTCTCATTTGGGAATTTGAGCACATATCAATACGGCTTACTGTTGAAATAATTAGAACTCATTGGTCATTTTGGTCCTAATTGGACAACATAAGAAAGGTGATATTATTTATTTATAATTTAAATATTAGCTGTCTCGGTAGCTCCGTGGTAAAGGCGGCACTCTGTGAATCCAGAGATTCCAGAGGTCGTGGGTTCGAAAACCAGCCGAGACATGACAAGTTTATCCTCCCATTTGGGATTTTACCATCACATAATACTATGTCTTGGGCTTACTGCTGGAATAATAAGACTTTAATAGTCTTAATCGGGCAGTATAAATAAGGCGATATTACTATTATTATTATACATTACTGTAGGTACCTGTATACCTCCTGTCTACCCCCGTCCTGTCTACCTCAAGTCAGGACGTTAAAACCAAAAATAGAATCAATGGACATGAAACCAGCCTAGACATTGGATCTGGGCGTCCATTTATAATCCTCTCACCACCGTGATTTAGGTATCAATACCGATCTCACGGACACGGAATTATCATTATACATTACTCTAGGTATGTACTTACATGCCATTTTTGGGTACTATCATGTTCAGGTTCTTCAGAACCCAGGGCCGCGGCCGAAACGCTTGTAGGCCCCAACTACCTGAATGGCGGCCTCTACCTGAATGGCGGCCTCTATCTGGCTAGCGGCCTCTACCTGGCTAGCCGTTGCGGCCCCGCCGGGGGTAGCCGACGGCTGATCCATCACGAAAGAGATTTAACTATCCGAAAAACACACACACTCAAAATTGCTCAGAAAGTCGTCCACTGTCCAAAAATAAAAGAAAATATTTTCTGACCTCAGTATAGCTTGATCGCTAAGGCAGCGGACTTGTAACCTGCAGGTCAGTGGATTGAGTCCCGGTTTCAGTGTAGATTTAATAAAGCTAGTTTGAGTAGTTGTGATATCACGAAAGTGATTAACACAAATATGATAACTTTAAAAAAAAAAACTTAAAAACTATTTTGTGAGTTTTCAGCGAACCACAGTCAGCATGCACTACTTAGCGCAAAATAATTTACCGCTTGGATTAAAAAATAAATAAAAGTTATCACATTTAGGAATCACTTTTGTGGCACATCTACATACTCAAACTCGCTTTACTAAATCTAAGCTAAAACCGGAAACTTGAACCACCGACCTCCAGGTTACAAGTCCGAAGCCTTATAGATCAAGCTACTGAGGCCGGTTAAAATAATAATAATAATAAAAAAATACACTGCCAATTATGGACACAATACTTCCTCGTGATTGTTTCACATTGTATACACGTACACGTGCCAATTTTGAGATTTTATACTAAATCATTTGTATCTCCAAAACCTCCAAATACTTCCGATTTCTAATATAATAATAATTATCTACGTAAGAGAATTTAAAAGAAATTTATGTAATAAAACGTATGGAATTATTAATAAAAATATTTATTTTTGTGGCACCTATACCTAGTATGTAACAGTAGTACATAAATATACAAAGTGTTCAAAAACATAAAGGTACCAGAAAATCGAAAAAAAAATTACAAAATAATTATCATTTTATAGTTTTAAAATCTGTAAAAATAATTAAAGATAGAACTGATAAAATAACTCTGGAATTTTCGAACCACCGCGGATATCTAGATCGCGAACACAACAGCGCGACTCACACGATGTCTATCAGAGTGAGAAAAGTTGGACAAAGTTTTCTTTTCACCATAGGTCCGTACCTAAACACTTTTTTATTAGCTAAGTCTTATCTCATGACCTTATGGCTGAGAATTAATTTACAATACAGAAGATATCCTTCTTTAGATATCAATTAACTATGTGTTCTTGCATAAGACAAAGTGTGTAGAAAAAATGTACCTAACTAGTACATTATACAACTTCTCACTTTTCTGTTTATACTGATTAAAATAGAGAGGTTAGTTGATGGCATGGATATTCAGGATTATTACCTGCTGATGAGAGCAAATAAGCTCGAAACAGCTGTCCAGGTATGTTCTGATATTCATGTACATCTAATACAACTTCTCACTTTATTGTTTATACTAATTATACTGATAATATTATGCATAATATGTGCACTTGTGCAGACACGATAAAAAATTTAAGGGTTGGGTGGAAGAGATTACCATTGGCAATAACCCCGCCACTTTAGTTGGGACATCTGTATTATATTTTATTCATGTTATCTATATTGCTTATCTTTTTTTCTTGTTTCTATTATTCTAAATTTTGTATTTTAATTTTCATCATTACCTGTTTATACATAATGTCCTTTTAATAAAGAGTTAAATAATAATAATAATAATAAATGTACACAAATGGGCACCGGTTCTCGGAGGATCACCGAAGTTAAGCAACGTCCAGTGAGGTGAGGACTTCGTGATGTTGGCATTCCGGCTCAACCCAGGCTAGGTGATATTAATGTGGGTAGCAGGTTTGTTAGATTCCTGGGAATAGAAGGTAACACCCCCGTCGTGATAGGACCATGCAGCTGAAAGCGACGTTAAACCCAAATTCAAAAATTGGAAAGCTGAAAGAGAACACCCCCCCCCCCCCAAAGAAAACACCCACGTGTGGAACAAGGTTGAACAACGGGTACCTAGTATAGCTAGTACCTACTACGTTAATTAAATTTGAGAGTATGAAAATTGCTTCTATAATTATTAATTTTAAGGAACCCATAAAACCCAAATGCTTCGTCACTAAGCAACATGTGTGCAAGTAGTAAAATTCTTCAATCATAAATTAAGGGCGAAACTAATAGACAACGTCAATAACTTAAGTCATTGCTTAGCGTCGGTTACCCTATCTTACACACCCTAAGGGCGAAATTAATAGACGTTTTTGTAATACCTCTGTGGCGCTGAGTCTCGGATTGCGTACTGCGTAAGATAGGGAAAACCGACGCTTAGCAATGACTTGTGATGTAGAATTTGTCTATTATTTTCGCCCTAAATATGTATATTACACGGCTATAGAGACGCATCTACATTCATTTTCCGTCGCCCGGAGCACAAGTTGAAAAACAGTAGATCCCCTCAAGATCGACCTCAGTAGCTTGATCGATAAGGTGGCGGGGACTTGTAACCTGGAGGTCCATAGTTCGAGTCCCAAGTGCGGTAAAAAATTAACAGTTTGAGTAATTGTGATGTCACGATAGTGATTAACACAATTAATATGAATAAAAAAAATGTCAGGCTAAATGTCAGCCTCTTATAGAAATCCATTGCATGCCATGATGGTAGTAAAATGATCATCACAACGCTGTGATCATTTTTATTATTATCTGACCTGGTTGCAGGGCTTTCAGTGAAGCCCTTACAATTTGCGACATAATTAGATCTATTGTGACCAGTTGATTATATTTGGTTTTAACGTCCTGACTGAGATAGATAGTCAGGACGGGGGTTTTACCCTCCATTCGCTGGGAATTGTACCAGCTACCCAAATTAACCTCATCCAGCCTGGGTAGGGTCGGAAATGCCAGCCTCACGTGCTTGGATGGAACAGGATTTTTGTCGAAAAGTCTGCCGCAAACCGGGTGTTAAACTCGGGAACTCAGGACTACGGGCAGTAAGTGACAACCTTTACGCCATGGAGGCTACGCTGTGATCATGCCCCAGAGTAAAAGCATTAGTGTAAAGTATGCTAAGCGAGTTTGACTATTTTTCTTTCAAAAAACATTTCATCTTTACCTTTTGAAATAAAACATGATTAACATTTATTGAATAAAAAAAACCTCACGACCAGCCAGTAAGTGGACAGTTCGATATAATTTTGCACGACTCTTAAATGTCGTTGTTGAACTTCCGGTTAAAGTTACATCCTACTCTCAAAGTTACATGAAGCATTATAGTTTAATCACCCCACCAAAGTTTAACATTTTATTTATTAGTCACCTACCACGAATCTACCATGAATATAATACATGGTTAGTACCAGTTATAAAAAAATGTTTCTTTTTGTTTCTTTGGTTTTTTAACGTTTTATATTATTTTTTGACCTTCATCGTCACAACGTATTAAATAACATACCTAATACCACACTATAATATGCAAATTTTTTACTTTACTTATCCTTTTTTACTAGTGCTTTGTGTTCTTAGGTCACAATAGATCTAAATAGAGGTCGGTGTGATTGGTGCTTCTCTTGTGGAACTCCAACCAGTCTATAATAATATCCTATAAGAAGGAAAGTCAGTTTTAGTTTTCCATGCCAAAACTCGTTTTAAGGTCCCTAGAGCTTAAATGCATGCACGTGTGTCTGTCTATAAACAACATCATCACCTATGTTGTCCTAGCTTCTTCTGTTTTTTTTTTTTTTTTTTTTTTTTTTTTTTTTTTAACCTACCTTACTTTCTTTATCCCTTGTATTTTTTTTTATTTTTTTTTCTTATTTTCGTAAACATGTTCTATGTACATATTCTGTACCCTTTGAACAATAGATAAATAAATAAACAAAATATCTCATGAACGGTACAAGCAAGAAACTTAAATTGGACATGTAGACCTCATGTAGGGAGAGGATAGGACAAGAAACATTTCGTTGACATCAGTGGGGGCCTTTTAAACATCCTTTGGCAGTTCCAGAAACGCCAAAGGGTGCCGACCTCCGTGGCTCAGTGGTTAAGAGCATTGGTTACTGACCCGGAGGTTGCGGGTTCGAATACTGGCCGGAGCGGAAAATTCTGACCATGGCATGGATGTAAAGGTAAAGGGCCCTGAAGTAATGCGAAAGCAGTTCCGGGGCACACTTACCTTAAAAAAAAAAAAAAAATCGCCAAAGGGTGGTTAGCCAGCGCAATGGTAACAGATTAATAAAAAAAGAACATTATATACTTCCCTTATCACTCAGCTCTACAGACATTAAAATTCAGATCGTTTTTTTTTTTCTTCGATTTTTTTCATTAAAGCACATTAATTTTTTCTGCTACTTATGTGTCTCCAAGGGCAAGTTTAAGAGAGACAAAAAAATCTCCGATCCTCTTGATTCAAATTGAATTTTTTATTGAATTAATGCAACATTTTTTCTACACCTTTGTAGTATTGTTTTCCGTATAGGAACTCTACTTATGGGGAAATAAGAGATGTGCAATTTTTTTTTGCAATATTGATAGCAGTTCCGGTTATAATTAATTATTGTAGAAGATGTCGGAAGTCTTAGGTTTAGAAGAATACATACATATAGGACCATGCCTTCTAGCCGAAACTAGTATAGAGACCTTTATCTTCTGAAAATATTGTATAAATAAACATATACTATGTACCTACATTGAACCTGTTTGTCCAACTAATCAAACACCTCGGCCGAGGTGTGAAGAACGCCTATACAAAGAAAGAGACAGCCCGGCAGAGTGTAAGGTTACGGATATAAGTTTCAAAAATAAAAGTAGCCGTAATAGATTATATTTAGAAGAACGTCCATCACGACCGAAGCCGCTACTGGTAACCGCTCACAATTTCATTGAAAAGTAGTAAATATAAAGTTAACCGCGCCAGCGTCGATGGCATGTTGAATACACCGGTTCCCTTCAGAACACCGAAGTTAAGCGACATCCAGCGAGGTTAAGACTTGGATGGGTGACCATTCAAATTCTAATTCTCGTGACGCTGGCTTTTCCCGGCCCCACTCAGGCTGGGTGAGGTCAATGTGAGTAGCAGGTTTGTGAGTTTCCTGCGAATGGAGGGTAAAACCCCCGTCGTGATATGACCATGGCAGTTGAAAGCGACGTTAAACCCCACTTAAAAAAAAAAAAAAATATAAAAGATAACCGCTCACATGTAAAGGTAGTAAATATAAAGTTAACCGCTCACATTTAAAGGTAGTAAATATAAAGTGAACCACTCACATTTCAAGGTAGTAAATATAAAGTTAACCGCTCACATTTAAAGATAGTAAATATAAAGTTAACCGCTCACATTTAAAGGTAGTAAATATAAAGTTAAACGCTCACATTTAAAGGTAGTAAATATAAAGTTAAACGCTCACATTTAAAGATAGTAAATATAAAGTTAACCCCTCACATTTAAAAATAGTAAATATAAAGTTAACCCCTCACATTTAAAGGTAGTAAATATAAAGTTAACCGCTCACATTTCAAGGTAGTAAATGGCATTAATTTTTTCTTGTGCTGGTAATGCTGCCATTATACTTGCAGCATTACCCCGTGAGGAAAAATGAGTAGTTAGGTACTTGTATGAGTAACGACCAGTGGCGGCATAACCAGAGTAAAAAGACATTAATGTAATAGAATTCGAAAAGTACAGGATGCTCTTAGTAATGCTGCGCTACCTACAAAAATTGTGAAGAGGCCTTGCGCTTCCACCACAAATAAAAAGAAAATCATACATACTTGCAGTATTACCACGCTGTATGATGACACTTATTCTTCTTATTAAGTATGTTTTGGCCCTCATGTCACCGGTTTTCTCAGTCATTTTCCTTCCTATTTCATCCATCCATTTTCTTCCTTCGGCACACCATACACGCATCGTCTCTACAGCGAGACCAATCAACTGGATTCCTCGGAGTTTTACATACGAATATTTTATATTAGACATACTAATAAAGGCAAAGTACTCAGAATACTTGAGCAATTTCAGAGAGGAAATTGCTCAAGTATTCTGAGTACTTTGCCCTCTGGATTGCAAATGGCAGAAATTTATTATCTGTAAAATAAAATAAACTCTTAGTTACTAATAAAGGTATGTATAATATTAATAATAAAAAAATTCCTCATGGTTGGGGTTGGTTTCTGGCACTCCTACCTCCACATTTTGCGGATGGATGCCCTCCCCAACGTACCCATCCCACGCCCAGTATCACCCACCCCACGTCTAGTATCACCCACCATATAAAAACAAAACTACTCCTACTTATCCGCTTATTTTAAGAAATATTGGTTTGTCTTGTTTGTGTGGACCTTCCGCCATCATCTGTAAATCACACAAAAGACAGTAAATTTATTAGTACAAAAACTGCCTAACGAAAATTTTGGGTGATTCCATTACTTTCCTTTCTATAGGATAAGGAAAGTAAAAATACAATACTTTTCTTATGATATAGGATAAAGAAAGTAAAAATACAATACTTTTCTTATTATAAAGCATAAGGAAAATAAAAATTAATGGAAAAAATCTGCAGTATTCTATTACAATAGATAGATCTGATGTTAAGCAACGACTAGTTCGAACCCTCAGTTATTTGCTGCTCAAGCTATAAGTTAATGTGGTTAGTAATAATGGATGGGCAGGTACTAATACTTAATATTAATATGTATGTATTACCAACATCAATAGCTTGATTGACAAGGCGGCGGATTCGTAACCTGGAGGTCGGTGGTTCGAGTCAAAAGTTAAGAAATTTTTTAGTAAATCGAGTAAGAATAATTATTCTGAAGTCACGATTGCGATTAACGTAAGTATAATTACTTTTAAAAAAACTAACTATTAATATGCATAAAAAACATTATTTAGAAGATCATCTTTAGGATGACAACCCAAAACGCTTGCAGCATTGCCTCGTTGAACTGCAAGGCTTATTTGTTGCTGCAAATAATTTCCCGATCTTGGGTCTCCAGCTCTCCAGTCTTTTTTTCAATTGATCTTTTTAGTTCTTCTAGCCATTGTTTAGCTTCTTTACACATCGGCCCCATACACATTACACATTTTAATGTTTTTTATGTTTAATAAAATATATACTACTAGCGGGTTACACCCGCCGCTTCGCCAGCCCATCAAACACACACAACGCACACACATCACACCATACATACACCGACACATCACACACACCCACACACACGCACACACCACACACACACACCCACTCACCCACCCACACCCACCCACCCACACACACCACACACACACACACCACACACACACACCACACACACACACCACACACACACACCACACACACACACGCACACCCCACCACACCACACACACACCACACCACACCACACCACACCACACACACACCACACCACACACACACCACACCACACCACACACACACACACACACACACACACACAAAATGTCATTTAGGTTTGAAAAAAAACCTGAATATTTTTTGTCGCCCATCTATTTTCTGGTCTTCCCCGGCGTAGCTCAAGAATGGCTCATCAGAATTTCGCGATCAATATGTCAAATGAAAGCCTAAACCCTTGCCTAAAACTTTCTCGCTCTGAGTTGATAGGTCGTCACTTCAAATTTCGAGAAAAAATGTCATTTAATTCAAAAAACGTGAATATTTTACATGTTACCCATCCATTTTTTTACCTTACCCGGCGTAGCTCAAGAACGGCTCATCAGAAATTCGCGATCGACATGTCAATTGAAAGCTCAAACCCTTGCCTAAAACTTTCTCGCTCTGAGTTGATAGGTCGTCGCGACAAATTTCGAGAAAAAATGTCATTTATGTCAAAAAACGTGAATTTTTTTTGCGTCACCCATCCATTTTTATCCTTACTCATTGTAGCTTAATCTCAGGGAGATATAATCTAGCCTAGAAGAATTTCCTGATCCAAAAGGACCTATGTGCAAAATTTCAGGTTTCTCGGTCAAACGGTGTGGATTTGTATAAAGAACATACATACATACACACATACATACAGACAGCTTTCTTTTATAGATATAGACTAGCGGGTTACACCCGCCGCTTCGCCAGCCCATCAAACACACACAACGCACACACACACACCCACACCCACACCCACACATCCACACACCACACATCCACACACCCACACACACACCACACACACACCCACACACCACACACACACACCACACACACACACCCCACACACACACACACCACACACACACACCACACACACACACACCACACACACACACCACACACACCACACACACACACACACACACACACACACACACATCACACACACACACACACACACACACACACACCACACACCACACACACACACACACACACACACACACCACACACACACACACACACACACACACACACACACACACACACACCACACACACACACCACACACACACAGACACACACACACACACACACACCCACACCACCCACACACATACACACACAAAATGTCATTTAGGTTTTAAAAAAAACCTGAATATTTTTTGTCGCCCATCTATTTTCTGGTCTTCCCCGGCGTAGCTCAATAATGGCTCATCAGAATTTCGCGATCAATATGTCAAATGAAAGCCTAAATCCTTGCCTAAAACTTTCTCGCTCTCAGTTGATAGGTCGTCACTTCAAATTTCGAGAAAAAATGTCATTTAGGTCAAAAAACGTGAATATTTTACATGTTACACATCCATATTTTTACCTTACCCGGCGTAGCTCAAGAACGGCTCATCAGAAATTCGCGATCAATATGTCAATTGAAAGCTCAAACCCTTGCCTAAAACTTTCTCGCTTTGAGTTGATAGGTCGTCGCGACAAATTTCGAGAAAAAATGTCATTTATGTCAAAAAACGTGAATTTTTTTTGCGTCACCCATCCATTTTTATCCTTACTCATTGTAGCTTAACCTCAGGGAGATATAATCTAGCCTAGAAGAATTTCCTGATCCAAAGGGACCTATGTGCAAAATTTCAGGTTTCTCGGTCAAACGGTGTGGATTTGTATAAAGAACATACATACACACATACATACATACATACATACATACACACATACAGACAGCTTTCTTTTATAGATATAGATTAATAATTGACAGTTAGTACCGAATATTAAAATAGAATTACAGTTAAGCCTCTGTGATGTGATTGGTTGAATTTCCGTCTGGAGAGACACATTCCACTCGTACAATTCATCATCATTCAGCAATCATAATAGAATCAACTAGATAGTACCCAGATTAATATTAGACCTTGTTTATTTCTTCTATGTTATGTTTTATTATATTCACCTTAATTTTAAGCTATCAGTATGTATTGTATACCTATATATTATATGATTGTACATAAACACACAATAAATATATTCGCATCTGTATGCTTGTCTAGCCCTAAAAAGCTGGCAAGTGTTGATGTTGTATTAAAAAAAAAAAGAAAAAAAAAGAGACGGTCTCACCTTTGTTGTAATCATATTTTCCATTCTGTACCCAGTCTTATCTAAAATAAACTTGTGTGCAGTGGCGTAGCTAGACCTGGCTACGCCACTGCTTGTGTGACACCACACGACTTTCCTAATCACTCGAAAATAAGTCAAAGTTCGCCACTGGTGACTCACCGGTAACAGTTAGCTAAAAGTTAATATCAATTTCGTAATCAGACCCTAAAAATCATTGGATTTGATATGTCACAACTCCCATCTAGGATGAATAATAAAAAAAGCTAGTCCAAGCGGGTCCCCCGCCAAAATGCCGGCAGGTAGATTGGGACCGGGTATCAAAAAGTTCAAGATAACCAGAAATATGATCAAAGTAGACCCCTATTATTTTTTTATTGTAAAAAAAAGTTGGTCATATATTTTTTTCGTATCATTTATCGTTTAGATAGAACCGCCAAATTGGCGGCACCAATTTCATCGCAAAGTTTGGTGTGGCGTCCTCTGAAATGAGGTCTACATACCAAACTCACACCCACACACACACACACACACACACACACACACACACACACACACACACACACACACACGAATCAATGGCTGAGTGATTCCATTACTTTCCTTTATTCATAAAAAAGAGGTGACTATTTTTTTACTCTTATTAATAGCTACCTTATTCAAACGGGCCACTGTATTGTTATCCATATAATATGACCGGTTGCTACTTAGGGAGGCACTCATGAGAACCTGTGAGGTAGAGAACAAAAATAATAATCATGAAGAAATTCATATTTACTTTTTCCGCTATGTTTTATTTCTTTTATTTGTTTATTTACAGCCGGATCGTGATCGTAAATATCTCTATATATAAAACAGAAAAAAGGACAAGCCAGCGTCGATGGCATGTTGAATACACCGGTTCCCTTCAGAACACCGAAGTTAAGCGACATCCAGCGAGGTTAAGACTTGGATGGGTGACCATTCAAATTCTAATTCTCGTGACGCTGGCTTTTCCCGGCCCCACTCAGGCTGGGTGAGGTCAATGTGAGTAGCAGGTTTGTGAGTTTCCTGCGAATGGAGGGTAAAACCCCCGTCGTGATATGACCATGGCAGTTGAAAGCGACGTTAAACCCCACTTTAAAAAAAAAAAAAAAAAAAGGACTACCTACCTATGTTTGTTTGTTTGTCCGGAGTTGTTTAGCCAAAACGGTAAGAGATAGCGAAAAATGTCTCAGAATTGACCCCCCCAAAACCATTATCGCTTTGTCCAGAAATATTATAAAAAGTTCAAAAAGGCATTGCTGTCCAGCAGTACGGCCATGCCATAGTAAATTTGAAATTTAGTCCCGTTGCAAAGCACGGGCAAACGGCTAGTTTATTTTATTTGTTTAAAAGTGGCGGAAAATATTTGCAGCTAGATCGCGAGAGAAGAGAAAAATATTCATTTGATTTACTTTGTTTGATTTTTTTTTCTCGATTTTTTTATCATCATTTTTATGTTCATATAAAAAATACGCTTCCTTTACAAAAATACGCTTCCTGTAATTATAAACATTTGAAAATTCGAGTACAAGTATTCCCAAACCTTTGATGGTCAGATTCAGACTACTAGAAGAATTCGCTGAAGAGTTTTAAGTAGATGTAAAATGGTACTCTTTATAGAGAGCATACATACCTCCATGGTACTGTGTGAGATAGGGAAAACCGACGCTTAGCAATGACTTGTGATATAGAATTTGTCTATTAATTTCGCCCTAAATCAGAATTTTTTTTTTTTTAATCCTGAGGTCTTTCAGACTTGGATTAGAAATCAGTCGATGTTAGAGAATTTGAAATAAATATACATATACCCAATAAAAATGATCTTACCAGTGTAATAACTACTGTCACGTAAGCCAAGATCTTTTTTAAATTGTTCATACTGAAAAATGATGAGCTTCTATTCTTCTATCAGGGTAAAAAAAATTCACATGAGAAACGGTTGTTAAAAAGGCACTGTTGAAAAACACTCTGCTGTCCTCTGCTTTTAAATAGGTAGGCACATTATATTTAAACACCTGTATGTACTCATTAAAATTGTTGTTCCACCATAATAACACACTCGAATAAATAGATAGTTTAATTTATTTACAAATAAAATTACATAAATAAATTATATTTGGTTTTTTTTAAAGATAAATATATATTGTGAACCTTAAAATATTATTAAAATTTACTTACTCACTTGCTTCACTAATTATCATGAAGCATGAAGTTTTATAATATTGTTATAAAAAATAGAAAAATCTAAGATCAACTTTAAAATTAATTTTGATGACAGGTAGCAAGCATTAAGAGATAAGAATAATTGTTTATACAGGATGGTCCATACGCTTGACTATTAAAAGAAACCAATTTACCGATTAAAAGTCATTATCTGAAATTATCATTATCTGAAATCACCCATTTATGTTATCAATTCAATAGTTTAGATACAAAACCTAATCTTTTAAATATATTTTAAACATTTCAGTTATTGCTATATTATAATTAATTAGAATTATAAATATAGTGTTGAAATAATGTTAAAAAAGAGTTGAAATCGACTTTTGTTGTTGTTGTTGTTGTTGTAGCCAGCTTGGCTACAGCTGGAGGGTTGAGTGATGGTCTCCAGGCAACTTTATTTAAAAGTTGGCTCGTCCTAAACCACATATTTCTATGTGCGATCAACCATCATGAGGACATAGACTTTTCTTTATAAGCCATTAAACCCTTAGGAAACTGCAAGCTAGCCTGGCTTGTAAGGCTTGGTAGTCTGTTCTCTGTTTATAGTCCTCTAGCGAGACACTGGTCTTCTCCCTGTTTAACGTCCCCCAGCCAGACTTTTCTCCTCCGAGATTGCTCAAACCTCCCATAGTGCGTTGGTTCGAATTCGAATCCAACGCAATGCATCAGGACTAAGGAGTCCTACATACTCTTTTGTCCTGATCGGGTGCATGCGCGGATATAGGGGGGGGCACGGGGGCACGTGCCCCCCCAGATTTTTTCGGTAAGCGGTGTTTCTCAAATTTCATTATACCTAATCCCGTTAAAAAAAAGATCTCTATAAGTTAGGGGGGCAGGGCCCCAAAATAATTCCCAATTCTAATACTAATCCCGTAAAAAAACAGATCTCAATAAGTTAGGGGGGCACGGGACCCAAAATATTTCCCAATTCTAACACTAATCCCGTAAAAGAAAATCCCAATAAGTTAGGGGGGCACGGGACCCAAAATATTTCCCAATTCTAAGACTAATTCCGTAATAAAAAATATCTCAATAAGTTAGGGGGGCACGGGACCCAAAATAATTCCCAATTTTAAGACTAATCCCGTAAAAAAAAAGATCTCAATAAGTTAGGGGGGGACGGGTCCCAAAATAATTGCCAATCCTAAGACCAATAAGAAATAACTAAATAATAAAGTTGTCAAATCCACACAGATTGTCCGAGAAACCTGAAATTTTATAGGTCCATTTGGATCAGGGAATATATCTCTAGGGTTCAGCTACACGGGGTAGGGACAAAAAATAGATGGGTGACACAAAAAAATCACATTTTTCGACCGAAATGACATTTTTTTTCTCAAAATTTGTCGTGACGGCACCACGGCGGCGGCGTATCAACTCAAAAAGAGAAAGTTTTAAGCAAGGGTTCAAGTTTTCATTTGAGATATCAATCACGAAATTCTGATGAGCCGTTTTTGAGCTACGGTGAGTAAGGACGTAAAATGGATGGGTAAACAAAAAGTATTTACGTTTTTTGACCTGAATGACATTTTTTCTCGAAATATGTGGTGACGAACTAACAACTCAAAGCGAGAGTGTTTTTGCAAGGGTTGGATTCTTCATTTGACATATTGATCGCGAAATTCTGATGAGCCATTCTTGAGCTCCAGTAAGGACAAGAATTGGATGGGTGACACGAAAAATATTGACATTTGTGTGGGTAATTGTGTATGTGTGATAGGCTTGCGAAGCGGCGGGTGTAACCCGCTAGTTAGGTATATTGTGCGGTTGTGCCCCCCCAGTACACGAGGGCTATATCCGCGCATGATCGGGTGGTACACATAAATTGTGATTGTTACCCAACTATTATTGTAATAATTATTACAGAGACAAGCAATTAGATAAGTGTTCAATACACACTTATTTAAATACAAAAAATAATTTACAGTGTGTCTCAAAAATCCGAGCCCTCGGTTTATAAATATAGATTGCTTGCGATTTTTTCTTCTTCTTGAATTTCAGAGTTAAATTATAATTAATTAAAAAATAAATATAAATAGCCTTTGTAAAACAATATTATGCATATACATACAAAATTTCATCAAAATCCGTTGAGTAGTTTCTGAGATTTGCGCGTTACAAGGAATATTTTTAACAGACCGACAGACGGACACAAAACCAAAGTTGCTCAAGAGGTTATGAAACGTCCAGAAATATGAAAAGAATTGAAATCGGAACAAAAAAATATTTTCTTTTACAAAATCGAACACAATACTTCCGATTTATACCTATTAGAAATTTCTCGGAAGTAAAACTTATCTTACATACAGTATGTAATTATTAAATTACATACTGTACGTAAGAAGTAAAAAAAATATGACAGACAGTGAAAAGTCTTGTTTCTACTGCACATAAATACAAGGAGGGGAACATTTATTTCATTTAATAAAAATAGGAGACAAGATACAGATAATCTTAATTATAGGACAAAAATCGGGAATGTAAACACACACAAAGTGTTATGGCGATCAAGCGAACTACATGATTAATGTAAATATGTTTTAATAATATAAATGTATTTTAAGTACCTAATGAAATAACTTTTTTAAAGTACATTTTGAGTAATATTAAATATTACTCAAAATGTATCAGGACTAAGGAGTCCTACATATTTTATGCTAGAAAAGAAAAAGGGTCGAATTATACAACAGGATTAAAGGACCCTGCACGTAATAGAGTGACAGAGTGACTACAATGAATTTTCGTTTGTAAACTCCAGGTTCCGAGTCAACTACCTGTTCCTAAACTATTCATTGTGCATCCGGCCCTACAATCTATATGGACTTTGTAATGTCACATAAGTTGTTTAATTCATAAAAGAAAGGTATTTGCAGCCTCGATTCCCTTCCGGAAGGACGGTCCCTGGGACAAGTTTTTTTTATATTTAATAAAACTAAATAAAACATTTCTTCTTTAAACACAAAAAAAATTAATTATAAAATATTTAAAAATAATATAAAAATGATTGGAAGCCTCTTGATTTATTTCAAGCTTAACGATAGCATATACAGTCGAACATGGATGTAAGAGAATAATTTCCAGATTAAACTCTCTTAAAGAGAAAATAACCTCTTTACAAGAGGTTATTTTTTATATCGAGGTTTATAAGAGAAACCTAATTAAACATCTAATTTCTAAACAAATACGGTTACATCAATAGAGCTTTAAGTAAAGAGTTGATACTTGAACAGTATCCAAGGTTTGAAGTTTTGAAGAGAAATCTTCTTCATAATAAGATTGATTGACTTTATTTATTTGTATTATTATTTTACAATTTTCTTCATAATAATATTACTAATTCGTTTTCTCTCTTTGTAAAATAAAACTACAAATAAAAATTACATTACTAATTCCTTTTCCGTGAGATAAACACAGTTCCTATCTCTCAGTGGGAAATTGGAACTTTCTATTGAATAATTGGAACTTTCTATTGAAAATATGCTGGGCGACTTTCTATTACTGAAATGAAAATCAGGCAATAGAAAGTAAAAGAATGTACTCTAAAGTAATGACAACCTCTCTAAAAACATGTCATTACTCATTAACCTTGCTTACTATCAGACGAGTCTTCATAACAAGACTCCTCTATTAACAGGCGTATTTATGAACAGAGAATTTTCTCTGAGCAATGTCTCAAGCAAGGTATTGGCAAATAATATTAAAGGAAATCACGCTTAAGACATAAATCATAAATACGACTGTAAAGTCTTCATTTTATAGAATTTTTCAATTCAAAGATGCCTACTTTTCCAGAATCGATTGATTCTTTTGAATATAAAAATCGATTCTTAAAAACTCGCTTCTTAAAAAATCGCTTATTAAAAAATCGATTCTTAAAAAATCGCTTCTTAAAAAATCGATTCTTAAAAAATCGATTCTTAAAAATCGCTTCTTCAAAAATCGATTCTTACAAAACGCTTCTTAAAAAATCGATTCTTAAAAAATCGCTTCTTAAAAAATCGATTCTTAAACAATCGCTTCTAAAAAAATCGCTTCTTAAAAAATCGATTCTTAAAAAAAATTTCTGATTCTGTCGGGCTGCCTACTTTTCAAGTCGATTGATTCTTTTGAATTTAAAAATCGATTTTCAAATACAGCTTCTTCAAAAATCGATTCTTAAAAAATCGCTTCTTCATGAAAATCGAGGCCCGGGCGGCGCGGCGTTTACTTCGGACTGTCGGGCGAGTCCCAGGTCAGGAGCTCGTCCAGAATGGACTCGAGCAGAGGGTTGCCGCCTAGCCTCGTCACTTCGGTTCGTGCGGCCTCGTTTAGCTGGAGCAGCACCTGGCGCGTGTAGGCGAAGCTCCCGTGGCGCTCCAACAGCGTGATGCAGTACTTCTTCACTTCGATGTCCCGCGTTCGCTGGCGGAGGATTTCTGAGCGGGTGGATAGTTGAGGAAGATTTTTATTTATTTATTACATGACAAGTAAATGGTTCAAATATATACAGGGTGAGCATAAAGTCTCACCCCACCTCCCGTATCTCGAGAATGGCTAAAAATACAAGAAAACGCAAAAACCCGTATTCCTTAATTTTTAGGGGGATTAATTTTCAGCCAAAAAAAATTGCCTACACGGCTCCAGTCAGGCTGGGCATGGTCCAACTTTAAAATCTTAAATAGAATAGTATATCTTGTGGCATATTGTTTTAAAGGTTTCATAGAGAGATGTTCATTACAACAAATTTCAGTGAGCTACAACTTACCGTTCTCGAGATACAGGGTCGAACGTCCTGCGTAATATCCATATATTTTGACCTATAACTCGTTAACCGTAAATTATAGAAAAATGAAATTTGTTGATAATAACTCCTTATGACAAGCCCTTTCGAAAAAATTATAACTTACTCTGTTGATATTAGTTTCTGGTCGGTTTCGTCAGCCACCCGGACGAAAAGTCCGAAAAATTTTAACGAAAAAACAAATCCAGTTTTAACTTGTTCGAAAGTTCTTGCCATAAGGAGTTATCTATATCTATAAAAGAAAGCTGTCTGTATGTGTGTATGTGTGTATGTATGTATGTATGTTCTTTATACAAATCCACACCGTTTGACCGAGAAACCTGAAATTTTGCACATAGGTCCCTTTGGATCAGGAAATTCTTCTAGGCTAGATTATATCTCCCTGAGGTTAAGCTACAATGAGTAAGGATAAAAATGGATGGGTGACGCAAAAAAAAATCACGTTTTTTGACATAAATGACATTTTTTCTCGAAATTTGTCGCGACGACCTATCAACTCAAAGCGAGAAAGTTTTAGGCAAGGGTTCGAGCTTTCAATTGACATATCGATCGCGAATTTCTGATGAGCCGTTCTTGAGCTACGCCGGGTAAGGTAAAAAAATGGATGGGTAACATGTAAAATATTCACGTTTTTTGACCTAAATGACATTTTTTTCTCGAAATTTGAAGTGACGACCTATCAACTAAGAGCGAGAAACTTTTAGGCAAGGGTTTAGGCTTTCATTTGACATATTGATCGCGAAATTCTGATGAGCCATTCTTGAGCTACGCCGGGGAAGACCAGAAAATAGATGGGCGACAAAAAATATTCAGGTTTTTTTTCAAACCTAAATGACATTTTGTGTGTGTGTGTGTGGTGTGCGTGGGGTGTGGTGCGTGTGGGTGTGCGTGGTGTGGTGGTGTGGTGTGTGTGGTGGTGGTGTGGTGTGTGTGTGTGTGGTGTGGTGTGTGTGTGGTGTGGTGTGTGTGTGTGTGTGTGTGGTGTGTGTGTGTGTGTGTGTGTGTGTGTGTGTGTGTGGTGTGTGTGTGTGGTGTGTGTGTGGTGTGTGTGGTGTGTGTGTGGTGTGTGTGTGTGTGTGTGTGTGTGTTTGTGTGTGTGGTGTGGTGTGTTTGTGTGTGGTGTGTTTGTGTGTGGTGTGTTTGTGTGTGGTGTGTTTGTGTGTGGTGTGTGTGGGTGTGTGTGGTGTGTGCGTGTGTGTGTGTGGTGTGGTGTGGTGTGTGTGTGTGTGTGTGTGGTGTGTGTGTGTGGGTGGGTGTGTGTGCGTGTGCGTTGTGTGTGTTTGATGGGCTGGCGAAGCGGCGGGTGTAACCCGCTAGTTATCAATAAATTTCATTTTTCTGGAATTTACGGTCAACGAGTTATAGGTCAAAATACAGGGTGGGGCAAAAGTCTGGAAACCCCTGAATAACTTTCGAATGGCTGCTTCGGTAAAATTAAAATTTTGTACGGTAAACCAGGCTAATAAGACCTTCTTTTAGATTGGAGTCGATTTTTGTTACCGGCCCCCACGTCGGGGCTAGGGGGGCCAACTTCATTTTTTTAAATACGAACCCCCACCTTGCGATACATTTTTGAAAAGGTCTTTAAATTAGAAATACATTGGTGCAAATTTTATTTTTTTAATATTAACTGTTTGCAAATGGCGTCCAACTTTGTGTATGCAGTAAAGTCTGGAAACCCCTGAATATCTTTCGAAAGGGCTTTCTCAGTAAATTTAAAATTGTGTACGGTAATCCTTGGTAATTAGACCTTACATTAGAATGGGACCGATTTTTTTTACCGCCCCCCCATGTCGGGGCCAGGGAGGCCAACTTCATTTTTTTTTTAAATACGAAACCCCACCTTGCGATACATTTTTGGAAAGGTCTAATTACCCCGACTTACCGTGCACAATTTTAAATTTACTGAGAAAACCCTTTCAAAAGATATTCAGGGGTTTCCAGACTTTACTGCATACACAAAGTTGGACGCCATTTGCAAACAGTTAATATTAAAAAAATAAAAATTGCATCAAAGTATTTCTTATTTGAAGACCTTTCCAAAAATGTATCGCAAGGTGGGGATTCGTATTTAAAAAAATGAAGTTGGCCCCCCTGGCCCCGACATGGGGGCCGGTAACAAAAATCGACTCCACTCTAAAAGAAGGTCTTATTAGCCTGGTTTACCGTACAAAATTTTAATTTTACCGAAGCAGCCATTCGAAAGTTATTCAGGGGTTTCCAGACTTTTGCCCCACCCTGTATATGGATATTACGCAGGACGTCCGAACCTTTATCTCAAGAACGGTAAGTTGTAGCTCACTGAAATTTGTGGTAATGAACTTCTCTCTATAAGACCTTTAAAACAATATGGCACAAGACATACCATTCTATTTAAGATTTTAAAGTTGGTCCATGCCCAGCCTGACTGGGGCCCTGAAGGCAAATTTTTTTTTTTGGCTGAAAATCAATCCTCCTAAAAATTAAGGAATAAGGGTTTTTGCGTTTTCTTGTATTTTCAGCCATTCTCGAGATACGGGGGGTGGGGTGAGACTTTATGCTCACCCTGTATAACAATGACAGTTTACATAATTCATAATATTTTTAACTGAACTTATGCTAGTTTCTTTTGGCTGTCGTCATCTCACACTAAGGGTCACACCTATGAAGCATGGTCCTAGTGTCGTGGGATGCAAAGATGACTGAAACGAAGTAATAAATAATAATAATAATATGCCTCAATTTCAATTTATTTATTGTGAAAAATTTTCAATACAAAAGTATGTGTTTCACATTAAAGAGATTATAGAAATTATACAATCTAGAAAGAAAATTATTAAAGGAAAACAATACTTAACTTAAAAGAAAATAGTTTAAGCTTGAACAAAATAGTTTAAACAAGATAGCTCTCTTTTGTTTCCCGGGTAGAGAAGGAAGGATAGAAAACAATGTGCGTCATAGTTGGTCGAGAATATCTTGAAAAGAATAAGGTTTTGTCAATATTGCCTTATTTATACTGCCCGATTAGGACTATTAAGTCCCATTATTCCATCAGTAAGCCCAAGACGTATTATCATGTGGTAAAAATCCAAAATGGGAGGATAACTTGTCATGTCCCGGCTGGGTTTCGAACCCACGAACTCTGGAATCTCTGGATTCACAGAGTGCCGCCTTTACCACTGAGCTACCGGGAAGTAGGTGCTATAATATTTATCACAGTCGAAACTGGATAAACAGGACTTGTGTAAGCAGAAAACCTGGATAAACAGGACTTGTGTAAGCAGGAAACCTGGATAAACAGGACTTGTGTAAGCAGGAAACCTGGATAAACAGGACTTGTGTAAGCAGGAAATGGCAGCCTCACATGTACGGGGGAAACAGAATTTTCTGTGCGAAAAGTCTGCTCCGACCGGGGATCGAACTCAGGATCTCTGGACTACGCACAGTCGTCACAACCGTTACGTCACGGAGACTTATTATTATGTGGTAAAAATCCCAAATGGGATGATAACTTGTCATGGCTGGGTTTCGAACCCGCGACCTCTGGAATCTCTCGATTCACTGAGTACCGCCTTTACCACTAAGCTACCGACCGGGACAGATAGAATCTAGGGTGTCGACTTTTGTACCGATTATTCTTTTGTCATGCGACTATCACAATATGCACAATTCATTTTCTAGCTATTTCTTTGTTCTATTCAATGGAAATTCCCTACAGGCATGCCCAATTCGAAGAAGGGTCGGATATTTTTAGGGATTTATTATAGACTGGTTGGAGTTCCACAAGAGAAGCACTAATTATCACACCGACCTCTATTTAGATCTATTTTTAGGAATAGGTTAGCTAAATACATAACTCGGTCACATTATAGTATGGCGTCAACCTAAAATTCTAAAGTATAGTTACTCCATCTAAATGTAATAATTAGATCTAAATATTCCTTTTATTCCAGCTATTGTTTTGGTGCTATAACTATGAGGTGAAATTCTTAAAACAATCAAAGAGGATAAAATTCATGCACTGAGTGGAATTTGAACCGAAGTGTTTCCGCGCTACCTGGGTTACCAGACTAGCGCCTTACCCTACTCGACCTAATTAGGTTAATGAAACAAAACACCACTTTAAATTCTTCAGAAGTAAAATTTCATCGTGCTTTTGCTGGGAATCGTGCCAGCTATCCACATTAACCTCACCCAGCCCATGTTGGACCGGAAATGCCGGCCTCACATGTACTTCATTTTGTTTGTACCAGAATTTTTTAATTAAAAAAAAAAATTGCCCAACCTTGGATTCAAACTCAAGACCTCTGTACATGTATTTGCCAGAATAATAATAATACTTTAGATCTCTAGAAACTAACAACACAATGCTCTAATTCTTCCACCTAATTACGAAATTTAATCAATTTTTTAAGACCTTTGTCTCTTCCTCCTTATGCAAGGAGACTAATTGGGGTGTCCAAAGACAAGGGAGATGTTCTTCAATCTACTCGATCCCTTAAACTTCACAGTCTTTTAAAAATGTAGTCACATAGACAAATAAACGAGGGAAAATCCAAACGTTGGGTTGGATCCGATCCACAGATCAAGGATCCAAGCGCTAGATTGTTTACATTACAAGTCTAGCGCCTTCAACACATCCACTACCACTGGCATAGTGTTTACCCGAGTTATGGCCCGAGGCATGGCCTTGTATGTATTTTTCCTAACGCTACTCTACACAATGAGGCATTGCCGTACATCACCACCGAATGCCACATACTGAAAGGTGTTTTTCTGTTCGCTAATGGGTATGTTTTTGAAGGAAGAATCCCAGGGCGACTCTTGCGAGGACGACCTAGAAGCTCATACTTCCAAGATGTGATTAACATAATGAATGTCAACTCCTACTCAACTATGAAGTCCATTGCCATGAACAGGACAGAGTGGCTATCACGACAAGGCGTTGCCATTAGCAGATGATGATGAAGGGTATGTTTATTTTTTATTTTTAAAATAATAATAACACTCTTTAGTGGAAGGTAACCACCAAGCGAGGTTGATGATCAAAGCATTTTCTACCACCTAACCCTCTCAGAGTCTTATTATTATGTGGTCACAAACTCAAATTAATGAGGAAAAATTCATGCACTGGGTGAGATTCGAACCAACGCATCCCTACGCTACCTGGATTACCAGACTAGCGCGTTAACCACTAGACTACCAGTGCACAATCGTCCTGCACCGGTACCATGAGCTCTAAAAGCAGTGGTCCCAAACATTTCAAAAGTGTTGGGTGGAAGAGATTGCCCAGGCAATAACACCGCCCTCTAGGTAGGATATTAGTGTTATTTATTTTTACTTATTTATTTTGTCATTTGTTTGTTTTTTCTTAATTTTATACTATTAACATTGTACTCTGTCCTCCTACCGACCTCAGTAGCTTGGTCGATAAGGCGGCGGACTTGTAACCTGGAGGTCGGTGGTTCACGTCCCGGTTTCAGCGTAGATTTAGTAAAGCGAGTTAGAGTAGTTGTGACATCACGAAAGTGATTAACACATAATGATAACTTAATTTTATAGAATTAACATTGTACTCTGTCCTCCTAATAAAGATAGTATGCTTATAATAATAATAATAATACGCCACGGAAGTTGGCTGTTGTTGCATAAAGGATACGAAGGACTTGGCGGTCGTCAGCCCGACTCTGGATGGCGTGGATGATGGGAAAGCTGAACTTTCCCTCGGTGAGATCTTCGCAGAAGCTTTTGTTTTCCGAGTACTGGAATGGAGAAGTAATAATAATCATATAGCCTTATTTATAATAGAGTTATTGATTAAAACCAATCTCCTAACTTTAAGTCAGGGTCGAGATATTACCGATACCGATAATCAACTGCCCAGAATTTGTTTCTCACATTAATTTTAAAACCAATTGTTCCTAAACAAGAAGTAAGTCAAGTAAGGATCTGTTTTCTCCTATACCTTACAAAAATAACATTGCAATGAACAATCCCTTCAATCGTGCTATGTCCCTTATTAACACTTTATGCAACAAACATCCTGACATCGACATTTTTCATGATAATCTTGATTCCATCAAAACCAAATTATACAAACTTCCTCCCTTATGCCAGGACTAGAGATTCTATTTACCTAATAAGTTTTTTTTGACATTTACTTAGTTTAAGTTTTATTTTGTATTTTATGTTTATTTGTGTAACTTTAAGTTTTAAGTATTTACTTTTTTTTTCTTTTTGTAGGGCCAATTATTTTAAAATGGGTTAGATCCCGTAGACATTCTAAATAAATAAATAAAAATAAATAATAATAATAATATCGCCTTATTTATACTGCCCGATTAAGACTATTAAAGTCCCATTATTCCAGCAGTAAGCCCACGACATATTATTATGTGGTAAAAATCCCAAATGGGAGGATAACTTGTCAAGTCCCGGCTGGGTTTCGAACCCACGAATTCTGGAATCTCTGGATTCACAGAGTGCCGCCTTTACCACTGAGCTACCGGGACAGACTGCCCGATTAGGACCTAAGACAAAAATTCCAGGTCATATTTACTTCTATATAAGGAAATTATTATACATAGACTGGTTGGAGTTCCACAAGAGAAGCACCAATTATCATACCGATCTCTATTTAGATCTATTGTGACCAGTTGATTCTAATTCTGATGTACGTCCTGATTTGAAGAAGTAGTCAGGATTTACCCTCCCTTCGCTGGGAATCGTGCAGCCACCCACATTAGTCTCACCCAGTCTGAGTAGGTCCAGAAAGGCAAGCCTCACGTGACTTTTCGACTGTTGGGGCAGACTTTTCGAAGAAAAGTCGAACTGGGGATCGAACTCGGGATCTCTGGACCAAGGACAATAGTCTCAACGGTCATACCGTAATTTGTTACCTATCGAACAGCTGGTTCTTACTTCTTTGGAGCAGAGGTTGCAGTAGTCGTCTCTGACTTGGAAGTACAGGCCCAGGATGCCGGCGAGGGCAGTGAAGTCCGCTTGGTTCTCGCTGAAGAGCTGCATCAGTCGGATAGCCATCATGAAGAGACCACCCGTCTCTGAAAACACAACGGAAACAGTGAAGAGATCAAGCAAAACGCGAGTTTTGCAACGCCAAGAAAAACAAAACGAGCGTGCTATACTTACGCTAAACATAGTTCGTATGTATTTTCCTTTGTAGATAATAACACCAACCATTGGCGTCCTGCACAGGGCAGGCATTTGGACGGACATGCAGGGGTAAAATTTCGAGGTTTTTTTTTATTTTTATTAAGGTACTTTATTTGTATTTTCATAAATCAAGAAACGTTTTATCAAAAACAACAAAATGAAAGAACAATAAAAATAAACAACAAATTAAAAATGTTCATCAATTTTTATGAATATATTAAAAATAGTATTTAAAGTTTAGGTGAGTGCCAGAAACAAACAACCTCAACTAGGAGCAAGAGGTTGACCAATGCCAACCCGATTTTGATGGCAAAGTGAAAGTAGAACATTGTTATTGCTACAATTGTACCGACCTCAGTAGCTTGATCGATAAGGCGGCGGACTTGTAACCTGGGGGTCGGTGGTTCAAGTCCCGGTTTCAGCAAAGATTTAGTAAAGCCGAGTTTGAGTAGTTGTGACATCATGAAAGTAATTAATACAAATATGATAACTTTTTTTTTTTATTGCTACAAGTGCTACATATTACAAATCAAGTACCTAACTTTTAATTTGAGACCGCATCTTCTGTTTATTTTGAGAACCGCCACTTTTGAAAAGACTTTTATCAGAGCTAAATGTCCATGCGCTAACGCCTTATTTTCTTTCTCTCTTTCTTTCTCTCTCTCTCGCTCTCTCTTCTCCTACTTTTCGCCTCACTCCCCCTTTATCTCTCTCTTTACGGCGTTTTCAGTCTCCTCCCCCCCTCCGCCAATCCAGCGCAAACTGTTTCCCTTCTCGACTTCCTGAATTCGTTATACGTATGTAAATAGAAAAGAAAGAGAGAGAGGGTGGGAGTGAGAGAGAGAGAGAGAGAGAGACAGTGAGAGAGAGAGAAAGAGAGAGAGGGAGAGAGAGACTAGAGAGAGAGAGAGAAAAAGAGAGAGGAAGAGAGAGGAAGAGAGAGAAAGAGAGAGAGAAAGAGAGAGAGAGAGCGAGGAAGGGAGAGAGGGGAAGAGAGAGAGAGAGGAAGGGAGAGAGGGGAAGAGAGAGAGAGAGAGAGAGAGAGGAAGAGAGAAAGAGAGAGAGAGAGAGAGAGGAAGAGAGAGAGAGAGAGAGAGAGAGAAGGAAGGTCAAGAGAAAAAGAGAGTAGGGGAAGAAAGTGAGAAAAGGAGGCAGATGAGGGGAAGAAAAAAAGGGAGGAAATAGGTGGGGTAGAGGAAATGAGGAGAGGGAGAGAGAAAAAGCATAAGCGCGGCGGAGAGAGAGAAAGAAAATGAGGTGGAGGAGCTCTGAGGAAGAGGGAGAGAGAGAGGGAAAGAGAGAGAGAGGAAGGGGAGGGAGCAAGGTAAAAGAGAAATATAATAAGGTGGGGGAGAAAGAGGAGAAAAAGAGAGTTAGGCGAATAAGAGAGGAGAGTGAGAGAGAAATATAAACAAAGAATAAGCGAAGACAGAGGAAGTAGGAACAGGATAAGGCGTCAGCTCTGTTGAAGAGGAAGGGAGGGAGGGAAAGAGCGAGAGAGAGGGGAGGGAGGGAAGGGAAGAGAGAGGGGGGAGGGGGAAACAAAGAGAGAGGGGAGGGAGGGGAAGAGAAAGAGGGGAGGGAGGAAAAGAGAGAGAGGGGAGGGAGGAAAGAGAGAGAGAGGGGGAGGGGGAAGAAAAAGAGAGAGAGAGGGGAGGGGGGAAGAAAGAGAGAGAGAGAGGGGAGAGAGATAGGGAGAAAGAGAGAGAGAGAGAGAGAGGTGGGGGGGGGGGGAGCTCTCTGGTCTGGAGTTGTGTAGGATATTGTGAAGAGTCAACAGAAGTGAAACGTGTCTGGCTCACAGGCTCACACATTCTACATGCCTTGTTATTCCTCTTTGCATCTCCGAGTTTGTGGTCGCGGTATTTCAGTTCATTTACATTTAATTTTTACCGGCATCTGCTAAAATATTTATTTTAATTTCTGCTATTACGAATTTCCAGTTGACTTTTATTTTTTTGCGGATACCTACTTCTTGCCAGAAAAAACTTTTGGTAAGGATTTTATTCTAGGTTAGGTTTTTTTTGCCGAAATAATCTAACTTCTAGTTCGTTTATTTATTTTTTTTTGTGTCAGTGAAAATATATTTTACAGTTTTTTTTTTTTGCCGGTACCTGTCCAAATAAATTTCCGGCAGCGTGCTAGTTTTTTGCCCGCGCGGGCGGTTCCAGTTTTCTCCAGAAGTTTTTTTTTCCGGTAAGGAACCTATTTTATTTTAGCTCTAGATATTTTTCATTATTATTTATTTATTTATTTAGAAACTCTTTATTAGTAGAACATAATATATACAGACAAATAATGGTAAAAATTAAATATAAAATTGACAATATTAATAATATAAACAAGAAAAAAATAAATAAAATATAGACATATGTCCTAACTAAAGGGCGGGGTTATTGCCTATGGCAATCTCTTCCACCCAACCCTTATTAAAACGTGAATTTAAATATATTATTATTCAACAGTTTGTTAGATAGGTAGAAATAAGTATGAGTATAAGTAGTGCTTTATTTAGACTGTCAGCGCAAGACAGGTAGTCCCATTATGCCAACAGTTTAACAAAGCACCTCTTTATTTATTTGAGTATAAACCTACTTTGAGTCGACATTGTTCAACCTCTCCCTCAATGCTCGAGATTGGCAATCCCCCCCCCCCCCCCCCCCCCCCCCCCCCCAGCTACACATGGTTAATATTGTCCCAGCTACACATGGTTAATATTGTTATGCAAGCATGAAAAACAGTAATAAAAAAAATTACATTGAGTTGGGTGGAAGAGATGCCATAGGCAAAAACCCCGCCCTTTAGTTAGAACATATGTTTATTCTACTTATATTTTTCCCCCCCTTTTTATTGTATATATTGTTTTCATTTATTATAAGAATAATTTGTTCTGTACATTATGTCTTTTTGTCTAATAAAGTGTGTAATACTGTAATAATAATAACATTCAGAGTTTCACTCTGGACGTGATCCAAAACACGAGCTAGACACAGGTGTGTTCGGAAACCTGATTGCCCACCTGGTCAGTACTATACAATGCTCAGAGTTAGGTACGTACAGAGGTGCCAGCCTCCGTGGCGTAATGGTTGTGACCACTGCCCGTAGTCCAGACATGCCGAGTTCGATCCCCGGTTGGAGCAGACTTTTCGAAGAAAATGCTGTTCCCTCCAAACACGTGAGGCTGGCATTTCCGGCCCTACCCAGGCTGGGTGAGGTCAATGTGGGTAGCTGGAGCGATTCCCAGCGAATGGAGGGTGTTTCCCCGTCCTGCCTATCTATCTCAATATCTATCGCAATCAGGACGTTAAAACCAAATAGAATCAACTGGTTACAATAGATCTAATTGGGTCGCAGTGTTATTTGACATTTCACAGAAAACCCTGCAACCAGATCAGATAATAATAGGTACAGAGGTAGGTACTGATCCCAACGGGTCAAAATTGTACACTGTACAATGAAGTGAAAGTTATCATTTTTGTGTTAATCACTTTCGTACACATAAATAAATCTCTCAACTCTTATCTCAGACCAATTTCTTCTGCTCTTTTTATCTCAGACTAAGAAACAGATTCATTGCCCACGAGAACTTACTTGCATGAGTGTCTTTGTAAGTACAACAGTACTTCATGGAGATGTAATAGGAATTCAAATGTATATGAAAATAAATAAAAATACCTACTGATTATCATTATTTGTATTAAGAGGCGTAAGCCACGCCGTATTGTTCTGCTGGTTTCCCACGGGGTAAGCAAATATTTCGTTTGTTTTATTAGAGTCTAACGTCCTTTTTCAACTGCATGGTCATACACGACGGGGGTTTTACCCTCCCATTCGCAGGAAACTTACAAACCTGCTACCCACATTTACCTCACCCAGCCTGGGCTGGGCCGGAATGCCAGCATCACGAAGTCTTCACCTCGCTGGACGTTGCTTCGGTAATCCTACGAGAACCGTTACATTCAACGCGCCATCGACGCTAGTTTTTTAATATTTTAACCGCTCTCTCTCTCTCTCTCTCTTTCTTTCTTTCCTCTCTCTCTCTCTCTCTCTCTCTCTCTCTCTCTCTCTCTCTCTCTCTCTCTCCTTCCCCCTCCCTCTCCCTCACCCCTCCTCCTCTCTCCACCCTTTTCTCGCGCGGTTCCTTCACAGCTCAAAGATAAAGTAGAACCTGTGACGCTTACATATCGGTTGCCATGACAACGTTATCGTCATGACTTACTACGAGATTTCTGGGTGTTGTAACATCACAAATGGCCATCAAGGGAAAAGGGCGTTCGATTACCAATTAGAGGTTTCTATTCATGCACATCTGACTAAGCGTGAAACTTTGCCCGGCTTACTTAAGAGTCGGGAAGAAAAGAGAGGAAACAAATAATGATATATAAATGTGTTTCTTTGTGTTATTCACAATTTTTAGTGGGTCACAATTTTTAGTTTCAGGTTCGATATTTCCATTTTATTCCAAGGGCAACTTCACCACATTCGTGAAAGAAAAATGCGTTTCGGTACTGTTAAAAATAAACAATGGACTTAACCTATAAAAGAACTGGAAGCAAGAATTTTCTACTTCCATTTTGGTTAACCAAACTGGAAGCAGGAAGAGGAAAAATTTCCTCTTCCGAAAGAAAACTGACTTGCTTCCAGTTTGTTCATTTTATTCCATTTGCATCCACTTTGGTTATAAAGAAAAATACGGCTTCTGTTCCATGCAACACCCCAAAAAATTACCAAGTTCTCCGCCAGTCCTGTCTCTTTTCTCTAAACCTTAGACCAAGTTTTTTGTTTCAGTTCAACCACGTCTTGGGTTAATTTTTCTTTTATTGTGTCATCAGACAGACCTTTTATCATAGGCTTGGGTTAATTTTTCTTTTATTATGTCATCAGACAGTCCTTCTTTTATCAAAGGCATGGGTATATAATGCACACATGGGTACATTGTTTCATTGATTGAACATTTCTCGCAACAATTGCTTGTTTTTAAGAACAGTTCTTTAGAACAAGGATTGGTTTTGTATAAATTGTTACAAAAATGAAGGGCGTTGATCATTTCCAGGTCATCATCTTTTGTCTTGCGACCATCACAACATAAAAGTACACAATCGCTTTGATACTCATTTGTTCCCATCAATGGAAATTTCCTCTTCATACATTACATTATTCCTGGGGGTCTATTCTAAAAAAAATCTGGTGTAAACATCACACGACTTTCCTTATCCCCCAAAAAGGAGTCGAATTCCACCACTGGTGACTCAACGGTAACAGATAACTAAAAACCAATGCCAAATTCGTAATCAGCACTTCAAAATCATTGAATTTGATATGTCACAACCCCCATGTAGGATGAATAATAAAAAAGTTAGTCAAAGCGGGTCCCCCCAAATACCGGTAAATTGGGGCCGAGTTCCAAAAAGTTCAAGATATCAAAAAAATGATCAGAATAGACCCCTATTATTTTTTTAATCTAAGAAAATGTTGTTCTCTAAAAATTTTTGTATCTTTAACCAATTTAAAGAAGCGGCGCTTGCGGCTAGCATTTGCGGCCCTGTGGCCGCAGAATGCGGCCGATTTCAACCAAAAGTTTCGTGGTTCGTCTGGTGTATAAAATTAATTTGTGTACCAAATTTCAAGTCTCTAGCTTTTACCGTTCTTGAGATATCCTGTTCACACACACACACAGACAGACAGACAGACGCACGGACCAATGGCTGAAAACAACTTTTTTGGTATCCTGAGGCCATGATTCGTCCAGAAATGTGAAAAACTGGGTAGGTCAAATTTTCGACGAATACAATACTTTCCTTATTATAAGATAAGGAAAGTAAAAAGAAGAAATTTCTATGTGCTGCGTCCATTATTTAGAACTATTGCACCCTTGAAATAAGGGTGAGATATATTTTTAGGGATAGGTCAGGTAGGTACCTGTATATTACTTGGTATCAATCAGGGCGTCAACCCAAATTTCCCGTTTTACCGTGATAAGTCAGTTTACATCTACAAATAATTAATTTAACATCATACAATTCTAATGTCTCCATTTAATTTAATTTAATAACACTCTTTAGTGGAAGGTAACCACCACCAGGTGAAGTTAATGCTCAAACCATTTACTACCACCTAACCCTCCAAGTCTAATTATTATGAGGTCACAAACTCAAATTAATGAGGAAATTTATACACTTGGTGGGATTTGAACCAACGGATCCCTATACGCTACCTGGATTACCAGACCAGCGCGTGCACTTGACTACCAGTGCACCGTTGATTTTTTTTTTTTAAGATGAGTGTTTCACAGCCGTTTTTATTTAGTAGCCATGAAACAGGAGCTACTGTAGCCTCAAGATATATGTTAACTACTTGGGTATAGTCGCGATGTAGGATGTAAGGCAATGCCTCGGGTGTAGAGTGAGGTTAGGAAAACTACATGTTGTAGGGCCATGCCTTCTTGCTGCAAGTAGAGCACAGCCAATAATTATTGTTGGGTGGGTGGAAGAGATTGCCATAGGCAATAACCCCGCCCTTTAGATAGGACATGTGTATATATTTTGTTTATTTTTTTTTCTGTTTATATTATTAATATCGTCAATTTTTATATTTAATTTTTACCATTATTTGTCTGTATATATAATTATGTTCTACTAACAAAGAGTTTCTAAATAAATAAAATAAATTGTTTGTGTCTCTTCAATTGAGGCCGCATTAAGTTTTCAACGACAGAACCAACACAGTTTGCTGACCCCTGGTTTATACCGGTAATGACAACTGACAGCTAACTGGTGCCAAACCCTAGATCAAGGTTTTGCTTGTTATCTACTGAGACGACGTACAGAGACATACAGACAGCTGAGTCAGTCATTTCAAACCATTCACAATCTCAGGGTCCCTTGTGTGTACAGAAATCGAGAATTAAATATAAATAAAAAAATTGTTTACAAATATAATTTTCTTCTTTATAGTCTCCTTCTTTAAAGTCCCCCAGCCAGACTGCTGGTCTATTCTCTGTTTATAGTCCCCAGCCAGACTAATTTCATTATAGAATTTTCTGCGTTATCACTATTATCAGTCAGATTATAAATTGTAATTGAGGCCTTTAGTAGGTATAAATTTTACTTTCCTTTTATTTATTAGGGTTATAGGTAAGTTGCCTAGTTAGTAAATAAAATTGATAACAACAAGTCAATACGGATTTAAAAGAAATACCTATTTAAGTGATTTTTATTTAATTCGATTTTTTTTATTTTACTATCTAAAAAATAAATAAAATTAATATTACATAATTGTCAACCTTTTTGGGCCATTTCAGAATTTGGGCAGTTGTTACAGTTTTTGTTATAATTATTTTAAATTTGTTAAACAGTTGAAGAAGTTAAGCAAAAAATAATCCAAATACTTCTGATTATTTTGTGATCAGTGAATCAGTCATTAAATTATTACATCTTTAAGTTAATCTGATTTGCAAGGACAGTTTTCGGGCCTGACACATCAGTTTTGTGTTTTTATGAACTGACAATATTGGACAAAATTGAATAAATCAGGGTAAGTTGTAGATTTTTTTTTTTTTTTTTTTTTTTTTAAATAGTTTATTTACTTATTTTTTCTATAAAGAAACATTTATACAAAGGTACTTCTCCTAAGCTTTGAAGGGCTTCTAAGAGTTTTGAATATTAAAACTACTTAATATTTTACTATCAAATTAACGCCGGCCATGCCTGTATAAACTCACCTGCGCCGCAGACCTAGCCGACGCGTCTAATAATAAATAAATCAAGCAACCTCTGTGGCCCGATCGATAAGACGGCGGACTCGTAACCTGGAGGTCGGTAGTTCGAGCCCCGAGTATGACAAAAATTTAGTAAGGCCAGTTTAAGTTATCAAGATATGGTCTCGCAAATCGCCGTCAAAGAGGCAATGTGGCGGCCATACTTGGCACATTTCCTGTGAACCAAGGGCTTGATGAGGCTTTTGTACTATGATTATACCAATTATCAAGATTGTTGTTCATAAATCATAATAGGTTAACTTTCATTTTAAAAAGGTTACCTACCTACATAACTATTAATTATTAAAAAACAATCAAAAAACAAAATGAGACTTTCGTTTCGAAAAACCATGAAAAAAATGTAATTTGTTCTAATGACCTTAATGGACTTCTAAATAAAGAGGACTTTTTATAGTTTTAACCTCAGCAGTTTAAGCAAGGTTAATTATATTCTATTACAAAAGAAGTAATTGCTCAAACACAATTTTGAGTGACTGGTCTGTTGAAAACTCAGACTCCCTTTAAACCAGTCAGAATCAGCCCTGTTGCAGCCAAAAACTCCTATTAAAATTGCACCCTTTTTCTACTACTAAGACTTAAGGCGTAATCGGCCAGCCTCCATGGCGTAATGGTTGTGACTATTGCCCGTAGTCCAGAGTTCCCGAGTTCGACTCCCGGTTGGGGCAGACTTTTCGACGAAAATTCTGTTCCATCCGAACACGTGAGGCTGGCATTTTCGGCCCTACCCAGGCTGGGTGAGGTTAATGTGGGTAGCTTGTACGATTCCCAGCGAATGGAGGGTAAAACCCCCGTCCTGACTACTTCAAATCAGGACGTACAGCAGAATTAGAATCAACTGGTCACAATAGATCTAAATAGAGGTCGATGTGAGAATTATGGTGCTTCTCTTGTGGAACTCTAACATGTCTATAATAATAAGGCGTAATCAATAGACGACTAATCATCACATTCATCATGATTTAATAAAATGTAATTAATAATTTAGGTCGTACTAACCTACCTCAGTAGCTCAGTCGGCAAGGTCGCTGGTTTGATTTGTTCAATTTATTTTTCGTGCATGATGAAATCATCTTGAAATTTGATGGGTCTTGAATGTTTTTAAAATAATAATAATTTTATTTGCAAAAAATAAATAAGTTCGCAACATGACGTCATGCGACATCAAGGATGTCTCAGCTTATTTTTATACTTTCCAATGGTCTTATAATTATAGGATTTTAATATTTATTTATTTTTGTTTTATTTTATTTATTTTTGACAGCTTATTTGACATGTTTGGGTTATTTCGCAATTTTCTATTTTATTGTATTTTTTTAGTTTACCTTTTTGATGTATTTTGTGATTTTTTTATTAGTATAAGATACATTAATATCTGGAATAAGGAATATACCATATTCCTTAGACGTTAACATGTAAGACTGCATTCAAATTCAAACTCCAAACTTTCGCAGGATATGCGCCGTCCCCAGAATGACACAGGATTGAACTTCTTATATTATTATTATTATTATTATTATTATTATTATTATTATTATTATTATTATTATTATTATGGCATACAACGCAAGATAATTTATTTTTTATCCGTACAATACAAATTACTAACATCGAGAATAAACCATATTCTTTGGATGTTAGCTAAATCGCTTTCAATTATACACCAAACTTTCTGAGAATGTGGGCTGTACCCAGGATAGCACATGATTGCACTTCGGAATTATTATTATTATTATATTTCTTATGCACAAAAAAAAATTCTTGTCATCCCCAGGAGGTCCATTTGAGGTCCGCTCTCAGTTGAGCCGAAACATCAAATCGTCATGGCGCAGAAAATCATCAACGACGTCAAACTCGACTTCAAGGACGTCATGTTGCGGCCCAAGCGGAGCACCCTAAAGTCCCGCTCCGAGGTCGACATCACGCGCAGTTTCTCGTTCCGCAACTCACGGAAAACGTACCAGGGAGTGCCCATCATTGCCTCCAACATGGACACGGTGGGCACGTTTGAGATGGCGAAACAATTGGCCAAAGTAAGTGAGCAAATCGACCATAGAGGGACACAGCACTTTCTCGTAATTAATAGACGTTTTTGCAATACCTCTGTGGCGCTAAGTCACGGATTGCGTACTATGTAAGATAGCGAAAACCGACACTTACCAACGACTTAAGTTATTGATGTTGTCTATTAATTCCGCCCTCAGTCTTAATTTTATAGAATTTTTCATTTCAAAGATTTTGCCTACTTTTCCAGAATCGATTGATTCTTTTGAATTTAAAAATCGATTCTTAAAAAATCGCTTCTTAAAAAATCGATTCCTAAAAAATCGCTTCTTAAAAAATCGCTTCTTAAAAATCGCTTCTTAAAAATCGCTTCTTAAAAAATCGATTCTTAAAAAATCGATTCCTAAAAAATCGATTCTTAAAAAATCGCTTCTTAAAAAATCGATTTTTAAAAAATGTTGCGGCCCAAGCGGAGCACCCTAAAGTCCCGCTCCGAGGTCGACATCACGCGCAGTTTCACGTTCCGCAACTCACGGAAAACGTACCAGGGGGTGCCCATCATTGCTTCCAACATGGACACGGTGGGCACGTTCGAGATGGCGAAACAATTGGCCAAAGTGAGTGACGAATCGATAGCAGAGGGACACAGCACTTTCTGGTTCAGGACACGGTTTTAGAAATATGTGGTTCAGGACGAACCAACTTAGAAATAAAGTTGGCTGGAGACCATCAAACCTCCAGCTGTATGCCTGGGTAATTGTGCCTTCAGCTGATTTTGTTATTCAGAGACGTTTTTCTAAAGCGTCTGTGCGCATGTGCGCAATCAGATGTTTCTTTAATAAATAATTGTCAAGGTCGAAGTATTCCCTATAGCCTATAGCAAGCTCGGGACCACCCTACAGTGAACCCTATAGGGATAACAAAATCATCTCTTCATACCAGCCTAAGCATTCGACGAAAATTCGTGCTTTAAAAAAATAAAACGAATCAATTTTCCTGCCCATTTTTAGCACGGCCTCTTCACAACAATTCACAAGTACTACTCGCTCGACGACTGGAAAGCTTTTGCCGCCGCCAATCCCACCGTTCTCAAGAACGTTGCCGTCAGTTCCGGCATCACGGCGAAAGACCTCGCCACCCTGAAGGAAATTCTGACAGCGTTGCCGGACATCGAGTACATCTGTCTCGACGTTGCCAACGGCTACACGCAGACGTTTGTCGATTTCGTGCGCCAGACGCGGGAAACGTTCCCGAAGCACGTGATCATTGTAAGTAATAATAATAATAATAATATCGCCTTATTTATACTGCCCAATTAAGACTATTTAGTCCCATTATTCCAGCAGTAAGCCCAAGACATATTATTATGTGGTAAAAATCCCAAATGGGAGGATAACATGTCATGTCCCGGCTGGGTTTCGAACCCACGACCTCTGGAATCTCTGGATTCACACAGTGCCGCTTTTACCACTGAGCTACCGGGACAAGTAGTGATGGCTCAGTGGTGTGGCGCTCGCCTAGCATGCGGTAGGTCCCGGTTCGAATCCCGGAGCGGACATAATCACGAATAGGTTGTGAGTCGCTTCATGGCTTACACTTATCTTAATGAAAAATAGAAATGTAGTTCTTGTGTTGTTGTGTTTGAAAAGTTGTCTCTTTCTGAGGCACATATTTATAAGTGCGATCAACCATCATGAGATCATAGTAGGCTTTTTCTTTATAAGGTGAGTATTTCACAGCCTTTTTTATTTCGTAGCCACGTATATAGTTGCATTGTGTTATTGTGTCACAACTGTAGTCGATATCTCAGCTCTCAGCATTACGAATCTCCAAAATTTCCTGATATTCCAAAATCCATATTTCTTCTTACTTCACAAATATGATGACAATTTTTCTTCCTTCACAAATATAGAATAGAAGAGAATCGAATCGAATCGAATAGAATACATAAATATAATGTTATTAACTATTCTATTCCATTTCATCCCCAGGCCGGCAATAGAATAGAATAGATAGATATGATGTTATTAACTATTCTATTCCATTTCATCCCCAGTCCGGCAATAGAATAAAATAGATAAATATGATGTTATTGACTATTCTATTCCACTTCATCCCCAGTCCGGCAATAGAATAAAATAGATAAATATGATGTTATTAACTATTCTATTCCATTTCATCCCCAGGCCGGCAATAGAAATAGATAAATATGATGTTATTGACTATTCTATTCTATTTCATCCCTAGGCCGGCAATAGAATAGAATAGATAAATATGATGTTATTTACTATTCTATTCCATTTCATCCCCAGTCCGGCAATAGAATAGAATAGATAAATATGATGTAATTGACTATATTCTATTCCATTTCATCCCTATTCCATTTCATCCCCAGTTATTAACTATTCCATTTCATCCCCAGGCCGGCAATAGAATAGAATAGAATAGATAAATATGATGTTACTGACTATTCTATTCTATTTCATCCCCAGGCCGGCAATAGAATAGATAAATATGATGTTACTGACTATTCTATTTCATTTCATCCCCAGGCCGGCAATAGAATAGATAAATATGATGTTACTGACTATTCTATTCCATTTCATCCCCAAGCCGGCAATAGAATAGAATAGAATAGATAAATATGATGTATAAAATAACACTTTATTATTTTATGCAAGGCAAATAACAATAAATTATTAACAGAGATAATAAAAACAATAACAAACAATATTTACAAAATAAGGTAGAAAAAAATATTTAAATTTAAACGGGCAATGGTCTTGTAATCCGGGGCGAAGTTAATGCCTTAGGCGAAGTTAATTCTCTGCCACTTAACCCCGTTATTGACTATTCCATTCCATTTCATCCCCAGGCCGGCAATAGAATAGATAAATATGATGTTATTGACTATTCTATTCCATTTCATCCCCAGGCCGGCAATAGAATAGAATAGATAAATATGATGTTACTGACTATTCTATTCCATTTCATCCCCAGGCCGGCAATAGAATAGAATAGATAAATATGATGTTACTGACTATTCTATTCCATTTCATCCCCGGCCGGCAATAGAATAGATAAATATGATGTTATTGACTATTCTATTCCGTTTCATCCCGAGCCCTACCCAGGCTGGGTGAGGTTAATGTGGGTAGCTGGTACGATTCCCAGCGAATGGAGGGTAAAACCCCCGTCCTCAAGTCAGGACGTTAAAACCAAATAGAATCAATGGACATGAAAGGAGCCTAGACATTGGATCTGGGCGTTCATATAATGCTCTCACCATCGTGATTTAGGTATCAATACCTATCTCACGGACACGGAATTATTATTATTATTACTATCCCCAGGCCGGCAACGTGGTGACGGGGGAGATGGTGGAGGAGCTGATTCTGTCCGGCGCTGACGTCATCAAGGTCGGGATCGGGCCGGGGTCGGTCTGCACCACCCGACTCAAGACCGGGGTCGGCTACCCTCAGTTCTCGGCGGTGCTCGAGTGCGCAGACGCGGCTCATGGTCTGGGCGGCCATATTATATCCGTGAGTAATGTACTGTTATTACGACTCAATCAATTTACTGTATATTTATACATTACTGTACCTATGTTTACAATTAAGATAAAATTAAATTTGATTTACATTTAAAATACATTAAAATTAAATATTTAAATGAAATTCACTCATGTTGTTAAAATTTAATATGTCGATGACTTCTGAAAAAAAAAAAGAGGAGAATAGAAAGTACCTCAGTAGCTCGATCGATAAGGCGGCGGACTTGTAACCTGGAGTCGGTGGTTCAAGTCCGGTTTCAGCGTCGATTTAGTAAAGCGAGTTGAGTAGTTGTGATATCACGAAAGTGGATCAACACAAATATGATAACTTTTTTTTTTAGTAATGTTATTTTTTTTACAAGGAGTGAGGACTGAGTGTAATGATAATAATAATAATATCGCCTTATTTTTTACTGCCGATTAGGATACTTAAGTCCCATTATTCCAGCAGTAAGCCCAAGACATTCTTCTCTTCCTTCCTCTTCATCTTTCTCCTTGCTCTTTCCTTTTCCTTCCCCTTCTTTCTCTTCTCTTCTCTTCTTTCTCTTCTCTTCTCTTCTCTTCCTCTTCTCTTCCTCTTCTCTTCCTCTTCTCTTCCTTTCTCTTCCTCTTCTCTTTCTCTTCTCTTCCTCTTCTCTTTCCTCTTCTCTTCCTCTTCTTTCTCTTCTCTTCTCTTCTCTTCTCTTCTCTTCCTCTTCTCTTCCTCTTCTCTTCTCTTTTCTCTTTCTCTTCTCTTCCTCTTTCTCTTTCTCTTCTCTTCCTCTTCTCTTCCTCTTCTCTTCCTCTTCTCTTCCTCTTCTCTTCCTCTGCTCTTCTCTTCTCTTCTCTTCTTACAAGCCATGCCTCGTTTTGTTCAACACAGGACGGCGGGTGCACCAGCCCGGGCGACGTGGCGAAGGCCATGGGCGCAGGGGCGGACTTCGTGATGCTGGGGGGCATGTTCGCGGGCCATGACCAGAGCGGGGGCGAGCTCATAGAGAAGGAGGGGAAGAAGGTGAAGCTGTTCTACGGGATGAGTTCCACCACCGCCATGGAGAAGCACGCGGGGGGCGTGGCGGAGTACCGGTGAGTAGCGACCCCAGCAGAACCGTATACCCGTGAGTAGCGACCCCATCAGTAGCGTGTACCCGTGAGTAGCGACCCCATGAGTAGCGTGTACCCGCGTGAGTAGCGACCCCAGCAGAACCGTATACCCGTGAGTAGCGACCCCGGCAGAACCGTATACCCGTGAGTAGCGACCCCGGCAGAACCGTATACCCGTGAGTAGCGACCCCATCAGTAGCGTGTACCGGTGAGTAGCGACCCCAGCAGAACCGTATACCCGTGAGTAGCGACCCCATCAGTAGCGTGTACCGGTGAGTAGCGACCCCATCAGTAGCGTGTACCCGTGAGTAGCGACCCCATGAGTAGCGTGTACCCGCGTGAGTAGCGACCCCAGCAGAACCGTATACCCGTGAGTAGCGACCCCGGCAGAACCGTATACCCGTGAGTAGCGACCCCGGCAGAACCGTATACCCGCCCATGAGTAGCGTGTACCCGCGTGAGTAGCGACCCCAGCAGAACCGTATACCCGTGAGTAGCGACCCCAGCAATACCGTATACCCGTGGTCGGCATTGTTTAACCTCATGGTTGAGGTTGGTAGGGTGGAGCACGTTTTTTAGGGCTGGATGCCCTTCCTGACGCCAACGATTCTATTTGGTTTTAACGTCCTTATCTGGACAGGGGTGTTACCCTCATCGCATTATCACATCGACCTCTATTTAGATCTATTGTGACCAGTTGATGTACGTCCTGATTTGAAGTAGTCAGGACGGGGGTTTTACCCTCCATTCGCTGGGAATCGTACCAGCTACCCACATTAACCTCACCCAGTCTGGGTAGGGCCAGAAATGCCAGCCTCACGTGTTTGGAGGGAACGGAATTTTCTTCGAAAAGTCTGCTCCAACCAGGGATCGAACTCGGGATCTCTGGACTACGGGCAGTAGTCACAACCATTACGCCACGGAGGCTGACTATAAATATTTTATTTTTATTTTGCAGGGCCGCCGAGGGCAAAACCGTGCAGGTCCCCTACAGGGGCGACGTCAACGACACGGTACAGGACATTTTGGGCGGTCTGCGGTCCGCCTGCACCTATGTCGGAGCCTCCAAGCTGAAGGAGCTCCCCCGGCGAGCCACCTTCATCCGGTGCACCGCCCAGCTGAACAACGTGTATGGGGACACCAAGCGGTAGACTCTGGCACCGGAAGTGAGCTGAGATCAACCGGTGTTAACTAAAATCAACCGCCGTGAACAATAATCAACCGGTGCGAATTGATATTGAAAAGTTGAAGTTATCATATTTGTGTTAATCACTATCGTGATATCACAAATACTCAAACTCGCTCTAGTAAATCTACGCTGAAACCGGGACTTGAACCACCAACCTCCAGGGTACAAGTCCCCGCCTTATCGATCAAGCTACTGAGGTGTGAATTGATATCAACCGTTGTGGACTGCTATCAACCGGTGTTAACTAAAATCAACCGGTGTGAACTGATATCAACCGGTGTGAACTGATATCAACCGGTGTGAATTGATCAACCGGTCTAAACTGATATCAACAGATGTAAACTGCTATCAACCGGTGTGAATTGATATCAACCGGTCTAAACTGATATCAACAACCGGCGTGAACTAAAATCAACCGGTGTTAACTAAAATCAACCGGTGCGAACTGCTATCGAACGGTGTGAACGGCTATCAACCGGTGTTAACTAAAATCAACCGGCGTGAACTAAAATCAAGCGGTGTTAACGGCTATCGACCGGTGTTAACTAAAATCAACCGGTGTGAATTGATATCAACCGATGTAAACTGCTGTCAACCGGCGTGAATTAAAATCAACCGGTGTGAATTGATATCAACCGCTGTGAACTGCTATCAACCGGTGTTAACTAAAATCAACCGGTGTGAACGGCTATCAACCAGTGTTAACTAAAATCAACCGGTGTGAATTGATATCAACCGATGTAAACTGCTGTCAACCGGTGTGAACTAAAATCAACCGGTTTGAATTGATATCAACCGGCGTTAACTAAAATTAACCGGTGTTAACTAGAATCAACCGGTGTGAATTGATATCAACCGCTGTGAACTGCTATCAACCGGTGTTAACTAAAATCACCCGGTGTGAACTGCTATCAACCGGTGTTAACTAAAATCAACCGGTGTGAATTGATATCAACCGCTGTGAACTGCTATCAGCCGGTGTTAACTAAAATCAACCGATGTGAATTGATATCAACCGGTGTGAACTAAAATCAACCGGTTTGAACTGATATCAACCGGTGTGAATTGATATCAACCGGTCTAAACTGATATCAACAACCGGCGTGAACTAAAATCAACCGGTGTTAACTAAAATCAACCGGTGCGAACTGCTATCGAACGGTGTGAACGGCTATCAACCGGTGTTAACTAAAATCAACCGGCGTGAACTAAAATCAAGCGGTGTTAACGGCTATCGACCGGTGTTAACTAAAATCAACCGGTGTGAATTGATATCAACCGATGTAAACTGCTGTCAACCGGCGTGAATTAAAATCAACCGGTGTGAATTGATATCAACCGCTGTGAACTGCTATCAACCGGTGTTAACTAAAATCAACCGGTGTGAACGGCTATCAACCAGTGTTAACTAAAATCAACCGGTGTGAACGGCTATCAACCAGTGTTAACTAAAATCAACCGGTGTGAATTGATATCAACCGATGTAAACTGCTGTCAACCGGTGTGAACTAAAATCAACCGGTTTGAATTGATATCAACCGGCGTTAACTAAAATTAACCGGTGTTAACTAGAATCAACCGGTGTGAATTGATATCAACCGCTGTGAACTGCTATCAACCGGTGTTAACTAAAATCACCCGGTGTGAACTGCTATCAACCGGTGTTAACTAAAATCAACCGGTGTGAATTGATATCAACCGCTGTGAACTGCTATCAGCCGGTGTTAACTAAAATCAACCGATGTGAATTGATATCAACCGGTGTGAACTAAAATCAACCGGTTTGAACTGATATCAACCGGTGTGAATTGATATCAACCGGTCTAAACTGATATCAACAACCGGCGTGAACTAAAATCAACCGGTGTTAACTAAAATCAACCGGTGCGAACTGCTATCGAACGGTGTGAACGGCTATCAACCGGTGTTAACTAAAATCAACCGGCGTGAACTAAAATCAAGCGGTGTTAACGGCTATCGACCGGTGTTAACTAAAATCAACCGGTGTGAATTGATATCAACCGATGTAAACTGCTGTCAACCGGCGTGAATTAAAATCAACCGGTGTGAATTGATATCAACCGCTGTGAACTGCTATCAACCGGTGTTAACTAAAATCAACCGGTGTGAACGGCTATCAACCAGTGTTAACTAAAATCAACCGGTGTGAATTGATATCAACCGATGTAAACTGCTGTCAACCGGTGTGAACTAAAATCAACCGGTTTGAATTGATATCAACCGCCGTTAACTAAAATTAACCGGTGTTAACTAGAATCAACCGGTGTGAATTGATATCAACCGCTGTGAACTGCTATCAACCGGTGTTAACTAAAATCACCCGGTGTGAACTGCTATCAACCGGTGTTAACTAAAATCAACCGGTGTGAATTGATATCAACCGCTGTGAACTGCTATCAGCCGGTGTTAACTAAAATCAACCGATGTGAATTGATATCAACCGGTGTGAACTAAAATCAACCGGTTTGAACTGATATCAACCGGTGTGAATTGATATCAACCGGTGTGAACTAAAATCAACCGGTGTGAACTAAAATCACTCGGTTTGAACTGATATCAACCGGTGTGAATTGATATCGACCGATGTAAACTGCTGTCAACCGGCGTGAATTGAGGGTAAGGCTTTTTTAATTTAAGGTCACAAACTCATAACTTTAAAAATTGGTTATGACCAGCACAAAGGAAGCACAAAACCTTTTGTGCCCGATACTGAGATTTTTATAGTTGAATAATTTTCTAATAAGGTGCTCTAATACTGCGTTAATACTTCGTGTAGGCTCATTGAGATTAAAAAAAAAAATACGCTTAGTTTACCCGTTTCATATCAGAAGCATTCTACAAATTTCAGAAGTTCCATAACATTTTTGCAACTATTAATTATTCTTATCTTTCCAGCCCCTGATAGGTTGTTCTACCTTTCGGACACGGGAATTATTATTTTAATATTCGATTATTTTTTTCTTTTGCTTATTGTTTAAATATAAAGTACTCTATCTATACATCGACTGGATAATAAAGCATTGTGTATTCATTTTTTTGATAGGATTTATGTGGTCACATACTCAATTAAGGGCGGAATTAATAGACGTTTTTGTAATACCTCTGTGGCGCGACACTTACCAACGACTTAAGTTATTGATGTTGTCTATTAATTCCGCCCTAAATGTTTAACACTTTGAGCCCCAGAGCTGGGATCGGCGAGTGAGCACGAGGGACCAAGGCAAAAAATGCGTTTTGCACCCTTCGTACCAAAGTTTTTTTATTGTAAAATATTGTGTATCTTGTCGAGAAAATTCGATAAATTTACGTTTTTCAGCTGTACCTCTTATACTTTATGATTTAACTTCAAAGTAACAAAGGTTGTGAATACCATATTAGAGTACTCATGTCCACAGTCCAATTTTGGGTGAGGGTCATATATGGTACTCATGTCCTTTATGAAGTGTCAGCTGAGAGTCATATATGGTATTCAAGGGCTCAAAGTGTTAATCCATGCATTGGGGGTATTCACACACGCTAGTATGGAGACGAGGTACTTACTTCTGATGGTCATGGTGCGATACTCCTCCTCTGTCGGACACGTGTAGTTATCCCGCCAGTAGATCTCCATGCCTTGACCTCTGTGCAGCTCCAGCAGCTGTTCCGTGTACACAGCTACTGCCTGGTAAATAGAGATAGAGGTTCTAGAAAATACACAGCTACTGCCTGGTAATTAGAGATAGAGGTTCTAGAAAATACACAGCTACTGCCTGGTAATTAGAGATAGAGGTTCTAGAAAATACACAGCTACTGCCTGGTAATTAGAGATAGAGGTTCTAGAAAATACACAGCTACTGCCTGGTAATTAGAGATAGAGGTTCTAGAAAATACACAGCTACTGCCTGGTAAATAGAAATAGAGGTTCTAGAAAATACACAGCTACTGCCTGGTAAATAGAGATAGAGGTTCTAGAAAATACACAGCTACTGCCTGGTAAATAGAGATAGAGGTTCTAGAAAATACACAGCTACTGCCTGGTAAATAGAGATAGAGGTTCTAGAAAATACACAGCTACTGCCTGGTAAATAGAGATAGAGGTTCTAGAAAATACACAGCTACTGCCTGGTAAATAGAAATAGAGGTTCTAGAAAATACACAGCTACTGCCTGGTAAATAGAGATAGAGGTTCTAGAAAATACACAGCTACTGCCTGGTAAATAGAGATAGAGGTTCTAGAAAATACACAGCTACTGCTAGATAAATAGAGATAGAGGTTCTAGAAAATAAAAATAAAATATAAAAAAGAGCTGGAGCTATCCTGTGTACACAGCTACTACCTGGTAAATAGAAATAGAGGTTCTAGAAAATACACAGCTACTGCCTGGTAAATAGAGATAGAGGTTCTAGAAAATACACAGCTACTGCCTGGTAAATAGAGATAGAGGTTCTAGAAAATACACAGCTACTGCCTGGTAAATAGAGATAGAGGTTCTAGAAAATACACAGCTACTGCCTGGTAAATAGAAATAGAGGTTCTAGAAAATACACAGCTACTGCCTGGTAAATAGAAATAGAGGTTCTAGAAAATAAAAATAAAATATAAAAAAAGAGAAAATAATAATAAAATCGCCTTATTTATACTGCCCGATTAAGACTATTAGGTCCCATTATTCCAGCAGTAAGCCCAATACGTGTTATTTAGTGGTAAAAATCCCAAATGGGAGGATAATATGTCATGTCCCGGCTGGGTTTCGAAACCACGACCTCTGGAATCTCTGGATTCACAGAGTGCCGCCTTTACCACTGAGCTACCGGGACAGACTGTAAAAGTAGGTGCTATAATATTTATTACAGTCGAAACTGGATAAACAGGATTTGTGTAGGCAGGAACCTCACTTGTCCCGGCTGGGTTTCGAACCCGCGACATCTGGATTACCAGACCGCCGCCTTTACCACTGAGCTACCGGGACAGACTATTCTAATAACACTAAAAATAAACAATAATAATAACACTATGCTGATAACACTCTTTAGTGGAAGGTAACCACCAGGCAAGGTTATTGCTCAAAGCATTTTCTACCACCTAACCCTTATAGTCTTATTATAATGTGGTCACAAACTCGAATTTAAGAGGAAAAATTCATGCACTGGGTGGGATTCGAACCAACGGATCCCTAGGCTACCTGGATTACCAGGTTGGTGCGTTAACCACTTGACTACCAGTGCACATAGATGGACCTGCTCCGAAAAAAAGATATGTGAAAATACGAAAAAGTGAGAGTTCTGGTACCTAGTAGGGATTTCTTCTGGTGGTATTTATTGTTCTTAAAGTTTTTTTTTTTTGAAAAGTATCACTCCTATTTTACTTCTGAAATACTTCTGATATTAGAAATCGGAAGTAATGTGTTTGTTTTTTTAATAAATAAATATTTTTTTGTTCCGATTTTTTTTTTTTTTTTTTTTTTTGTATCTCCTAATTGTACTATCAAACATGGGAGTGTTAATTGACCTCAGTAGCTTAAACGATAAGGCAGTGGAATTGTAACCTAGAGGTCGTTGGTTCGAGTTCTAATTTTGGTATAAAAAAATTAGCAGCCTGAGTTTGATTAGTTGTGAGTGTGACATTTCGAAATTGATTAGTACAAATTATGAAAGAAATAAAATAGGAGTGATTTTTACCATTCTATAAAAAAAACTTTTCAAACCCCTAAAAAACTGGGAATATAATCACTTCCGACCATTATGATATTTAATTTTTTCTGTGGCCTCGAAATTTTTTTTGGGAAGATGGCTCGGATACTTTTTCATTTTTGAACATGAAAAATAAATTAGGATGGTTTATAAAATTTCCTTCACGTAGTAGGTGGGTGTGGTAGGTACATATAATTATGAATTTATGAATCTTGATATTTAACTAGAAAATTCAATAAAAACCTGACAAGGGTTCTAATTGAATAGGTTATTTCTGTTCAAAAAATAAATTACGGTTTTTTTTTTTTTAACCAAACCTATAAAATAAAACAACCAGTATTAATTAAATTGATTCAAATTTAACACTATGTATTCTTTTTTTTATGGCTCCAACAACAGATATCTAAATTTTGGTTTGAAAAAATCCGTGGTTTTAAAGTTGGAGTTGGTATAAAAAATTGTGTACCTAGCTTTCGCAGCTACAAGTACTAAATTTCAGTAAACAAGCGCAACTCATTGAAATGTCCTTGTGCGTCGTCACAAATTCGAATGGAAATTAACTCAAATAAGTCTTCAACTAAATAGAGGTCAAAATGCTTCCAACAAGGCATGATTCCCATCATTTTATGGGGTGGGAAAGTCATAAATTTCAACCCTTGATGAGTGACATTCTATCGTACTACGCGCCCGAAATACATGCAACCAATCCGTGCCACTACACAAGACCTAATGCAACAGTTGAAAAATGCATTAAATACAACTATGACGGTAAAAATTTGACGAGTAAAATAGACGAGCTGCTTAGTCTGTACGAAAAACCGCACCCGGTTAATTGTTCAGAGGACTTGAACAACATTTCGAACCATTTTCAGAACTGGTCACAAGATCCTCGAGTCACGGTGTGTGTCAAAAAGACGGCTTGTGAACAGAACCTCCTGACAAGGCACAAGGAATGCCCCTGTGGTTTCTTGGAAACCACGACGAGCAAACGTGAAGTAAATATTGATGATAAGACCCAGAAAACTCGCTGTTTCATGCCCCCTCCCAAGAACGAACACGAAAGAAAAATATACCCTGAAAGTAATTTTCTTCAGGAATATTTGAAGAATCGTCAGAAAAAGTGCAAGGCGGATGCTGAAAATCACAATTTCACGCAATCTTTAACGAGAAATTTTGAAAAACTGGTAGCGTGCGAAGAACTGATTCGGAAAAGCAAAGAACGTTTCTATCGGGAATACAGGAGATTCTCCCGGAGGAAGCCCACGGAAGGCCTTCCAAGATGTTCAAAAAGGAAAACCAATGTCAAGCAGAAGAAAGTTTCGCGGGAGAACTTGATGAGATCGTGTGGTCAACAGACTTTATTGACAGAGAGCCTAGATCAACTTGTGTCTGAATGCAATCCGAAAGCTACCGAATTTCGGCCGAAATTTTCCGAATGCACTGTTTGCGGATCTCGTGTTAAAAATGAACTCCATGGGAAACAGAAACTTAAAGTGAACGCAAGGAAGAAAACGGTGTACCATGATACAGTTTTATGCAAAGACCAAAGTTCCGACCATAGAGGATCCAATACTTCCAACATAGATGATAAAGCTGTTGTTTTTTCTGACCCAGGTACATCATGTTACTATCCTTTTTCCTGTACTTCGACGAAGGGTGCAATTTTAAGTGCAAATGACAGCACCGTTCTTGCAGCACCAAGAAAATCCCAACTTGAAAATCAACAAGCTTTAACGGTAGATACAGCTATTCGGTGGCATGATGTTCTAGAGAGGATTTATTGTTTTCTTCAACAATTTGATTGTGACGACCGGAATAGAAAAATGACGTGTATGTGTGTATACTTAGTAATTATTTTCATACATACCATTTATAATACATATAGGTATTTATAGATTTCTGACAGAAGCATTTTGAGGACTAGCTAGGCTGTTTAAGCTTGCAGGAAAATTTGAAACTTAAAATATAAAATCCTTATTAATCCTTATTATTGTTAATATTATTACTGGTATTCTCTGCCTCTTACGTAACGTTTCTAATGGTCACAAACATTATTACAGAGCCCAAAGATTGCCAAATGAAGCGGGACGTTAAATCTGAAGTGTCATCATCATTGTTGCCCAGTCCAGAGCAGAATCCCTGCAACACAAAAACCTCACCTTGTCCACAACCTAAAAATGCAACATGGGAGACCATCTCTTCCAGGACCGACACCAATTTCTCAGGATCTTCTAAATACCAAGACGGGAAGAAACATTCAAAACGCGGTGATTCCACACCGACCGAATTTTCAAAATCAACTGCCGTTAACGGAAATTGCACACAGAGAAAACACTCAAAAAGCCCCCTCAAAACGCGAGATTCAAGAGCTCAGCTGTTGAAATCCAACTTGGAAAAGATCCACAAGGGAATTGAAATTTTACCGCAACCTTTATCTTGTCACCGGACACGGAGGATGTACAAACATCCGCTACTAGACAGAAAACCTAAAGGCAGAAAGAATTGTAAAAGAAAAGCGTCGAAAAGGAACGTAGAAAAAAGGAGGAAGAATGTTCATGTGCAAAGAGGTTTGGAAGACAAAACAAAAATTCATTTACAAAGAAATTTTTTGGGAAACAAGTCAGACATTCAGTTCCAAAAAGGTTGTTTTGGAAACAAGTCAACCATTGATTTACAAAGATATTTGAGAACCAAATCAAACATTCAATTACGAAGAGGTTATTTAAGAAGCAAGTCAAACATTGAGTTACAAAGATGTTTGGGAAACAAATCGAACATTCAGTTACCAAGAGGTTTAGAAAAGGCACCTGATTGTCAGATCTTGAAGAGTCAGGATAGAAGAATAACTATCCATGCTAACACTTTGGTTGTGTCCTGTGCAAAGGACCAATACGTGCAGGTGCTGGAAAAAGTATCCAAGATCAATGTTAAGAAAGTGGTAATAAATTGTGAGAGTAAAGGGGATACATGAGTTTTTGTAAGAAAATATTGCAATCGATAATTTGTGAATTCTGTTTCAGTTAAGTTGATGAAAATATTACTTCCGATAATTTCTATATAAAAAAAATTGGAAGTAGCTTGAACAATAAGGCGGCAAACTTGTTATCAGAGGTCGGTGGTTCCAGTCCCTATAGTTTATAGTTAATCAAATATTTAGTAAAGTGAGTTTGAGTAGTTGAGATAAAACACAAATCTGATTATTAACAAAACCAAAAGCTTCTACCATCACACTTTCTTTAATTCCTAGACAAGGCCTGTAATTTGATGGTTGGTTAGGGAGTAGGAGGCTTGACTGAAAAAGAAATATATTGATTTTTCTATTTTTTTTTTTTTTTTTTTTTTTTTCATAAAATTTGTTTATTTGATTTATATAAACAAAATTTTGTTATTCATGAACATGTTTTCATAACACAATCATCAAATTATAGCTCCATCATCTGTTATATGATATTTTCTACCTTGTGCCCTTCAGTCTTGTTGCCACAACACCTATGATGGCGAATTGGCTTTGAGTTAGTATCCAATTTTTTACTTGACTTATTGTATTCTATCATCATATTGTATTGTATTGTATATTTACCTCAGGATGGCCAAGACTCTGAACTTTTTCCAGGGCAATAGCCACCACATAGTTAGCTGCGTTGATTGTGCTAGCCACACCATATATGGAATGAGCCACAGGTATGCCTCGCCTCAAAATGGAGTTATCTTCAATATCATCGATTCTGGCGAAGAAAAAGAAGTTTGAGTTAAGATAAACTATCTCTAATTTACTTGTAAGCTTTTATTTTACTGTTTTTCACTTGTCTATTAATTGTAACTATGTATAAAGGGCTTGACCCATAATTATACGTCCGTTATTATGATTATTAAAAAATTCTTTTTGAATGAACATATACAATTATACATATAGATGAAGTCTTGGTATTTATTTTATTAATTAATTCTAGGAGTTTCTTATAAGGAGTTTCAGGAAACTCTACAAGTAGGTCAGATAATAATAATGAGTATACTCACAAAAGACTAGAATTGTGCAGCATCTGTATGATTTCACCAATGGCCAGGAGCTTATCCTCCGCAATGTTGAGCCAGCAGTTGAATGCATAGGCCAATTTGGTCCTGATTCGCTTTCCGGGGACCTGGGATATGTAAGTGTAGGGCTGCAAGAGTTTCTGAAAATGAGTGAGTAAAAAATTCAATATTTGAGTCTCTTTTACTTTAAGCAACAAAAAAAGTATGGTATTTTGTTTAATATTTGTCGGCAATGAAAAAAAAAAATGGTAAGAAAAATATTTTTTTTTTTTTTCTTCATGATAACAAAAAAAGTTTTTTCTTTTGTTTATGTTATCAGTGTTGTCACTTTGAAGTGTGGTTGATTTTTTGTGGTGAAGCACGAGGCCTCTTCACATTTTTTGTGTTTAGCACAGCATTACTATGATTATTCTTCACATTACATTCCAAATTCTATTTGGAACTATTACACTAATTTCTTAAAACTGTGGAATGCCGCCACTTGTTGTTACTCATACAAGTAACTACTCATACAAAGTATGAGTGGACCCTGGACATCCAAAGTACAGAGTAGAAAATTTTCTATCCAGCTGGGATTCAAATAGAAGTCACCCAGTGTATTATTAGTTGCTCAAGAAGTAAATAAATAATAAATAAAGTATTATTTGGTTACACTTTTATTAAATTATGAAAAACCTAAACTCACAAATTCCTGTGCTAGCTTGATTTCAAGGCCAGTACTCAGACTACTTAACCACCTATCCATGAAAAATCTTCAATTCTTCAATTCCATAAGAAATTTACTTAAAAAGTCTGGCACAAAACTTAAAATACAATTCTGGGTTCGTGCAATGGAATTTATTTATTTTATCAGTCAATTAATCATTGGAGTCTAAGTTTACCAATTGTTAAAACTGTTTACTTAGGTTCCCAACCCACTAGACAGCCAATATGAACCATTGCTTGTAATAGGAGAGCACCCATGACTAGACATGACTTCTAGACTGCTAATGATGGGTTCTCTCTGTACAACAATATTTTAGGGGAAAAAAGACAAAGAATATAAATTAATTTGAACAAATAAAAAATGGTCTAATCTAAATGGTGGGCCAATTTCTTACATTTAAAGCAGTGGATCATATTGGCCCTGCAGCCTGCAGCTTGCCTAGTAAAAATAAGACAGTAAAAAAAAGAAGATAATACTATTTTCTGCAATCCACCACATGCTGAAAAGTACATTGGATTGCAGGAAGTATTAAATATTAAGTGAAGAATGTGTATATGTATGTTAAATGAAAATATAAATGAAAAAAATGAGCAGCAGGTTCAAAGAGAGAAAGGGTTTAAAATTTGAAATCAATGTAACATACCAAATAATTGCTACAGAAATCAATAGGTAGGTATTTAAAAAAAAAATAAAAAAAATACTTAATAAAGAAACTTCAATATGGTACACAAAATATGGTACACAATAGGGTTGGGTGGAAGAGATTGCCAAAGGCAATAACCCCGCCCTTTAGTTAGAACATATGTTTTCAAATATTATCTATTCTTTTTCATTTTTATTGTATATATTGTTTTTTTCATTTTTTCACTGTTAAAATTATTATTTATATGTACATAATGTCCTTTGCATCTAATAAAGAATTATATAATAATAATAATAATAATAAAGGAAAAAGTGGCAAAGACCAAATTAGTTTGTTGGTGTCCAACCAAGTTGATAATCATCTTTTGGTTTTAGTCTGTTAAATCCGATGATCAGCACCTTGGATAAACTATTCCCAGCTTGTCTTATGTCACAGTATTTTTTTTAATGTATTTTTTTTTTTTTTTTTTTTTTTTTTCTTAGTGTTTCACATTTTTTTAGTGCCTCTTTTTATTTTGTAACCATGATACAGCAGCTATTGTAGACACATGTGGTTTGTTTTGTAGTTTTTCTATCCCATAGTATGCCTCCCACAACCTCTGCTTTACCAAATTATTGATCACTGAGCCACTGAGACTGACAGGGTAGTGCAGAATTATAGTAATTTTCCACATATCTAATATCCTATATCTTATTTTCCCATTATTTCATCAATTTCAGCTGCTTTCAGCTGCTCACATCAAAGCAGCTCCTCATTTTTCCTCACAGGGTATGAGTGAACCTCAAATATCCACAGTAGAGAGCCTGAAAATTCCAACTCTGCCAGGATTCAAACCCAGGTCACTGTTAGTACAAGCCATAAAACATGGTCACCCAATAGGGTGACTATGTTTTATACATTTCTGTAAATGTCGAATAAACAATAAATTATAAATTCTAAATAAAAAAAAAAAGCCTGGTGCACTAAAACACTCTGGCATAGTGACTAATTCAGTTGAACCTGGATATAAATGAAAAATTTCCAGGCCAAATTTAGCTCTCTAAATATTTAAATGAGAAAATAGCCTCAAAAAGGTAGCCACAACACGGACCCTGGCCTGTACCCTACACCCTCAACCCTGGTACAGCTTGATATAGACAGTTTTTGGGACTCCGTTGTTGCTGCTTACATTCAATAGCATGATTAGATTATTTTACGAGGTACTGGATCTAACCCAGGGTCCAGAGCATAGGCCTCTGTTGTGTCTGTGCACTTAACAAGAGAAACCTGGATGTAAAAGAATAAAATTCCAGCCTCTTGAATTCTCTATCCAATTTTAACTGTAGATGGTTGTAAGTTATTATTTGAAATAATAATATGTAATTGAATGTGTATCTTGAAAAGCAATCTATGTATGTTACATTGTTACAAATATTGGAGACATTTTCATTTGAAAATAATGATCTGAGAGGTGATTAGAATACTAAACTTGTAGCTTCAACTTTTTTTTGGAATTTTTCTTGGGGTCTTGTAAACATTCTCTTACTCTCCTCAGATCATTATTTTCAATAAAACCAATTTCAAAAAACTGTAACATGTATTATTTTTTGAGACATTCAATTATCATAATATGTTACTTGTTTATACTGCCCCATTCAAAATTAACAGTCCTTTAACCCAGCAGTTGTTTTGCTACCATTATTATATGGTCAAATACTCAAGTAAGCATTATTTACAGAGCATTGGTAGTACAAGAAAAAGTTTGGATTTGAAACTGTGCTTGAGAACTATTCAAGATTACATAAATTAGTCTGATCAAAAATAGGGTTTTCACCCTCAGTCAGCATTCTAGTTCACAGGCATCAAGAGATAAGAAACAACTGATAAGATTTCACTGATAACAAGTTCTTATCTCAAAGGTCTTACCTCATCTTGGTCGGGGTCTCCGGACTTGCTCATCATTGCCGAGTTTGAAGTGTTTTCCATTCTGTCCGCATTCAAATCGATAAACGGCCTCTCTGAAACACGCAGACTACCGCAAACACGACGGAAAGAGGAAAAAGTAAACAAGAACCTCCCTCACTTCCCTGAAATTTCCACAGGGGGAATTTTCTCAAATATTCCGGGAAATTTTTCAAAATTTCGATTGATTTGAATTGAGAAGAGAAAATGTAAACACAAGACAGCTGATTAGTTATACTTAGAACTAGTGCTGCTACCTAGCGGATATTTGTAGAAACTTTGATAAGGATATTTTCAAAAATTTGGCGCCATTCTCTCATATTTCGGTGCGGCGTCATTCAACACAAGTTCGCACAGCACAATGGTCTTTCAGCATAAAATATCGATAATCGAATTCACATTTGAAAAATCGTGTTCGTACAACACAATCACATTCAACACAACGGTTACACAGCACAATTTCGTACAGCACAATGAACGCACAGCATAACCGATTAATCGAAAAAAACTTCATTGTATAGACTATGGATGTAGGGGAAGTAGACATACGGGATTATTCCCAAATCTCTAGTAAAATATCCCACGATATTTTAAAAAACCCTTTAAAAGTAAATATCGCAAAAGCTTAATGAGACCTGGAACATGTTTATTTTATTAATTATTTAACTAATTTTAAGGGTAATTTAAAAGACAAAATCGAAATGGATACTTTAGTCACCGTGGCCGAGTGGGTAACGCACTAGACTTGCACATACGGTAACCTGAGTTCGATCACCGCAGGACAGGATTTTTTCCACTCATACCTCATAAGGAAAAATTAGTAGCTTTTTTAATGTGAGAAACGACCTTAAAGATATGGAACCCCAAAATTATAGACATTAAACCCCAGTAAAAATAAATAAAATTAATATTATTCATTTCTGTCGCGTGCGGCACTTATAAAGATATAAAGGGGTACTCACAAACAGCTATTCAAATAAACCTCACACAGTCTGGGTGAGGCGGGAATAATAATAATGTGCTTCTTTATGTTATTAAATCACAATTTTAGTGGGTAGCGCAGAGTTATAGGACTTTTCCATATCTTTAATAACCCAATATCTTATTTTTGCCTATAATCCTGCCACTGGTCGCTCCTAACATTAAAGCAGCTAAAATCCTGCTCCGATGGGTATTGAACCCAGATCACCGTGCGTGCAATGACTAGCGCGCTAACTCACTCGGCCACGGTGACTACTGTGGGGCGGGAATAGTCAGCAACACGAGCATTTTTGAATTCGAATGGTGACTTATCCAAGTCTTGAACTTTTTTTTAACTTCATTGCTTAATTTCAGGATCTTTTTTTTTTTAAAATAATATGGCTTTCAGCTGCATGGTCATTTCACACGTTGGTTCACCCTCCATTCGCTCGAAACTCACAAACCAACAATGCAAATTAACTTCACCCAGCTTCAGTGAGGTCGGGAATAGTCAATATCAGGAGGGTTCTAAATTGAATGGTCACTCACCCATGTCCTAACCTCGCTGCACGTTGCTTAACTTTAGAGACAAAACGAGAACTGGTTTATTCAACGTACCCTTGACGCTGGGGTTACAGGACTTAAGTCCGACCCTGAGAAAAAGAATGAGAGAAAATTTGAGTTTTTAAATTTTATAATTAGGAGAGAAGAGAAAATTAAAAAGACGACCTGACAGAGAGTAAGTGAGCGAAAGAGAGAGAGTGATAAGGAGAAAGAATGATTGAATAACCCATTAGAAATTTAGAGCATATTAAAGTGGTTTGGGTTTTGAATTGATTTCGTGGAATAATTTTTGAAAGACGGGTAAATTGGGTCTTTTCTTTCCTTTATTGGGTCTTTTCTTTACATCCTCTTCCTAAAAGAAGTCTACAAATATGCAAAAATTGTCCTTTCTGTAAGATAAGGGTGGTCACGGTTGTCCAGTGGGTTACCGCTCTTGGCTTGCGTGCAGCGTACATGGTGACCTGGGTTCGATCTCCAGCAGGGCAGGATTTTTTCGGGTCTGTACTTGCATGTCCGGGGTCCTCTCATACCTCATGAGGAAACATGAGTAGCTGCTTTAATATAAGCATTATAAGCAGAAATAAGATATAAGGATTATACCGGATACGAAAAAGTCCTATAATTCTGGTCTTTTATTTTATTACACATTTATTTAAATTATTATTATAAGATAAGGAAAGTAAAAAAATGACAGAGGTTACCTTCAAACATTTTATAAATAGATATATGTATATACAGGGTGTCCCACCAAAGTTGGACACCACAAATTACTCGGACCCTGAAAGAGTTTTTGTAAAATAAACTCGGTTTAAAAAATAAAAAAAAAACAAGTAAAGTTATTTTACACCCTGTATGAAAATTTTTGCTGCCCATTGAAAATGCGTATTTTCATTAAACAAACACTTTCTATTCTAATTGTTATCGAAAAAATTAAAAAAAATCGTTATTCGAGATTTAAAAAAAAAAACACCGCCAATTATGGACACAATACTTCCTCGTGATTGTTTCACATTGTATACACGACCACGTGCCAATTTTGAGATTTTATACTAAATCACTTGTATTTCCAAACCGCTTAACCGATTTTCTTCAAATTTGTGTTAAATGGTATAATACCGTTTTTTCTACATTCTAGATTCCACAAAAAATGCTGTATCGGCAAGTTGTGGTCCTTATTTTTTGACTTTTTTGTCCAAAATTTCGGATTTTCTTAAATATCAGAGTTAAATTATAATTAATTAAAAAATAAATATAAATAGTCTATGTAAAACAATAATAATTATGCATACCTATACATACAAAATTTCATCAAAATCGGGTGAACCGTTCACGAGATATAAGCGTTTAAGTAAAAAGTTAGTGGTCAGGCGTATGGTCTCTTTCACCCAGAACCGCTAGTACGAATTTGATGAATTTAAAATGGGACCATCTACAGAACGTCTCCTATATGTGTGCAAAATTTCATCAAAATCCGTTCAGTAGTTTCTGAGATTTGCGCGTTACAAGGAATATTTTTAACAGACCGACGGATCGACAGACGGACACAAAACCAAAGTTGCTCAGGAGGTTATGAAACGTCCAGAAATATGAAAAAAATGACGAAATATGAAATCGGAGCAAAATTTTTTTTTTTTTTTTTACAAAAACTAAACACAATACTTCCGATTTCTAATATTAGAAATTTCTCGGATGTAAAATGGTCAAAAAACCTACCCTGTATGTAATATTTTAGTTTAAAAAAGTACTCAGAAATTATTTAGAAGTTAAATTATCAAATAAAATTCAGGTCGATTCATTTAAAAATTGAAAGTTGACACCTCAATTTTTCACTTTCGAACCACCCTGTATAAAAAAAATTCATGACCGAAACCGTATGATTAAAACATGTACCCTTGAATTTTTTATTTTTCAAAAACTCTTTCATGGGCCGGGTAATTTGAGGTGTCCAACTTTGGTGGGACACTCTGTATATCTCGAGCTTTTTAGAACCCGTCCCTAATTTACAAGTAAGTAATATCAACTCGAGTGACATTTGCCCGTATTTCGGGTGAGAGTCGAAGGTTCAGGCGTAAAATATTTCTACAGCCGAAACGGTAACAGATGGGCAAAATCTGACTCTTGTCGACCCCCCTCCCCCTCAACCGATCACACTATTTCAAAAAGTCATCGCCGAAGTTGTGGACTGCCGTCCAGACTTAAGGCTTTCTGGTGTGACGAGTGGAGGTATAGTGATGGATAATTGAGGTTCCCGTCTAGAGTCGTCTTTAGCTTGCCCAGTATAGAGGTATTCTAGCAAGCAGGATAGATTTTCCTGGTTGAGTTGAGGTCTGCCTCTACTAGGTAGGAGCCTGCGCTGCGGTCGAGTGTTCTTTCCTAGCTGGCCTAAAAACAATAGGTAAAATTCTAAGACCCCAATGAACATGTATATATACTAATAACAATTTTGAATAATCCGGTCGGGTGCTATCGCTTAACAGACAGACAAACGAAAGCCAAATCGTCCAGTACCCAAATTAAAACAGAACCTCGTCTCTAGTGAGGTCGCTTATTCCTCATGGGGTATGAGTGGACCCCGGATATCCCCGGATATCCACGCGGATAATCGAACCGAGGTCACCCTGTTTGCTAGCCTACTCCACTCGGCCACAGTGACTAGGTACTTAATAAAGTAAGCACAGTGATTCCCATCCTATAATGCTGATGTGCTATAAAATTTCTGAAGAAAAAAAAAAGCCCTCATTATTAGTTGGGTTCAATACAAAATCTCTTTCTTTTTATAAACATCTTCAAAATTTTGTCTGCGGCTAAGTCCAATATCTTTGGTTTATTCATGCTAAGTGTGCCGCGATGCTAAAAATGTTAAGAACCACTGCTTGGCCATTTTATCTTTCTGGCTGCTCTGGTAACTGTAAAATTGACATTAACAGTGACAGACGAATGAAGTGTCACTGATAATGTCAATTTTACAGTCTGTAATTAATTGGGAACCAGGTTATTTTCTCCACCTATGAAACGTTGAATACAAAAATGCAACTGTATTTTTACAAGCTATAGGTGGTGGCTATTTGTTTTGTCTGGGAAATAGAGAACATCAGAATTTCAATTTTTTTTTTTTTTTTTTTCTTTTATTGTAATAATTAAGTTTACATTGTTTAGAAGTGGGTTGACATGAAACATGGTTGCCTAGACAATCTAAATAGACAATCAGGGTGTAAATAAATAAATGAATAATAATACAGGCAGGCAGCAGAAAAGCCGCAGGCAGCTGAAGAGCCAGATAGCCGGAGGCAACAGAAGAGCCGGAGGCAACAGAAAAGACAGATGTCCAGATGCAGCGGGAGTCACTTAAAGATTTGCACGGCAAGTCTCTGAAAGCAAAAATATAGATAATTATTATTATTAAACACTTTATTGGATATACATAGACATAATTATGTACAAATAATTATTATAAGAATTAAATAATGGAAAGGAAAAAAATAATGTATACAATAGAGTGGGTCGAAAAATCATTTTATTTTATTTAATTAACGCTATACCCCGGAAAAGTTGTGGCTGGTCGAGATAAGACTTTTGAGCAAAAAAAATTTTTTTGGACCACGTCTTCCGGTCGCGCAAAGGCTTTCAAAATGGCGAAAATCAAAAAAAAAAAAAAAAAAAAAAAAATAATAATAATAATAATAAAAAAAAATAAGAAAATTTAAAAAAATGTAAAAAAAAATATAATCAATTTTTTTGGTTTGCTATAGCATATAGCATATAGGTACTAGTTATAAAAAGACCAGACTAGTATAAAGAGTAAAAAAAACAACCAATGAACCGCCTTTACCGGTCACCTTTCGAACCCGCGACTTCTGGATTACCAGTAAACGTCTTGACTACTGAGATACCGGTAGGGTCTGGATGGAATTCGTCGTATACTCGTACCTATAACTCTTCTTCGTGAGTTCTGGGTCAATTTTTAAGCTGGTCTGAATGATATACATAATGTAAGTACATAGATTTAGAGGATAACTTTTCAAGGCCTTTGCACAACCGGAAGGGTTGGTCCGATTATATTTTTTTTGGTCTCTGTGGATTCTTCAGACCTTTATGCAAGTAATAATTTCTATGGGGAGTCAGATAAATAAAAATTTTACCTATATTTTTCAATTGGTTGAAATTTTCGTGAAAGTCACAAATTTCAAGGCCTTTGCGCGACTGGTAAAGGTGGTTTCATTGGTGTTTTTTTGAATTCTTTATACTAGTCTTTTTAGAACTAGTATATTCTATAGCAAACCAAAAAAATCAATTATCATTTTTTTTACATTTTTTTTAAAAATTTCTAATTTTTTTTTTTTTCGCCATTTTGAAAGCCTTTGCGCGACCGGAAGACGTGGTCCAATTTTTTTTTTTTTTAGCTCACAAGTCTTATCTCGAACAGCCACAACTTTTCCGAGGTATAGCGTTAATTAAATAAAATAAAATGATTTTTTGATCCACTCTAATATACAATAAAAAGGAAAAAGAACAGAAAAATATATATAAACATGTGTCCTAGCTAAAGGGAGGGGTTATTGCCTATGCCAATCTCTTCCACCCAACATTTGGAGTTCCCTATCTAGATATTTCAATAATAATATAAAAAAGAAGCTAAATAAATAAAAATATATACAAACAACATGTTAAAAAAAAAATTAATATTAATTTATATTTTCCAAGAAATGTTTCTATGAGAAACTTGATTCCCCATAGTTCATCAGGCAATTGATTCCATGATCTTATAGCATTAACAGTAAAACTATTCCCCATATGGTTAGTGCAGTAGAACCTTGATTATCCCATCCTCAACCATGCGGATACTTGATTATCCAGATTAAAAAAAAAAACACGCTGTTATTGAATAGGTGCATAGCAACGCTGCTACTGATAATCACAGCTCCAAGCGTACATGCATGAAGACATCTTCTTATGATTCCTTGGATCAGGCAGTTCTCAAGTGGTTTTTGCAAGCAAGATCTACCGGACAACCTATCAATGACCTGTTGATGTGTGAAAAGACATTGAAGATTAACAAGAAACTAGGAGGGGACAAAATTTCTTGTTATAATAAAATATATCAAAATACATCTGCTTTTACACAAAATCAAAATTCTTCTTTATTACTTGGTTTTTTAGGGTCCCCTCAATTATCCAGACTTTTATATAGGACCTCGATTATCCAGCATACGGGCATACCCCTAGTAGACATTAATCCAGATAATGAAGGTTCTACTGTATTGTGAGGTGGAATAGAGAGATAAGTGAAGCGAGTATTATGACTGTGGAATGAAGAGTGTATGAAATGATGAGTGAAGATATGGAGGTGAAGCCTCATTCAAAATTCTCCACAGTAAGCCCAATCTCAGATGTTCTAATCTCTTATCAATTTGTAACCATTGAAGATTTTTTCATTTAGCTGAAACATGATCAAATGACTGAAACACAACACAAGCATTCTGAAATGTTTGAAGTAAATTCCCTTTGATGTTTGACATAGCAGCTCCAGTATTCAATCAAAGGAAATATAAGAGAAGTACATAGGAGCTGTTTTGTTTGCAGGGCTAAAACCTTTGCAAATGTTTCAGGGAATGAAACTTTTGATACTTTTCCTTACCAATTTGAACAACCTGAGAGTTCCATTGAAGATCTGGATCTAAAAGTATTCCAAGATTTTTCACACAAGAAGACAAAGGAATAGGCTCAGAAAACAGAAATAACTTGTTGCTTTGGTCTACATAATTTAGGACTCATGGTAATGGAGCTTTGCTGGTGTTTTGATAGTTAGTGGGGGGATGATATCACACTTCAGCATGTTATGATCTGACACACCAGAAACAGGATACCTGGGTTGGCCTCAGCCATCCTCTAGTTGTGTCAACTAATCCATTATTAATTAATAGACTTGATGTTTATAAAAATAGATATTTTTACAAGGGTTTTAGATTTATAATTCCAGATTCTTGAATTCCTTATTGATGATGAAAGAAGAAACAAAATTGAAAATCTCAGAGGGGAAAAAAATCAATGCAACATTGCAGTGGATTTGGGAATATGGAAATAGTGTTAAGTCCCAAGTCCCAGATATCTGGAGGCTCTCCACAGAAAAGATGAGGGTCAGATGACACAAGCCTTGTTTTTTCATTGGGATTTAGGGCGGAATTAATAGACAACATCAATAACTTAAGTCGTTGGTAAGTGTTGGTTTTCCCTATCTTACACAGTACGCAATCGGTGACTTAGCGCCACAGAGGTATTACAAAAACATCTATTAATTTCGCCCTTAGTGATACAGGCACAAATAGCACAATGATATGGTAGTGGCAAAGAAGGGAACTGAATTTTTATGGGATAAACAAGCTTTTAACTAGACAGGCTTGCTGTCTCACAATAGTGATGATCATAAAACCATTCATGCTTATTACATTACTTACTTTACTTTTCATGTCCGGAACAACATATCTTTCATATCTTAGATTGACCAGGGTAACCAGGGTTAGATCTTGTTGGGTACAGGGTTCATCCAATTGATTACAGACAAGGAGATATTCATTTGTCTGCACCTGTCCACAGTGGCAGTCATTATTCTCTTCATATCCCCATTTCAATAGATTACAATAGATTCAATCAAAGGCTGGTGACACTCTAGTTTCCATAGTTCAACCTTGTGGACTTCAGTCACTTCAGTAATGTGAGTACAGCTGTCGATGCTTGTTGTCGTTCAAATAAAACTTTTCTTATTACATTGATATTATTTTTTTTAAATAAATTTCCAATCCTTTGATTGTTAGTTCACTGTATTTTAATAATACACTACTCTTAACTACAAGAAAAGAAAACTAGAAATGTAAAAAATAAAAATTGAGTTAAGGTTATTCCATTATTCCACCCTGCAAAATTCCCTATTTCATAAATAAAATTTCTCTATTCTCTTCTGAAGGGAAACTTTTGAGCTCTGGGTGGGGAAATGGAAAGATTTTATGGATTTTAACCATTTCAAACGCTCGTACAACACAATTTCGCAGGACATAATGTTCTTTCAACACAAATTCACCCAGCATAACGGTCGCACAACATAATCGATTTCGATTATTATGCTGTATGAACTTGTGTTGAACGAACGCACACCCATATTTCATACATGTCTTCATAGATACCTAATGGTTTTTTTTTTTCTTTTGGAAAAAAATCCAGGTTCGATATTTCCAAATATTTCCATTTTATTCCAAGGTCAACTTCACCACATTCGAGGTGATTTGGGATTGAAGCTATCAATTTTTTTTTTAACTGTAGGTATTTTGATTTTTTTATGAAAAGGAATAAATATCTAAGTACTATAATTATATTTCAAAAAAGAGTTTCACCACATATCTCTAGTCCGTAAAAATTTTATTTTTAAATTCTAAAACACAACAATAACTAAAACGATTACCTATTGTAAAATTAAAATTAATGAAAACAGGTACTGAAGAGGATGATGAAGCCATCAGATCTTTTTTTAATGTATTTTTAAATTCTGAAATACAACAATAGCTGAAATAATGTAATCAAAATAGACAAATAAACTTATTGTAAAAATCTGGTGGGACACCACACGACTTTCCTTATCACCGCCACTGGTGACTCAACAGCAACAGTTAGCTAAAAATCAATGTCAAATTCATAATCATCACCTCAAAAGCATTCCCCTTAAACAAAAAGGTGTCTCTGATCTACTAACTCCGATATAGTAGTCTCGGAGATTGATACGAGAGAGTAAAAACAGCGTGCTCGGAAACATCTTTCTCTGGGAGTACTGCGGGAATGGATTGAAACTCTCCCAGAGAATGTTTAACCAACTTACTCGGAACCTATCCCGGATCTATGCCCGAGCTAATTCGGGACAAGATCCAAGCTCGTCCCGAGTAATTGTTCTCGGAACCGTCTCCGAACGAGATCCGGAACACTGTGGCTGTTCACGCCATGTGACTCCAGTTTGAATTGCCTCCAAACTTTCCCCGCGCATATCAATCGATCTCTACGCCCCTAACTGTTAGAGATAACACTTCGATATCAGATGATAGGCATATCATATGTTCTTACAAAGAAAGCCACAGAAATTCGGTACGATAGATTGGGAACGACGATGCCTCGTTCAGATTGTTACAAACAGTGGTCAGGCAGGGTACGTCTTCGCTTCTTCCTCAATCTACCCCCTTTGATCCACTTCTAAAGGCGTACGTAAGTACTTGGTACAAGTACTCAAGGTAAGACCATCCAATCTCATTTCGTAGTAGTAGATTATTTCTTCCTTTTATCTTTCCGTGTAAATTTAATACTCTTTAGTACCTTATAATACACCCCTTTGTAGTAGCGTTATTGAACCAGCGGCCTTTTCTTCGTCAAACCCCAGTAACTGGGAAACTTAGGTCTTTCGGCTTCAAAGCCCCAGTTACTACATTAATTCATGGTCCTTCAAACCGTGGATCTTTTCTTTTTTCGTAGTAGTAAAACTATACCTATAGTTATTTGCATTGTCGTGAGGGCTTGCACCTTCAACCATTCAGCTAGGCTAGGTAGCTTGTAGGGGAGATTAGGCTTCATAGTGCATCTTCCATGCTTCAAGTGACAGCTTTATCTGCTTATTAATTATTAAAATAGTATAATTAAAGTGCCTTTCGCTTCATTTAGCGTAAAATTGAACAAATTACCACTGCTTTTTGAGCGGAAGCCTTTGACCACGTTTTCATAGTGCCTTGTTTCTCTTTGTCTTGAGCACATTTTATTAAAATGGCTGAAGGCAAGCTCACAGTTCTTATTGCCAAAAGAGATTCCCTCTTTAAAGTACTGCAAGAAGCAAATGACTTCGCTCAAAGCATGACTCAGGCAAATGAGAACACATTAAAAGGTCTCAGGCGCAAAATCAACATGCTAGACAGTGTGTATACATCGTTTTGTCAGGTAGTTGATGATATCAATATGCTTCAAATTGAGATCAAGCCAGATTCCAAACCGAACTACCAAATGCTAGAGTCCTTCACAACCATCTATGGTTATGTAAAAGATAAGTTCGATGAAGTAAACGGAAAATTGAAAAAATCCGATAGTAGTCAGGCTAATATTTCAACTGTTAATGCTAGTTCCGAGGTCAAAGTAAAGTTACCCGCACTTGAGTTGCCTTCATTCAACGGAGAGTCATTTGCCGACTGGGTAATCTTTTACGAGTCCTTTAAATCTATGATTCATGTTAGAACTGATCTTTCTAACGCCCAAAAGGTTCAATACCTAATATCCAGACTCTCTGGAAGGGCTCTTAGTTCTTGTGCCGGCATTCCTGCCACGCCTGAGAATTATAATATTATTTTTGATAATCTCGTTAAGAAATATAATGATAAAAGATGTCTTTCGAGCTCTTACTTAGATTCAATCATAAATTTCAAACCTCTCAAAATTGAGTCAGGGAATAGCCTTAGCATGTTTACTGACAAGTTCTGTGCTACTGTGTTGGCCCTTAAGGCCTTGAAAATTGAAAATCTAGATGATTATATCTTTGTTCATTTAGCTTGTAATAAACTTTGCCCAGAAACTGTAAAAACCTTCGAAATGTCACTTAAAAAAGATGAGTTGCCTACATTTCACAAGTTACTTTCTTTTCTTCAAGAGCATGCCAAAATTCTGAACAGAGTTTCACCTAGCACTAGTAGTAGTAATAGTAGTAGTATAAATAGTAGTGGTGGTCTGGGTACCTCAGGCGTTAAGTCGGGTTTCCCACCAGTAAAATCAAAGGGTCCTCATACCTTTGTTGTAAATAGCACTTCTAGTGCATCTTGTGAGATATGTCACAATGACCATCCCATATTCAAATGCTCGAAGTTTTTAAAACTTTCTCCTCAAGATAGGTTCTGTAAAATTAAGCAATATTCTCTCTGTGTCAACTGTCTCTCAGGTGCCCATAAGGTTAATGAGTGCAAAAATAATTCCACGTGCTTCAATTGCAAAATTAAGCATAACACGTTGCTTTGTTTCAAAGATCATAAGTCTGACTGTACCAAATCAGGACCTCGGGAGTTAAAGGCTAAAGCTTCAGAAAATTCTCGTAGTAGTCAACACCTTGGTAATGTGGATGTGGAGAATCATAATTCTCCCCCCTCTTCCTCGGTAGACAATACACCTTACGTTAATGCTCTGTGCTCTGATAACAATCAGATACCTATTGGTAACGGAGGTACAATTCTCTTGTCTACAGTTCAGGTTCGAATCCCGGATAGACACGGTGTTTACCATTCTTTTCGTTTTATATTAGACTCAGGTAGTCAAAGTAATTTGATATTGGAATCAGCTCGTAAGAAGTTAGGATTACCTCTAAACAAAGATGCTACCAAGACTATCAAGGGTTTAGGTATGGGTTCGAATCCCGTTCACGGGCAGGTGAACTTTACTTTCGCCTCTAGGTTAGATAACAGAGTTAAATATTCGATTCATGCCCTCGTAGTAGATAAAATAGTAGACAGGTTGCCTTCTCAACCTGTAGATATGTCTAACTTGCATTACTTGGAACAATTGCCTCTCGCTGATGATTTCATGAAACCAGACGTTGTGTCTGGCATTCTCGGTGCTCAAATTTTCCCTTCTCTGATATTAGGTCACCGTGTCACCAGTCCTAGTAATAGTGTTGTCGCTTTGAATACTGTACTAGGTTATGTGGTTATGGGTCAAGTACCTGTGAATTCTATAGATATAGAGGACAATACATCTAATTCATTCTGTGCATTCCAGGAGCCCCACGTTGACAGTCTAATTAAACGTTTTTGGGAATTAGAGAATGTTTCAGCGCCGGTCATGTTAAATAGTGATGATAAAAAGTGTGAGGAACTATATACATCTTCCGTTTACAGAAATGACAACGGTTCTTACACTGTTTCTCTTCCGTTCAAGAGCAGCCCAGCTGAGTTAGGCGACTCTTATCATCTTGCCCGCAATAGGTTTTTCAGCCAGGAGAGAAAGCTCGAGTCTCATGCAGAGTTGCGGTCAGCTTATAATGACGTCATCAAGGAGCACCTAGATGAAGGTTATTTGTGTGTCGCACCTGATCAATCTGATCGCTCAGGATTTTTCATTCCTCACCACATGGTAAGGCCTGATAAGGCAAGTTCCAAGTTTAGATGTGTCTACGATGCTTCAATGCAGTCTTCAAGTACTAAATCTTTAAATGATTTATTGTACGCAGGTCCCAAGCTGTACACGGATCTTTTTGTAGTTTTATTAAATTTTCGTCTTTTTCCTATTGTTATGATAGCGGACATCAGAAAAATGTTTTTGCAAATTAAATTGAATCCTGATGATTGGAAATATCAGAAGATTCTCTGGAGGTTTCATCCACACGATGAGTTGTTGACTTATATGATGACCACGGTTACCTTCGGTTTAACTTGTTCACCGTTCCTTGCTTTACGAACGGTGCGGCAGTTAGCTGAGGACGAGGCGCATAACTTTCCCTTTGCAGCTAGAAGGGTTCAGACCGACCTGTACATGGACGATTTAGTGACAAGCTTACAGAACTCTCGCCAGGCGTGTGATCTTTTTGAACAAATGGTGGGTTTGTTCAAGGCTGGGGGGTTCACTCTCACTAAGTGGGCGTCCAATTCAGAGGAGGTTTTGCAGAAGGTACCAGTTGCGGATAGATTATCAGAAATTATTCAGTGGGATGGCGACTCTTCTGTAAAAATATTAGGTTTGCAGTGGAGTTCCGACCAGGATATTTTTTATTTTAAAATAAACATTGACAAAAAACCATGCACCAAACGCAACATGTTGTCACTTGTTAGTCGATTATTTGATCCTCTGGGCCTTCTTGCTCCTGTCATCTTGTGGGCTAAGCAGCTCATTCAACAGTTGTGGTGTTTAGATTTATCGTGGGACGAAACTCCTCCCCTAACATCGTAGAAAGTTGGGACACCTTCCAAGATCAGTTGCCTATGCTAGCTAACTTGTCATTCCCTCGACACCTATTCGTAGTAGAAAAATGCACGCTGCAATTATTCGGATTCGCCGATGCAAGCATCAAAGGGTATGGGGGCGTGATCTTCAGCAGAGTGACCTACCCTAGTGGAGAAGTCAAAGTAAATTTGATTTGTGCTAAATCAAAAGTGGCACCGGTTAAGTCCCAATCTATTCCTCGTTTAGAATTATGTGCTGCGTTACTGCTCTCTCAGTTAATGCAGACAGTCGTAGATAGTTATAAACTTAGATTCACTATTGAGAAAGTAATGTGCTTCTCAGATTCAACTGTAGTTTTGTCGTGGATTCATGCTTCCCCTCATTTATGGGAGACCTTCGTAGCTAATCGAGTCAGCAAAATACAAGAGAATGTGGATATCACTGCCTGGTGTAAAATATTGGGTTCTGAAAATCCAGCAGATTGTTTATCGCGGGGCTTAAAACCCTCCGAATTCTGTGCTACTTCTATTTGGTTCCAAGGGCCTCCGTGGTTAATCAAATCTGATGCGGATTGGCCTATCATTCATTTTAGTCAAGAGATCGACACCTCTGTACCAGAAAGGAAATGTGTTGTGCTGGTCGAGACTGAAAACTTAGTCGCAGAACATCCTTTGAAACAATTATTTCTCAGGTGCTCATCCTGGCTTAGATTATTACGAGTAGTTGCTTTCGTACTTCGGTTCTTAAAGAGACTCCCCAGGAGGAGCGATGGTTTGTTGGAATCTTCAGATTTAATTCAGGCAGAGATAGAAGTAATAAAAATAATTCAAAATGAACACTTCTCAGTTGATATCGAAAAATTGAAAAATAATTTACCTTGTAGTAAAGTCCTCGTCAAATTAAGTCCATTCTTGGACAATGGAGTTATTCGTGTGGGCGGTCGTCTTAGAAACTCAGATCTGGGTTATGAGCAGCAACATCCAGTTGTTCTTCCTGCCAAGGTACATGTTGTAAAACTAATAGTTCAATATTACCATCGTACTAATCTTCATACCGGCCCTCACTTATTACTCTCTATACTTCGTAGAAAATATTGGATTTTAGGGGGCAGAAACTTCGTTAGAAAAATCGTGCAAGATTGCAATACTTGTTTTAGATTGTCTCCCAAGTCGCAAAATCCATTTATGTCAGACTTACCAAAAGAAAGGGTTCTCAAGCAGGCTAAAGCATTTCTTAACATAGCACTAGACTTCATGGGACCCTTCTATATCACTATTTCTCGTAGACGTGGGCAGAAGAGTCAGAAGGCCTACATTTGTATCTTCGTATGTTTGGCAACAAAAGCTATTCATTTAGAGGTCGCTTCTGATCTATCTACTCCCACTTTCTTAGACGCATTCAAGCGTTTCTTGGCCCGACGTGGTCCTTGCCAAAGTGTCTTGTCAGACCACGGTACGAATTTCGTTGGTGCAAAAAAACGCTCTTGATGAACTATACACATTATTAAACTCTCGCGAATATAAAGTTCGATTCAGTGAGGAGTTATCTGTTCGTAGGATAACCTGGCAGTTTACTCCTCCCACTGGAGCTCACTTCAATGGTATCTCGGAGGCTAATGTAAAGGCTGTCAAATCACATTTGTATAGGTGTGTAGGCACTCAAATACTTTCACTTGAAGAGCTGTGTACTATTTCAGCACAAATAGAAGCTCTATTGAATTCTCGTCCATTATGTGTCTTGAGTTCAGACCCTTCAGAACCGAGTGCCCTCACTCCTGCACATTTTTTGACCCAAATTCCATTAGAAAGCCTACCGGCCTCAGACGTAGTAGATGAAAATCCAAATCGACTTACTCGATATAAGTTATTGGATCAAATTATCCAAACATTTTGGAAACGTTGGAACTCCGAATATCTGCATGACTTACAGTCGCGTGAAAAATGGAACACTAGTTCCTCGCCTCTTAGTCCAGGACAAATAGTTTTAATAAAGCAGGACAATGTGCCACCCTTACATTGGTCACTTGCTAAAGTAGTAGAGACTTATCCTGGGAAGGACGGTGTTGCTCGCGTGGCTCTAGTTAAAACCCAAAAGGGTGAATTGAAGCGGCCAGTTAATAAACTGTGCCCCTTACCTTCGCAGTAGGTACTTACCTACTTATTGTTATGTTTCACATTATAATATGATGAGACTTGTAAATAAATTTCATTTTTCTTCATGGTGGTAGCACTGGTGATTCGTTCAGGCAAATTTCTATTTTTCAGTATTTTGCTAAGGCAATTTTGATTTATTTTGTAGTTTTGATAAGTTCAATTTTTATTTTGTTTTGTAGTTTTGCTCAGGCAATTTCCCCTTTTTTTTATATACATATAATCTTGTAGTTGTAGTTATCTATTGTTGCTAATTTACTGTAACTTTCTTTGTTCTTGATATTTTGCATTATTTGCTTTTAACCATTTTCATTTATTATTTGCATTGTTTTTGAATGGTTGAAAGTGCACTCTTTCAAGGCTGGGGGGATGTTCACGCCATGTGACTCCAGTTTGAATTGCCTCCAAACTTTCCCCGCGCATATCAATCGATCTCTACGCCCCTAACTGTTAGAGATAACACTTCGATATCAGATGATAGGCATATCATATGTTCTTACAAAGAAAGCCACAGAAATTCGGTACGATAGATTGGGAACGACGATGCCTCGTTCAGATTGTTACAAACAGTGGTCAGGCAGGGTACGTCTTCGCTCCTTCCTCAATCTACCCCCTTTGATCCACTTCTAAAGGCGTACGTAAGTACTTGGTACAAGTACTCAAGGTAAGACCATCCAATCTCATTTCGTAGTAGTAGATTATTTCTTCCTTTTATCTTTCCGTGTAAATTTAATACTCTTTAGTACCTTATAATACACCCCTTTGTAGTAGCGTTATTGAACCAGCGGCCTTTTCTTCGTCAAACCCCAGTAACTGGGAAACTTAGGTCTTTCGGCTTCAAAGCCCCAGTTACTACATTAATTCAGTGGCAACACCGGAAATTGAAAGTAAAATTTGCAAAACATTTTCTAAATCGAGTGAATTCTGCAATTTGAATAAATTAATTGGTTTTCCTGAGATAATTAGTAAAACTCAAATACATAAGAGGTAAAGATATTTTATACAGTATTTTGAGAAACTACCGTCAATATTATGTGTAATCTCATTCCTAAGATAACTTCATAAGTAATTTCGCATCAGTGACTTCTGCTCATCCAAATAAGTGATTTAATAAAACGTGTTTTAAGTAATTTAAGTAATGGTCAATATGTCTGCAAACATAATATCTTTTTAAACTGGACCTAGCATTTAAAATAATTATCACCAAGATAAAGGCTAGAATAGCCGTCTTCAGTTAAAGAACGTGAAGAACTTGGTGCTCAATCAATAGATACTACTACTAAAATAATTATGATCTATGGAGGAAATCCACATGATATTTTCCACCTGTTTACATGTATTGTGCATCCAATCCAACATAGCTTCAACCTGAAGAAACCTATTCAAGCTGCCTCCCTCCTCAAACATATTGAACCTGACATGGGATAAGTGAAAGTGACTACAAATTGATGATTTACACAAAATAATTATATCTAACAATTTCTGATAAAAGTCCAGCAAGTTGACTCTTCTAAAGTTCCTACATCATAGTTTTAGGGTGTAACTAAAAAGAAATTTTTCTCTACTTTAAAAAGTTTACTGTTCTAAAGTGTACCAATTTCCATGCATTAATCATAAGTGAGTTTTACACTCCAATTAGTGGGGTAAGCAATATCTAAACAATATCTTACATTTTACATTGTTTTATAGTCAAACCAGGATATGTATGTGGAAATGCTGGAGATTAACCTGTTCCAGATATTCCACTTAATCAGAATCACACTCTTAACAGGTGTCTGACTGGGGGATTTTAAACAGGGAAAAGACCAGTGTTTTGCTAGACAACTATGAACAGAGAACTGACTAGCTAAAGGCTTTTTAATAGGTTCACATTTGACTATACTGTTCCATAATCAATAGATCCTGTGTTCAATTCACAGTTTTTTTTTTTCTTTCAAACAGCAATTCTGTTCCCTTTAAAAATGAGGCATTCCTAGCCCTTATCAGGCTAAGTGAGGTTAATGTGGGTAGCTGGGACTATTCCCAGTAAATTCAGTATACAACCCCCATTTTTATTTTAAATAAATAAATCTGTTCTCCGAAAATGTGAGGCTGGTATATCTAGCCCTACTCAGGCTGAGTGAGGTGAATGTGGGTATCTGGTACTGTTCCCATTAAATTCAGAATGAAATTCCCATCCTCACTATCTCAAATCAGGACAGGGGTTTTTCATGAACCAGCTATAACATAAAAAAAAAATATTGTAAGTTTAGAAGAAGTATTAAGTGTTGCAAATTTAGACAGTTTTTTTACTTGTAATAAGTACATTTTTTACTATAATATGTTCATTAATTTTAATTTTTAAAACAGTAGCTTGTATTATTCAAGATTTGACTACTCCCCGTAATCTAAAGATTTTGGTTCATTTTTGTTGTTGTGAAACAGATAATTCTCCTTCTTTAGAAAATATGAGGCTGACATGTGTATACACAGCCTTTATCAGGCTGGGTGAGGTTAATGTGGCTACCTGGTACTATTCCCAGTAAATTCAGAATAAAATGGCCCAACTAAGGCTCGGTGAGCTTAATGTGGGTAACAGGTTTGTGAGTTTCCTGCAAAACCCACTTTAATCAAACAAAAAAAAAATTCTGGAAGACTGTTCTTTTTTTTATGAATGCCATATTATAGTCAAAATTCTCTCTGGGTTCTATTTCCTAATTTCATCTTTAATAATCTCAACTTCTGTTCTGGTAGTCTTTGTCTTCGGGCAGCCTGCTGCTGGGCAGGAAGATGGCATTTCAGCACATCTCTCTCTTAATTACCTATATGTATAATAGATTTAGATTAATTAAGTCCACTTGGCTTAATTTATCTGCTGATTCTATGTATTATATTCTGTTTTTTTCATGTTTTTGTTTGTTACATATTTTTGCTTTTAATTCTTTTACCATGAAAATGGAAAAATATAAAACTGAAAAACACAAATTGTCTTCTTATTTATTAATGTTAGCATTTCATCAACAGCTTTTCATCATTGTAGAACCAAATTGCCTTGAAATAGTATATTTTTCATCAAATCCAAATTAATTTTAAAAATTTCCTGTGAAATCACAATTTTCAATTTTTTCCGGGCAATGGCGGTGGTATGAAATTCAATATGGAGCCCCTTAATTATTAAGTAGGTATTCAATTTCCAAAACCTTGTAAAAATAAGCTTAATAAAATGCTCAGGGGGAGGAAATAGTAAGCTTATAAAAGTGTTTCTAAAATGTTAAGCCTTGTCAAAATAAGCTTTATAAAATGTTTGAATCTTGTCAAAATAAGTGTTTTTAAAATCTTTTTAAACACTTTCTGTGCCGTCTGGGTAGTCTGCTGTCACTAAAGATAGAGATACTTTTAAGATGTGAACTTATGTGATACTTTTATTTTCATGTCAATTTTTTTTCTAATGTTTCTAAATTGATTGCATAAATATATTGATACCTTAGATTCCTTGGGTCAAATAAGCATGGATTATCTCTATCAACTAGGGGTCAGAAATGGACCCTAACTGAGTTAGAACTGACTTAAACTCGAAAAATTAATATTAAAAATTGAATTCGTATCCAATGTCCTATACATATGTCCTAACTAAAGGGCGGGGTTATTGGTTATTGCCTATGGCAATCTCTTTATTCCAATTGTTCCTAGTCTCTTATTGGGATTTTTCATTCTTTAAGGTGTATTCTTCTTTTTTTTTTGTTTTGTTCTTAATTATTTTATTTTATATTTCACAATAAAAAAAATGTTCTATTATAAAAATGTGTCGTATTATTTTTAGGTGGTTTTACAGCTAAAATTCCCAGGGTATTTAAAACGGTCTGTGGTCTAGAAGAGACAGTTCCGAGAAGTTTCGGAGACAGTTCCGAGAAGTATCGGAGACAGTCCCCGAGAATGTTCTCGGAGACGGTTCCGAGAAGGCTCGGAGACGGTCCCCGAGAATGATCTCGGAGACAGTTCCCGAGACCGACCTTGGAGCAATCTCGAGCACCAGCAATCGACGCTACGGTGCGGACGTAGACTGTCCCGCAGCAGTCTCCGAATGGTCTCCTAGGTGTCTCCGATATCATTTTTTGGGATCCGAGACAGGACGATACAATCTCGTTCCTAGATCTCGGAGATGGTTCCGAGACTGTTTTTTGTTTAAGGGGTTGGATTTGATTTCTCACAACCCCATCTAGAATGAACAATTAAAAAGTTATGGGCTAAGCAGAACCCTCAAAAATACCAGTAAATTGGGACCGGGTTCCGGAAAGTTCAAGATATCAAAAAAATTATCCGAATAGACACCCTTATTATCTTTTCATTACAAGAAGAACTTGTTCTCATAGAAATTGCGTATCTCTTATCGTTTAACCAGAACCGCCAAACGCCGCCAAATGGCGGTCGAAATTCCGCCACTGGTGGAACTGATTTTTTTCAAAAGTTTCTTGCTGCGTTAACCATACACTTATGACCTGTGTACCGAATTTCAAGTCTCTAGCTTGTACCGTTCTTGAGATAGGTGCCCATTTCAGTTGAAATGGGGATTCGGAGACTATGAGAGTGGAGAGTGTTCCTGGAACGAGAGCCAGGTCTCTGGATCAGATCCTCAGCAACTTTTTCCTTATGATTCCAACAGGAGACTCTATGAGCAGTGTGGTGCCCAGAGATAGCAATAGGGTCAGGGATATGTCTCCGCAACATCTGAGTATCTGAAAAAACACGAACAAAATTAATTAAATGAAAAATAATAAATTTGAGCACATGATTAGCTTGGATTAGGTTTGATTCTTTTTTTCCTGACGGGTCATTCATAATGTTAAGACCATTTATTTTGTCAAATAAAATAAATAAAATGCCTGAGCGGAAAGTGAAAATGGTATTCAAAATTTGGTTACAATTGTTCGTAAGGAATGCACCTTCTGGTGCGCTCGTGTTGACCCAGCATCTAAATGAGAATTATTGTGTCACTTCTTTAGTGGGGAGCCATACTAATGGGGTGGGCAAGACACAAGACACACCACAAGCGTCTACAGTAGCTGCAAATGAAATAAAAATGCCAGTGAAAAACACATCTTAAAAAAAAAATCAATTTTACCGATCCGTTGTCTTTTATACGTATGATGTCTCTCACCATCTTTTCAACATAATTATTCTCACTTCTCTCGAGTTTTTCAGGACCAGGGTTTTACAGTCTATTCGCTGGGAATCGTACATCCGTGGAATTATAATAATAACATCGCTTTATTTATACTGCCCGATTAGGACTATTAGATAAGTCCCATTATTCCAGCAGTAAGCCCAAGACGTATTATTATGTCAAATTCCGTGGCTCAGTGGTTAAAAGCATTTGTTGCTGACCAGGAGTTTCTGGTTCAAATCCCGGCCGGAGCGGAAAATTCTGAACAAGTTCTGTTTCCGGAATGACATGTACAGGGTGCGGCGCGGTTATGTCCCATTTTGAATCGCTTAGTGTGAAGCCGCACTTCTAATTAGACAAGTTCAAACAAAGTTAGAAGATGCACAAACTACTAATTTTTTCGATTCAATTTAGCTCTATTGTCAAAATGATTTTATCAAATAAATAGAAAGCTTATTGCGTGGAGAGTTATTTTTCGAAAAATAAGTGTATCGTAGCAGTGCAGCGGGAGTTTGACATTGCACACCAAACTATAACTCGATCTGCATGGAGGGGGTTTTCATGAAGTTCCCTAGGGTTGTTGTCACTCCAATAACGCATATTTTGTTTAGTAACACAGCCTGAAATGTGAAAATGGGCTTCATCACTGAAGAAAACTATCGCATCTGGAAGTAAGGAGTCAATCAGGGTTTCACATGCATTCTGTCGTTGAATAAAGTCTCGCTCGAACAATTCCTGCACCACTACCATTTTGTAGGAATAAAAATGCAATTCTTTATGAAGTATCCTCCGCAATGAACGGTCTGATATGCCAAGAGCAGCAGCATGCTTGCGAGCTGAGCGCCTAGGTGACCGCAATATCGCCTCACGTACTCGTTCAACGTTTTCGGCAGTTGACACAGGCTGTGTTAATAAACAAAATATGCGTTATTGGAGTGACAACAACCCTAGGGAACTTCATGAAAACTCCCTCCATGCAGATCGAGTTACAGTTTGGTGTGCAATGTCAAACTCCCGCTGCACTGCTACGATACACTTATTTTTCGAAAAATAACTCTCCACGCAATAAACTTTCTGTTGCTTTGATAAAATCATTTTGACAGCTGAGCTAAATTGAATCGAAAAAACACTGCCAATTATGGACTCTACATATACTTCCTCGTGATTGTTTCACATTGTTAACACGTGCCAATTTTGAGATTTTATACTAAATTACTTGTATCTCCAAAACGACTGCACCGATTTTCTTCAAATTTGTTTTATATGGTAGAAAATCGTTTTTTCTACATTCTAAATTCCACAAAAATTTCTGTATCGGCAAGTCGTGGTCCTTATTTTTTGACTTTTTTGTCCAAAATTTCGGATTTTCTTAAATATCAGAGTTTAATTATAATTAATTAAAATATATATATAAATAGCCTATGTAAAACAATTATATGCATACACACACAAAATTTCATTAAAATCGGGTGTACCGTTCACGAGATATAAGCGTTTAAGTAAAAAGTTAGTGGTCAGGCGCATGGGCTCTTTCACCTAGAACCGCTGGTATAAATTCGATGAATTTAAAATGGGACCATCTACAGAATGTCTCCTAGATGTGTGCAAAATTTCATCAAAATCGGTCGAGTAGTTTCCGAGATTTGCGCGTTACAAGGAATCGTTTTAACAGACCGACAGACCGACAGACCGACAGAACGACAGACCGACAGACAGACACAAAACCAAATTTGCTCAGGAGGTTATGAAACGTCCAGAAATCTGAAAAAAATTGAAATCGGAGCAAAAAAATATTTTTTTTTACAAAAACGAACACAATACTTCCGATTTCTAATATTAGAAATTTCTCGGAAGTAAAATTAGTAGTTTGTGCATCTTCTAACTTTGTTCGAACTTGTCTAATTAGAAGTGCGGCTTCACACTGGGCGATTCAAAATGGGACATAACCGCGCCGCACCCTGTATGTAAAGGTAAAGTGGCCTGAAGTAATAATAATAATATCGCTGCCCGATTAAGACTGCTAAAGTCCTATTACTCTAGCAGTAAGCCCAAGACAAATTATTATGTGGTAAAAATCCCAAATGGGAGGATAACTTGTCATGTCCCGGCTGGGTTTCGAACCTATTGGGAGGATAACACGCTGGGTTTCAAACCCACGACCTCTGGAATCTCTGGATTCACAGAGTGCCGTCTTTACCACTGAGCTACCGGGACAGACAAGTAATGTGGTTCCGGAGCACAAGTACCTTAAAAAACAATGTTGCTCAGGAGGTTATGAAACGTCCAGAAATATGAAAAAAATTGAAATCGAAGCAAAAAAATATTATTATTTTTTACAAAAACGAACACAATACTTCCAATTTCTAAAATTAGAAATTTCTCGGAAGTAAAAAAATGTTGGGACTTACAAAGGTGAAGGCGCTATAGTGCGGCGCAGAAGAGAGGCTGAAGACATCCCAGGTTATGACGTAGAAGTGAACCAGGTACATGTGGAAGGTGACACGTCCCAGGGGGGTGAATACAGGGTGGCACAGAAACTTGGACACCACTCCTAGAGTAATAGAGAGATAAGATAAGATAAGAATAACTTTTATTTGGTATTTTCGCCACGAAGCCATTCCAATGGTCAGTACAATACAATAAAATACAATAATACAAAAAAATATAAAAAAATAAAATAAAAATTACAGAACATTATTTTTTACTACTGTTTTTTCCTTTTTTATGTTTGGTCATTTGACCAATGATGATAGTATTCATTTTTGGTATATGGCGATATTTCCAGCAAGAGATCACTGATCTTAGTCTTAAAGTTATCCCCGTCTAATAGCTTATATGTATCTGGCAGAGAATTATAAAGACATTTGCCCTCATAGTAGAAAGATTTTTATTTGACATAAGCTGCGGTAAAGAGGTCTTTCTTATGTCTTGTTGGATATTAAATTTGTGATCTCTTGCTGGGTACCACTCCTCCCTCTCTTTGTGAATAATCCCAGCTTGAAAATATATGTATAGGCCGTAAACTGTATGTAAAGCTTTAGATTTAAACACATCTCGACAACTTGTCCTATTCTTCAGGTTATAATAAGGTTATAAGACCCAGGGGGGTGAATACAGGGTGGCACAGAAACTTGGACACCACTCCTAAAGTAATAGAGTAATGCAAGGTTATTAGACCCAGGGGGGTGAATACAGGGTGGCACAGAAACTTGGACACCACGCCTGAAGTAATAGAGTAATATAAGGTTATTAGACCCAGGGGGGTGAATACAGGGTGGCACAGGAACTTGGACACCACTCCTGAAGTAATAGAGTAATATAAGATTATAAGACCCAAGGGGGTGAATACAGGGTGGCACAGAAACTTGGACACCACGCCTGAAGTAATAGAGTAATATAAGGTTATTAGACCCAGGGGGGTGAATACAGGGTGGCACAGAAACTTGGACACCACGCCTGAAGTAATAGAGTAATATAAGGTTATTAGACCCAGGGGGGTGAATACAGGGTGGCACAGAAACTTGGACACCACTCCTGAAGTCAGGGAGAACGGAATAATAAGGACGAAATTAATACATAAAATGAGAACTTAGTAGATAATTATTATTATTTTATGAAGAAATCAGTTTTTATTATTATTATTTAACTCTTTATTGGTCAACTACCTACATACATTCAACAAAACAGGACATGCTAAAAAAAAAAAAAAAAAAAAAAAAAAAATAGAATATGTAGTGAACCAAGGGGCGAGGTTAAAGCCTGTGGCTTTCTCTTCCACCGAACCCCATTTTTTTTTTTTTTTTTTTTCTCGACTCATCTCTTTATTGAGCTTGTCCTTGAAACGCCTTCTTCGGATGTCATATCTTCCTAGAATTTTGACTTGAAATTTTGATGCTTAAAATTTTAAATTTCTAGCAGGACTTTATGCTGCCATACCGGCGCGTGCCTGGCTCCATCTAGGACAGTACCGAAAGGATTTCGCTCCACAGAGGTATAACAGAAACGCCTATCGTCATAAATGGGGACACTTAGGGCGAAATTAATAGACAAATTCTATAACTCGAGTCATTGCTAAGCGTCGGTTTTTCCCTATCTTACACAGTACGCAATCCATGACTTAGCGCCACAGAGGTAATACAAAAATGTGTATCAATTCCGCCCTAACAGACGTTTTCGTAATACCTCTGTGTGGAGCTAAGTCTAGAATTTACGTATATTGTCATAGATGGGAAAAACTAATGCTTAAGTCATGACTTAAGATCTCGATTTTGTCTATTATTTTCGACCCTTGTGCAAACTTCTATGAGGCCTGCTGTTTGTTGGTGTTTTTGTGTTACACCCTGTATAGGTATAATTTATTTCCTGTAATAAACCTCAGCAAATAAGCTGAATTGGAACCAGTTGTTCTGATATATGTATTAATTTTGATGTATGTAATATTTCTATTCCAAATAAAGGTTTATTTATTTGTTTATTTATTTATTTATTTATTTATTTATTTATTTATTTATTTATTTATTTATTTATTTATTTATTTATTTATTTATTTATTTATTTATTTATTTATTTATTTATTTATTTATTTATTTATTTATTTATTTATTTATTTATTTATTTAATGTACTTGTGCAGCTTGTACTCACCAAAGCCTGTGCATGTGTGGATCAGCAGGATAAGACTGAAACCAATTCCTATGGTCAGCCTTATGACAGGAGCGAAAAGGACTTGCTCCCACACGCTGTACGTATGTCCAGGAGCAAAAAATAGGGACCCAGCGTAGAACGTGCCCATTTGAACCGAAAAGGCACAAATGAATATGAGAAGCTTTTGAATCTGTAATTCGAAAAAAAGTTGAAAAACAGTTGAAAAAGTTATCATATTTGTGTTGATCACTTTCGTGATTTCACAACTACTCAAAATCGGTTTACTGTGATCAATCTACGCTGAAACCAGGACTTGAACCACCGACCTCCAGGATACAAGTCCGCCGTTTTATCGATCAAGCTACTGAGGTCGGTAAACAAAAGAACACATAACATAACTGCAGACTGTAATGTCCGTGTGTGAACAAAATAAAAATAAAATAAATAAAAAAGGTTTACCTAAGGGCAAAATTAATAGACCATTTTTTAACTCAAGTCATTGCTTAGCGTTGGTTTTCCCTAACTTACACAGTACGCAATTCGTGACTTAGCGCCACAGAGGTATTACAAAAACGTCTATTAATTTCGCCCTAATTTTGCACCCATGGTGACCTGAGTTCGATCCCCGGAGGGGCAGGCATTTTTCTGCTCTGTACTTGGGTGTTCGGGGTCCACTTACACCTCGTGAGGAAAAATGAGTAGCTGCTTTAATGTTGGCAGCGACCAGTGGCGGAATCATAGTAAAAAAAAAACAAGTTGTATATTAAAGTGGTAAATGTCCTATGATTCTGCGCTAGCCACTAAAATTGTGACATAATAACACAAAGAAAAAGCATTATTATTATTTTGTCCATACTCGTGTTTCCACAAAAGTTTCTTGAGTATTTAAAAACTTATTATTATTATATGTAGAAAGCTTTATTAGGTAGAACAATAAATTAATAACAGTAGAATACAATGAAATATAAAGAAAAACAAAACGATTAAGCAAATATACAAGAAAAAAAAAGAGAATGAATTTGAAGTTATGTCCTACCTAAAGGGCGGGGTTATTGCCTGTGGCAATCTATTCCACAAAAAAACTAACCCCGTCACCTTATCCCCAGCTTACTAAAAACTTACCCCCGTCACCTTATCCCCAGCTTACTAAAAACTTACCCCAGTCAGCTTGAACGGTTTCTTGGACGTCGCATGGACCAGATAAGCTGCGCAAACTCCAATGATATAGGGCGGAGCTCGCATGTAGAACCTCGCATAGATCTTGCGGAGGTAAGGGGTGTGGCTTAGATCCCTAAGATCACTGGAAAAACATAATCATTTTTTTTTTTTTTTTTTTTTTTTTTTTTAGTATCAGTAGAAACAGAAAAGTGAGAAGTTGTATTAGATGTACATGAATATCAGAACATACCTGGACAGCTGTTTCGAGCTTATTTGCTCTCATCAGCAGGTAATAGTTCTGAGTATCCATGCCATCAAATAACCTCTCTATTTTTAATCAGTGTTTGTGTAATGACACTCTGACATCGTAAGTTTCGGGCGAAATTAAGAGACAAAATCGACAACTTCAGTCATTGCTTAGCATCGGTTTCCCCATTTAAGGAAATACACAATCCGCGACTTCGCTCCACAGAGGTATATTTTATTTATTTAAAGAGATGAGTGTTTCAGAGCCTTTTTCATTTCGTAGCCATGAAACAGGAGCTACTGTAGACGCTTGTGGTCTGTGTTGTAGCTTGCCCATCCCGTAGTATGCCTCCCCTTTGACGGGCGAGAAGTGACACAATACTTCCCAATAATTAGGTGCTGTGTCAACTCGAACGCACCGGAAGGTATCACTTACAAACAATTGTAACCAAATTAAGAATACAAATTTTTGTCGGCACGGAGGATCGAACCCGGGACCTTCCGCACGGCAAGCGAGTGCTTAATCACTGAGCTAATCGCGCGCTCTTAAATCATGACTTAAGTTTCTGATTTTGTCTATTAGAGCAGAATCAATAGACATTTTTGTAATACCTCTGTGGGGCTAATTTGAACGCAGTAACCAATCAGGGGTTCAGATGTCTAGTTGCGTTCAGATGCTTAGCGGTTGTGTTCAGATGAGTAACGGTTGTGACTACTGCCCGTAGTCCAGAGATCCTGAGTTCGATTCCCGGTTGGAGCAGACTTTTCGCACAGAAAATTCTGTTCCCTCCGAACATGTGAGGCTGGCAATTCGGGCCTTACCCAGGCTGGGTGAGGTTAATGTGGGTAGCTGGTACGATTCCCAGCGAATGGAGGGTAAAACCCCCGTCCTGTCTACCTCAAGTCAGGACGTTAAAAACAAATAGAATCAATGGACATGAAAGGAGCCTAGATATTGGATTTGGGCGTCCATATAATCCTCTCACCACCGTGATTTAGGTATCAATACCTATCTCACGGACACGGAATTATTATTATTATAGATGTCTAGTTTCGACTTACCTCACTTTTATTCGCCACATACTCATCTCTTTCATGTGGTACAGGACCAAGGACGGAATAAGAAGCGATACAACCAGGGCCGTCGTCAGAATGGCTGACCGGTGTTTCGGAAAGCTCTCGGCCACATAGATAATGATGAGGCTGACAATGAAGAGTTGGAAATCTGTGCTCAGGAACCAAGACATAAGGATGCACTGTGAAATATATATTTTTTTATGTACATATATATTTATTAATTTTTATGTAAACTCACAGGAGCTACCCATTTATACAAATTTTCCCTACTTAAAACTAGAAACTGTAAAAAATTCCTTAACTATGTAAAATAAGTCTGGCTGGGGGACTATAAACAGGGAGTTGACCAGCATTGGCTTGGTTCTGGGGGCCCTTGTCAATTATTAGCCTCCTTGTAAAGACAGTGGTAGAAGTTCTGAGTCATTCCTCCACTGTCTGGCTACCATCGCTCACGATGACGCCACCCTATGATGATGTAAAATATGTAAGAAAATTATATCGTGACCTCCAGTTTTTCTTGCGGTGCAACAAGTAAAACTTAAAGAGGAATCAAGTTTAGGTTGACACCTAGCAAAGGAGAGAGAAAGATTATCATAAGAGGAATAAATTCAGAGAGGAGTGCAGAGAAATAGAAAGAGAGAGGGTAAAGGTGTTTTCAATTTGATATCATTTATTTTTAGCTAATTGTGCTCATTCTATTAAGTGGGGCGTTCTTCCTTTTGTAACCACAAAGTGGTGTTTTCGGGGTTTAAATGAACGCAATAACGAATCAGAGTGCGTTGTGTCACGATTGAAACGGAGATTCGGAGATTATGAGAGTGGAGAGAGTTCCTGGAACGGGCTACAGAAGAAGTTGTTGTAAGATTAATGGCGAAATTGATTCTACAGAATTACACAGGTATTATTTTGAACTATTACGGCTAAATCAATAGACAAAATCGAGAACTTAAGTCATGACTTAGCATTAGTTTTCCCCATCTATGACAATACATAAATTCTAGACTTAGCTCCACAGAGGTATTACGAAAACGTCTATTAGGGCGGAATTGATAGACATTTTTGTAATACCTCTGTGGCGATTTCGATCCCCGTGCAGACAAAACTTTGTATTCTTAGGGCGAAAATAATAGACGTTTTTGTAATACCTCTGTGGCGCTAAGTCACGGATTGCGTACTGTGTAAGATAGGGAAAATCGACACTTACCAACGACTTAAGTTATTTATGTTGTCTATTAATTCCGCCCTTAATTTGGTTACAGTTGTTTGTAAGGGATACCTTCCGGTGCGCTCGTGTTGACCCAGAACCTGAATGGGATTTACTGTGTTACTTCTTACCCATCAGAAGGACTCAGAAGGAGGCATACTATGGAATGGGCAAGTTACAACACAGACCACAAGCGTCTACAGTAGCTCCTGCTGTTTCATGGCTACGAAAAAAAGGGTGTGAAACACTCATCTTTAAAAATAAAAAAAAATACCTCTATGACGCGAAGTCTCGGATTACGTACTTCCTTAAATGGGGAAAACCGATGCTAAGCAATGACTCAAGTTATCGATTTTGTCTCTTAATTTCGCCCTAAACTTACCATGTCCGTGTTATCGAATAAAGTTTGAATGAAGAGTAGATTGTGCCACCAATTTTTCTCGCAACTAGAGCTCTCGTATGTTGAAAATAGCTTCCATTGAGGGCCTTGGTTCACATAGGGTTGCACCCATATGGTAAAGGGTATGCTGGTGAGCAGTATAGGGTAGATCCTGGAAAAATTAAAAAAAAAAGGATTGACTAAGGGCTAAATTATGAAAACACTTAGGGCGGAATTAATAGACTTTTTTATAATACCTCTGTGGAGCTAAGTCACAGATTACGTACTGTGTCGACTTCTTCTTCTTCTTTTACTCTATCTTATCCCGCTCAAGCAGGGTCGACGTTTCTATTTGATTTAACGTCTTCCATTCGCTGGGAATCGTACCAGCTACCCACATTAACCTCACCCAACCTGGGTAGGGCCGGAAATGCCAGCCTCACGTGTTTGGATGGAACAGAATTTGCCAGGAGTTGAACTCGGGAACTCTGGACTACGGGCAGAAGTCTGGACTTTCATCCATGGTGACCTGGGTTCGATCTCTAGCGCGACAGGAATTTCTCAGCTCTGTACTTGGAAGTTCGGGGTCCACTCATATCTCGTGAGAAAAATGAGTAGCTGCTTTGATGTGAAGCAAAGACCAGTGGCGGAATGAGAGGCAAAAAACAAGATATTGTATATCATAATTCTGCGCTACCCACTAAAATTGTGACACAATACAAATAAAAACAAACATTATTATTATTTTACAATCGAGGTCGGTGTAAAAAATATCTTATGAAAGAAAACATGGAAATATATTAGATAATAAAGCTGGTACGGGTATTTTTTTTTGTATGAACGCCGTGTTTTATGCTGAATATGCAATGTGCAACATTCTTCATGGTGATTTATTCTTAAGTTCATAACTCAGGTAATAATCACAAGGTTGTGAAAGTCATGGAGCCATAAGTAATGGATGAATCGTAATGCCTCACACCTTTCCCATAAAGTTGGCCCTCTTGATTGGTTTTAGAGGAAATTACAAATTAATGGATTTCTTACATGCTTTTAAAGATAATAAGTGTAGCAATATTGGATTTGGATAGTTTCTTATAGGGAACATTTATTATACATGAGATATACTGGTATGTTATGACGTCTCCATTACTCATTGCGCTCTTGCCATATACCATGTAGTTCAAAGCGACAGTAAACCCAAATTATATACAGGGCTTTCCATAGAGTCTCAACTAGGCCTGGGTATCTCGGAAACGACTTTAACTAGTAGTTCTGTGAACTGTAAAACTCACACAGATTCAACTATCGCATTATAAATGTTCAATCAGGCTCGATAGGTTTTAAATAAAAAATATCAACCGAACCCTTTTTTGGCCCTTATCTTTCACGTTCACAAAAATTCACTAATGAACTCAAATATATTTTCTTAACAACTCTACAAAATTTGAAGAGCCTTGCTTTATTCGATACATTTAGAGAAATCGTTTTCAATTTCCACCAAAACGGCCCCCATTTGGCCCCGAGTGGCCTAATTCGGGCCAAAAACTAAAGGTAAAATTTTAGGACCCCAATAAATTTGTATACTAAATTTCAACAATTTTGAAAGATCCAGTCGAGAGTTATCGTGGAACAGACCGACAAAATAATAGACAGAAAAACGAAAGCCAAATCGTCCAGTACCCAAGTTAAAACAGAACCTCACTTAATGGGGTCGCTTAGCTCCCTCTACAAAAATGTTCATGATTTTTTATGAAAATATTAAAAAGCATTAAAGTTTAGGTGAGGTCCCCAATATGCAAAGTTGCATTTTGTGTTGGACCTCGCCTTTATGAATATGTCATTTTTGTAAGAAAATAATAATATCGCCTTATTTATACTGCCCGATTAAGACTATTAAAGTCCCATTATTCCAGCAGTAAGCCCAAGACATATTATTATGTGGTAAAAATCCCAAATGGGAGGATAACTTGTCATGTCCCGGCTGGGAAAAAGGTTTTTTTTTTAAATAATGTAAATCAAAAAATTCACACCCACCTCACAGCTCGGTAGATAACGACGGAAAGAAATGAGGGCTTCTTGCCTTCCTCCCGCTTTCTAATGAGGTTCATGGACAGTAGAAAGCCGGACAGGAAAAAAAATACGTCCAGCATCTGAGTGGAGCCGTTTAGCGGGAAGTAGCGAGTGTCGTACAGCATCTGAGGACAGCGAAAATGAGCAGATAATAATAATAATATTCTTTAGAGAAAGGTAGCCACCAGGCAAGCATAAAGTATTATTATTATTAGTTCTGGGCTTAATAGTCTGTCCCGGTAGCTCAGTGGTAAAGGCGGCACTCTGTGAATCCAGAGATTCCAGAGGTCGTGGGTTCGAAACCCAGCCGGGACATGACAAGCTATCCTCCCATTTGGGATTTTTACCACATAATAATATGTCTTGAGCTTACTGCTGGAATAATGGAACTTAATAGTCTTAATCGGGCAGTATAAATAAGGCGATATTATTATTATTATTAATAGCTTTACTTATAAAACTTTGCCCTTATATGATTTTCTATTATTATTAAGTATTTCTACCACCTAATCCTCAGAGTCTTATTATTATGTGGTCATATACTCAAATTAATGTGAAAAAATTCAGGCATTGGGTCGCATTCGAACTAACGGATTCCTACGCTACCTGGATTACCAGACTAGCGTTTTAACCACTTGACTACCAGTGCAGATGCATTGATAATGATAAAAGTTGGACTGTATTACGCATTAAATTTGAGAAGTTTGAAAAAAAATTGCAATAAGAGATAACCAATACCAACAACAACAAAAAAAGTTTACCTGCTCAAAGAGTGCCAAATCCTGACCAAAAGTCAGGCCCACTATCGATCTGTGAAACATGACAATGAAGCACATCGACAGGAATTTGATTCCGTGAATAATTGAGATATCATCTTCTGTCTGGGTTGAGCAGAGTCGGTTCCAATTCCGAATAAATGAGAAGATGAGGAGAATTGACACTGGAATCAGGTGATAAAAAATTTACCAGATTATGTTTTTTCTCACTTTTCTGTTTATACTGATTAAAATAGAGGGGTTAGTTGATGGCATGGATAATCAGATCTATTACCTGCTGATGAGAGCAAACAAGCTCGAAACAGCTGTCCAGGTATGTTCTAATATTCATGTACATCTAGTAAAACTTCTCACTTTTCTGTTTATACTGTTTATACTGATGTGGGAATATGTTTAAGGGTGCTGCCACCTAATCTTGCCTAAATTGGGTTTTACAGAGTCGCTCTTTCAGTATCTAAAGAGTTTGCTAAAGAGTTTGTGAATACCATAAAGAGTGATATCACAACTACTGAAACTAGCATTACTAAATCTATGCTGGAACCGGGACTTGAACCACCGACCTCCAGGTTATAAGTCCGCTGCCTTATCGATCAAGCTACTGAGGTCGGTATCATAATAATTATGTACAGGGTGGCGCATAAGTAATGACAATATTTGAAAATCCTATAACTTTTTTTCTAAATAATTTTTTCTTGTTATTTTTTCAGAATCTTGAAATAAACTATATGCAAGGTCATTATGCAAAACAAAAAAACTTACCGATAAAATTCTCCTTCCCCGGCTTTGCAACACTGGTCTGGTCTATACACGCGTCTGGGCTTTGGTTGGTCTTGAGATAGTCCACAGTGGTTCCAATGACCATGAGAATTATTAAACATAAAATTGTATAGCTGAAAAAAGAAAAAGAAACACTATTTTATCCCATAAAATATATGTATAAGACCTGTTTGACTTCTGGAGTAAAGGGACTTTTCAGTCTTACCTCGGCAGTATAAACAAGGTATATTCTATTCTATTCTATATTCTATTCTATTATTATAATAATAATAACACTCTTAAGTTATTATTATTACGTGTCCAGATTGACATACTTTTATTTACAAGTAAATAACATTAACAAACAAATAAGATAACATTGAAAAAATGTGTGAAAGAAGTAAATAAGTATAACAAAGGTAAGAAAAAATTGGAATAGTTTGATGAGATGTAGTTATATCCAAGTTTATGGATTAAATTTTGTTTTCCCAGTATTGAGCAACCGCAATGGCTTTACTGTTGGCTGTGACTAGGTCTTCAATGGTACAGCTTTCAGGTAAGTTAGGGCATATCAAGAGGTGATCTTCATCTTGAATCGCATTACAATCACATTTGTCATCACCTTCTTGTAGGTATTTCCATTTAACTAGGTTAGATTTACATCTCGTTGTTTTTGTTCGAAGTCGATTGAGTGACTTCCATGTTTTGTATTTCAGGTTGAAGCCAGCGGGCAATTCTTCATTTGGTTCTAATAATGGGTTCACAACTTCTTCTCTCCAAAGGTTTATTCGCCTTACTTCAGGTGGGATCAAACATATTTCAGTATTTCTTATGAAACTTCTCCTTGATTTCAGTCTTTGATTAACATGTTGGTGGTTGTAAAGTGGATGACGGTTATCAAGTTCTTGCTTTCTCTTCTCTATTTCAGCTGCAACTTTTCTTCTTGTCCCAGGTGGAGTGATGCCAGCTAGAATGTATAGCTTGTCAATGGCAGTAGGTTTCAGGCAGCCTGTTATAATTCTCATTGTTTCATTGATGGAAACGTCAACATGGTGTGTATGTGCTGAATTTCTCCAAACAGGCGCTGCATATTCAGCTGCTGACAGACTCAAAGTTGTTGCTGATATCCGGAGGGTGGTTGGTTGAGCTCCCCATTTTGAGTGTGTGAGTTTCCTGATTATGTTATTCCTGGCAAATACTTTCTTCTTGGTATCGATACATTGTTCTTTAAAGGACAAGGTCCGATCTAATTTGATGCCCAGGTATTTAGGATTGGGACAATATTCTAGTGGATCTTGACGCCATGTTATTTTCAATTTTGTTTTGGCTTGACGATTGTTTAGGTGGAAAGCACAAGTTTGAGACTTAGATGGGTTTGGTCTCAGATTATTGCTATCATAATAATCCGCTAGGTTTTTAATGGATTTATTGATTTTTAGTTCCACATCTTCAAAAGATCTTCCTTGTGCTGCAACAGCAGTATCATCAGCGTAGATAAAGTGTTTACAATCTGGGTCAATTGGTTGATCATTGGTGTAGATGTTGAACATCAACGGGGCCAAGACGCTCCCTTGGGCCAATCCGTTTTTCTGTCGTTGCCATCGACTCTTCTTATTTTGTAATACAACCTGAAATCTTCTATTTTGGAGCAAGCATTGTATGAATCTGGTAAGTTGGAAGTCTTTTGTAAGGTTATATATTTTGAGTGCCAGTTGTTTGTGATGGACGGTATCATACGCCGAGCTCAGATCTAAAAAGGCTGCGCCAGTTATGAGATTTTCTTCGAATCCATCCTCAATGAATTGCGTTAGGTTCAGTATTTGCCCTGTACATGACTTTCCAGGTCTGAATCCTGCTTGTTGAGGAATTAATTTACTGTCAGTATAGCCTGATATGCGATTTAAGATTAATCTTTCAAGTAGTTTGTATAGACTGCAAAGAAGGGACACAGGTCTAAAATTTTTGGCCTCAATAGGTTCTTTTCCAGGTTTTAGTAAGGCAACTACTCTGGCTTTCCTCCAGGATTTGGGTATGTTGTTGGTTGTTATACAATTTTCAAACAGTTTCAAAATCCAACTCAATGTCACTGGCCCAAAATGCTTGATTTGTTCATTTTTTAGATCATCTACCCCAGGTGACTTGTTATTCTTGATGGATTTCACAGCTTCTACAATTTCACCGAGTGTAAATGGTGTTTCTAGAAACTGATTTTCAGAATTGATGTCACGTTTAATTTTGGTATTTCGGATCCTTGTTTTAGTTTTTCCATTTAGTAAGAGTTGGTTGGCAATCTGGTTTGGAGTAATCTTACAATTATTCAAGCCTTGACTTGTTGGATCATTGTTGATATTTTTGAGTAGGGTCCATGCTTTCCGGCTATTTTTCTTGAAATCCAGTTGTTCCACCATATTTGTCCATCGTTCATTTCTCGATGTTGTTAGCAATTGTAGCAGTTGTTCGCCAACTTGAATTGTTTCATCTGAGAATGGATCTTGGTCATAAAGAGCTTGGTAAAGTTGCAAAGTGGACTTAGAATCTTTGTTCAGGCCGGCAATGTATTGTGTCCGGCATCCACGTGGGATGTGTTTTCGAGATATTTTCTGAATTAATTTTATAAAATCGTCGTAGGATGACACCACTGGTTCTATTTTATAGATCTGTTCGTCAAGATTGCTAGTAAAAGCATCCCAGTTTGCTTTCTGAAAATTAAATTGCCTCTTAAAGGGTACAAGTTGTGGTCTTACAGTTGCTCGAATGATACAGCTAATTGGTCGATGTTGTGACTTGGGAATGTGATTTTCAGCTTTCTTTAACGTTCGTTCAGCAATGCTTTCAGAAACAAATAAGTTGTCAGGGTTGTACCCTCGTTGCCAGCGTCCACTATTAAAGGAAGGCGGAAGTTTAGGATCATGTATTAGTTGAAGTCCCTGTGATTCAGCCCAGTTCTCAAGGTCTGTTCCATTCTTATCAGTTTCATTGTAACCCCAGAGTGTACTATGGCAGTTGAAGTCGCCCATAACGATTTGAATTTGTTGATTGTGGAAATTACTTGGTTCTGTGAATATGAAGGCTGCATTAGGGGGTTTGTAAATAGAGGTGATGGTACAGGATTGTATTTCCACGGTTAGAATTTCAACATCATTTTCCTCTGTTAAATTTGTTGTTTTAATGATTAGGTCAGGTCGGGTGAATACTGCTGATCCATATTTGTCATGAGGCCTTTCGAGAACAAGTGTCATTCCGTTGATTTTTGGTCTATGGTTGAGTGACCCTCTGTGGGTCTCTTGAATTAATAAAAAGTCACATTTTTGGTCTTTGCAAAGTTCAGACAATATTTCTTCTTTGTTTGAAGATATTCCTTCAATATTAATAGAAATTACAGTAAGGGATGGCCTTGAGAGAACATTGATATGGTTGCTTGGTAGCATATTCATTTTGTCAATTGAATTTATTTGATGATAATATTATTTATATTGTAGTAATAAGTATGTGCATCTGGTAGTTAGTAGAATTAGCCGTCATTAGATAATAACGTTTCCAGGGGACGCCCGATTGTGGTTTAGTACAATCTTCGTGGAGGCTTCTACACTCTTAAGTGGAAGATTACCACCAGGTGAGGTTAATGTTTAAAGCATTTCCTACCTCCGAACCCTCAGAGTTTTATTATTATGTGGTCACCAACTCAAATAAATGAGGAAAAATTCATGCACTGGGTGGGATTCGAACCAGCCCCAGCGGAACCCTCCGCTACTTTGTCTGTCCCGGTAGCTCAGTGGTAAAGGCGGCACTCTGTGAATCCAGGGATTCCTGAGGTCGCGGGTTCGAAACCCAACCGGGTCATGACAAGTTATCCTTCCATTTGGGATTTTTACCACATAATAATATGTCTTGAGATTACTGCTGGAATACTGGGATTTAATAGTCCTAATCGGGCAGTATAAATAAGGCGATATTATTATTATTATTACTTATGAGTAGCATAGGGTTCCGCTGACATCGACACTCGCTGCAAAGTTCCGTGTTATCTGGGACGGAGGTTTTACGCTCCATTCGCAGGAATCTCACAAACCTGATACCTACATTCACATCACTAGTGCCTTATCCACTTGACTACCAATGTACGGGTAAATAGCTAAGGCCTATTTTTCTTTTGGATTAAAAAAAAAATTCCAGGTTCAATATTTCCAAATATTTCCATTTTATTCCAAGGTCAACTTCATCACATTCGTGAAAGAAAAATGCGTTTCGGTACTTTTAAAGATAAACAATGGACTTAACCTATGAAAGAACTGGAAGCAAGAATTTTCCACTTCCATTTTGGTTAATTTGGGAAGAGGAAATTTTTCCTCTTCCAAAAGAAAAATGACTTGATTCTTGTTTGGTTCATTTTATTCCCGTTTGGTTAACTTTGGTTAGAAAGAAAAATACGGCTCTAGTTGATCATCAACTCACAGCCACACTTTGCCCGCCAGAGGCATCCTCTGTGTTTCAACCTCCTTGGCGGAGTAGCACATGAGTGGACTGAGCTTCACGTGGAACTCAATGTCATGCTGGCTGAACGCCGCCCCCAGGGTCGCATTCAGAGAGCTTTCCACGTCCTCGGCTGAGCAGCTTTCTGGCACGCAGAGGCCCCAGGAGAATCTGGTCCTCGGGTCCCGGATGTCGTTCGCCCTGGGCTGTTGACATGGAGGAGTTATAATACTTATAATCAAGAAAGTAGTCACCGTGGCAGAGTGAGTTAGCGCGCTAGGCATTGCACACATGGTGCCCTGGGTTCGATTCCCAGCGGGGGAGGAATTTTTCTGCTCTGTACTTGGATGTTCGGGGTCCACTCATACCTCGTGAGGAAAAATGAGTAGTTACTTGTATGAGTAACGACCAGTGGCGGCATTACCAGAGTAAAAAGAAATTAATGTCATAGAATAATTCGAAATGTAAAGGAGGCTCTTAGTAATGCTGCGCTACCCACAAAAATTGTGAAGAGGCCTTGTGCTTCACCACAAATAAAATCATACAATACAATACAATACTTATATAATCAAGAAAATCAGAGAGGTTGAATATTGAAAGTCTCACTAAGGGTACAATTCTTATCACTTGCAGCAGAAGTTGCGAGTGATAAGAAGATGAAAAAATACGAAGCTGTAACACTATTTATTTAGTTTATTTATTTATACTTAATTTTTTTATAAAAAAATAATCAACAATAAATTATCAACAGATAATTTTTTTTTATAAAATAAAATATAGAAAAAAATATTTAAATTTACAATTATCTTGAAATCCGGGGCGAAGTTAATGCCTTAGGCATTCTCTGCCACTCAACCCCGGCATTGTTTTTAGGGTTTTTGGCTGTTGATACGCTTAGCCTTTTTCTCGACAGTTCAAGTCTTCGGTAGACCAAATTTCTATCAAGTTACAAATCACATGTTGTGATAGCAGGGCCGGGGCATTCTTACGCCAACGATTTTGGCAGTCCAGCGTGGAAATACCTCGAGCCTGGTAGGCGCCATGTGTCGCGGGGAAGAATGACGACAAGTTTGTTATGTAACCACATGTATTTTACAGTAAATAGATACGGTACCAGCAATATCAGGCCAAAATACAATGACATAAATGATTGGCGCCATTAACAGGGTTGGTGTTAGGGTGTATTATTATTATTAAATACATTCCGGCCCTACCCAGGCTGGGTAAGGTTAATGTGGATAGCTGGTAAGACTCCCAGCGAATGGAGGGTAAAAACCGCCGTCTCCACACCTCGGCCGAGGTGTTTCACAGAAAGCAAAAAACTTACCCTTAAAAAGTCCCAAATGGACTTAGACGTGTCATACGGGGGCCAATCATTGACCGAACTATTCTTGAAGTAGTCCCTGCGGAGGGCGTTTGATTTTCGAGGGGCAAAAGTTGCCGTCGGCAAACAATACTGGGTGGTATAGTGAGGGATGGGCACTTGCGTGTAGATGCATTGGTCTGGGTGTCCGTACTGTATGACGTCACCATCCAGTAGACCTGACACGGAGATCGTGGAAGCGTCAAGCACTGCAACACGAGAATAATAATAATAATATCGCCTTATATTTATACTGCCCGATTGAGACTTTTAAAGTCCCATTATTCCAGCAATAAGCCTAAGACATATTATTTTGTGGTAAAAATCCCAAATGGAAGGATAACTTGTTATGTCCCGCTTGGGTTTCGAACCCACGACCTCTTGAATATCTGCATTCACAGAGTGCCGCCTTTACCACTGAGCTACCGGGAATGATGGTAGCCAGACAGTGGAGGAATGACTTAGCACTTCTACCACTGTCTTAACAAGGAAGCTAATAATTGACATGGGCCCCCAGAACCAAGCCAATGCTGGTCTACTCCCTGTTTATAGTCCCCCAGCCAGACTGCTGGTCTACTCCCTGTTTTATTAGGTATAGGAATATACCTAATAAAAAAATATTTAAAAAAAGTTGATGCTGTAAAAGCATATCTACTTTAAGCATAAAGTCTATATTTTTCGCTTTTGCACTAGTTTTGCTTATTAGCCACCTTGAGTAAGGTCAGTATAGAAGAGGAAACATGAGACTTTCATTAACTTGAATGCCGTTACCACCGCCCTTGATCAAGTTTTGTTATATTATTCGCAATTTCTATGTATGTATATTGTATATAATATTCTATGTAAATGAAACTTGATCTAATATGTTTCATAATACTAACTTGTTTCTGGAGGCCTTTGATAATTGCTAGCTTCCTTGTATAAACTTGATGAAAATATGAAGTTTGGCAAACACGATGATGTTAATGAAAAATAATAAATTAATATTTATACTGCCCTCTTAGAACTTATTAGCCCCATTATTTCACCAGTAAGCCCAAGACGTATGATTATGTAGTCAAAATCCCACGTGGAACGATAACTTGGCCTGTCCCGGCTGGGTTCCGAACCCAGGACCTTTAGATTAGCGGTCGGACGCCTTGACCACTGAGCTAACGGGACAAGCAAGACAAATGTGGGGGTATTCACGCCATAAACGAACTCAACCAAACTCAGAAACGTGCCTTCGGATCATGTAATATTCCATCGGTTCTTGAACCATCAGGTTTCTTTTGACTACCTCAAAGGCTAGTTGGTTACTGACCCGGAGATTGCGGGTTCGAATCCAAGCCAGAACGGAAAATTTTGACCGAGTTTTCCCGTTTCCGGAATGGCATAGGTGTAAAGGTAAAGTGCCCTGAAGTAATGCGAAAGTGGTTCCGGGCACAATTATTGATTAAAATTAAATGACGAACTCAACCATACTCTCAAACGTGCCTTGGGATCATGTCACATTCAATAATAATAATAATAATACTCTTTAGTGGAAGGTAACCACCAGGCGAGGTTAATGCTTAAAGCATTTTGTACCACTTAACCCTCAAAGTCTTATTATTATGTGGTCACAAACTCAAATTAACGAGGAAAAATTCATGCACTGTGTGGGATTCGAACCAACGGATAGCTACGCTAGTACGCTACCTGGATTACCAGACTATAGCGCGTTAACCACTTGACTACCAGTGCCCTATTTACATATTCAAAATACATAGTCCATCTGTTTTTGAACCATCAGGCTTATATTTAGACAAGATGGTAAAAGACGAGATGGTATATGGTCCCATGGAAACAGGGGAGACAAAATAATTGGTTTGGGCACTTTTTTTTGGCTCGGGGTTTTGAACCCGGGACCTTCCGCATGGCAAGAATTAAAAGTTATCATATTTGTGTTGATCACTTTCGTGATATCGCAACTACTCAAACTAGCTTCACCAAATCTACGCTGAAACTGAGACTTGAACCACCGACCGCCAGGTTACAAGTCCGCCGCCTTGTCGATCAAGCAACTGAGGTCGGTGACTCGACTGAATTACCACTCACACTAACATAAATAATTTCACTCAAACACAGAACTGAAGAGTCAGTAACAGAAATGAACTGAAAAGACTAAGGGCGGAATTAATAGACAACATCAATAACTTAAGTCGTGATTGGTAAGTGTCGGTTTTCCCTATCTTACACAGTACCTACGCAATCCGTGACTTAGCGCCACAGAGGTATTACAAAAACGTCTATTAATTGCGCCCTAAATTTATAAAAATGGTGAGAGCGAAATATTTTATTCGTGAAAGAAAATGCTGAGGCATGGCCGTACTGGTTCAGGCTACGAGAGGGTGGTAGTATCTCATGAAAATTTCGATTGTTACCAGAACTCATATATTTATAGTTATTATTATTATTATTATAAACTGGTTGGGGTCCCACAAGGCGAGAGCCCCCAATTCTCACACCGACCTCTATTAGATCTATTGTGACCAGTTTGACTTGCTTACACTCCCAGTTGTCTAGTATGTGTGAGAAGATTATTTCTTGGTTTACTATGTCCAGATTCCTGTTCCCTGGACAAGCAGGGCTAAGTTCTTGACTTTAGTTCCCAAGTTTGGTACATTTTCAAGATTAATGTAGCCAAATATCCTGAATCTTTTTAGTTCCAGTGCCTCACATTCAAAAGAATAGTTGGCTATAATAATAATAATTTATTCAGTGTCCGTGAGTTGATATTGATACCTAAATCACGGTGGTGAGAGAATCATATGGACGGCCACATCTAATGTCTAGGCTCCTTTCATGTCCATTGATTCTATTTGGTTTTAACGTCCTGACTTGATGACGGGGGTTTTAGCCTCCATTCACTGGAAATCGTACCAGCTACCCACATTAACCTCACGCAGCCTTTTGTTCATGCGAAGGAAATAAGAAAGGAAACGGGAAGTCTTTCCAATTGATAAAAATTTCCTCCCCAAGTTTCTTTTTTTTTTTTTTTTTTTTTTTTGTCATAAATTTATGTTTAAGGTTTTTTTTAAAAAATCTAATGACGTTGAGCACATACTTTGTATTTATACTAAAAAAAATAAATTTATTATTATTATTATTATTATTATAACGTACTGCGAACGGCCCAGTGTGTGTTGTTTCTCAGATGCGCCCGGTACAGCTGCCCCTGAAGGGCGCACTCCTTATGGGTGGCGGAGCTGGGCGCGAAGGTCCAGACGCTATCCGCGAAGATTTTGCCTATCCACACATCTCGCAGGGGCGCCGAGGATGAGTTGCCTATCCACACATCTTGCAAGGGCGCCGAGGATGAGTTGGTTGTCTGGCCAAAACTCTGATGGGTCCATGAAAGGAGGAGACATAACTGAAGTCGCCAAACCATCTGTAAGGGCAGACATAACTGAAGTCGCTAAACCATCTGTAAGGGCAGACATAACTGAAGTCGCTAAACCATCTGTAAGGGCAGACATAACTGAAGTCGCCAAACCATCTGTAAGGGCAGACATAACTGAAGTCGCTAAACCATCTGTAAGGGCAGACATAACTGAAGTCGCCAAACCATCTGTAAGGGCAGACATAACTGAAGTCGCCAAACCATCTGTAAGAGCGGTCGAACTTTTTACTTGAACTTGATTTTTTTTGGGGTTTTTTTTATTTCTCTTTTACTTCCGAGAAATTTCTAATATTAGAAATCGGAAGTATTGTGTTTTCATATAATTATCTCGATGTTTCATAACTATCTGAAATCTGAAAACCTTGGTTGAAAGTTTTTTTTTTAATTTGGGTTTAACGTCGCTTTCAAACTACATGGTCATATCAGATGGTGGGGTGTTACCCTTATTCATTCGCAAGAACCCCTGTTATTTTTTTATTCTAAGAAAATGTTGTTCTCTAACTTTTTTTATATTTTCAACCAGTTCAAAGAAGTGGCGCTTACGTCCGATTTTGTGGCCCGATTTCAACCAAAAATTTTGTGGTTCGTCTGGTGTATAAAATTAATTTCCATACCAAATTTCTCGAGAAATCGTGATGTTCACACACAGACGCACGGACCAATGGCCGAAAGTAACTTTTTTGCTATCCTGAGGCTATGATTCGTCCAGAAATGTGAAAGAGTGGGTAGGTCAAATTTTCGACGAATACAATATACACAAAATCTAGACTTAAGTCAATAGAGGTATAAAAAAATGTATGTTAATATTGACAAAGCACCTCTTATTTATTTAATCACGGCCATGCCTCGGTGAATGCACCGCGCCAAGTCGCAACGCAGCCAGTTAAAAAAAGAAAAGAAAAAAAAGTAAAAAAAAAGCCAGCTGTATATAAAATGTTGAAAAGAAAATTCTTTTCAATTTTCAGTGGGCGCTGCCCACTGAAACATTATTTATATTACATAATATTATTTACTCACCTATGAAACACGATAATACATAGTTATTAGGTAATTTATTTTGCAATATTAATATTCATTAAAAGTATTTGCAACTTTATCATGTTTATCAGCCTGGCAAAACTTCCAGCAGCTCCAGCCAACAACAAGTAAGTTAGATTCTATCAACGGGGGAAAAACTGGACTGGTAAGTAATCAAGCTAGGCCAGGAAGAAAAGAAAACTAAACTTAACAGGTTCAGTATTACATAATTAGAGCTATATCGTCGCCGCCGTGTGAAATACACTAGTTCTCATTCAGTCACTGAGATTAGCAACTTCCGGTGAGGCTAGGACTTGGATGGGTGACGATTCAAATTCAAACCCTCGTCATGCTGACTATTACCGGCCCCGCTCAGGCTGTGTGAGGTTGATTTGAGTAGCTGGTTTCTGAGTTTCCAGCAAATGGAGGGGAAACTGCCGGCCGTCGAGATAGTTATGACACTTTGACCAATTGACCATGCATTTGAAAGCGATGTATTTGAAATTGGTGGACGTTTTGATTGAACAATGAACATCCAGTTGAAAGCGACGTTAAACCAAAAAATAAATACATATTGGAAAATATTTAGTACCTATGAGGAGCGTCTCAAAAGTTAGGTTCGCCCTACCCTATAAAAAATTCCCCAAAAAATTTCAACATATCTTCACTTCGGAGGGCGGACCGCTACCGCGCTCCTTGTAACTTGTTAACACATTAAGATTGTTGAGAACCAATGGTCTTATAAACCAATTATTTCTTCTCGCCACCTTCTTTCTATTTTTCAGCACCTTTTTCCTCCATTTCATCGCCTTCTTTCTTCTTTTCATTAGATTGTAAGCAATAAATATTATTTTGGTATGTATTTTATTTATACCATTCAGCTCATATTATCACTGCATAGTACAATGTAGGTGGCCAGACCTATTCACAAAAGCAGCCTGGGCATAGCTGGGATTGAACCCAAGACCCTTGGATCGAGTGACAGAGATATTACTACATTAAATTGGCTGATTATAAAAAAATTAATAACATAAAAATCATTGAATAGTGTGAACAAGGCAACGATATTTCTGTTAACAAGGTACAAAGGGGTCACATTTTGTAGAAAAACGTACATTATTCAACTTGAAAAGATTTTCTTTTTAACATTTCATGATAAATTTCATAGAGGAAGCTATTAAGAAAAATTTTGTTTCATGTACTAAAATTATAACAAAAAACAGATTTTTACTTACCGAAAATTGATTTATTTCACCTTCAATTTTTTTTTACTTTTCACTACCGAAATCAATCAAATCAAACTTTCTGATGAAACTAAAATTCCACAAATCCAAATTAGTTCATACTATCTATACACAATTTTATTGTCTACAAATCTATATTATCAAATAATTAATCAAGCTCGCCGGGAGGCGAGCGCTCGTCAAGTAGCACTCGTCAATAACAGGCCTATATTAACACAAAACAGATTTTATATGTATTTTGTTTTATTCTTTTCGCCCACTTCCCGCTAACTTTTATTTGAAAGATACACGAAAATACTTTAATAGAACTTTAGTGTATACAAATCTGTAATACCAAATAATTTTTACCACACTCTCACACACACAAACAAATAATTCATTTATAATTAATATAAGTAAGTACACTGGCTGTATGGAATGGCCTTGCCTTGCCAACCAATGCCAAAAAAAAAAAAAAAAATAAGTACACGAAAATACCTCAATGCAACTTTAGTGTCTATAGACGACTGATCCAGACAGTTTATTTTTTAAGAACAATTTACAAGAGCCGTTGCAAAAAAAAAGTCTTTTTTTTTCAAATTGAAATAAACCAGAACAAAGAATATACTGCCAATTTAATAATAATAATAATATCACCGGGTTTACCGGTTCGTTCATTAAACGAGCAAAGCTCTATTTACATGAATATAACAATGAAATATATCTATTCCGAACAATATTTTTTTTTTTTTTTTTTTTTTTTTATATAATTTTTTGGCATTGGTTGGTTATTCTAATTATCATGGGAATTTGCCATACAGCCATAACATCGTAATTATTATGGACACTATACTTCCTTATAAGTAAATACTTATAAGTAAACTTATAAGCGCAGGTTCAAATCCTAGCCGATGCATTTTTCCTCATATAAATAGTTGTATTTGAGTATGTGACCACATAATGATAAAACTCTGAGCGTTATAGGTGGTAGAAAATGCTTTATTACTCTCGCCTGGTGGTTACCTTCCACTGAAAAGTTTATTACCTAATATTATTATGTCTATTTTTATTTCGTGATACGCTTGTGGTCTAAATTGTAGCTGGACCATTACGTTATAATGTTTCCCCTCTCATGGATGAGAAGCGACTAAATGGGCTTTTATTATAAAAACCTCTCAGGTCCCTGCGTCACCTGTTATATGTAACAGAGAACTGGCTATATTAGAAACTCTTTAAAAAAGAAAAAGATGAGTGTTTCACAGCCTTTCTAATTTCGTAGCCATGAAACAGGAGCTACTGTAGACGCTTTGGTCTGTGTTGTAGCTTGCCCATACCGTATTATGCCTCCCTCTGATGGGCGAGAAGTGACACAATACTTCCCATTTAGGTGATTACTCAACACGAGTGCACCGAAAGGTATCCTTTACAAACCATTGTAATCAAATTGAGTACATTTTTTTTTGTCGGCACGTGGCAACCCGGGTGCTTAACCACTGATCTAATTGGGCACTATAGAATAATAGAATCTTTATTATAGAATTTTTGGTGTGTCCCTTGAGTTCTATTATATCCACATTATATCTATTCTATTACATCCAGGTTCAACTGTATAAAAAATATTTATTATATAAAAGATTCGTTTTATTTGGGGTGTCATAGAAAACGCCAAAATTGAAAATACTCATATCGTAACACCGTAATTACGGTGTTACGATATGATTAACCCTGTCCCATAATCCAACGTAATCCATGAAGTAATGAATCGGTACCGGGCCAAAGGAACTACAATATCTAATCATGGGGTGCTTTTTACAGGGCACAAAACCCATTCATCGGCTCTAAATTAACCAAATTTTCCCTATTAAAAAAAAAATCTAAGTTTATCAAACTGATAAAGTCCTAACCAGAAGACTTCCAATAACTTGTTTATTGGTGTGATTTCTTATAAGTAAAATTTCCTATTAGAAAATTTGGTTACTACTTTCACAATATTTTTTTAATTTTAACTGGCATTCCAAATTCCGGCCCAACCCAGGTTACCCCTTCAATTTTGTGATTGTGATACCACATGTTATACACTGCGGTTTTTGTTTTTCTTTTTTTTACCCATTGGGGCATGGAATTCATTTGTGAATTTTGTGTTTGAAAAACGTTTTTCTCCCTCTTTACTCTTGACTTTACCTCTTCGCAATCGCTTATTGGCCTTATTGCTATCTTTGCTTTACTCTTTAGCACTCGCAAGCACTCAGCTACTCAGCACCTCTTCAGTACCCAGTACCTACTCCTCAGCTCTGCATTTCTGTTGCCTCAAGCACTCTCAACAGTCAGTGAGTCAGTACTTGAGTAGAATTATTTAAGCATTAGCTTTTGGCTAGTAGTACTAATACCTAGTCCTAGGACTAGACTTCGAGTAGTAGTTAAGTTAGCACTACTCAGCTACTTAAGTTAGCACTACTTCAAAATCAGTACTCAACTGTTTCTTTTTTTTTCTTGAAAATTTTATCTCATTCACTTATCTGACTGCTGAGTCAGTGCTGACTACTATTTTTGTGATAAGCTGATAAGTGATCACCGCACAGGTCACCTTCCCTTATGAATAAAGATTAAGGGCGAAATTATAGAAAAAATCTATATCATAAGTCATTGCTAAGTGTTGGTTTTCCCTATCTTACACAGTATGCAATCCGTGACTTAGTGCCAAGAGATATTACAAAAACGTCTATTAATTCCGCCCTAATTGATGGACAAAAGAAATAATTTTAGATGCCAAGTATGGTGAATATGTTCCTGCTTTTCCTGTGATTTGTAGGTAGTTATAAACTTTGCCTTCATACCTAAAATATATCATCTTCTGCACAGCTGAGTCTTCTAAAGTATTTATATCAAGCTTGGAGGTTCAATTAACTGAAGTATTGATTAGAAGCACTGTATTTTCTGAGAGGTGTTCTCCCACGGAACAATCATTCTGCTTAATCCCTTCTTCAATCCCACTAAGAGATATCTACTCAAGCACCTGAATGCCATGGATTATTGCAACGGAGAAATTCAGTTTCGGAAGTCTAAACATGCCAGATACTTTAAACTGCATCTGGACATGCTGCCAGAGAAGTGCTCACGTATGCGTAACACTAGTTTAGGTTAACAGTACTCTCTTTGTGATATTAACAGTAATTTATGAGTTTAACTCATATTTAATGCAGACATGTTTTGGTTTTATAATACTCTCATTTCTATTTTTTTTCTTTGCTGTGTTAAACTATTTAAACCAGTCTAGTTCAAATTTAACCTCACAAGACCTGATGGGCCAGCAGCACAAGGGGTTTGATTGAATATCACCACATCTTAATAATAATTAAATGGCTAGAAATGTATTTTTGGTGTATTATAATACTCAATCATGACAAATGTCTAATATTAATTGAACATTTCCTATGAACATATGTTTTATATACCTATTTTTTTTGTTATTTCACCTCATAAAGTGTGATACCTTATTATTAGAAAAAAATGATACAAATAGATTTATTTAGTATTTCAACATTGTTGATTTGAGATATGTCAGAAAGAAACTACGTACCCTTTAATATGCCATTGCACCTGAAAGTAGTATTGAAAAATAAACAATATATATTGTTTGCTATTTCAGCTGCATTGTACTCGAGTAGGTAATATAAATACTGCTGTCACAATAGTTATGGTATTAATTTGTCATAATATGTATGAACAAAAATATTTTTGTTTCAGAGTAACCTTATTGTTCTTTGCAATATCAGGACTTGATGTTCTGAACTGTTTGAATGATGTGATAAATTGCAACAGACGCAAAGACATCATTGAGTGGATTTACAAATTACAAGTTGTACCAAATAAAAGCAAGAGCAATTTAGCAGCCTGCGGTTTTCAAGGGTCCAACTGCCTGATGTTTAATGTTAATAACACTTCATGTAGTGATAACATGTGTTCATATCATTTGGGTAACATAGCATTGACTTACTCAGCACTCTGTACACTCCTCATCCTTGGTGATGATTTGTCCCGTGTCAATAAGAAAGCAGTTCTTTATGGAGTGAAGTCATTGCAAGAGAAGACTGGAAGGTAAGCTATGTGTAAGTACCAATGTTCATGGTCTCATTACTTTAGAATATATTGTCCAGTCTATGTATGATGTTGTGAAAAATAATTTTAAACTTGTGTAGGTACCTGTATTATGGACCTTTTCTAGATTTACCAAGTTGGTCTTTACGTCTTTTTTTTTAAATCATTCAATATGACCTGGAACTTTTTGTTAAAAGACAAAAAAAACTGGTTGGATCCAGGTGGCAAAAGTGTTGTTTGAAAATATTTTTTATTAAAATTGTAGGATTGACTTACTCAGCCTTTTTTTCTTTATGGATTAGCTTTACAAAGGATTAGTTACCTAGGTAAAATGATTTTTTTTTTTAAACAAATTAATGGGGGTATAGTATTTATATTTATAACTCCATGGGGCTATACTACATCACTACTCATATTTAATAATTTCCCTTTTTTAATATTTCAGTTTCAAATGCACCCTGGCAGATGGTGATTGTGACATGCGGTTTGTATACTGTGCAGCCAGCATCTGTTACATTCTTGATGATTGGACGGGAATGAATGCATCCCTGTGTCTTGATTTCATTTTCAACTCACTCAGTTACGATGGTGCATTTGCTCAGGGTCCAAGTTTAGAATCTCATGGTGGCAGCACTTATTGTGCTCTTGCTAGTCTTGCTCTGATGAACAAGCTTGTTATGTTGAGTTCTAAACAGGTTAGTCCAATACAGTCTAGCTACCCCTGATGTCACATTACAAATAATGGGATTAGGAAAGTTTTAGAAGAAAAAAATCCAAAATTCGGGAATAAACATGTTGAAAACTGTTGTTCCAAAACAAAATTTTAACCCACAATCTAAAAATACATAGTTACAAAGACAAGATATAGGGTACTTTTTTTAACTATATGTTCAACTGTTCATAAAGCTTATAGAAAAAAGAACTTTGTTTACATATTGTCAGTTGACTTTAAGTTTTCACTTTGTCTGATCTTCAGGTAGAACGTCTCAAGAGGTGGCTAGTGTTCCGGCAGTGTTCTAGCTTTCAGGGCCGCCCCAACAAGCCAGTTGACACCTGCTACACATTCTGGATAGGGGCCTCTCTCAGTATCTTGAATAGCCTTAGTTTTGTAGACGAGCCTCAACTCATCGCCAGTGTTTTAGAGACCCAACATCTCAGTGGAGGTTTGTCCAAGTGGAGTGATACACAGGCTGATATTCTGCATACATATCTAGGTAATTTTTTTTTTTTTTTTTTTCTTCAAACGATATATATATTTCATTCAACGATTCGTCTTTTTCAGTGTGCTCATTACTGATGCCACATTCCCTCTTTGTACCGCGAAACTCACTCTTTGACGGAAGTACTCCCTGCACGATTGTTTACTAGCTGAGGGTCTATATCAGGGTGGGCAATGTTTTAATGACTTGGTGAAGCAGAGGGCTACCACACTCCTTCATAAGAATATTGGCTTTCACATTTCCAAATTTGCTCCATGATTGACTAGCATCCCTGAGATAAAATCAATCTATGAGAGCAAAATAATATAAAGAAGGAAAATGCAAAAATCAAGAGGTTTTTGTTTGTTTTATTTATATTAATTTTATTAAAATGAAGAAAAAAAAACATGAAACTTTTTTTTACTACCACAGCTACCAATAACTGCTTTTAGGACACCACATTTTTTCCCCTGGTGATATGATGTACCTATCTCTTGGTTTTTAATTTTTTGCCAGGCATTGCTGGTCTAAGTCTGCTCAAAAGTCAATCATTTGACTATCTCAAGTATATCCTGCACTCAATATCACTACTCGGGCATTTCAACATTTGAAGCAGCTCCATAGAAAGTGGTCGTCTCAAGATGTGGCAACATAGAAGAAGAAAAAAGTTGTGCGGAAAAAACAATCCTCGCCTCTTTACCATCCCAAAAATATCATGGTGATGACAATGATAGCTTAAAATTGATCTCCTTGGTTCCTGCAGGAAGAAAAGCAATTTTTCCTTGTCTATAAAAAAAAATAATCTTGAATTATCATGATTCTAAATTTTAACCCTCTCGATGCTAGCTTCTCCCGGCCCCACTCAGGCTGGGTGAAGTTAATTTGAGTAGCTAGTTTGTGAGTTACCTGCATATAGAGTGTAAAACTCTGTTGTTATATGACCATACAGTTGAAAATGAGGTTAAAAAAAAACATAATTCTAATAAAGAAAGTTTAGAAAAATATTATGGTAAATAGTCAAGATGATAATCTAAATACATATATACAAACATGTTTTGTTATGCTGTGCAACTTACAAATCTTTGTTTTTATATATAAATGTATTTATTGTATTTTTATGATATATTTTATTTTAATAATTGATTTATTTTGAAATTATTTCCTGCCATTCCTGATATGGGACACTGATAACAAACGGTTTAATACCTAAACCAATGTGTTTATCCTGTACTTCTCAATATGACCTTGAAACTATAATATGAATAATAGAGTTTAAGTGAGCCTCAAGGCTCAAGAGATTACTTTAAGAGTGTCCTGTCGCACTAAGGCTACTTAAGACTTTAACGTCCAAAAATATCTGATGCAACTTTTGGTCAAAATGTGATTATTGTAAGTGCATAATGAAAACATGCATAGGTACGTAACCAATTACAGACAGTGGATTTTTATTGATAAACAACAATCTTTTTTATTTGTGTTCAATACATTGATTGATAAAATAATTTGTAAGTTCATTAAGTACTTTCAGGAAATACAAAATACTGTATAGGAATTTATATAATTTATTATTACTCATTTTCTAATTGAATGCATGATTTATATCAATATTATTACCCTTTAAATTTAGATAGTTAAATTAACTAGCACAATAAATTATTGTTATGTAGATAATATTTAATTGGTGTTCACCAATGTTTTGATATAAGGGTATACTGTAAGTACAAAATATAATACTCATGAAAAGGCTTATTAAACATAAAATTCGAGTTCTTTTCATTGTGTCTCCAGCACCTTAAAATCATCGGATTTGATATGTCACAACCCCTATCTAGGATGAATAATAAAAAAGTTGGTCAAAGCGGGTCCTCCCAAAATACCGTTAAATGGGGGCCGAGGTGGAAAAAGTTTAAGATATCAAAATAATGATAAGAATGGACCCCTATTGTTTTTTTTATTGTATCTTTTATCGCCGCCAGGTGGCGAAGGCCATTGGCGGCATCGATTTTTTTCAAATGCTTCGTGCTGCATTCTCTATAATTAACTAGCGGGCTGTCGCCCGCTTTGCGGGCCGAGGCATGGCCGTGAAAGCAAAAAGTCCTTTTTCGCCAATGACAGGTGTTGTAGTGGGAATTTCGACAAAGCTACCTACCAAATTTCAGCTTCCTAGGACTTACCAGTTCGGAGAAACAGTGATGATCAGTCAGTCAGTGACTTTGACATTTATATATTAAGATATATTTATGACCTCTGTACTAAATTTCAAGTAGGTATCTAGATTATGCCGTTCTTGAAATACTCTGGTTACATACAGACAGACGGACCAATGGCTGAAACTATGGATTTTAGCTCTGGGGACTCTGAAACGTGTTTTGGCACAAAAAACTGACTATCGAAAATTTTGGGTGATTCCATTACTTTCTTTTTTATAGGATAAGGAAAGTAATATTACTTTATAATAGGGGTTCACTCTTGGACTAACTTTTTTATTATTCATTCTAGAGGGGATTGTGACCTAAGTATCAAACCCAATGACTTGGAGGTGTTCATTACGAATTTAATATTCATGACATTTCTTTAACTGTTACCGTAAGGTCATAACTTCTTTTCGAGGGATAAGGCAATTTTTGTGCAGTGTCACACCAAATGTGGTTTTTCCTGATTCCAAAAAGTGATTTTTTTCAAAGTATACATTCGTAATTTTATATGTATGTGTGTGTCACAAAATATTTCAAGAACCAGCGTAAGTTGTTGCACAGATGAGCAATGAAATTTGGCATAAAGCTGCACGGCATTAACAACTTAATTGAAATCGGCTATTTTCCTCTTTTGATGAGTTTTCAAATAAATGAGGAATCCATGCTCTAGGACACTCTAGGTGGTAACCGAACGAGTCCCTAAAAATCGCGAAACTCCTGATTTTTAACTCGCATAACGCCTTGGAATTAAAACAAGTATGCAATGCGCATGAGGTGTGGGATTTGTTGCCGGATTTTTGTGAATGTGACGTCATAATCCAGAGGGGATTCAAAACTCAAAAGTAAACAAAACCGAAGTTTTCATTTTTTTATTCTAGGAAATGGAATGAAAAACTGAGAAAATTATTTTTCGGCTAGCAGCTTTTTACCTGAAGTCCGGTATAAAGTGACTTTCTTGTCTGGTGAATTTTTTTTTTGGAGACTCAGAATAACAAATTGTTTCCTTTCAAAGATTGAGAAGGGAGTTGATTCAGCCACAACACTAGCCTACCCAGCAAGTTTAATGCTGATGTCACAATCAAGTGAATATGAAAGACAATGCTTGATAAGAGGAGAATTTTGAATTTATTTTGATGAAATTGGTGATAACTGGTATGTGAATGAGTGTCATGGCCCTCTTACAATATATTCTCAATATTCTTACTTTCGGTGTCTATGAGTGTTGTTATGGTGGTGGAAAAATTGATGGGATATAATTTTAAGCCTTGGGGACGCCCAAAAGCAATTTCCTGGGCTCCTTCCATGTACTGTGTATCATTGTGTAATTTTTATGTACTCACTAGTTGAAATATTTCTAAAGAAAAAAAGGATAGATTCATTTAAATTTGGGTAAGAGAAATACATTCAAATTAGAATGATAAACCCTACAAAAAGTGGACTGTATAATGTATATTCCATTTGGTACCAACCTTAGTGGCATCATTGATGGTGCGGTGGACTTGTAACCTGGAGGTTGGTGGTTCAGGACGTAGTTTCAGAGCACAAGGACAACTGGAACTGAGCCCTAGACCCTAGGGTAGTGCCGGTACCATGTAAAATAATATAACCGTGTTATATTATAAATGGATTCGCATTCCATAAATTAAAAAAAAAAAAAATGTAAACTGCCTTAACAGAGTCAAAAAAATGGTCTATATTAAGCTGTAGGTACTAGGGTATGGGTCTCCATTTTGGCTGCACACCAAGTGTTGAGCATTTTCACCAAACACTTAATGAATAATTTTCACAAGCTTTTTTGTTTTTCTTCAATGCATGATACTTTCTGCTAATCATTACTAAAATTCTTGAAATTTATTACAGTATAAAATATATCAATTCAATATGAATGCCAAAAAGAAATCAGGCTATGACCGATTTGAACAAATGAACAAACAACAAGAGCTTATTGAGAAGAAAAAGCTTGAAATTCAGGCCAAAATTGAAGAAAAGAAACGCATTGAAACAGAGGAAGCTTTGAAGAAACTTGGCCGTGATGCAAACTCCAAGGCATCACTTAATTCAAAGAAAAACATGCACAGTAGATTTATGTCTTATAAAAAGTAAGATTTTTTTTATTTAAAAAATTGAAAGTCAGTGATGCTGTACAGAAGTAGGTTCACCTGTTAAGAAACTTGTTATTTTTCTGCCGTAAACTTACATCAAATTATAAATATGTAGGTACCAGAAATTTTGTACATGAATTTTTTGTAACCACCAGACAAGGTTAATGCTCTAAGGACTTTCTACCACCTAACCCTCAGAGTCTTATTATTATTTGGTCATAAACTCAAATTAATGAGGAAAAATTCATGCACTGGGTGGGATTCAAACCAACAAATCCCTACACTACCTGGATTACCAGGCCACTTGACTATCAGTGCACATTGTATCACAATGTTAGTGGGTACCTCAGAAGTATAGGACTTTTCTGTTTCTTTTATATCCTTGTGTATAATTCTACCATTGGTTGTTGCTGACATCAAAGCTGCTACCTATTATTTCTCACAAGGTATGAGTGGACTCAATTATTTCAATTTTCTGTTTTTTTTTTTTTATTTTTTTTTTCAGCAACAAAGTTCCTGAAAAACCTGTTCCATCCAACAACATATTTTCTAATGATGGAAGCTTTCTTCAACAGTTTCACAAAATCTCTGGAATCAAAGGTATGTATTTCTATTAATATTGCTGTTTTACCCGGGTTATATATTGCCTTATATATGCTGCCTATCTAGAACTATTAAGTCACATTATTCCAGAAGTAAGCACACCTCGTCAACATTCCACTTCATTACATAGATTTCATGAGTAAAAGTTTCTCTGTTAATGCTGCTTGGTTATTAAATCAATGTCTTGGAAAGTCACATATCATTTAAAATAAAAACAAAAGAATGCATAACAGCCTTGGATCAGCAGTCAAACTATTTAGAAGATTGTTGACTAGTTTTGATGTGTATTCATCCATTGTTGAATTTCAGCCCCCAAACTAAAGAAACCTAAACTAGAGGAGGAATCTGAACCCACATCTACAGGTGAAGACAGCAATGATGTCAAATCAGAGGACGTCACGTATGAAGGTCCCGAAAACAATCCAGAATTGCTAGGTAAGATTGAAAAAAACAGGACACTCAATCAATGAGTCATCTGGCAGAAATAATAAATATGACAATCCAGAGAGGTAATGCTGCCAGTGTGTTGGCAGCATTGCTGACGGAAGAGTTGTCCTGCATGTTCGATCTATAAAAGTTAATAAAATAAATAATAGATAGTTGATTACTCCACCCTATTGGTAGGACAATTCTTTTTTATCTTGATTATTTGTCACATGTGTTAATTTTAGTTTTAATTGTTCTATGTGTTCTATGTGTCTTATCTTGTGTAAATATTGTGAATACCATGTACCTGGCCTTCCTAATAAAACTTTGTATACTAATAATATCTGAAGTTAATTTCTTTTTTTTTATATTGTGGCCCCTAATCTCCTACTTCCTCTCTCTTGCAGCTCCAGCCCGGAACCCCCGTCCCCACATCCGAGGGACCCGTACAGTACAGCAGGGACCGCTGTCTCTCTCTCCATGATCACTGTTCCCTCTCTGGTGCTATCCACGAGCCAGACCCTCATCCCCTCCCTCCGTCTCATCCCCCTCCACCTCGACCGCCCCCTCCCCTTCCCATCACCCTCTCACCATCCCTCCCCAAGTCCCTGCAGCCCACTCTATCCTCCCCCCAACCCCTCAGCCCTACCACTATCCCCCTCCACTCAACCTCCCTCACTCATGCACAACATGAGTCATCCCCCTCCTCCTCCTTGCTTCACCCCTGCACTCTCCCCCCATGTCCGTCCTCCCCCAGCCCCCCCACACCCTCCCTCGCGCATGCCCACACACCTCCCCCCACCCCCCCCACCCCTCTCCCCGACCTCTCAGTTGCACCTCCTTACCCTCTGGCTACTGGCCTCCCCTTTCCTCCATGTGCCCCCCTCCTACACCCCTATCACTTTCCCTTCCCTCTCCCCTCCCAACCTGAGCACGGCTGCCTCCACCATGTTTCCCACCTCCACCTCTCAGAATCACCATCGTCTCCCTACATATGAGCACGTCCAAACCTTCGCGGCAAGTCATGGTGTAGGATAGTCAACCTTCAGTCAAGTATAGTGTGGACACTCAGCCTTCAGTCCAATATAGTGTGGACAGTCCTTCAGTTCAATATAATGTGGACAGTCAACCTCCAGCCAAGTATAGTGTGGACAGTCAACCTTCAGTTCAATACAGTATGGAAAATCAGCCACCAGTCCAGTACAGTGTGAACACTCAGGCTTCAATTCAATACAGTGTAGACAATCAGTCTTCTGTTCAATACAGTTTGGACAGTCAGTACAGCAGAGAGATGCAACAATCCAAGTTTTCCTATCCCCCCCCTCAACCTGTTACTCAAGGTGGGTAACTGATATTTAGATACAACTTCTGTTAGGACTCACTTTTCAAGCATTAACCATACCTAAACATTGTACACATATTGTTGAATTTACAGTATAGATCTGATATGATCATTTGTACAAATAAGCACAATGTTAATGTAACACCTGAATTTACATTGAGGTTATAATATGTTATTATCCGAGTGCTAAGCTAAAGTGTTCCAAAAATCAACTTCTCGCGACTTACTCTCTTCTCCCAGAGACCAAAACGTGATTAATTAGCAACATTACTCCTATCCTTAAACCCCCCATCCCCAAATTCTGATTAGTTGAATTGAGTTGCATTCTCAGATGAGCTGTCGGCTTTGGCACATCAACTTGTGGACAAAGGAGAGTCGGCTTTGCAGAATATCATCAACTCCACACCTAGTCTGAGGTAAGCAAGTACAGTAACACATCACTGAGCGCACGAATAGCTCAGTGGTTAAGCACTCGCTTGCCATGCGGAAGGTCCCGGGTTCGAACCCCCGCGCCGACAAAAATTTGTAGTCAAAATTTGGTTACAGTTGTTTGTAAGGGATACCTTCCGGTGCGTTCGTGTTGACCCAGCACCTAAATGGGAAGTATTGTGTCACTTCTCGCCCATCAGAGGGGAGGCATACTACGGGATGGGCAGGCTACAACACAGACCACAAGCGTCTACAGTAGCTCCTGTTTCATGGCTACGAAATAAAAAAGGCTGTGAAACACTCATCTTTTTTTTATTTTAATAATAATAATAGACACTTATTTATTCTGTCTAGCTAAGGGACATGAAACAGGGAGAAGACCAGTGTCTTGTCTTACTAAAAGACAATAAACAAAGAACAGACTAGCCAACCCTTACATGCCAGGCTAGCATGCAGTTTCCTAAGGGTTTAATGGCTTAAAAACAAAAGTCCAATTGTAAGTGCAAGTCTTAATGATTGCTCAATGATCACACATAGAAATATGAGGTTCAGGACAAGCCAACTTTGAAAAACCTCCAGCTGTCAATCACCAGGTTGATGAATAGATACACTTCATTTTTCACCGTTTTACATTACTTTTGATTTGTAGAGAGGGCAATCTAACTATGGTTTTATCGAATATCTCGAGGATAAATCTGTCAAGAGACTGTTTTGTGTTGCACTGTTTTTTCATATTCGTGTATTAATTACTTTTTACTACTTGTGATATTACTTTTTAACATTTTTTATTTTAATCTTTGTATTTAGTGACATTTTTAATGTTGACATTGTAAATAGGGCTATTCCCGTAAACATACTCCCGTACACCGGGTATTTATTATTTTATTTTTAGTTTCGAATTTGGCCAACTAGGACCACGGTAAATAATAATAAACATTTTCTAATAATAATAAATATTATTATTATTAAATCAATTAATCAGTGCCAACCTCAAGCATGAGGTTGAACAACGTTGACCCTGCTTAAGCGGGATAAGACAGAGTAAAAGAAGATTAAATCAATGAAATCTCTACCTTCTTTAATTACTCTTTTTATTCTCTTCTAGTTTCCTTCATGATCGTTCTCATCCACGCTACCACGAGTTCAACCAGATGGTCTCTAAAATAAAGTCTCAGAAAGACAAAGAAACTGAGAACGACAGAGAGAACGATCTGATAAAACGCGAGAGAGACATCGATATGTTCTCTGATTCATCAACGAGGGACAAAGATATGTTCGTGGATTCAACTTCAAACTCGAGTGGTAGAGATAGGGATACCAACTCTCACTATAAGCAAGAGAGAGATAGAGATACCAACGCTCACTATAAGCAAGAGAGAGATAGAGATACCAACTCTCACTATAAGCAAGAGAGGGACAGAGATTCCAATTCTCACTATAAGCAAGAGAGAGATAGGACCTTGGATTCCAACTCACACTATGAGAGGGAGAGAGATAGGAGTTCGGATTCTAACTTCCACATTAAGCAAGATAGAGATAGAAGCTTAGATTCGAACTCCCGCTACGAAAGAGATAGAGAAAGGAACTTGGATTCTAACTTCCACATTAAGCAAGAGAGAGATAGAAATTCAGATTCTAACTCTCGCTACGAGAGAGACAGAAACAGACATTCTGATTCTAATTGTCGCTATGAGAGAGACAGAGATAGTGGAGGAGAGACTGGCCACAACAGCAGAGGTCCAGGTGGGTTCAGCTTTTATTTTTTATTCCTAAATGTTTTGTAATAATTCCAGCATGTGTTAAATGATAAATGATAAATGCCCGCAGAACTGGCGTATATTAACGAGCCGAGCTCTTTTTACACAGATAATATTGATAATAGAGAAGAAAAAAAAAAACCAAAGGCTACAAAAATACTAATAAAAATCACAAAATACATCACAAAGGTAAAATAAGGTTCATAAAATATACATAGAAAATAAAATAAAATAGAAAATGTGAAATAAACACAACATGTCAAATAAACTGTCAATAACAAAAAATGTTTTGGTGCTATTATCATATAATGTGGACAAAGCCTAAAATAACCAAGGAAAAGTTAATGCATTGGGTGGGATTTGAACAAATGGATCCCTACAATACCTTTATTCTATATCTCTGAGTATAGGTCTTCTTTTTCTCTCCTTCTTTCACTCTTAACTGTTTCCACATCCACCATACTCTGCGAAATCTTAATTATAAATTCCATACATGAGGCGATCAGCCAGCCTCCGTGGCGTAAGGGTTGTGACTACTGCCCGTAGTCCAGAGATCCTGAGTTCGATCCCCGGTCGGAGCAGTCTTTTCACAGAAAATTTTGTTCTGAAATTTCTGTTTTTATGTTCTCAGAGACTCTGGAAGCCTAAGATTCTATATCTATAGGTATTTTAACATATTTTTTTATGTTCTCAGAGACTCTGGAAGCCTAAGATTCTATATCTATAGGTATTTTAACATATATTTTCATGTTCTCAGAGACTCTGGAAGCCTAAGATTCTATATCTATAGGTATTTTAACATATATTTTTATGTTCTCAGAGACTCTGGAAGCCTAAGATTCTATATCTATAGGTATTTCAACATATATTTTTATGTTCTCAGAGACTCTGGAAGCCTAAGATTCTATATCTATAGGTATATTAACATATATTTTTATGTTCGCAGAGACTCTGGAAGCCTAATATTCTATATCTATTGGTATTTTAACATATATTTTTATGTTCTCAGAGACTCTGGAAGCCTAAGATTCTATATCTATAGGTATTTCAACATATATTTTTATGTTCTCAGAGACTCTGGAAGCCTAAGATTCTATATCTATAGGTATATTAACAAATATTTTTATGTTCGCAGAGACTCTGGAAGCCTAATATTCTATATCTATTGGTATTTTAACATATATTTTTATGTTCTCAGAGACTCTGGAAGCCTAAGATTCTATATCTATAGGTATATTAACATATATTTTTATGTTCTCAGAGACTCTGGAAGAGAAGAACGAGCGGAGGGCTCGTAAGCGCAAGAGTCGATGGGGGGAAGGCAGCGAGACCCCCCAAGGGGGAAGCAGCACCCCCCAAGTGGGCAGCAGCACCCCCCAAGTGGGCAGCAGCACCCCCCACGCCCCCGTGCTGGGGGTCGGTGTGCCCCCACCTGGGGTGCCCCCACCTGGTGTGGCCCTACCGGTAGCCTTGGGCCAGCCAGTCCAACTGCCTCAAAAGTCTTTTAACGTGACTGGTGAGTGCTTACTTTACTTTTCTTCCATTGTATTTATAGTCAAATAAATAAAGAGGTGCTTTGTTAAACTGTTGGCATAATGGGACTACCTGTCTTGCGCTGACAGTCTAAATAAAGCACTACTTATACTTATGCTTTCCGAGTCCATGTGTGATGTCGTGGAATGGTGGTGGAAGAATTGATATGGGTGAACCCTTTGGACGCCCAGAACCATTGTTCTGGTCTCCTTCCGCGTCCAGTGTGTAGTGTATTGTGTATTTGTATAATTGTATATGTATGTCAGTATGTAGTTTGTTGAAATAATGCACTTGAAACTGACAATTTCAAAAATATTTTAAAAAACTGTTTGTTAGTAGTTTGTTGAAATAATGCACTTGAAACTGACAATATCAAAAATATTTTAAAAAACTGGTGAGTGTCAGGACTTCTTTCTGTGTGGGATAAGAGTAATTGTGTAGCCAGCGTTGAATGCACCGGTTCTCGTAGGATCACCGAAGTTAAGCAACGTCCAACGAGGTGAAGACTTCGTGATGCCGTTGTTCCGGCCCAACCTAGGCTGGGTGAGGTTAATGGGTGTAGCAGCAGGTTTGTGAGTTTCCTGCACATGGAGGGTATCGTCGTCATCATCATTTTATTGTTTTAATACATACATGTACGTTAACAAGATGGGTATACTAAAACTAGTCTTAAATCTATTCTAATTCTATTTATAATCAACTAGTAAGAATAATAATGTTGCCTTATTTTTACTATCTCCTCAAGACTAATGAGTCCCATTATTCCAGCAGAAAGCCCAAGACGTATTGTTATGTGGTCAAAATCCCATATGGGAGGATAACTTGTCATGTTTGGGAGGCGACCTCTGGATTACCAGACCGTCCGCTCCACTAAGCTACCGGTACCGGGACAGACAATTTATACAGATGAGTGAATCACAGCCTTTTTACCTTTCTTGTCCTATAATAAGGAAGTATTGTATTCGTCGAAAGTTTCTCCGACCTAGATTTTCACATTTCTGGAAAACTACAAAAAATAAATTAATTTAAGAAGATACTCGTATTTAAAAATAATAATAATAGCACTCTTTAGTGTAAGGTAGCCGCCACCAGGCGAGGTTAATGCTCAAATCATTTTCTACCACTTAACCTTCAGAGTCTTATTATTATGTGGTCACAAACACAAAACATTTCAAAATAAAGTTAAAAAGATATTTAAAAAAAATGAATAATAACACTCTTTAGTGGAAGATAACCACCAGGCGAGGTTAATGCTCAAATCATTTTCTACCACCTAATTATTACGTCTTATTATTATTTGGTCACAAACACAAAACATTTTTTTTTTTTTTCGTTTTGTTTTTTTTTTTTCTCTCTGAGACTTAAACCCACTGAGATCCGGGATTTGTTGAAAGAGGGACCATCAGCTGTTCAAAGTTGGACGCATAAATTTGTTCAACTCGAGATAGGTAAGGTTCCCTCTATGTTATATGATCTCAGTAGAGATAGGTAAGGTTCCCTCTATGTTATATGATCTCAGTGGAGATAGGTAAGGCTCCCTCTATGTTATATGATCTCAGTGGAGATAGGTAAGGTTTCCTCTATGTTATATGAGAGAGAAACAATTTTATTTTTTTATTAAACAAACAAAATGAACTGCCAGCCTTTAACTGGTTGCTTTATACACAGCATACTCATCAAAAGATCTTGTCTTCATTTCCTTTCATTGATGTTTACTAATTCTTCCATTTGTAAATATATGTACATTTATATATTTTTTATCCATATATGTGGTGTTGTATAATTCGGATAGAATTTTTAATGATGGTTTCGCTTATTTCTTTTAATTCCTTTTTTTGTAAGTTAAAATGCTCGAATAAGTCGATGACAGTGTTACCAATTGCTCCTCTCGAACCAAACCACAAACCTATGACTTCATATACTCGGGATGGAAACTTTTCACTATATTTCTCTTCTAGGAACGGAATGCATGCCTCGTATATGTCTTTTTTTTCTCTGTCTATTTTAACGCTCTGTTCTTTATCATTTGATTCAAATCTAACTGTGGGGTCCAGGATATAGGCATTTTTACTGTTTTTTGGAAATGCTACAATATCGCAGAAGCGCCTGGAACCTTGTGAGTCAACACAGGAGACTTCTTCAAAACACTCGACTTTCTTTTCTTTCAACAGCTCTATCAGTTTTCTCTTGACAACGTGATGACGAGAAGTTACCATTTGTTCATTGTACGGACATGCACCCAGTACATGTGGTAGTGTTTCCTTCTCTCTGTTGCATCTGCGACAGAGGTTGGATGCATTGCCCGTATTTTGAACTCCTGGAACTCCAGCCAGACTTGCATATCCGACGTTCATCTTGATTGCAGCTGTCCACTCGGATGAAGAGAGGGAGTTTTTGTCCATGATAAAATTATTGGACTGTGGAAATCCTTGAAAGTGAGTCACTCCAATACCTTGGTATTTTGCCGAACACCACTCCTGAAATGATCGTTGCCGAAGTTGATGTCTAAGAGACTGAGATGTTTCACCATTCACATTTAGTTTTTCTAGACATTTTTTAATATCGTCCTCAATGTTGAATGAGCAGTGGAGGAGTTGGTCGGGAATGTTCTTCAACTTCTTTGCAATGGTAAAATGTTGCAGATAAGCTTCCCAGTGAAAGTTTATAATTGCCAACCCTCGCATCTTTCGAGGGGCATAGAACATGGAATTGACTGTATGTGCTGGGAGTCCTACAATGGCCTTGACACTCCGTCTTATAATGATGTTAAGGTTTTCAAACAAACTATCGGGCATTTTCTCCAATGGTACAATTTGCAGTGTATAGGTGAGTGTCGGAAACATGTATTGATTGATGATGTTTAGTTTCTGGTCAGGTTTCAGGAGTGGTGACGCAACAAGCTTTGAGCAGTTCTTTGTGAAAACATCAACTACGTCATGATCAAATATAATATCTTCATTGAATGTGCAACCAAGGTATTTGATTTTCTCGTCCTTGGAAATAGTTGTGATCTTTTCTCCGTTCAGAACATCGAGGTCACCATTCCAAAGTGCTCCTTCAATCAAGGCAATGCTGTTACTTTTTGACGCATTTATTTTTAGTCCAATTTTTTCCAGTGAACTGTGAATCAAGTTGATAGAATGAGTGGCAGAATCGATGGATTTGGAGGCAACTGCTATGTCATCGGCAAATCCTGCCAATGAAACCGGATCTAAATCTGAGTTCAACTCATATCCATGATGTTGCGCATATCCAGGCTCACATAAGTCTTCATACAAAAAGTTGACAGCCAGGTTGAAGAGGACAGGACTCAGCGGGCTCCCTTGACTTACGCCGCATAAGATCTGTATTGGCTGCGAGTATTTCTTTGAGCACTCTATTTTGAAATGGTTGTTGACCAAGAGTGAAATGATGACGTCTTTTAAGTTTTTAGATACTCCAGCCGCTTCCAGGGATCTCTCAATATGAGTATGACCAATCTTTAAGAATGCCTGTGATACATCCAAAAAAGTTACTACACATGTTTTCTTTCTTAGTTTTGCATCTTTTAAGCAAGCATTTATTATTTTAGTGTTAATATGGCATCCTTGTAACCCGTTGACAAATCCTCTTTGATTAGTATTGAGAATCAATTCTTCGCGTAGTTTACGATCTAATACTTTTTCTATAATACGGCGGACAACTGAATAGATAGTTATTGGCCTCCAATTCTTAATTTCACTCTCATTTTTGCCTTTGTGAATGAGGATGGTTCTACCTTCACGGAATGGTTCAGGACAGTATGCAGTTTTCATCATGATTTGTGTTATGATTTGTATTATCTCAGCAGCTTTCAACTCTTTCAATATTCTGATGAGAACTCTGTCAGGACCAGGAGACGTATCATAGGAGGTGGATTTTATTGCTTGGATGACATCATTGATTGTTATCACTGGACTAGATTCGGTTTCATTTGGTAGCATTCTGTAATTCTCAAGAGTTTTGCAATTTACATTTTCAAATTGACTTTTAAAATATTCTTCAATTTTTTCCATCTCTATGTTACATACTTTTGCATTATTTTCGTTCATGATCTTCCTCACAACCTTTTTGCGCATGTTGTAATAGTTATATTGAGCAAGTTCAAATTCGTAGGTATCTCTTCTTTTCTGTCTTACTTTTTTGTCTCTTCTTTGGGGATTCGATGATTGCGAGTATTTAGTATCGTTTAAAGCCATGTTATTCTTTTTCTTTTTTCGCATTCTGAAGTATTTTACAGCGGGGTGTTTTGGACCTGGTATGGATTCATTTGCCTCGTAAAGAAATTTTAGGAAGTCGCTCAATTCTTTGTTAAGCGTTTCATGTGAACAACCATCTCTTAATAGGACTTTGAACTTCTTTAACCAATCATTGTATTTTTCTCTGACCTGATCTAGTGCAGTGTTTTGTGTATTACTGTCTACTTCATTTACATTTGCTCTTTTATTTTGCTTTTGAATTTTCTCAACATTGGCTTTATTTGCTTCATTCACATGGGCACAACTTACGTGTACACTAACGCCATGAGCGTTTTTGAACTGAATCTTACAGTATGGGCACGTAGCAGATGGATCTGGCTCCAGTGATATTTCCTGTGCGGGTGCTGGAGTTGAAGTTGAAGTTGGGGGAACATCGTCTAGAACTGTTACTTGACTGAGCTGACTTCTCACATTCGCATGGATTTTTGTAACATGAATATTACGGCCACGGGCAGAGTCAAACGATTTAGTGCAGTAACCACATTGAAATTTTACCACAACCAAAGGACTCACATGCTCGGGAACATTTCCATCACTACATGGAATATCATCAGAAAATGTACTATCATCTTCATCATCGAACATTTCGGCACTCCCGTCAAAGGACAGAACCCCCCATATAGAGGGAGAGCCAAGTAAAAAAGGAGGAAATATAAAATGCAATGTATAATAATGTGAAAGTGTAAGTGTGTAAATTTAAATTTTGAAAATTTTAGATTTATCGAGGAGCGAGAGCTTTAGAGATGTTGCTCCTAGGAAAGTTGGCTAGTATTTTGATAGGTGTTGCTCCTAGGTAAGGGAACCTTACCTATCGGTGGAGATAGGTAAGGTTCCCTCTATGTTATATGATCTCAGTGGAGATAGGTAAGGTTCCCTCTATGTTATATGATCTCAGTGGAGATAGGTAAGGTTCCCTCTATGTTATATGATCTCAGTGGAGATAGGTAAGGTTCCCTCTATGTTATATGATCTCAGTGGAGATAGGTAAGGTTCCCTCTATGTTATATGATCTCAGTGGAGATAGGTAAGGTTCCCTCTATGTTATATGATCTCAGTGGAGATAGGTAAGGTTCCCTCTATGTTATATGATCTCAGTGGAGATAGGTAAGGTTCCCTCTATGTTATATTTATTTATTTATTTATTAAATATTTTATTGTACATAAATATTCATGTTTGAATGTATACAACGTCATTTTCTTACAAACTATTTTAAATACTAGAAACTATAATCTAATTCATAGAGTATACAATAGAAAGGGCCTAGACCTGTGAAACATAATAAAGATTTATTCTTAAGGAAAGAGATTTAGCTATAAGGAGGATGAAGATATTATATGTTAGTATTGGTCACGAGGTATTACGAGTAAGAAACAGAAAAAGGTGGGACACAAAAAAAAAAAAAAAAAAAAAAAAAAAAAAAAGGGCCTTCTTACAGTCGGGACAGAGATTCCTCACACTCCTTCATACTGTAGGGTACGGCATCCAAAAGCTCGGCTTTTAGATAATCCCTCATTTGTGTTTGAGACATTTGTTTGACATATTGAGGTAGAAGATTAAATAGTTTCACGCCTACAGTAATGAATGATTTTTTTTGAAGTTTGGCCCTTGGCACTATGATATTGCTTTTATGTCGTGTGTTGTGGTTGTGTTGATCTTGGTGTTTAGGCAGTTGCTCTGATATTTTATGGATGGCCAGACAAAGTTCTAAAGTGAGCTGTGCATAAAACGTGAGAATCCTGTGAGTCCTGAAGAAAGGTTTGCAGGAGGTGGTTCTGGATAAAGCGAACACAGCTCTCACAGCTCGTTTCTGGAGGAGAAGAATATCCTGAGTACCCACAGCCAGCCCCCAAAACAATATGGCATAGCTTAGAATGCTGTGGAAGTAGGCGAAGTATGAGGTTAGAGCAGTTAGGGAATCAACGTTACTACGCACTGACTTGAGAGCAAATACTGCGGATGCAAGTTTAGAAGAAAGAGCTTGAAGGTGAGACTTCCACTGCAATTTTTTGTCAAGCACCAAACCCAGAAACTTCACCTCGTCTGTTGGTTGGATAACCAAACCCGAGGCCCTGAGTGGGTAAAGAGAAGAAGAAGTGTCAGAGCCAAAGTATATGTAATTAGTTTTGGATGAGTTTAGGTGGAGTTTATTGGCTCTAAACCATGTACAAACATCCGTCATTACTTTGGCGCAGTTGCTCATAGCATCAACATAGTTGGGTCCAGAGACAAGGATGGTAGTGTCATCTGCAAATAACGTAAATTTGGCAAATGAGCTAGTCAGAACCAAGTCATTCACATAAATCAAGAAAAGAAGTGGCCCCAAGACAGATCCCTGCGGAACGCCTGCCTTGACCTTGAGAGCATCTGACAATACATTTCCCTTACTTCCATGCAGAACTGTAGGGATCTTGACCCTCTGCGACCTATCTCCAAGGTATGACTGAAACCAACTCAGAGAATCATTAGAAACTCCATAGAAGGGCAATTTAGCTAATAGTATTTTATGATTTACACAGTCAAAAGCCTTGGAAAGGTCGCAGAAAACACCCACAGCATGCTTTCCAGAGGAAAGAGATAATGAAGAAGAAGAAGAAGGGGATGACGATGGTAATGATGATGAAATGGACTCCAGCTGACGAAAAAATGAAGACACAGCATCAGACGTAGACTTCCCGTTTCTGAAACCAAACTGGTGTTCACTCAGAAGCTTGAAATGTTCTAAGTAGTTAGTCAGTCTTAAAGCTACTATTTTCTCCAAAATTTTGGAGAAGCTGGTGAGAAGAGAAATTGGTCGAAAATTATTTACCTCGTCTTGTGGACCTTTTTTGTGAATGGGAACAACAACTGACTGTTTGAAGAGAGTGGGAAACGTGTGAGTTCGAAAAGAAGTGCTGAAGATAATACTGAGAGGCTCGGCAATGATAGAGGCCACCTTTTTTATTAAGGTCATTGGGATATCATCGACACCACTAGATGATTTACCAAGACATAGACTAATAACCTTACTTATGTCAACAGGTGAGCAAGGAAAGAGAATAAAGTCCTCGGAAGGCGAGGGAAATCCATTGAGGTAAGTAAGAGGGTTCATAGAATCGGAATAGTTAATAGCTGCTGGAGAAGAGTGAGTAGCGCTTGATGTAAAAGAGTGAGAATGAAGTGGTGTGGGAGGGTGAGAAATATTTGATGTAGATGAGAGAGAAGATGGGTGAGAAGCATTTGATACAGAAAAGTTGACGGTTGAGTGAGAAATGTTTGATGGAGAAGCGTGAGGGAATGAGTGAGAAACGTTTGGTGCAGTAGAGTGTACAGGAGAGTGATTTGCTGAATGAAAAATGTTAGATGTAGAAGATTGAGATGATGAGTGAGAAACGTTTGATGCAGAAAAGTGAGTGATTCGTTGAGGGAAGTTTGTTGCAGTAAAGTGAGGATCATTTGATGCAGAAGACTGAGCGGCTGAGTGAGAGATGTAGAATGCAGGAGAATTGATGACTGACTGAGAAACATTTGAAGCAGAAGATTCTGGATTTGTGTTGGCTACATTGATCCAAAATTCATTGAAAACAGTAGCAACGGATTTAGGCTCATTAACTTCTCTGTCTCCCTGCTTAAGCTTATACTGGGCATGAATTCTTCTATTGTTTTTCGAGAGACCCTTGACAACATTCCAGATGACACGGCTCTTCTTGTGTTTAGGAGCTTTCTTAATAGATTGAAGGGTATGGTTACTTTTGGCCTGCTTTATGACTCTTGCAAGAATTCTGCAGTATATCTTGTATTGAGAGCGTGTAGAGGGACTGGGAGAATTACGATAAGATTCGAACAAGATACGTTTGTGGCTGCAAGATATCGCAATGCCTTTCGAGATCCATGGCTTTCTCTTTGGACCACCAACAGAGATAACTTTATATGGAAATGCTTGGTTGAATAGTTGAAGGAACAAGCCATAAAAGCAATTCACCTGGTCGTCAACATGATCAAAAGTTAATAAGGGAGAAAAGTCGACAAGACCAAGAGAATCAACAAAAGAGGTGATCTGGCGAGGCGAGTAACTTCTAGCATAAACTTTCTCAGTGCGATGAATCTTTGTCTGGAATGAGATGACCTGTGCATATTGATGATCGCTTAAGCCACTGAAATGGTTCACCTCATTGTTGGAGATTAACTTAGTAGAAAAGTTCACAAGGACATTATCAATACAGGTGCTTACGGTATCACAGTATCGAGTTGCACTATGTACGCATATGATCTCAGTGGAGATAGGTAAGGTTCCCTCTATGTTATATGATCTCAGTGGAGATAGGTAAGGTTCCCTCTATGTTATATGATCTCAGTGGAGATAGGTAAGGTTCCCTCTATGTTATATGATCTCAGTGGAGATAGGTAAGGTTCCCTCTATGTTATATGATCTCAGTGGAGATAGGTAAGGTTCCCTCTATGTTATATGATCTCAGTGGAGATAGGTAAGGTTCCCTCTATGTTATATGATCTCAGTGGAGATAGGTAAGGTTCCCTCTATGTTATATGATCTCAGTGGAGATAGGTAAGGTTCCCTCTATGTTATATGATCTCAGTGGAGATAGGTAAGGTTCCCTCTATGTTATATGATCTCAGTGGAGATAGGTAAGGTTCCCTCTATGTTATATGATCTCAGTGCTTAAACGTGAGCCCTCTCCCTCTCCCTCAGGTATGCATGGTCCCGCCATCAGCCAGGTGGGCAGGACTGACCCTGCCCTGCTGGCGTACGCCCGCCAGTCCTTTGGCACCACCAACCTGTCGGAGGAGGACTGGAAGAAAGCCGAGGACCACTACAAGGTAGGAATTCATAATACATAATAATAATAATAATATCGCCTTATAGTAGTCACTGTGGCAGAGCGAGTTAGCGCGCTAGGCATTGCACACATGGTGACCTGGGTTCGATTCCCAGCGGGGGAGGATTTTTTCTGCTCTGTACTTGGATGTTCGGGGTCCACTCATACCTCGTGAGGAAAAATGAGTAGCTGCTTTAATGTGAAGCAGCGACCAGTGGCAGAATCTTAGGCAAAAAAATAATACAAGATCTTGTAAATTAAAGTGGTAAAGTCCTATGATTCTGCGCTACCCACTAAAATTGTGACATAATAACACAAAGAAAAAGCATTATTATATTATAATATTGCCTTATTTATACTGTCCGATTAGGATTATTACGTCCCATTATTAAAGTCTGTCCCGGTAGCTCAGTGGTAAAGGCGGCACTCAGTGAATCCAAAGTTTCCAGTGGTCACGACCTCTCGAAACCCAGCCGGGACATGACATGTTATCCTCCCATTTGGGATTTTTACCACATAATAATATGTCTTGGACTTACTGCTGGAATAATGGGACTTTAATAGTCTTAATCGGGCAGTATAAATGAGGCGATATTATTATTATGTGGTAAAAATACCAAATGGGAGGAAAACTGGTCATGTCCCGCCTGGTTTTCGAACCCACGACCTCTGTAACATCTGGATTCACAGAGTGCCGCCTTTACCACTGAGCTACCGGGACATGAACGTACAGTCAAACCTGAATGTAAGAGAACGCAAGGGACCGGCTATAGTCCTCCATAAATAGGGAGTAGATCAGCAGTCTGGCTGGGGGACTATAAATAGGGAGTAAACCAGCAGTCTGGCTGGGGAACTATAAACAGGGAGCAGACCAGCAGTCTGGCTGGGGAACTATAAACAGGGAGCAGACCAGCAGTCTGGCTGGGGGACTATGAGCAGGGAGTAGACCAGCTGTCTAGCCGGGGGACTATAAACAGGGAGTAGACCAGCTGCCTAGCCGGGGGACTATAAACAGGGAGTAGACCAGCAGTCTGGCTGGGGGACTATAAACAGGGAGCAGACCAGCAGTCTGGCTGGGGGACTATAAACAGGGAGTAGACCAGCAGTCTAGCTGGGGGAATATAAACAGGGAGTAGACCAGCAATCTAGCTGGGGGACTATAAATAGGGAGAAGACCAGCAGTCTAGCTGGGGGACTTTAAACAGGGAGTAGACCAGCAGTCTGGCTGGGGGACTATAAGCAGGGAGTAGACCAGCATTTTTTCCAAATGCAAGCTGAAATCTAATTTGGATGAGTGTTGATTAATTTGCAGATCATTTTTTTAATGACTTTGTTTAACATGGCAATGTTCTCCCAAGGGACCTCTTCCACCCAACCACCATTTGCCCAGCATTAACTTCGCCTGGTGGTTAGCCCAATCTGCCAGGGAAGTCCTCATACCACAAATCACCTGTTCAACTGTCCAGCCAATCCCACCACACTGACTCATATTCTACAACCACCATTTCTCATTCACAGATCAATCTCCTCTACCACGACATGCTGCGGAAGAGGCAAGAGCTGGAGAAGCTGAGAGCCAGGGGGAAGCAGAAGTATGAGTATGACTCAGATGAGGAGACAGACGGAGGCACTTGGGAACACAAGCTGAGGATGCAGGAGATGGAAGCCACCAGGTAATGTATAGGTGGTCAAGTGGTCAAGGCACTGGTGGTTAAGGCAAGCAGAAGTTTGAGTATGACTCAGATGAGGAGACGGACGGAGGCACTTGGGAACACAAGCTGAGGATGCAGGAGATGGAAGCCACCAGGTAATGTATTGGTGGTCGGGTGTACCGTTCACGAGATATAAGCGTTTAAGTAAAAAGTTAGTGGTCAGGCGCATGGTCTCTTTCACCCAGAACCGCTTGTACGAATTTGATTAATTTAAAATGGGACCATCTACAGAATGTCTCCTATATGTGTGCAAAATTTCATCAAAATCCGTTTAGTAGTTCCTGAGATTTGCGCGTTACAAGGAATATTTTTAACAGACCGACAGACGGACACAAAACCAAAGTTGCTCAGGAGGTTATGAAACGTCCAAAATCGGAGCAACAAAATATTATTTTTTTTACAAAAACGAACACAATACTTCCGATTTCTAATATTAGAAATTTCTCGGAAGTAAAAAGCTAATGTTGTGGTGTTCATCCTCAGGATCTGGGCCAATGAGCTGACGGAGAAGTCCCAGGGGAAGCACCACATCGGAGACTTCCTGCCTCCGGATGAGCTGGAGAGGTTCATGGAGAAGGTAAGGTAACCACTTCCTGTGGTGGTCAAGTGGTTCAGGCGCCTGCCTGTCTGGTAATCCAGAGGTCGCGGGTTCGCAATATACATAGGCAATATTGTCATTAAAAATTAACAATGATCTTTATTTTTTTGTATATATTTCTATAGTAAAAAAATGTTCTTGGTTCTGGGGGCCCTCGTCAATTATTAGCCTCCTTGTAAAGATAGTGATAGGAGTGCTGAGTCATTCGTCCACTGTCTGGCTACCATCGTTCACGATGACGCCACCCTATGATGTGATGATGATATTTCTAAAATAAAATAAAAATATTGTTATTAATTTGTTGTTGTTGATTGTTTTGTAAAAAAAAAAAAAAAAATCAGGTGAAATAAATAAATTCATACGTACTTTGGTTATACTGGCGAGGTGAGACTGAAAAGTCCCTTTACTCCTGGAGTCAAACAGATATCATACAGAGATAACGAAAACTCCCAGAACGAATTTTTATCTTTTACCAGTTCTCGTTCTGCCACTACTGCCCGTAGTCCAGAGATCCCGAGTTCAATCCCCGGTTGGAGCAGACTTTTCGAAGAAAATTTCCGGCCCTACCCAGGCTGGGTGAGTTTAATGTGGGTAGCTAGTACAATACCCAGCGAATGGAGGGTAAAACCCCCGTCCTGACTACTTCAAATCAGGACGTTAAACCAAATAAAATCAACTGGTCACAATAGATCTAAATAGAGTTCGGTGTGATAATTGGCGCTTCTCTTGTGGAAATTCCAACCAGTCCATAAAAATAAAAACTCTAAGGCTGGTATGCAGAGACGATTTTGTAATCCCTACAGGGTTCACTGTAGGGTGGTCCCGAGCTTGCTATAGGGAATACTTCGACCTTGACAATTATTTATTAAAGAAACATCTGATGGCACATGTGCACAGACGATTTAAACAAACGTCTCTGAATAACAAAATCAGCTAAAGGGACAAACGATCCAGGCATCCCTACAGTGAGGACTCTGCATACAACCCTAACACTTCTGGTAACTTGGGAAAAAACCCCATGTCCACAGTATGACTAAAACTCCATGTCCACAGTATGACGCACTGAAAGACGGCCGGGAGCCCGACCTGTCCGACTACAAGGAGTTCAAGCTGAAGGAGGACAACATTGGCTTCCAGATGCTGCAGAAGCTAGGCTGGCAAGAGGGCTCTGGCCTCGGGCAAGACGGGGCTGGCATCCAGCAGCCGGTGAACAAGTAAGCTGGCCAATCCGTACTAGATATCTTTTTTTTTATTTGACATGTTAAGTCTGGCTGGGGGACTATAAACAGGGAGTAGACCAGCAGTCTGGCTGGGGGACTATAAACAGGGAGTAGACCAGCAGTCTGGCTGGGGGACTATAAACAGGGAGTAGACCAGCATTGGCTTGGTTCTGGGGGCCCTTGTCAATTAGTAGCCTCCTTGTAAAGACAGTGGTAGAAGTGCTGAGTCATCTACTGTCTGGCTACCATCGTTCACGATGACGCCACTCTATGATGATGATGACATGTTTGTATATATTTTATTTATTTATTATTATTTATTTAGCTTCTTTTTTATATCATTATTGAAAGATCTAGATAGGGAACTCCAAGGGTTGGGTGGAAGAGATTGCCATAGGCAATAACCCCGGCCTTAAGTTAGGACATATGTTTTCGAATATTTTCTATTCTTTTTCATTTTTATTGTATATTTTATTTATTTATTATTATTTATTTAGCTTCTTTTTTATATCATTATTGAAAGATCTAGATAGGGAACTCCAAGGGTTGTGTGGAAGAGATTGCCATAGGCAATAACCCCGCCCTTTAGTTAGGACATATGTTTTCAAATATTTTCTATTCTTTTTCATTTTTATTGTATATTTTGTTTTTTTCATTTTTTCACTGTTAAAATTATTATTTGTATGTACATAATGTCCTTTTGTATCTAATAAAGAATTGTATAATAATAATAATAATAATAGTGGAGTAGATTGCCTATCGGGGTTAAGGGCGGAATTAATAGACGTTATTGTAATACCTCCGTGGCGCTAAATCACGGATTGCGGACTGTGTAAGATAGGGAAAACCGACACTTACCAACGACTAAAGTTATTGATGTTGTCTAATATTTCCGCCCTAAGTGGTCCCGGTAGCTCAGTGGTAAAGGCGGCACTCTGTGAATCCAGAGTTTCCAGAGGTCGTGGGTTCGAAAGCCAACCAGGACATGACAAGTTATCCTCCCATTTGGGATTTTTACCTCATAATAATATGTCTTGGGCTTACTGCTGGAATAATGGGACTTTAGTAGTCTTTATCGGGCAGTATAAATGAGGCGATATTATTATTAAAGTGGCAGAGAATGCCTAAGGCATTAACTTCGCCCGGATTACAAGACAATTGTACATTTAAATTTAAATATTTTATTTTGTAAATATTGTTATTTTTTTATCTCTGTTATTAATTAATATCTGTATTTTTTAAGTATGTCCGTATTATTCTATTATAAGGAAAGTATTGTATTCGTCGAAAATTTGACCTACACAGCTTTTCACATTTCTGGACGAATCATAGCCTCAGGATACCAAAAAAGTTTTTTATTTATTATTTATCGTAGATGGGGGTTGTGACATATCAAATCCAATAATTTTGAGATGCTGATTACGAATTAGCCTTGTCAATTATTAGCCTCCTTGTAGAGACAGTGGTAGAAGTGCTGAGTCATTCCTCCACTGTCTGGCTACCATCGTTCACGATGACACCACCCTATGATGATGATTACGAATTTGACATTTATTTTTAGCTAACTGTTGAGCTAACCTTTGAGTCACCAACGGCTTTTGGTACCGTTCTTATTCCTAATAGGATAAGGAAAGTCGTGTGATTTATTTTAATTTAATTTACTTTATTGTGACGTTTCAAACATTAAACACAATTTACAATGAACATTATATAATTTACCTATCTATCTTAAAAAATAATTACTGTAACTTAATCTAATTATTATAATAATAAGTATAAAAAAGATTATTAAAAAAAGTATGTATTGAGAATTTTAAGAATATAGCTAAAACAGCTCTTAACGGCTTCAGAAAAGCTTTGAAGGCTCATAGATAGGTCTAGCGGGTGGTGATGGATATTGTAGGTAGTTAGAGTTTGGTATAGAGGGGAGATTGATGAAAAGTTTACATCAGTTTTTGTGATGTTCACATCCGTTCTTTTCTTCTGTGTTCCAGAGCTTCCACCCGAGTTGACAACCAGGGCCTGGGAGTTGAGAGACCGGATGACCTCACCGGGGACGATGATGAGTTTGATGCCTACAGGAAGCGAATGATGTTGGCCTACAGGTTCCGGCCCAATCCTCTGGTGAGTTTTCTTTTAAGTTTCCGGAGAAATTACTCCATTTTTTTTTTTTTTTTTTTTTTTTTAATGAAAATTTATTTAAAGAGAGGGGTCTGTAACATTCAGAGTCCTTGCCCACTCCATTTTTATAATTAATATTAGGTATTGAAGAAAAAACTTGAAAATACATACATAAGCTTATTCAATAACTAGCGGGCTGTCGCCCGCTTTGCGGTCCGAGGCATTGCCGGTAAAAGCAAAAAATCCTTTTTCGCCAATGGCAGGTGTTGTAGTGGGAATTTCAAAAAATCCCGTCTTATTGCACATCTAGACTATAAGACAAAGCTACCTACCAAATTTCAGCTTCCTAGGACTTACCAGTTCGGAGAAACAGTGATGAATCAGTGAGTCAGTCAGTCAGTGAGTGAAACTCTCTTTTATAAGTATAGATGTTAGGTATTAAAAATAAATAAAAAATACATACATAAGCTTATTCACTAATAAAATTAACATTATTATTATTTTTCTACAAATTCGATCAAGTTTTATTTACAATAAGGGCCAAATTAATAGACAAATTCTATATCACGAGTCATTGCTAAGCGTCATTGCAAATAAGATATTGGGATATTATAAATTACAGAAAAGTCCTATAATTCTGCGCTACCCACTAAAATTGTGATATATTAACACAAAAAAACACATTTTTTTATTTATTATTATTCATTTGTTATTATTTTCTTTCCAGAATAACCCGCGTCGACCCTACTACTAGCTCTGTCCAGATCCAGATGTAAAAGCTTTAATGAAATCCTTTTTAACCTCTTAAATGATTTTTTGTTGTTGTTGAAATATTAGAGGTAAGTGTGCCCCGGAACCGCTTTCGCATTACTTCCGGGCACTTCATCTTTACATCCATGCCATTCCGGAAACTGAAGAAGTGGTAGAAAAGGCTTTGAGGATTAACCTCGCCTGGTGGTTACCTCCCACTTAAGAGTGTTATTATTAAACAAAGAGACAACCAGCAAAACTAACTGTTCTAGCCAGTACCAGTAGGTAAACATTTAAATCAGTTAGCTGACCTCCGTGGCTCAGTGGTTAAGAGCATTGGTTACTGACCCGGAGGTTGCGGGTTGGAATCCCGGCCGGAGCGGAAATTTCTGACCGAAATTTTCCGTTTCCGGAAAGGCATGTAAAGGTAAAGTGCCCTGAAGTAATGCGAAAGCGGTTCCGGGGCACACTTAAAAAAAGTCTAAAACTCGCTCTAGATTAAGGTCTATATTAATAATAATATATCGTGTGTGTTAGCACCATATTATAAGAGAACAGCATAAAACTAGAATCTACTAAATCAAACATGAATCAGTCAATAAAGAAGTGTAAAAATTCATTTTAATTTGTTAAAAAGTTTAGTGTTGCTTTATTTCGTACTAATTAGTTTTTTAAGATCTGTGTTTCATACCATTTTTTCATTTTTATTTCCTAGTCATGAAATGTCTGGCTGGGGGACTATAAACAGGGAGTAGACCATCAGTCTGGCTGGTGGACTATAAACAGGGAGTAGACCAGCATTGGCTTGGTTCTGGGGGCCCTTGTCAATTATTAGCCTCCTTATAAAGACAGTGGTAGAAGTGTTGAGTCATTCCTCCACTGTCTGGCTACTATCGTTCACGATGACACCACCCTATGATGATGATGAGTCATGAAATAACAGATACTTGGTGGTCTGCGTTGTAGCTTGCCCATCTTGTATGCCTCCCATTTGATGGGCGAGAAGTGACGCAATACTCACCATTAGCCACGATCTCGCTGTTTCCTGGCTGAAAGGCTATCCTTGGCCATTCAGCTAAAGAAGCCTTTAGCTATGTTTTTTTTTTTTTTTTTTTTTTTTTTAAGGTGATTGTGCGTCGGAACCACTTTCGCATTACTTCAGGGCACTTTACCTTTACATCCATGCCATTCCGGAAACGGAAAAATCGGTTAGAATTTTCCGCTCCGGCCGGGATTCGAACCCGCAACCTCCGGGTCAGCAACCAACGCTCTTAACCACTGAGCCACGGAGGTTAGCTATGTTTATGTAAATAAATTACAAGTGAAATTTATTTACAATTTTTTTTATTTTTTTTACATAATAATCACCACACAATACACTACACACAGGACATGGAAGGAGCCCAGAAAATTGCCTCTGGGCGTCGACAGGGGTTTATACGGTATACCCCATCAATCCTTCCACCAGCATGACACAACTATCATGGACACGCAAAGTAAAGTAAGAAAACCAGTCAGCGAGGAGACAGTGCGAGTGTAATGGTCTGATTCAATGGAAGAAATATTCTACCTCTAATTTCCTGAAGATTTTTTTAGCAAATTTTTTCCTTCCTAAAAAATTTTTCCTGAAGATGTTGAGTTTTGTTAAATACAAAATACAGAAAGTTATCAAATTTAAAAAAATACTCACCATTTAGTTGATGGGTCAACACGAGCGCAACGAAAGGTGTGCCTTACAAACAACTGTGTAATCAAATTATGAATACAATTTTCTGTCGACTGTGGGGTTCGAAACCAGGATCTTCCACATGAAAAGCGAGGATCGTACCACTGAGCTAATCGTACGTTCATATTTGTACCAGTATATCAAGAGAGGAATTAGCCAGCGTCGATGGCATGTTGAATGCACCGGTTCCCTTCAGAACACCGAAGTTAAGCGACATCCAGCGAGGTTAAGACTTGGATGGGTGACCATTCAAATTCTAACTCTCGTGACGCTGGCTTTTCCCGGCCCCACTCAGGCTGGGTGAGGTCAATGTGAGTAGCAGGTTTGTGAGTTTCCTGCGAATGGAGGGTAAAACCCCCGTCGTGATATGACCATGGCAGTTGAAAGCGACGTTAAACCCCACTTAAAAAAAAAGGATTTTTTTTATTTATATTATTAAAGTTTAACGTTGTTTTTCAACTGCATGGTCATTGGTCATACATCATACACGACGGGGGTTTTACCCTTCATTCGCAGGAAACTTACAAACCTGCTACCCACATTGACCTCACCCAGCCTGGGTTGGGCCAGAATGCCAGCATCACGAGGGTTCGAATTTGAATGGTCACTCAAGTCTTAACCTCGCTGGACGTCGCTTAACTTCGGTGATCCTACGAGAACCGGTGCATTCAACGCTGGCGTAAAGGATTTAAAATACAAAATTGAGTGGCTGGCGGAATTAACGCACCGACACATCCAAAGGAGATTCTGGGCCAAATTTGGGGTCATTTAGACCAGAGTCGATGGCGCAATGCACCGGTTCTCGTAGGATCACCGAAGTTAAGCATCGTCCATCGAGGTTATTATTATTATTATTTAAAACTTTATTGGTCAACTACATGATACATTCAACAAAATAGAACATGAAAAAAAAGAACACAATAGAATATGTAGTGAACCAAGGGGCGAGGTTAAAGACTGTGGCTTTCTCTTCCACCGAACCCCATTTGATATGGGTTTGTTAATATGGGTAGCAGGTTTGAGAGTTTCCTGTAAATGGGGGATAACCCCATTTGCTATTAGGGATAAAACGAATACTTTTTGATAATTATATAAATAATATTGAACTTTATTTACATTTTTTTTTATATACATACAATAAATCACATCCTATGCTAAATATTTACTCTGAACTTAGGGACTTGATCTAATAATCCCTTTTTTAACAGTATGGCTCCGTTAGTAATGACCTGATCGAGACAAGATACTGTAGATTTCGTGGGTGAAATGTTTCATTTCTTTTCGGCTGTATTCAACAAAAAAGGCTTGAGTAGGTATTAAAAATGTTGCAACTTAACAGACAAGTTATCCTTCCATTTGGGATTTTTACCACATAATAATACGTCTTGGGCTTACTGCTGGAATAATGGGACTAAATAGTCCTAATCGGGCAGTATAAATAAGGCCATATTATTATTATATTTTTGGATCAAACCAGTACAGCAACAGACCCACCAAAATGCTAGAAAATAGCATTACACAGAACCACTGCAGGTGAGATCTCGTTCCACACCACAGCAGCAGGCCTGTGGAATTCTCTGCCTGTCAGTGCCAGAAACGCGCTATCTCTCGATGGTTTTAGGGCAGACGCCCTGCTGTGTCTGTAGCAGCACCACTAAACTTTCTTTGGTCTTTTTTATTAATCTTGTTCTTTCTTTCCTTTTCTCTATAGTGGTCGAGGGGGAAAGCTTACATTTTTTTTCTTCTCAATATGTTTTATACTTTATTTTGTAGAATATAAACTTAACGCAACAGATCAACATATACGTATACCCCTCGTCGAAAGTTTTAGACACCTGGTCTAAAACTTGTGTTGACTGAGGGGAGGTTTATGTGAGAAGCCTGCCACTTTAAAGAAAGCCAAAAAAAAAATTATAGATTCTACAGACAAAGTCCTCTATATGGTTGAGCGGGAGAGCTTACATGTGAAAACCCTGCCACTTTAAAGAAAGCCAATTTTTTTTTATAGATTCCACAAAAAATCTGTATCGTTTTTTATTTTTTTTTCTCTCAAGCACCCTAGTACTTGGGCCACACACACACACACACATACACACCACACCACCTAGTACTTGGGCCAGACGCACACACCCACACACACACACACACACCCACACACACACATACACACCACACCACACACACACTAGTACTTGGCCAGACGCACACACCCACACACACATACACACCACACCACACACACCCTAGTAACTTGGCCAGACGCACACACACACCCACACACATACACACCACACCACCACACCCTAGTACTTGGCCAGCACCCTCTAGTACTTGGCCAGACGCACGCACGCACGCACGCACACACACACATACACCACACACACACATACACACCCTAGTACTTGGCTAGACGCCACACACCCACAGACACACACCCTAGTACTTGGCCAGACGCACACACACCCACACACACACACCCTAGTACTTGGCCAGACGCACACACCCACAGACACACACCCTAGTACTTGGGCCAGCCGCACACACACCCACACACACACTCTAGTACTTGGCACTTTGAACACCCTCTGGTACTCGGGCACTTTGAACACCCTCTAGTACTGGGCACTTTGAACACCCTCTAGTACTTGGGCACTTTGAACACCCTCTAGTACTTGGGCACTTTGAACACCCTCTAGTACTTGGGCACTTTGAACACCCTCTAGTACTTGGGCACTTGAACACCCTCTAGTACTTGGGCACTTTGAACACCCTCTAGTACTTGGGCACTTTGAACACCCTCTAGTACTTGGGCCACTTTGAACGCCCCCTAGTACTTGGGCACTTTGAACACCCCCTAGTACTTGGGGCACTTTGAACACCCCCTAACTTGGCACTTTGAACGCCCCCTAACCCTAATACTTGGGCACTTTGAAACACCCCCTAGTACTTGGGCACTTTGAACACCCCCTAGTACTTGGGCACTTTGAACGCCCCCTAACCCTAATACTTGGGCACTTTGAACCCCCCCTAACCCTAATACTTACACCCCCTAGTACTTGGGCACTTTGAACACCCCCTAGTACTTGGGCACTTTGAACACCCTCTAGTACTTGGGCACTTTGAACGCAGGCGCTTTCCCGGGGGCGGCGCCTCGCCGGGCTTGCGCTTGGAGAAATGCGCTGGATCTTGCTCCACTCCCTGTCCAGCTCGGCGCGCTCATTCTTCTCCTTGTTGAACTTGCGCGTGCGCCGTCCGTCCGCCATCTTGCTTTTGTAATGTAATGCTATATACCCCTATTCGAACATAACCTATCTACCCCTCCTTCTCTTGAGGATGACTTTTTTTTTTTTTTTTTTTTTAAACATTTTATTTATCTATTAACAATATTGGATTTTTACAAAGGTTCTTTTCCTAAGCTAATGATAAAAGCTTCTAAGAAAAGATATAACAGTATCTTTTACAAAATTAAATTTAAAACACAAGGTGCATAAATTGTTTAAAGACTTACTTACAATTTGATAAAATAAATTAAATTAATAATTATTCAACTAATCAATTAATTTAATTATTGATAAAAACGGGTTTAATTATTGATAAAAAAGAATGATAAAAACGGGATAGATTCTCTGATGATATACCTTAAGAGAACCCGTTTATTTAGAAAAATCTAAACTTGGAAACGGTGCGAATGACCACTGATGTTAAAGCACCTTAATTTTTTTTTACTTTTTTTTTTATTTTAAGCCAATTTTTTTATAGATTCTACAGAAAAATTCTGTATCGTTTTTTTTTCAGCCAATTTTTTTTATAGATTCTACAGAAAAATTCTGTATCGTTTTTTTTTTTTTTTTTTTTTTCAAGCTAGCCTAGTACTTGGGCACTTTGAACGCGGGCGTCTTGCCGGGGGGCGGCGCCTCGCCGGGCTTGCGCTTGGAGATGATGCGCTGGATCTTGCTCCACTCCCTGTCCAGCTCGGCGCGCTCATTCTTCTCCTTGTTGAACTTGCGCGTGCGCCGTCCGTCCGCCATCTTGTTTTGTGAATTCTATAAGTCCTATAATTGTTTTGTGAATTCTATAAGTCCTATAATTGTTTTGTGAAGTCTATAAGTCCTATACTTGTTTTGTGAATTCTATAAGTCCTATAATTGTTTTGTGAAGTCTATAAGTCCTATACTTGTTTTGTGAATTCTATAAGTCCTATACTTGTTTTGTGAACTCTATAAGTCCTATAATTGTTTTGTGAATTCTATAAGTCCTATACTTGTTTTGTATGTAATGCTATATACCCCTATTCGAACATCCCTATCTACATCTGTCTACAGAAACATCCCTATCTACAGAAAAAATCTGTATCGTTTTTTTTTTTTTTTTTTTTTTTTCTAGCCAGCACCCTAGTAAAAAAAGAAAGCCAATTTTTTTTATATATATTCTACAGAAAAAGGAAGCCAAATTTTTTTTTATATAGATTCTACAGAAAAAAAATTGTATCGTTTTTTTTTTAGCCAGCACCCTAGTAAAAAAAAGAAAGCCAATTTTTTTTTATAGATTCTACAGAAAAAAAAATGTATTGTTTTTTTTTTAGCCAGCATCCTAGTAAAAAAAAGAAAGCCAAATTTTTTTTATATACATTCTACAGAAAAAATTCTGTATCGTTTTTTTTTTTTTTTTTTTTTCAAGCCAGCGCCCTCTAGTACTTGGGCACTTTGAACGCAGGCGCCTTGCCGCCGGGGGGCGGCGCCTCGCCGGGCTTGCGCTTGGAGATGATGCGCTGGATCTTGCTCCACTCCCTGTCCAGCTCGGCGCGCTCATTCTTCTCCTTGTTGAACTTGCGCGTGCGCCGTCCGTCCGCCATCTTGACGCCATATTGGAAGGCGGCCTTGGGCAGCGCCTCCTTGTTGTTCATGTAGGAGCTGTACTCCTCGGGGGTGTCGAAGTCCCACCGCCCGATGGGACCTGCGGCGAATGAAAATGTATAGAGGGTGAAAATATAATGTAATAATTTGTCATTTATTTGCATCGATTGATATACATGATAGGTACAATATTAAGGTATAATAAATATATACAGGGTCTTCATAAAGTCTCACCCAGGCCTAGGTTTCTCGAAAACGACTCAGAATATCAAAAAACGCAAAAACCCGTATTCCTTTATATTTAGGGGGATTAATTTTCAGCCAATTTTTTTTTTTGCCTACACGGCCCCAGTCAGGCTGGGCATGGACCAACTTTAAAATCTTAAATAGAATGGTATGTCTTGTGGCATATTGTTTTAAAGGTCTTATTGTGAGAAGTTCATTACAATAAATTTCAGTGTGCTACGACTTACCGTTCTCGAGATACAGGGTCGGACGTCCTGCGTAATATCCATATATTTTGACCTATAACTCGATAACCGTAAATTATGGAGAAAATTTTTCTTGTTAATAATAACTCCTTATGATGAGACTTTTCGAACAAGTTATAACTCGACATACTCTGTTGATGTTAGTTTCTGGTCGGTTTCGTCAGCCAGCCGGACGAACAGTCGAAAAAAATTTAACGAAAAAACAAATCAAATTTTAACTTGTTCGAAATTTCTTGCTATAAGGAGTTATTATTATCAAGAAAAAATTTCTCCATAATTTACGGTTAACGAGTTATAGGTCAAAATATAGGGATATTACGCAGGACGTCCGACCCTGTATCTCGAGAACGGTAAGTCGTAGCACACTGAAATTTATTGTAATGAACTTCTCTCAATAAGACCTTTAAAATAATATGCCACAAGACATACCATTCTATTTAAGATTTTAAAGTTGGTCCATGCCCAGCCTGACTGGGGCCGTGTAGGCAAAAAATTTTTAGCTGAAAATCAATGCCCCTAAATATAAAGGAATATGGGTTTTTGCGTTTTTTGATATTCTGAGTTCTTTTCGAGAAACCTAGGCCTGGGTGAGACTTTATGAAGACCCTGTATATGAAAATGAAGGTACATAAAAAGAATACATACATAACTTGGCATATTCCTAATAATGTAATAATGCTTACTTGTATACTTATTTGTATGTAATAATACGTATGTAATAATAATAATAACACTTTTTAGTGGAAGGTAACCACCAGGCGAGGTTAATTATTTCTCTTTTTAGTTCTCTTATATTGTATATTTAAGTTTGTCCCGATAGCTAAGTGGTAAAGGCGACACTCGGTAAATTCATAGATTCCAGAGGTCGTGGGTTCGAAACCCACCCGGGACATGACAAGTTATCCTCCCATTTGGGATTTTTACCACATAATAATATGTCTTGGGCTTACTGCTGGAATAATGGGACTTAATAGTCCTAATCGGGCAGTATAAATAAGGCGATATTATTATTATTATAAATAACTCACCCTTCTTGTTCCCCGAGTCCATCTTGGTGTAGTCCACCTCATCGTCCGAGTCATCGATAGCGTCCTGCATCTCGTCCAGCCCCGGATAGCACTCGGCATAGCCCGTCGGCTCCACCGTCAGCCGCGACAGCAGATTAGCCGTGCGCGGATTCGCGGCCGCCGCCGGCAACGGATTGATCGCCGGCGGGGCGGGAGCGGCAGGCATTGCCGGCGCGGCCGGGTTCGCGGCGTTGCCAGACGTGTTGAACAGACTGGCCATGACCTTCGCCTTGTCCTCGGCGGAGACGTGTTTGCTGTGGCTGGACTTGGCCTGCGCGATGTAGTCGCCCGCGTCCGGATAGATGGGCTCGTCCAGCTGTGCCAAGCGAGAATTAGTCGAGTCATTGTTATCGAATTCATTATTAATTGAGAAAAAGATAAACACTTGTCTTCACTCGACAGAAATTTGAAATATGAACAGTTATAATTATGGAAACAAGTATAAAAGTTCACAGAGTCGACATGTTTCGCCTACTCCTGTAGGCATTTTCAAGACAACTTAGTTGTCTTGAAAACATGTCGTCTCTGTGAACTTTTATACTTGTTTCCTTAATAATTATAACTGTTCATATTTCAAATTTCTGTCGAGTGAAGACAAGTGTTTATCTTTTTCTCAGTTATGACGTTACTTGACAAAGTATTCCTCCTGCAAAAATATATGAATTGATTATTAATAAGGACATACTATCATTATCATAGGGTGGCGTCATCGTGAACGATAGTAGCCAGACAGTGGAGGAATGACTCAGCACTTCTACCACTGTCTTTACAAGGAGGCTAATAATTGACAAGGGCCCCCAGAACCAAGCCAATGCTGGTCTACTCCCTGTTTATAGTCCCCCAGCCAGACTGCTGGTCTACTCCCTGTTTATAGTCCCCCACACATACTATTACAATTTAAAATACAAATTTAAAAAATATAAGCAAGAAAAAAGAAACTACATAGATAAAATATATACAAATGTCCATGCTTCCATGCTATTGATGGAAATCTTTGAATGCAATTTTTTTATCGTCTCCAGGATTCGAACCTGGGAACTTCCGCTTGGCAAGTGAGTACCTTTCCGCATGGTAGTTGTGCCCCGGAACCGCTTTCGCATTACTTCAGCGCACATTACCTTTACATCCATGCCATTCCGGAAACGGAAAAAACTCGGTCAAAATTTTCTGCTTCCGCCGGGATTCGAACCCGGAACCTCCGGGTCAGGAACTAATGCTTTTAACCACTGAGCCACGGAGGTCGGCGTTGTTTTAGTACTGTTGTACCGATATGTTTTCTGGGTACCTGGTTATAACATATGATACACGGGGTTATCCTTATCTTAGAAACTGGTTTATCAAATGTGATGGACAATGTAACAAAATTTGCATGCTTAGCGGATTCCTTATTTGCGTATCACCTGTGATTTTTTTTAAAAGTTTCCATGTATTTAATTTTACAAATAAAGATTTTCAACAAATATTGAGGGTATACCCACCTTCAAAAGATAAAAAATCTTGTGCTGAAGGTGGGGAAATTTTTTGACACGGACTCCTATGTAAATAAAAATTATTAACAAACACAGGAAACCTGTGTATCATATTTGTGTGATGGACAGCTGAAATCGATTGAATTGAGCCCGGTCTCCTGAGGTTAAAAGGGCTCGGTACGCAAAGGGGTTTTTTTTAAAATAATAATATCGCCTTATTTATACTGCCCGATTAAGACTATTAAAGTCCCATTATTCCAGCAGTAAGCCCAAGACATATTATTATGTGGTAAAATTATGTTTCTTAGAAGCTTTTATCATTAGCTTACGAAAAGAACCATTGTAAAAATCCAATATTGTTACTAAACAAATAAAATGTTTAAAATGTTAAAAAAAAAAAATAAAAAAAAATCCCAAATGGGAGTATAACTTGTCTTATTTATACTGCCCGATTAGGACTATCAAAGTCCCATTATTCCAGCAGTAAGCCCAAGACATATTGTTATGTGGTAAAAATCTCAAATGGGAGGATAACTTGTCAAAATAAACATGGGTTAACCCCGTTAATATGTTAAAATCTATATAAAAAAAATGTCCCGGCTGGGTTTCGAACCCACGACCTCTGGGAACCTGCGGATTCACAGAGCGCCGCCTTGACCCACTGAGCCAGCGGGACTGAGCTACTCACCAGGGCGCGGTCCAGCTTGCTCTTCTTGGCGTGCTTCTTCGACTTGGGCCCCTGACGCAGGTAGGACAGGATCTGGGCCAGCTTGTTGATGACGATATCGTTCGTGGTCAGGGCCGGCTTGTCCTCGACGCTCTTCTGCACGTCCGACAGGCTGCGGATCAGCGTGGTGGGCACGTCTGTCTCGCACGTGTCGTCCTGCATGTCGATCACGTAGGCCATGCGGCCCGGCGCGAACATCACGTTCCGCTCCACCGTCTTCCGGCCTGCGCGCGCATGATAATGATACCGTCATATTTATACAATACATACTAAGAGAATGAGACTAAAGAGTTACTTTCTTCCTGCCTGCGCGCGCATAATAATAAAAATATTGTCCTATTTATACAATACATACTATAATAATAATAAATATGAGAAATAAAACGAAATATAATAAATCATTTGTTTTATTTATTCATAATTTTTTTATACAGAGGACCCATCCTAAGCCATTTTTATTTCTAAGACGTTTGGCTTCTAAGATGTTGAGACTAAAGAATTACTTTCTTCCTACCTGCGCGCGCATAGTAATAATAATAATAATATCGTCGTATTTATACAATACATACTACGAGAATGAGACTGAAGAGTTACTTTCTTCCGGCCTGCGCGCGCATAATAATAATAATAATACCGTCATATTTATACAATACATACTAAGAGAATGAGACTAAAGAGTTACTTTCTTCCTGCCTGCGCGCGCAGAATAATAATAATACCGTCATATTTATACAATACATTCTATAATAATAATAAATATGAGAAATAAAACGAAATATAATAAATCATTTGTTTTATTTATTCATAATTTTTTTATACAGAGGACCCATCCTAAGCCATTTTTATTTCTAAGACGTGTTTGGCTTCTAAGATGTTGAGACTAAAGAATTACTTTCTTCCTACCTGCGCGCGCATAGTAATAATAATAATAATATCGTCGTATTTATACAATACATACTACGAGAATGAGACTGAAGAGTTACTTTCTTCCGGCCTGCGCGCGCATAATAATAACATCGTCATATTTATTTATTTTTTGTAATTTTGACTTTGTTTATTTTTCAGGTTTGTACAATTTTTCCTTGATGCTAATATACTAATAGACAATTATATTTAGTCATAATTATTAAATGAACAAAAAAAATATGTATGGGTATGTTAATATACTTATACATATATATCAAAAGTCTAATCTATATTCTCACTAAGATTTTCCATAAGGAAGATTTTGTATTGAGAATAGAACTAGGTTTCATACACACATACTATATCTTTTACAATACGTACTACGAGAATGAGACTAAAGAGTTACTTTCTTCCTGCCTGCGCGCGCATAATAATAATACCGTCATATTTATACAATACATACTACGAGAATGAGACTAAAGAGTTACTTTCTTCCTGCCTCCGCGCGCATAATAATAATAATATTGCCCTATTTATACAATACATACTACGAGAATGAGACTAAGGGCGGAATTAATAGACAACATCAATAACTTAAGTCGTTGGTAAGTGTCGATTTACTCTACCTTACACAGTACGCAATCCGTGACTTAGCGCCACAGAGGTATTACAAAAACGTCTATTAATTCCGCCCTAAAGAGTTACTTTCTTCCTACCTGGGCGCGCATAATAATAATAATAATATCGTCCTATTTATTCAATACAATACATCCCAAGAGTATGAGATAGCCCCCAAAAGGGGAGGCCTCAGATACTGTATCTGATTTTGAATAAGTTTTGTTTTATTTATTTTTTCCGTCATGTATTCATTTTTTTTTTTTTTTTTTTTTTTTTTTTTTTTTTGGTATTCTAATGTTAGTTTGCCTATGCTTATTTTGATGTGTATTAAAAATTTATTCAAATAAAGGCTATAATAATAATAATTTATACAATACATACTACGAGAATGAGACTAAAGAGTTACTTTCTTCCTGCCTCCGCGCGCATAATAATAATAATTATAATAAGCTCTTCAAAGCTTAGGAGAAGTACCTTTGTATTAATGTTTCTTTATAAAGAAAATCTATATCTATAAAAGAAAGCTGTCTGTATGTATGTTCTTTATACAAATCCACACTGTTTGACCGAGAAACCTGAAATTTTGCACATAGGTCCCTTAGGATCAGAAAATTCTTCTAGGCTAGATTATATTTCCCTGAGGTTAAGCTACAATGAGTAAGGATAAAAATGGATGGGTGACGCAAAAAAATTCACGTTTTTTGACATGAATGACATTTTTTCCCGAAATTTGTCGCGACGACCTATAAACTCAAAGCGAGAAAGTTTTAGGCAAGGGTTTGAGCTTTCAATTGACATATCGATCGCGAATTTCTGATGAGCCGTTCTTGAGCTACGCCAGGTAAGGTAAAAAAATGGATGGGTAACATGTAAAATATTCACGTTTTTTGACCTAAATGACATTTTTACTCGAAATTGGAAGTGACGACCTATCAACTCAGAGCGAGAAAGTTTTAGGCAAGGGTTTAGGCTTTCATTTGAAATATTGATCGCGAAATTCTGATGAGCCATTTTGAGCTACGCCGGGGAAGACCAGAAAAGAGATGGGCGACAAAAAATATTCAGGTTCTTTTTCAAACCTAAATGACATTTGTGTGTGTGTGTGTGGTGTGTATGGTGTGGTGTGGTTGGTTGTGGTGTGGTGTGGTGTGTGTGTGTGAGTGTGGTGTGTGTGTGTGGTGTGTGTGTGTGTGTGTGTGTGTGTGTGTGTGTGTGTGTGTGTGGTGTGGTGTGGTGTGTGTGTGTGTGTGTGTGTGTGTGTGTGTGTGGTGTGTGTGTGTGTGGTGTGTGTGTGTGTGTGTGTGTTGGTGTGTGTGTGGTGTGTGTGTGTGTGGTGTGTGTGTGTGGTGTGTGTGTGGTGTATGTGTGTGGTGTGTGTGTGGTGTATGTGTGTGGTGTGTGTGTGTGTATGTGTGTGTGTGTTGTGTGTGGTGTGTGTGTGTATGTGTGTGTGTGTGTGGTGTGGGGTGTGTGTGTGTGTGGTGTGTGGTGGTGTGTGTGTGTGGTGTGGTGTGTGTGTGGGGTGTGTGTGTGTGTGTGTGTGTGGTGTGTGTGGTGTGTGTGTGTGTGTGTGTGGGTGTGTGTGGGTGGGTGTGTGTGTGTGTGCGTTGTGTGTGTTTGATGGGCTGGCGAAGCGGCGGGTGTAACCCGCTAGTAAATAAATAAACGATTATAAAAAAAATAAAAAAAACATTTCTTAAAAGATTTTATCATTAACTTAGGAAAAGAACCTTTGTAAAAATCCAATATTGTTAATAAAGAAATAAAATGTTAAATGTTATACCGTCCTACTTATACAATACATACTACGAGAATGAGACTAAAGAGTTACTTTCTTCCTGACTGCGCGCGCATAATGATATCGTCATATTTATACAATACATACTACGAAAATGAGACTAAGGACGGAATTTATAGACGTTTTTGTAATACCTCTGTGGCACTAAGTCACGGATTGCGTATTGTGTAAGATAGGGAAAACCGACACTTACCAACGACTTAAGTTATTGATGTTGTCTATTAATTCCGTCCTAAAGAGTTACTTTCTATGTCCTATGACTCTGCGCCGCCCACAAAAATTGTGACACAATAGCACAAAGAAAAAGTATTATTCTTATTATTATCTTAGTATGCTTTATTAGGTAAGACAAAAATATATACAGTAAAATACAATGTAATTAAAAAGAAAAAATAAATATGTAGATTGAACAAAGAAACAAGAACAAAAAAGAGAATGAAGTTAATGTACTACCTAAAGGACGGGGTTATTGCCTGTGGCAATCTCTTCCACCCAATCCTTATCAATAAGGGCGAAATTAATAGACGAATTCTATATCACAAGTTGTTGCTAAGGGCGGAATTAATAGATGTTTTTGTAATACCTCTGTGGCGCTAAGTCACGGATTGCGTATTGTGTAAGATAGGGAAAATCGACACTTACCAACGACTTAAGTTATTGATGTTGTCTATTAATTCCGCCCTAAAGAGTTACTTTCTATGTCCTATGACTCTGCGCCGCCCACAAAAATTGTGAGACAATAGCACAAAGAAAAGGCATTATAATTATTATTATAATATGCTTTATTAGGTAAGACAAAAATACAGGGTGTCCCACCAAACTTGGACACCTCAAATTACTCGGCCCCTGAAAGAGTTTTTGAAAAATAAAAAAATCTAGGGTACATGTGCTAATTATGCGGTTTCAGTTATGAAATTTTTTTTATACAGGGTGGTTCAAAAGTCAAAAATTGAGGTGTTTCGATTATTCGGTTAAGAAAATATCTACAGGGTGGTTCATGCGACAATATTAGTTAAAAAACCATAACTTTTTAGTTTAATTAAAAATCAAAGTTTTTCTTGCATATTTAGTCTTTATATTTAATTTTGCGTCTCTTTGGCTGCCCATATACAGGGTGTTACAAAAAAATTATGTCTCACCCTGTACAACACTTTAGTTTTGTTTTTCGGTATGACTAACGAAAAATGTGTAAAATTAGACGAGAATTATTAATCCTAAATAAAAAATTGAAAAAACTCGGTTTTAAAAAAAAATCAAGTCATTATTTCACTTATGAACCACCCTGTATAAAATTTTTTGATGCCAATTGAAAGTGCGTTTATTCATTACACAAACACATTCTCTTCTTGTTATCGAAAAAATTAACCGAACTTGAGTTATTCAAGATTTAGAAAAAAAATTGGTCGAAAAAAAACCACCCTGTATGTAATATTTTTGTTTAAAAAAGTACTCAGGAATCATTTAGAAGTAAAATTATCAAATAAAATTCAGGTCGATCCATTTAAAAATCGAAAGTTGACACCTCAATTTCTGACTTTTGAACCACCCTGTATAAAAAAAATTTCATAACTGAAACCGCATAATTAGCACATGTACCCTAGATTTTTTTATTTTTCAAAAACTCTTTCAGGGGCCGAGTAATTTGAGGTGTCCAAGTTTGGTGGGACACCCTGTATATACAGTAAAATACAATGAAATAAAAAATAAATAGATTGAACAAAGAAACAAGAACAAAAAAGAGAATGAAGCTAATGTACTACCTAAAGGACGCGGTTATTGTCTTTGGCAATCTTTTCCACCCAAACCGTATCAATAAATGTTCATTGAAAAGGAAAGATTTCTCTATCTTTCTCTACATTATAAATCATTAAAAATCTATCTCTCAGAGACAGACCCAACACTGTCTACAACAACTTTCATATAAAAAATAATTTTACAACAATATACCTCGACTCTCCATTGATTTCCTCCCTCATAACTTACAACGCACATTCCTCTACTTTAGACCTTTGTAATAATATTACCCCATTTAAAGAAATGTGTTAGAGGCTTTATCTTTTCCCCTGTAATATTTTTTAAATTTAAAATCCTGTTACCTGTTTACGTAATTGCATATAATATGCGTGTAAACAGAGATAAAAGAGAAGAACTCACCCAGCGCTATCTTGTACACGCTACGTCCCATGCGGGTCTTGAACTGCACCTCTTCCTCTTCTACCTCTGGCACCACCACCTTCTCCTTCTCTTTTTCCTGCAAGCAGAGATTATATTCCTCAGCTCACATATCCCACCCAGTATTTTTCTTTTTTTTTTTTTAAAAAGAAAGATATAATAATAATAATAAAAACGATTCCCAGCGAATGGAGGGTAAAACCGTCCTAATCCAGGACGTTAAATCAAATAGAATCGTTGGAGTTAGAAAGGCCATCCAGCCGTAAAAAATGTGCCAAAACCAATCAAACTCAACCATGAGGTTGAACAACGTCGACCCTGCCTGAGCGGGATAAGACAGAGTAAAAGAAAAAGAAGAAGAAGATAATATTGCCTTATTTATACTGCCTTATTAATACTATTAACTCCCATTATAACAGCAGTTAGCCCAAGACGTATTATTATGTGGTAAAAATTCATAATAGAAGGATAATACTATTTTTTCGGCAAGGGAGTATTTTTAATAAGCTAATAGTGTGCTCAATTTTTACTTTCCTTATCCTATAATAAGGAAAGTATTGTATTCGTCGAAAATTTGACCTACCCAGTTTTTCACATTTCTGGACGAATCATAGCCTCAGGATACCAAAAAAGTTGTTTTCAGCCATTGGTCCGTGCGTCTGTCTGTCTGTCTGTCTGTGAACAGGATATCTCAAGAACGGTAAAAGCTAGAGACTTGAAATTTGGTTTGCAAATCAATTTTATACACCAGACGAACCACGAAACTTTTGGTTAAAATCGGCCGCAAAATGCGGCCGCAGGGCCGCAAATATTGGCCGCAAGCGCCGCTTCTATGAATTGGTTAAAGATACAAAAAAAGTTACAGAACAACATTTTCTTAAATTAAAAAAATAATAGGGGTCTCTTCTTATCATTTTTTTGATATCTTGAACTTTTTGGACCTCGGCCCCAATTTACCGGTATTTTGGGGGGGACCCGCTCAGACTAACTTTTTTATTATTCATCCTAGATGGCGATTGTGACATATCAAATCCAATGATTTTGAGGTGCTCATTACGAATTTGGCTTTGATTTTTAGCTCACTGTTACCTTTGACTCACCAGTGGCTTTTGGTCCTGTTCCCATTCGTAATATGATAAGGAAAGTCGTGTGATGTTTACACCAGATTTTTTTTTAATTTTTTCTACTGTCTAGATCTAGGCTAGACCAATGTTCTATCAACAAAGTATGTTGTTGTTGTTGTTGTTGTTGTTGTTTTTTTTTTTTTTTTTTTAATAACTGTCTAAACGCACTGTTATAGTGCAATTATATAGACAATTTACAATAGTATACATCTATTTCCTACATCTATAATTGAACTTAATTATAAAAAAAAAGTACCAAGACCCTATAATAGAATTACAAGTTTCTTTATATCTCTCCGGTAACATCGCTAGGTCCAGGGCTCGAGAATGTCTGTTAAATAGTTGTTGTGGCCAGCTTGGCTACAGCTGCATGGAGGGGTGAGTGATGGTCTCCAGCAAACTTAATTTCAAAGTTGGCTCATCTTGAACAACATATTTCTATGTGCGATCAACCATCATGAGGACTTCGACTTTTCTTTATAAGCCATTAAATCCTTTGGAAACTGCAAGCTAGTCTGGCTTGTATATAATAATCCCACAAAAAACTACCGTTAAAAAAAGGGCCAAGTTCCAGAACTCCTATTCAAAAAGGTTTTGCCAATGAATGCAGTGATATCTTGTTTACGGCCAAGTCTTGGTACTAAACTATTTCTTTTATTAAAACCCGTTTTCTAAGTTCTTCATTTTGTATGTTTTTAACTTCAAACTATCCTCTAACTTGGCCAGTTTCGCTCCTTGTGATGGTTATATTGTCATTTTGTACCTATACATATATGTATGTATAGTGGTAATATTCCATACAACCGATAGCATAAAACTGGCCAAGTTAGAGGATAGTTTGCAGTTAAAAACATACAAAATGAGGAACTCAGAAAACGGATTTTAATAAAAAGAAATAGTTTAGTACCAAGACAACTTGGCCGCAAACAAGATATCACTGCATTCATTGGCAAAACCTTTTTGGATAGGAGTTCTGGAACTTGGCCCTTTTTTTAATGGTAGTTTCTTGTGGGATATCATTACTTTTTGTAAATGTAAATGGTTCATTTCACAGCACGTTTCATTATTTTTTTATTAAAATTTTCAGGATTCTTCACTTTAATATGCTTCCTAAAACGACATCGTTTAACAGCAGAAATAGTGCGAAAGTCCCGGTTTTCAGATTTTTCCCTGTACTTTTACAATGAACCCTAGCACCATGCAAAATTTCAGCTTTGTAGGTAGTAGGAAAGTGACTCGTAGTTTATATGCATAATCGAGTATACTTCCTCCCTAAAATGACACCGTTTAACAGCACGATAAGTGCGAAAGTTCCGGTTTTCAGATTTTTCCCTGTACTTTATAATGAATTCTAGCACCATGCAAAATTTCAGCTTTGTAGGTAGTAGGAAAGTGACTCGTAATTTATATGCATAATCGAGTATACTTCCTCCCTAAAATAACACCGTTTAACAGCATGATAATGCGAAAGTTCCGGTTTTCAGATTTTTCCCTGTATTTTTACAATAAACCCTACCATCATGCAAAATTTCAGCCTTCTAGGTAGTCGGGAAGTGCCTCATAATTTTGATGATCTGTCAGTCAGTATCAAAATTTCAAAATTACATTCCTCTGAAAGTTTATTGCATAAAGTCTTGAAATTTTTAATGTCTTTTTAATGATATTAGGGCAATCTCTGTTCCAAATTTCATATCAAATTTCATAATTGAACCGAAGATATGAGGGTGTGAAAAACCGGGTGCATTGGTTCGTATAAAGATACACTGCCGTGCTTGCTGGATCTTGGCCTGGCGCACTGCCGTGCGCTCAGATTTTAATTGTATAAAAATGTGTTGACTGTATTAGAGACTTGAAACAATAAAATAAAAGTAGGTATCTATCGAAAAAAATCCCTGCAGGCCAGTGAATAACTTTGGATTTTATCAATGAACTATTGTACATTATAAATCACGAAAATAAATATCCACATCCAAATTCGCTGTCTGCTCTCAAAATTTTAGTTAAAAAAAAGTTATAAGTTATCATATTATTGTGTTAATCACTTTTGCGATACCACATCTACTTAAACTCGTTTCACTAAATCTACGCTGAAACCGGGAATTGAACCACCGACCTTCAGGTTACAAGTCTGCCGCCTTGTCGATCAAGCTACTGAGGTCGGTAAAAAAATAAGCAAAACACAAAGTCCTAAAGATTGTGTATATTCTAAGTAGTGTGTCGCGGATTTTGGACAAAAAATGTTTCATTGACGTAATGAATGCTTCATTTAACAAAAAAAAAAAAAGTTATCATATTTTTGTGTTAATCACTTTCGTGATACCATAACTACTCAAACTCGCATTACTAAATCCACGCTGAAACCGGGACTTGAACCACCGACCTCCACGTTACAAGTCCGCCGCCTTACTAATAAAGCTACTGAGGTCGGTTTAACGAATCAAATGTTGCTGATATAGACGACATGAAAATTTGTTTTTCCACCACAACACAGAGCGTGCCGATAATCTATATTTCATGAATATTTGGAACAACGAAGATGCATTAGTTTTCCCAAGGGTTCAATGACTTCAATGGCTCGTGAAGAAAAAGTCCAAGTTATCACTATGGATGATCGCACGAATATTTGGTTCAGGAAGAGCCAGGCTAAAAGTTGACTGGAGACCATCACTCAGCCCCAGTTGTAGCCAAGCTCGTAACAACAACACCAACAATAACAGCATGTGATACAATCAGAATATTGACAAGAGAAGAAGAGATGGGTTGGCAATGGAGATATTTGTCTTGGGGATTTTTAATTGTTTTACGCTGCCTATGATGATGGGTTTCAAGGCTACTTTTAGGTTAAAATAGGGGATTTTTTTTCAACAAACTTGTATACTTAAGGCGAAATTAATAGACAAAATCGATAATTGAAGTATTTCCTTAGCTTCGGTTTTCCTCATCTAAGACAGTACGCAATCTCAGACGCAGTGCCACAGAGGTATTACAAAAACGTCTATTAATTTCGGCCTTACTTTATCAGCAGGAAAAAAATATTAAAATAATATCCGTGATTTATTTTGAATGACCTTTCAAATTTTGAACGCCAAAAATGAATTAGTACTACGCAACAATGAGTCGTCAAGTCATCATAAATCTAACAACTATCAGTTATCTTCTTTTTTTAAATTGTGAAACTAAAAAAGGTGAGTTGACATTAAATTTATTAGTTGGTACATGAAAACAAATTTATTTCAATAAATAATTATAGATTTTTCTTTAAAATCAATACGATATAATATGTAACTAAAAATACTTAGTTTGTTTATATTGAAAAAATACTTCTTTGCAATTCATTAAAAGAATACCTATATAGTTTGTTAAAAGTCTATTAAATTGCTTTGGTTTTTCATTTGCAGTCTTCAAAATCACGAACGGTATTAGTCAAATCAAAATCTCCAGTCTTCAAAATCATCAGTTCCAAATAAAATCAAAATCTCTAGTCTACAAAATCATCAGTTCAAAATAAAATCAAAATCTCCAGTCTACAAAATCATCAGTTCCAAATAAAATCAAAATCTCCAGTCTACAAAATCATCAGTTCAAAATAAAATCAAAATCTCCAGTCTACAAAATCATCAGTTCAAAATAAAATCAAAATCTGGAGTCTTCAAAATCATCAGTTCAAAATAAAATCAAAATCTGGAGTCTTCAAAATCATCAGTTCAAAATAAAATCAAAATCTGGAGTCTTCAAAATCATCAGTTCCAAATAAAATCAAAATCTGCAGTCTTCAAAATCATCAGTTCCAAATAAAATCAAAATCTGCAGTCTTCAAAATCATCAGTTCCAAATAAAATCAAAATCTCCAGTCTACAAAATCATCAGTTCCAAATAAAATCAAAATCTCCAGTCTACAAAATCATCAGTTCAAAAACTGCAGTCCTCAAAATCATCAGTTCAAAATAAAATCAAAATCTCCAGTCTACAAAATCTTCAGTTTCAAATTAAATCAAAATCTCCAGTCTACAAAATTATCAGTTCAAAATCTCCAATCTACAAAATCATCAGTTCAAAATCTGCAGTCTTCAAAATCATCAGTTCCAAATAAAATCAAAATCTCCAGTCTACAAAATCATCAGTTCAAAATCTGCAGTCCTCAAAATCATCAATTCAAAATAAAATCAAAATCTACAGTCTACAAAATCATCAGTTCCAAATAAAATCAAAATCTCCAGTCTACAAAATCATCAGTTCACAATCTGCAGTCTCCAAAATCATTAGTTCCAAATAAAATCAAAATCTCCAGTCTTCGAAATCATCAGTTCAAAATAAAATCAAAATCTCCCGTCTACAAAATCATCAGTTCCAAATAAAATCAAAATCTCCAATCTACAAAATCATCAGTTCAAAATCTCCAGTCTACAAAATCATCAGTTCAAAATCTGCAGTCTTCAAAATCATCAGTTCCAAATAAAATCAAAATCTCCAGTCTTCGAAATCATCAGTTCCAAATAAAATTAAAATCTCCAGTCTACAAAATCATCAGTTCAAAAGAAAATCAAAATCTCCAGTCTTCAAAATCATCAGGTAAGAGAACAAATGATTGCCTCCTTTTTTTCAGATTTTTGATGACTTGACTGAGACAAAAATTCGCATTTAAAAAAATAAAGGTCATTCAAAGAAAGAGTTAAAATTATTGTGTACAGAACGTCTCTTTTGTAATTTTGTGAAATTAATATAAAATTGTACAAAATTTTCAAAAAAAAATATTAAAATAGAAATTTTGTATTGTTATTTTGTGTTTGCACCAAAGGGCACTTGCACACGGGAAAAAATGTCCGATTCTATTGTAAATATATCATTTAAGCCATTTCTGCGATCAAAACCACCAAAAACGAGCTTCAAATACCTTAAAAAGCCTACGAAAGTTGCCTGAGCAACATGGCTAAGGCTGAGAGGATCAAGAAAGAGGCTTGTATTTTATTGTTATTTTTTTATGTATTGTTTTTTTTATTAGCATTTATTATATTTTTTATGTATTAATTTTATTCGCCAATGAATGCAGTGATATCTTGTTTGCGGCCAAGTTATCTTGGTACTAAACTATTTCTATAAAAACCCGTTTTCTGAGTACCTCATTTTGTATGTTCTTAACAGCAAACTATCCTGTAACTTGGCCAGTTTCGCTCCTTGTGATAGTTATATTGTAATTCTGTACCTATACATACAGTATGTTTCAGAAAAGGTGGCCACCCCCTCGTAACTTTTGAACGCGACGGAATTTTTCAATTCTGTAAAGTCCTAAGTATAGGAAGTGCCCTATGGCCCATCCTGTGGTCATATTTATTTTTGGCCCGGTCGGCCCTTCTGCCTTTTAGGCCATATTTTTTCATTTTTCTCGCGAATTTCAAATGGAATGCTATATTTTTTATTCCTGTTAATTAAAGTCCAAGTTAGCTTGAGTATAATGAGCTTTTAAAATTTTCAAAAAGCTTATCAGGGGCGGAGCTAGTAGGGTGCAAAGTTCAAAACTGTTACACGCTGTATTTCAGCGTTAGATAGATTTTTTAGTACTTTTTTTATTTTCATAGGTTCAAAATATTGTTTTACACCATATGAAATCAAAAAAATATTCTTGTTTACATCTAATCAGGGTCATAGTAAGGTTTTTGTAAAAGTACTTTTTTTCTCACGTCAATTTTTCCGTAAATTCATGGTGTTCTCGAAATTGGAATTTTTAGAGGTGAAAGTCTGCAGTGACATATGTTTTTTATGCTTGAAATCGAAAGAAAACTTAACGGAGAAGCCATTAAAATCATAAAAAAAGTCATTTAACCTGCTAGTTTTTTCACGACAGTGTCCGATAAAGTGGGTGAATTTCGTATTGGATTTTTTGCTGTTGAGGAAACACAATTGGCATAGAAAATAAATTAATAATACCTAATAACGGAATAATACTTCAATAAACATAACTAAATGCCAAATTAAATGGAAATAATTTCTTCTAAATCAGTGCCGGATATATTTTTTTTTTACTCTCTCTCTCTTCTCCTCTTTAAAATAATTCAATTGGTTTAATTTTCACGCTCAAGAGTTTAGTACTTGACCTGGTATTTTTTTTTTTTTCTTCTTAAAAGTCGAGATAATTAGATTATTGTTGTTGTTGAGAAAACACAATTTTTTTGAAACAAAAGAAAACTAGTTTTTCCATACTGAGCCCGGTGAAATGTGTAAATTACGAAATTACTGGGTTTTTTTTGGGATACACCATTGGTATACAAAATAAATAATACCTTCTAAAAGAATTAATCTTCACAAAACATAAATACAAACGAAATTAAATAAAAAAAATCTTCTGAAAAAAAACTTTCTTAAAAAAAAAAAAAAGTTTGGTAATCAACCTGGAAAAATTGCCCTTTATTTAGAGATCTGGTATTCATTACTAGCAACACCAGTATGATTTTTTTTTAAATTTTGGTTTAATATCACGTTTCAACTGCATGGTCATATCATAACGGGGGTGTTACCCTCCATTACAGGAAACTCACCAACCTGCTAAACACATTTATCTCACCCAGCCTGGGTTAGGCCGGAATGCCAGCATCACGAAGTCTTCACCTCGCTGGACGTTGCTTAACTTCGGTGATCCTACAAGAATCGTTCCATTCAAAGCGCCATCGGACTGACTCCAGAATGATTGACAATGTGTTTTCTACAGATTTTACCAACTTACCAACTAAAATTGTCTCAAGAGCGGACCCCTAGGCCGACTTTAGATGTAGCATTATCCGATAATTATTTTTGATACAACTTGAACTTTGAAAAGTGAAAAAAATAGAGAGAGAGAGAGAAAAAAAAAATATATCCGGCACTGATTTAGAAGAAATTATTTTCATTTAATTTGGCATTTAGTTATGTTTATTGAAGTATTATTCCGTTATTAGGTATTATTAATTTATTTTCTATGCCAATTGTGTTTCCTCAACAGCAAAAAATCCAATACGAAATTCACCCACTTTATCGGACACTGTCGTGAAAAAACTAGCAGGTTAAATGACTTTTTTTATGATTTTAATCGCTTCTCCGTTAAGTTTTCTTTCGATTTCAAGCATAAAAAACATATGTCACTGCAGACTTTCACCTCTAAAAATTCCAATTTCGAGAACACCATGAATTTACGGAAAAATTGACGTGAGAAAAAAAGTACTTTTACAAAAACCTTACTATGACCCTAATTAGATGTAAACAAGAATATTTTTTTGATTTCATATGGTGTAAAACAATATTTTGAACCTATGAAAATAAAAAAAGTACTAAAAAATCTATCTAACGCTGAAATACAGCGTGTAACAGTTTTGAACTTTGCACCCTACTAGCTCCGCCCCTGATGAGGTTTTTGAAAATTTTAAAAGCTCATTATACTCAAGCTAACTTGGACTTTAATTAACAGGAATAAAAAATATAGCATTCCATTTGAAATTCGCGAGAAAAATGAAAAAATATGGCCTATAAGGCAGAAGGGCCGACCGGGCCAAAAATAAATATGACCACAGGATGGGCCATAGGGCACTTCCTATACTTAGGACTTTACAGAATTGAAAAATTCCGTCGCGTTCAAAAGTTACGAGGGGGTGGCCACCTTTTCTGAAACATACTGTATAGTCGTCATATTCCATACAACCGATGGCATAAAACTGGCCAAGTTAGAGGATAGTTTCCAGTTAAAAACACCGGAGGCAGGTGTTGTAGTGGGAATTTCGAAAAATCCCGTCTTATTGCACATCTAGACTATAAGACAAAGCTACCTACCAAATTTCAGCTTCCTAGGACTTACCAGTTCGGAGAAACAGTGATGATCAGTCAGTCAGTCAGTGACTTTGACATTTATATATTAAGATCGAGTATACTTTCTCCCTAAAATAACACAGTTTTACAGCATGATAAGTGCGAAAGTTCCGGTTTTCAGATTTTTCCCAGTACTTTTACAATAAACCTTTCTAGGTACATTGATTGCTCAAATAATAATAATAATAAGACTCTTTGGTGGAATGCTCAATACGTCATTTTCTACCACCTAATCCTCAGAGTCTAATTATCATGTGGTCTCAAACTCAAATTAATGAGGAAAAATCCATGCTCTGGGTGGGATTCGAACCAACGTATCCTTGTGCTACCTGGGTTACTTACCAGACGAGCGCGTTAACCACTTGACTACCAGTGCACTTGCGAGTCTATGTAACATTATTTTCATTGTTTACCTTCTCTGATTTCTTGGGCTTGACCACTAGCTTCTCCATCTCTTCCTCCTGCTCCAACTCCTTGTTCTGGATTTCACTTCGCACCTTCTGCAGCAGAGCGTAATCCAAACCTTTCACCAAATGGGTGTGCTCCATGTCACCTGGTCAAATTAAGATAACACCATATTAGTAGTATTGTTTTCTGTAAAATGAAAACTTCAACATCAGCAGTGAATATTTTAATGAAAATAAAAGTAGTTATCATATTTGTGTCAATCAACTACGTGGTATCACATCCACTCAAACTCGCTCTACTAAATTTACACTGAAACGCGGACTTGAAACTCACTCGATAGGTTTTAATTTTTAAAAAAAAACCAAAGTTGCTCAGGAGGTTATGAAACGTCCAGAAATATGAAGATTATTTTTTTTTTTTTTTTTTTTTTACAAAAACGAACACTACTTCCGATTTCTAATATTAGAAATTTCTCGGAAGTAATATCAATTAATATATTTTCTCAACTACTCTACAAGATTTGAAGAGCCATGCTTTATTTAAAAAAATTGTTTTCAATTTTTAATAACACTAAGAATAATGTACTAAGAAACACATTTTTTTAAATGAAAATAAACACAAATACAAACCTCCCAAAAACTTGGACTCCTGAATAAGCTGCCTCCTCCTCTCAGCTGCATCTTGGCTACTCTTGATGTCTGGGGCCACAGCCCGATACCCACTGCTAGCTGTCATTGGATCCAGCTCTGTCTGGTTGCCGTCTCTCCTTTCTTTAGCTCGGTCTCGGTACTTCTCTGCCAGCTCTGCCAACTTGTCATCCTCCTGCTTCTTCAACTTGGCATAGAAACTCTTCCGCTTTTTCCTTTGTTCTGCCTTGTCCAACACTTCCCCACCCACCCCATCCTCTGCAAATAAAGCAATAATTGGATTTTTTTTAATGGAAATGAGTGGAGATTCTCACCATGACTATTGGCCTGGCAATTTCTGATTTTGTATTTTATGTACATCATATTTCTAAATTTTTGACATATTTTTTTTTAAGTATATGAATGTAAAAAGAAATGAGTCACCAGTGGTGGACTTAGTGATAAGGAAAGTTGTTTGTTTTCACACCAGATTTTTTTGTTTGTGACTACCTCAAATCCAAGGTTTACAATGATTGGCCAGTGCCAACATCCTGTGGAAATGCTTGGAAGAGTTCACAAAAATGTTAGGAAATGGCATTTGCCAAGTAAGCTGTTGAAAATCAAATAAATCTAAATTTCTGATGCTTACAAGTGAGAAAAAAATGAAAATTTGAGAAATTTTCATGAATTAGTTTTGTGTTTTTACATTTTATAATCCATCTGTCTTTTGCGCTCCACCCTCTGCTGTATAAAGAGAAATCCACACAAGCAACATGGTAACAATAACTTACCTAATGTAGGTTCCTTGAACACTGAGTTTCGTTCAGATGAAGATGAAAGAGGTGTCTGAGGAAATGATGATCGTGGAGTTGCCAGGAGTCGTCTGAAGTCATCATTGGTGAGTCTTTGTGATCTATCCAAATCTTCTGAACTCAAGTTATGCTCAGACATGATGGCTAAAGAAGAAGAAGTCAACATTGATCATTCATAATGGTACAATGTGAACCTGAATAACAGGGTTTGGTAAGTATTCCAATTGAACACCAATCTTAATGCTACTATTAAAAAATCAGAAATTAAGGTTAATAAATCTTATTAATATTGCAGTATTAAGCTTCCTATTGACACTAAATATTTACCTTTGACTCTGTAGTCTAAAAAAAAACTAAATTAAAGATTTCTAGAAATTTGATGAAGTGACTCTTTAATAAATAATTTTCCCAAGGTATTTTAGAATAGAATAGAATGTACCTTGTTTATACTGCCGAGGTAAGACTGAAAAGTCCCTTTACTCCAGCAGTCATACAGGTCTTATATATTTTATAGGATGAAATTTTAGTGACATTTAAAGGGCCCTGAATGACATAAGATTATAAAGCATATACACCTTATAGGACCCTGGAGTAAAGGTGTATATATGCCTTATACAAAATTTATGGTCAAGTTTGTTTGATTTTCATTTAGAAAATGACTATGGTTTTTTAAAACTTAGTTAATTTTCAATTTTTCTGTGCAAAAAATAAAAATGTTCAGACCCAGGTATCCATATATAAAGTTAAAACAATGTAGCCTGACGAGGGGAACCAAGAACAAAATATGGCATGAGGTGCATACACCTTAACAGAATGTGTAGTGTAAGGCTTATATGTCTTATGGAGTGAATGACATGAAAAACTAATTACTTGAAGGTCCAAATCTCGGTAGATATTAGATAATTTTTACTTGTAACCAATAAAATTAGATTTATTGTCCTCCACAGTCCAATCCAATGAATTGAAACTACTATGACTTACTTTAATTTCTTGAGCTCTGAGGGTCAGTATTCTACTTCTACAGAGAGAGGAGCATTGGGAATAAGTCCAGAATCAATTAAATTTTTTATATATGAATCAAATAGCAATTTAAGAAAAATGGAATTACTGAGAGTGCAATTAAAAAAATCAAATTGTTTTAATTATTGTTTCTTATTTTATATCGAATATTTGAAATTTCGCGGGCTGAGATTTGGAAAAGAAATTTTACACTGTTGCCAAATGCTCAAATCTAAACTAATTGCCGTCTTCTTCTGATTCTGATCATCTATTCTGATTGGTAGTTGATCAAATGAAGCCGGGATCTCATTTTGTCTCGCAACGTTTCCTGCTCCACTCTTCCTTTGGGATCAATTAATAAGTTTGAACCCCACGGTCCACTGAGTTTGCAAAACTCCCCTTGTATATGCATGAATGTAAGTTCGTTAAAGAATTTATTTTATGATCGTGATCATTTTCTGGCATTGTGTAACCTTGTGCGCCGTCTGGGTAGCCTCGGCTAGATTAGGTCCCATCATCCAATCACGAGTAGATTAGCCTCGGCTGGATTAGGTCCCACTAATCTAGCCTCGTGAGTATAATTAGGCTATTGTAGAGTGGGCAAAGACCAGTGGCAGCATTACGAGACCGATATTTTGATATGACAGTTGGTTGGAGTTATAATGCAATAGCATTAATTCTCGTAATGTCAATGCTACCCACTAGAAGTTGTAACATAAAAACACAAATAAAATAAGGCAGTGTGAAGGTACCTATCGAAGCTGAATCCAGCTTCGTTTTCTGCTTGAAAATCTTGTAATTTTGCCGTGTCTGTTTTTGTGAATGAGATGGTACCTACTTTTTCATCAGTTGGGAATTATTTTGTTCTAGAAATTGTGGGATTTTCATTTGATTTCCAGCTATCATTTTTCGAAGCTGGTATCCTCTAAAGCAACTTTCAATTCCAACAGTTTATATAGTAAAAGCAACTTTTTTGTGTGAACTTGTGTTGTGTGACGCCGCACCCTTTTTAATCGAAGCTGGAACCACCCGTGTGAAGCTACCTAGCACGGTAGAATATAGCCATCGATTGGGAGTTTTTCTTAGGGCGGAATTAATAGATGTTTTTGTAATACCTCTGTGGCGCTAAGTCACGGATTGCGTACTGTGTAAGATAGGGAAAATCGACACTTACCAACGACTTAAGTTATTGATGTTGTCTATTATTTCCGCCCCTAATATAGAGCCATATGTGACCCCCAAATTTTTTAAGTCTCTGACGTCAGAGTCCGGCAGTCCTATTATGGGAAGTTGACGGCAATGCCAGCGCATGCGCAGAATGAAGTATTCGTACTCGTCGATATCGTACGATTCGATTCGTTCGATCATTTTGAAAAAAAAGCGAATCTACGATTTTTCTTTTGAAAGGAAAGCTTGCTTTCAAATCTTGAAATATCGTCTTTTCAATTTTTCATGAAAATTCATGGAAAACCGGATAGTTCCATTCAATTCAAAGTCTGATACTCGATGTGTTTTAACTTTATTGTCATTTAATTAACGTTTGCGTTTTTAGAGCCGGTACCTTTTTTTGTAAAGTCTAGTCTCCAGTCCGTTTTATTTTTTGTTCCCTTATCTTCCATTGAAACAACTGCCCATGACATCACTTTGTTTGCACCTGAACCGCTGTCATAACCATTACAACTAAGTCCATAACGAAATACATTAAAGAAGACAGTAAGTTTTTCATCTTTGTCCAAACTTTTGAGCAGATAGCTCGCTATTGATTCTCTTATGAAGGTCAGGATCTTAGGTGCTTCTGTTTAGAAACAACAGTAGTTTAATTTACTATTGGTAAAAATACAGAACAAAAGTGATAGGTTTAACACTTAGACGACCGGCATGGTTTTTCGTGAATTCTCTTGTGGGACCGGCGATAATACGGCTCTCCGACATTGTGTACCACTGGTGGTACACCCGGTCCATTCCGTACGATGGTGCGTGTACCACTGGGGGTACACCCGGTCGTCTAAGTGTTAAGAAGAAGTACTAGGGCACAATTGATCTCCAAAATCAAGATCACAAGGCATTACCCATTACCTCATTAGCCAGCATTGGTGGCACAAGGTTAATATGGGTAGTAGGTTTGTTTGTTTCCTGCAAATGGAGTGTTACACTTGACCAAAATTACAAGAAAACATCCATTAATTATGCCCTTAGTGCACAAATAGAATTATGGAGCCCTAGACCCAGGGTAACCCCAGTATGACATAGAATAATCCAACGATATTATTAAATGTAAGTGATCTTAATACTCTTGCAGTCAGTGGTACAAATGTGTCTGCACAGAAAAGAAGGCTATGTGGGACTGGTTGGGCCACCAGAGGCCCATCTACAAAAGGCTTTTTGAGTACTCATATCAAATTAGGTCCTCATAAGCTCAATTTACTGTGCAAAAAAAACTGATACTAGAGAAAAAAATCCAGTCCTACGCAGTGCACCTGTCCTAGGGGGCGGAATGCAACAAAAGTGCTTGTCACAAGAGTGTTTATGGAGTCTCTAAAATCGTCTATATCTAGGTGTATGGTCTAGGCCCAGAGTCCTTGTTGTGACCACCTACTTAGATAGAAAGCCACAAATTTCACTACATTCAATGACCCCATTGTTTTGTTCTTCTTGTATTTTACAAAGCAATTGCAACAAATAAGTATATAAGAGAATCCCTTTACACTCCTGTTCAAAATTATAATTACTAGTGATTGCTAATAGGTATTCAAAATAAATAGAAACTGGAAAAAAAAATTGCATGACAATCTGTTTATAATTAAAGATTGTTTTTAGTAATGTTTTACATATTGCAGAAAACTATCATGGGAGAGTACATTCAAGATTTGGATCGTCAAATAGAGCAACTTAAAAGATGTGATCCAATCAAAGAGTCAGAAGTGAAAGCACTGTGTGCCAAAGCAAGAGAAATCCTTGTGGAAGAAAGCAATGTTCAAAGGATAGATTCACCTGTAACAGTAAGTCCTGAGATATTAGTTTCATCAAAGAGAAGCCTAAAGAATACCTTGTTTCAAAAAGTAAATTAAATCACTGAGCTGTAGATTCAAGTATTTACCAAGTTCCTTATGTAATATTTTCACCCAATTCACTGATGTTGAATCATGTTAAACTGTGTTTAGTTTAGTTATCTTTTTAATATTGTGAAGCATTTCATTTAACTTTAATTTAATTTATAAAAAATGAAGAAATAGACCCAAACACCAGCTTATTTGCTGAAATGGGTCTTTAAAACTCATTATCATTTTTCTAGGCACTAATTTTATTAATTGTATGTATTGTGTTTATTCACTGTTATCCGTTTGTACCAAAATTTAAAACTAAATATATATTTGAGTATGTAAAAAAAATATATATATAATAAAGAAAAATGAATACCACGAGTTGAATACCAGCATCTTCTTCTTTCACTTTGCTGTTTCCTAAATCTCCTTGTAGTCAAAAATCAATCTCTAGCATGTCCTATCACTACTAGTACAGATAGTTTATTTCAAAGGTAAAACATTTCTTCAAACTCCATTCACTTGTGCTCAGTGTGAATTAAATCTCCTTTTCAACTTTTTAGGTGTGTGGAGATATTCATGGCCAATTTTATGATCTCAAAGAATTGTTCAAAGTGGGCGGAGATGTTCCTGAAACCAATTACCTGTTCATGGGAGACTTTGTGGATCGGGGCTTCTACAGTGTGGAAACCTTCCTGTTACTGCTAGCCCTCAAAGTATGTCAGAATCTAGACCCTTAAATTTTACACTATCTTTTTAATATGCTTAACATCTAGTCTAGGCAATTCAAGACAGGGGGTTAAGCCTATATTTGCTAGAAATTCAGTGAGAATAAATAGTACAGCAGATAAGATGGTGGTTTTTACATCTGAATCTGTATTTAAATGAATGAATAAATAAAAATATTTGATTAATATGAATATTCAAGTGAAAACTTTTTTTTTTTTCTTATTCTATTACTTACTAGCCATTTGCCCGTGCTTTGCAACGGGACTAAATTTCAAATTTACTAAGGCATGGCCGTACTGCTGGACACTCTGGACAGCAATGCCTTTTTGAACTTTTTATAATTTTTCTGGACAAAGCAATAATGGTTTTGAGGGGGTCAATTCTGAGACATTTTTCGCTATCTCTTACCGTTTTGGCTAAACAACTCCGGACAAACAAACATAGGTAGGTAGGTAGTCCTTTTTTCTGTTTTATATATGTATAGAGATATTTGTCAGTATTTCTTAAGGAAAACCTTACCATTCACCTAAATATGAGAAATCTAGTCAATGTTAATGACACAATGAAGTGCAATGGTTTCTCACCTTATTAAACCACTGTGAGATTATTTAAGCATTTTCAAGACTTTACAGAAATATAAAAATAAGACAACTTTAAATTATCACTATATGCAGTAGAATTTTAATTACTCAAAATTCCGCTAATTTGAAAGAATTCTTTGGCCATTCAAAACTCTTGAACTTGTAATGACACTTCTGTCCTTTGAATTTGAAGATAGCGGGATTCTACTGTGCTTTCAGTGATATTGATTAATAGTTATCATAACTGTGTGAATCACTTTTGTGATGTCACAACTACTAAAACTCACTTTACTAAATCTATACCGTGTCCCAGTCTTGAACCACCAACCTCCAGGTTACAAGTTCACCGCCTTATTGATCAAGCTACTGAGGTCAGTATGCAATTGATTAATACCTTTCATGGTTTTGTTTACAGGTGAGATATCCAGATAGAATCACTCTCATTCGAGGCAATCACGAGTCCCGCCAGATCACCCAGGTCTATGGTTTCTATGATGAATGTCTTCGGAAGTATGGCACCATTACTGTGTGGCGTTACTGTACGGAAGTTTTTGACTATCTTTCTCTATCTGCCATCATTGATGGACGGGTGAGTGTGGATTACTTCAGATTTTTTTTAAAACTTTTAATATAGTACAAGTTGTATAACTATTTTGTAGATTTTATATATTATTATCTGACCTGGTTGTAGGGTTTTCAGTGAAACCATGGGAACTGTACCAGGTGCCCACATTAACCTCACCCAGCCTGGTTTGGGCTGGAAATGCCCTTGTGTTTTTGGAGGGAACAGCATTTTCTGTTAGAAAATTCTGTCCCAACTGAGAATCGAAATTAGGATCTCTGGACTATGGGGAGTAGTCACACCTGTTTCACCGTAGAGACTGGCTTAGTTTGTAGATTGTTTTTGAACTAAAATCAAGTCCTTCTGAGATTTTTATGCTTGGCAAGATCTGTTTGAAAATGATAATGCTATTGAGTAAAAACAGGATAAAAACCTTCTGTATGTTCATAATATAGGTTTCTCTGGTATTCATAAAAATTAGGAGTATTAGAAGAAGAATAGAAAATTGATCATGTGTATTTGTTTTTTTTTTTCATGTGTTTCACAGCTATTTTTATTTTGTAGTCATGTATGAGCAGCTACAGTAGATGCTTGTGGTCTGTGTTGTAGCTAGGATGACTCCCCTCTGATGAGTGAGAAGTGACACAATACTTCCCATTTTTAGATACTGGGTCAACACTACTGGGCTGGAATGTACCCAAATTTTGAATACAATTTTTTTTTGTCAGCTGTCAGGATTCAAACTCAGGACCTTCCACTTGGCAAGCAATAATGATTACTCGTTATTAATCACACATTTAATTTGCAGATATTTTGTGTTCATGGTGGTCTGTCACCATCCATTCAAACACTAGATCAAATCAGAACAATTGACCGCAAGCAAGAAGTTCCCCACGATGGTCCCATGTGTGACCTCCTCTGGTCCGATCCTGAAGGTAAGTAATACAGATTGCTTTTTTAGTATTGTTCTAACGAAGCAATTTTGTTAGCTTCACTTACAAGAACAATGATAGAAGAAGTTGTGAAAGTGAAAAGAATAGATTAGAATGTATTATAAAAGACATTAAAATAAGTTTTTTTAATGGGTGTTTCACAGCCTTTCTCATTTCATTGTCATGAAACAGGAGCTCCTGTAGACACTTGTGGTCTTTGTTGTAGCCTACCCATCCCATAGTATACCTCCCCTCTGATGGGCGAGAAGTAACGCAATACTTCTGGGTCAACACGGGAGTCATCTTATTGTGACAGAATATCTTGTGTAATGTGTAGATGCTTATCAAATATACAGGGTGTATAAAAAAAACAGGGGGTCTACCCCTGTTGAGAGTATGAAAAATTAAACCCCCTGAAAAAATTTCCCCCTCCGTATAATGAGACATGTGTTTCAGGGTTTTTTGAAAATCGCTTCCGTAGACTAGATATTTTGAGTGGCTCTTTTTTTTATACACCCTGTGTATATATTTCAGCTCGGGAGATCAAACCTTCCGCATGGCAAGCGAGTGCTTAATCACTGAGCTAATCGTGCGCTCAATCGAAATAATGTAATGTGGTATTGCCCAAAAACAGCCAATCATACAACGTGTTTCTATTTCAGACACCCAAGGCTGGGGCGTGTCCCCGCGCGGGGCAGGATACCTCTTCGGGTCAGACGTAGTGGCGTCCTTCAACGCGGCCAATAACATTGACATGATCTGCCGGGCCCACCAGCTGGTGATGGAGGGCTACAAGTGGCACTTCAATGAGACCGTGCTCACCGTGTGGTCCGCGCCTAACTATTGCTACAGGTGAGAGGGGCATGGCTTTCATTTTACTTCCGAGAAACTTCATTAGAAATCGGAAGTATTGTGTTCGTTTTTGTAAAAAAAAAAAAAAAAAATATTTTTAAAAAAACAAATTTGAAGAAAATCGGTTCAGCCGTTTTGCAGATACAACATATATACAGATAAGGGTTGGGTGGAAGAGATTGCCATAGGCAATAACCCCGCCCTTTAGTTAGGACATATGTATATATTTTGTTTTTTTGTTTTTTTTTTTTTTCCTTGTTTATATTATTAATATTGTCTATTTTTATATTTACCATTATCTGTATACATGTTCTACCTACTAATAAAGAGTTTCTAAATAAATAAATACAAGTAATTTAGTATAAAATCTCAAAATTCGCACGTGTATACAATGTGAAACAATCATGAGGAAGTATTGTGTCCACAATTTTAATCAATTGAGTGCGTGTCTTGAAAAATGATCTATGTAAAATTGAGTGCCTGTCTGTCCCCCGGTAGCTCAGAGGTAAAGGCGGCACTCTGTGAATCCAGAGATTCCAGAGGTCGTGGGTTCGAAACCCAGCCGGCACATGACAAGTTATCGTCCCATTTGGGATTTTTACCACATAATAATATGTCTGGGGCTTACTGCTGGAATAATGGGACTTTATTGGTCCTTATCGGGCAGTATAAATAAGGCGATAGTATTATTATTATGATACAGATTTTGGAAACCATTTTCCTTTGAAAATAATGATCTGAAAGGTGTTTGGAATACATAGCTTCAAATTTATTTTTTTAATTTTTCAAGGTAAGGTCTTTGCTTGATAGTAATAATAAAATAGGATAAGGAAAGTAAAAATTGAAGCTATCTATTCTAAACCCCCTCAGATAATCGATTGAAAGTGAAACCTCAGATAGTTAATTGCAAGTAAAACCTCAGATACTTAATTGCAAGTAAAACCTTAGATAATTCATTGCAAGTAAAACCTCAGATAATTAATTGCAAGTGAAACCTCAGATAATTAATTGTAAGTAAAACCTCAGATAGTTAATTGCAAGTAAAACCTTAGATAATTAATTGCAAGTAAAACCTCAGATAGTCAATTGCAAGTAAAACCTCAGATAATTAATTGCAAGTAAAACCTCCGATAATTAATTGCATGTAAATCTGTAACATGGTTCGTTTTTCCTTTTTCTTACCTAATAAAGCATAATAATGGAAGGCACTGGAGGGAAGTCTTCCCAATTGATCAAAATTTCCTCCTCCAGTTTCTTTTTTTTTTTTTTTTTTAGTAATAAATTTATGTATAAATGTAATGACGTTGAACACATACTTTGTATTTATACTCAAAAAAATAAAAAAAAATTTTTATTTATTTATATTTTTCTCTCTTTCTCTTCTTAAACCTCCATCTCTCTCTTTCATTTTTTTTTTTTTTTTTTTTTTGCTCATTTGTTTAGATTTAAGTACCTTTTTAAATTTTATTGTAAATAATTTAGTATGTATTGACTTTGTACAACATTCATCTGAATATTATTTATGTACAAATAAAACAATAAATTAAAAAATTAAATTAAATATAATAATGCTCCGGAAAAAAAAATTGTTTCACAGGTGCGGCAATGTGGCCGCAATTCTCGAGCTCAACGAGAACCTGCAGCGAGAGTTCACAATATTCGAGGCCGCGCCGCAGGAAAGCCGCGGAATTCCATCGAAAAAACCGCAGGCCGACTACTTCTTGTAACCGCGCCCTACCGTTTCTTTCCGTACCACCCGCTGAGCACTTCCTGTAACAAACTACGCGTTGTATCCGCCGGCCCCTCTATGTCTACAGTGGTCTTCGTAACAAACTACGCGTTGTATCCGCCGGCCCCTCTATGTCTACAGTGGTCTTCGTAACAAACTACGCGTTGTATCCGCCGGCCCCTCTATGTCTACAGTGGTCTTCGTAACAAACTACGCGTTGTATCCGCCGGCCCCTCTATGTCTACAGTGGTCTTCCTCCCGTGTCGCAAATGATCCCTGATTTTTTATACATTGTCTTGTACCACCACCTTTAGACTAAGGGCGAAATTAACACGTTGATCGCCACGTCAGGTGAATTCACCTGACACTAACCTTTCCCAGCTGGCCCCGTCAGGCATATTCACCTGACGGGTAGTTGTTCAGTTTTTCATTTGGGCCCCTGAGGAAATGTAACTCTATAGCGTTGGCGATCAACGTGTTAATAGACAACATCGATAACGTAAGTCATTGCTTAGCGTCGCTTTTCCCTGTCTTACACAGTGCGCAATCTGTGACTAAGCGCCACAGAGGTATTACAAAAACGTCTATGAATTTCGCTCTAAGGGCGGAATTAATAGACGTTTTTGTAATACCTCTGTGGCGCCAAGTCACGGATTGTGTACTGTGTAAGATAGGGAAACCCAACGCTTAGCAATGACTTAAGTTATCGATGTTGTGCATTAATGTCGCCCTGAGTATGTGACATTTTGAGAATACCACACAGTTTATTTGACTCTCATTCTTTCCGTGTGAACGATCCAAACGTCCCTTTTAGATAGATTTAAATAATAACTCCAAAAAGTGGTTTTTATTACTTTTTATTTAATTTCAACAACAAAAAAAAGACAAAATTTTTTAGTGAAAATTGAACAATCAGAAAAACCAAAAAAAAGTTCCACGTAACTGGTGACATGGCGCCGCCTAGCGCAAAACCAGTGAACTAATAAAGGCGGCTTTACACTAGGCGTCGACATCCCCCCGGCTTTGAAGGGTTAAACTTCAATTATTAATATCTAATTGTTACTACGACAAAAGAAAAAGAAAAAAATCTTAAAGATATATGCTTAAAGATTAATATTGCAACAAAAAAAAAAAAATACAGTTTACTGACATGGTAGAGGTGCTAATTTACAGACAGGCCTCTTGAATATGCCTCTGGGTGTCCTCACTGACGCCACCCTGACAGTCCCATCGGTACCAGGGAAGACCTCAGTGATAACCCCCATAGACCAACTCAAGGGGGGAGTATTATCTTGCTTGATTATAACCACCAACCCTGGTTCCAAGTTTTTAACCCGAGAGTTCCATTTCTCTCTAATCTGCAAGTCTGTGAGATACTCATTAGCCCACCTTTTCCAAAAAGATTGTACAATTTGATCTAATAATTGAAATCTAGTTAATCGATTCAAGTTTACATCAGATACATCACTAGCAGGTATAAATTTTAAGTCAGAGAAATTTAAAAAATGGTTGGGTGTTAGCGGTCGGCAGTCAGAAGGATCAGGGCTAAGTTTACATAAAGGGCGTGAGTTAAGTATACCCTCAATTTGAACCGTCACAGTTAAGAATTCCTCGTAGGTGAGCAACTGAGTACCCAATACCTTGAGAAAATGTGTCTTAAAAGACTTAACATTTGCCTCAAATATGCCTCCAAAGTGAGGACTTGATGGAGGATTAAATTGCCATTCTATCTTATTCTCCATCAACTCATTGGCAAAAGCCTGTTTACAACCATCACTTTGCAATAATTCATAGATTTCATTTAACTGGTTCTTTGCCCCCACAAAATTGGTACCATTATCTGTTAACATTGTTCTAACTGGACCTCTACGACACAAGAATCGCTTAAAAGCATTCAAGAAGGCTGCTGTAGACATATCAGACACTACCTCCAAATGAAGTGCCTTAGTTGCTAGGCAAATAAACAGACAAATATATGCCTTCACAGGTCTACAACCACGCTTTCGTTGGTAAATAATGTTAATCGGTCCCAAGAAGTCACAGGCAGTGTTGCCAAATGCCTTGAGACCAGTAACTCGGGCAGTTGGTAAGTCTGCCATCTGAGGGTTAGTAAATTTGGGGGCATATTTAAAACAAATATTGCATTTTTGCACAACCCCTCTGACAAGATTGCGACCACCAATTATCCAAAATTTCTGCCTTACAATTGACAAAAGTAAATAAGGCCCAGTATGAAAATTATTTACATGATAATACAAAACAATTAATTTAGTCACAGGGTGAGAAGCTGGTAACAGCATTGGATGTCGCTGACCAAATTCCAAATTTGAGTTGCTGAGTCTTCCTCCAACTCGCAAAATATTTTCGCTCACAAATGGATTAAGTTTTCTAATAGCACCACTGCAAGAACCAGATTTCTTGAGACTTTGAAGCTCTGAATAAAAAGACTCTTTTTGAATGAGACTTACAATGAATTTCTCAGCGACATCCAAGCTGTCACGTGAAATACATGACTTTAGCTTCCCCATGAATCTTAAAGAATAAATAACAATTCTTAACAATTTACTCCAACTAGAACATTTCATAAATAATTCATGGAGAGGGTTTTCAAAAGATGGTACCAGACTAACTATGGCCACTAATTTCTTTGCTTCTGGTAGTTCAGTAATTTTCATATCAGAATATTTTTTAAAAGGCCAACAAGAAACATCTTTTAACAACCAATCTGGTCCATGAAAATACATTTTGTTCTCCAGAAACTGAGCAGGCATTTCACCACGAGACAAACAGTCTGCTGGGTTATCAGTACCCTTAACATGATAGATATTACTACAATCCAAGTCCTGTTGTATCTTACTGACTCTATTAGCTACAAACACAGTCCAAAGGTGTGGTGATCCATGCACCCAACACAGAGCTACAGTAGAGTCAGTAAAACAGAAATAACTATCAATTGTATATCTTGGAGAATATGTAGTCAAGATCAATTTCATAAGATTAGACAGTAATAGGATACCACAGAGTTCTAAACGAGGTATACTTTCTACCTTGATAGGGGCAACTCTTGATTTAGCACATATTAAATTGACAACCACCTTACCATCAGGGAATGTCACCCTACTATAGATCTGACAAGCATAGCCTAGCTGACTTGCATCAGAAAAACCTATCAATTGAAATTTACAGTCCACATCCAACCCAATGTGTCTCGGAAGCTGTAGCGTCTCAAGCATTGGCAACTGTGCTTGAAATAGTTCCCAAGATTTCACAATATGAGTTGGAGGTGTGCTGTCCCAATCCATTTTTAGACAACATAGCTCTCTAATTAATAGTTTAGTCCAAAACACTACCGGGGCAAGTAGTCCCATAGGGTCAAATATAGTCAAAATACATGAAAGAATAGACCTTTTAGTACATTTAACCTGCAGTGCCTTGTTAACCTTAAATAGAAGGCAATCGGTACCTCCATTCCAATGCATGCCTAAGATTTTAGAATTCATATTTCCTTCTTGCCAAGTGCCTGATTGGTATTCAAGGGGAATACCTTCCATAATTTTAGGAGAATTTGAACCCCACTTTGTGAAAGTAAAGCCACCCCTTTTAAACAAATTTACAACATCATTGTAAAATAAAATAGCCTGTTCTTCGGTTAGAAAACTTGCCACAGAGTCGTCCATGTAGAGACTATCTTCCATTTGCACTGCATGAGGAAAATCTTTGCCTTCATCATAAATCAACTGCCTGACTATCCTCTGAGCCAAGTAAGGGCTGGGTCTCAAACCAAATATTACGGTAGTTAGAACATAAATATATAAAGGATGATCAGAGGAAACTCTCCATAGTACCTTTTGATACTTCCAATCCTTTTCATTCATTTTAATCTGAAGAAACATTTTTGTTATGTCTCCATTGAGGGCAAAAGGAAAAAGTCTAAAATTAGCTAATATTAAAAATAAATCATTGTACATTTTAGGCCCACAAAATAACAAATCATTTAAAGATTTACCAGAAGAAGAGGGGGCACTGCCATCAAATACCACTCTTAACTTAGTACTTATACTATCAGGTTTTTCAACCGCATGATGGGGAATGAAAAATCCAGATTTATCAGATTGGTCTGCAGCCTTTTGCATAAAGCCCTTGTCTAATAAGTCTGCCATAGCAGCCTTATATTGCTCTCCCAGTTCCATTTTTTTATTTAATTTACGCTCTAATGCAAAGAACCTTTTGGATGCCATGTAGAAAGAGTCACCCAACTGTGACGGACTTTCTTTAAATGGCAGAGCCACTGAATAACGGCCATTTTCATCCCTCATCACATTTTTGACAAAATGCTCTTCACATTTTATTTCATCTGGAGACAAAAGGATGGTTTTACATTCTTTAATTTGATCTAATTCCCAAAATTTGGACAAATTATCATCTAAACTGGTTTTTTGAAACATACAAAATTGTTTACTAGATCCAGCCAGAACTGGTGCAGTACCCATCACAACATACCCAAGTTTGGTGCTCATAGCCACTGGCTGGTTATGATTACCAAAAATTAATTGAGCACCAGGTTCTAACAAATATGGATAAATGGGAGAGCCCAATATTCCATCTATGTCTCCCGGAAGCATGAATTCACTATCAGCAAAATTTAAATCATGTAAATATACCAACTTTGAATAATCTACAGGCTGTACAGGTAATTTTTCTACAATGTCATTCACAACCAGTGCTTTAATATTAAAATTTACACGGGTATCAAAATTGGAATGAAATTTAAATTTAACCTCACCGTGTACAGGCTTAGTGTCTGACCCAATGCCAGTAATATTTTCCAAAGAGGGCTGTATTTCAAATCCTAACAATTTACATGCCTTGTGCGTAATCATATTACACATGGATCCACTGTCTAACAGAAACCTAAGTTCCCAAGGGTTACCAAGCTGGTTAAATACCTTAATTTTAACGGTGCTTAACAAGATACTAGATTGTGAACACACAGAGCTGACTACATTGGCAGAAACTCCAGTTCCCGTTGAACTTGATTCCTGGGGAAAATCTGGTGCCTTGGGATGATAAGGTGCCTTAATATCTTGAGGTTCTGTTTTCTCCATGTTACCAAAATGTAACATTGTGTTGTGCTTCAAGTGACATTTACTACAGGGAGGTCTTGTACATTCATTTGCATGATGTCCACTACAAAGACAGTTCACACAAAGCAAGTTTCTTTTCACCAAATTGTAACGACTGAGAGGTACCACATCCAAGAACAGCTTGCATTTGCCAATGAAGTGATTTTTGTGGCACAGTACACAGTTACTGGTCCTCTGAGAATCTCTTACAAGAAAAGAGTGATTGATTCTCTTACTAGGAGTAGGAGGCTGATTTCTCATTCCTCGAACCGGAGACAAAACACGGTTGTTCACCCTGACAATTCCCTTGATGAAATTCAAGAGCTTGTTGAATGTGGGGAATTCATCCTTTTTCAAGGACATTTCAAACTTTGTTTTGCTTACACCATCCAATTTGCCAGCTGCAATGTAAAACAGCAGAAATTGATCCATATCTGCAATTTTCAATGACTCCAGAGCAGCTACATTAGCTGCAAAGTGATCCACAAATGCAGCTAAATGTTGAGCCGATTCTTGTTTACATGTTTTGAAGCTGAAAATAGCATCTAAATAGTATGCCGCCAAATTGCGTTTATCTTGATATTTGTCCTCCAATGCCTCATATATAACTTTATAATTCTCACTTGTGGGGGGTATCCCTGCACACACTGCTAATGCAGGTCCAACTAATTTGGACAACAAATATTGTAATTTGTGGGCATCTGAGAGATCTGTTCTACTATGAACACTGTTTCTAAAAATTTCATAAAAAACAGGCCACTGGCTCAGAGTTCCTGAAAACTGCGGTATTTCCAGAGATGGTAGCTTTACTGAACTTCCTGGGTCATTGTCAGCAGTGTTAGCAGCAGTCTGAGCTGGTGTGCTTATACCTGTTGCAAGGAGTTTAAGCTTTTCCCCTGCATATTTGATATATCCAACCATTTCATCCACCGTGCTCAGGTCAGTAAACGAGACCTTTGATTCAGGTTTGAGGGTCAATTCCAGTATGCTACATCTCTCCGCAAGAGCAATGTACTCTTTGTACCAAACATCTAATGTCCCAATCTTCTTTTTGTAGATTGTTTTATTGGTCTCAGAATTAAGGGATCTACTTACATCATATAAAGCTTGAATGGATATAAATGTTTGCTCCTTTTTTGCTCTTACCACTGTAAGCTCAACTTCAGTCATCTTGCAACGTGCTGACACGCCAACGTGCTTTTCAAAGTCCAATGCATAGGCCGCTGGTTTTTCCAAATCCAAATCCAGAGAACAATTATCCGGTCTAGAAGTAACCAAATGAACGATCCAAACGTCCCTTTTAGATAGATTTAAATAATAACTCCAAAAAGTGGTTTTTATTACTTTTTATTTAATTTCAACAACAAAAAAAAGACAAAATTTTTTAGTGAAAATTGAACAATCAGAAAAACCAAAAAAAAGTTCCACGTAACTGGTGACATGGCGCCGCCTAGCGCAAAACCAGTGAACTAATAAAGGCGGCTTTACACTAGGCGTCGACACCGTGAGAACGGAGGTCTTCCTGGTGGCTGCAGGACAAGGCAGGTTTCTCAGAGTTGCGAGTTTTTTAAAGGAAAATTTAAGAGATCAGATTGAAAAATTTTATTTTTCAGGAAATCAAATCTTGTTGACTTATTATAGGCTTCTTGAGATTTGACCAAAGCAAGTCGCAAATGATCGCTGATTTTATAAATGGTCTTGTACTACCTGTAGCAAGCCTAACTAATCTTAACTATGAATTGCATAGTCACAAACAGACTGATAAAGAAGATGGGACATAAGTCATTCGATTGTGTGTTTTTTATTTATTTTTTTAAGTGGGGTTTAACGTCGCTTTCAACTGCCATGGTCATATCACGACGGGGGTTTTACCCTTCATTCGCAGGAAACTCACAAACCTGCTACTGTGTTAAAGTGTTTGTCAAGTTCATGATTACGGCCCGAATTATGAAACAGATTAACTGATCCTACATTAACTCTGATAGGTTGAAATGGCTTCTGGTGGGATTTTCAAACAATCACTGCGCATTTATATCGGCTATTAAGTGATAGTGGCTTAGATTAACAAATCCTAGATATTTAGGGCGAAATTAATTGACAAATTCTACATCACAAGTCATTGCCAAGCGTCGGTTTTCCCTATCTTACACAGTACGCAATCTATGACTTAGCGCCACAGAGGTATTGCAAAAACTTCTATTATTTCCGCCCTCAATCCTGTTTCATAGTTCGGCTCTTAATCTGTCCATTGGGCAATGACTTTGATTGTTATAGACCTCTCTTTTAAATAAAAGTTCATTTAAAAAGAAAACCTGTCCAGTAACAACTTTCCAATTGGGCTTGAGTTCGTGATATTTTGAGAATGCCAACTCTTGATTTCATTATCTCCCATCATTACTTTGCCTGAAGTGCAAACACTGAGAGTGTTCTACTCTTTCGAATTCGAGAGGGAAAGAAGAATTTACATGAGAAATGGACTCTCTAATCTATAATGTTAATTTTTAGAAGTAATGTCGAATGATTTTTCTTTGTAAATTAAATTTTGAATAAAATACAACAACAAAAAAATCTTGATCATTTTTTATTTTATTTTGCCTACTACATGTACCCAGTGGCGTAGGAAGGGGCGGACAAACCCCCAAAAAAAAATTATTATTCTTTATATTTTTTTACCTACTACATGTACCCAGTGGCGTATAATATGTAGTAAATTTCCAAGAAACCTCTGCAAAATAAATACGATGGAATATACATTAGGCGAGATTACTGGACTATATATATTTAAACAAGTGGTTGTTTATTATTGTTTTACTTAACAATACGTTTATGCTATTAATCTTTTACTTTGACAAGACTAAAAAGAAGAATATGTTTGTTATTTATTTATTTATTTTTTTCTGTTACTCTGCACTCATGGAATGTTCTCGAGTTACTGGACTATATTTAACCAATTAATTGTTTAGGTATTATTGTTTTTACTTAACTATACGTTTATGTGTTATTTAGGCGAGATTTCAGTAAACAGTGGCGGCAGGAACATGCATTAAGCCGGAAAGGAAAATTGGATGTAGTTGATCTATAATTCTATAAATAATAAAAAGTGCAATCCAACAGTCATGGTCAAATTTTATTTACAATAACAAACAAGAATTCGATTATTTTACAACGGGTGACTAGGTCAAGATATTCATTCAATAATATAAACAGTGATCATAATCACACTATAAAAAAGAATAATTTCAAGATTTCCTCAATGAGGATGAAACATATTGAAGAGTTTAAGCCGTCGAAATTAGCGTTACGTTAGTTGAACCTCTGTAACGTTAATCGACGAAAAGTCGTTTCTGGATAAACGCGCGAATTTTCGAGTCTTACTTTTTGCCTTTATTTGAAGGAAAAGAAAGTGACGCTAATTGTATGGAGTCACCGCACTAGGCTTGCACGCAGGGTGACCTGGGTTCGATCCGCAGCAGGTCAGGACTTTTTCTACTCTGTATAGTCCAGGGGTCGGCAGTTAAATTGTGTCCGGATTCGGATTAACATGAGAAAAATCTCCGCGGTCCGGATTAATAAAACAGGCTGGCGAGGTTATAACTCCTGGAGTAAAGATATATGAGGTGGAGGTTATAAGCTATCTCGTGACTTCATACTATCAGGTACCTGTCCAGCACATGTCTGGCGAGGTTATATCTCCTGGAGTGAAGATATATGAGGTAGAGGTTATAAGCTATCTCATGACCTCATACTATCAGGTACCTGTCCAGCACATGTCTGGCGAGGTTATAACTCCTGGAGTGAAGATATATGAGGTGGAGGTTATATGCTATCTCGCAGCGCAGATCATATTGTGGTAGACAAGGTTTGGCTACCAGTGCTCTCTTATAGAAACAGACCGCTTGGGAGAGAAGTCCTGAAAAGAAAAGTTTTTTTATCACATTAACCTTTTATTTATTGATTTTATTCCCCATAGGCAAGTGGTTAACGCGCTAGTCTGATAATCCAAGTAGCGTAGGGACGCGTTTGTTCGAATCCCACCCAGTACATGAACTTTTCCTCATTAATTTGAGTTTGTGACCACATAATAATAAGACTCTGAGAGTAAGGTGGTAGAAAATGTTTTGAGCATTAACCTCGCCTGGTGGTTACCTTCCACTAAAGATTATTATAATAGAAAGATATGGAAGGAAAGGATGCTTGGAACAAATAAACCGTACTAAAATGGGATTTATAGAGTCACTCTTTCAGTATCTAAAGAGGTTGAGTTTCTTTACCATACCAATCGTAATAATGTAGCATTAATTATTCTAGAATTGTGCGATAACTTTTCATTATGTACTAGCTAGGGCTTGAGAAAATCCCCTCTTTTTTGTCTGAGGGTGCTGCAGTTCCGCAGCTCCTTAGCACCGGCTGCGTCTATCCCAGACACACGTGGATAGCAAGAACAAAGACTGAAAAGAAGTAATTTAACTGAAGCCGATATCATAGCGTGTAGAATTAAGACGTGTGAAAACCACCCCCGCCGGCCTACATCTTCGCGTCCTAGTATCGCAAAGGAGTCTCCTCTCCTCGTCCCTCAGCCGTATCAAATGTAAAAACATAAATATATCTATGTGGCGTTTCCACACTTCTTAAATCTACACGCAATGCCGATATTCTAGATAGAAGAGTATACCATCTGCGTACTAGAAGGGCCGACCCCACCAGTTATCACTGATTAGGTAGCTCAGTGGTAGCATGTCCCGGTAGCTCAGTGGTAAAGGCGGCACTCTGTGAATCTAGAGGTTCCAGAGGTCGCGGGTTCGAAACCCAGCCGGGACATGACATGTTATCCTCCCAATTTTACCACTTGGGCTTACTGCTAGAAAGATGGGACTTTCACAGTCCTAATCGGGCAGTATAAATAAGGCGATATTATTATTATTATTACAAGGGAACATACAGGGTGTCCCACCAAAGTTGGACACCTCAAATTACTCAGCCCATGAAAGAGTTTTTGAAAAATAAAAAATCCTAGTGTACCTACATGTCATTTAAAAATCGAAAATTGGCACCTGAATTTCTGACTTTTGAACCACCCTGTATAAAAAAAAAATTTCATGACTGAAACCGCATAATTAGGACATGCACCCTAGTATTTTTTTATTTTTCAAAAACTCTTTCAGGGGCCGAGTAATTTGAGGTGTCCAACTTTGGTGGGACACCCTGTATAATTAATGCTCACCCAACTGATGGTACATTCTCCCGGTGTTGTACATCACCTCCTGGGAGAGCTCCGCCCCCCGCCTCTCCTTGTACTGGGACATCCAGGCCAGCGCATGGCTGACGAGGAGGGCTTTCTTCTCCATGAATCTGAGGGACGAGGGGAAAACAAAGAAATTAAGAATTTTATTACATCCGCTAAATTTCTAATATTATTAATAATAATATCGCCTTATTTATACTGCCCGATCAGGACTATTAAAATCACATTGTCCCAGTAGTAAGCCCAAGACATTTTATTATGTAGTAAAAATCCCATATGGGAGGATAACTTGTCATGTCCCGGCTGGGTTTCGAACCCAAGACCTCTGATTCACAGAGTGCCGCCTTTACCACTGAGCTACCGGGACAGACTCGATTATCGGTTTTGGTACAAAATACTCATTTTACCTCACAAGGTATAAGTCCCCCAACAAGGTATAGAGCCAAAAAAATTGCGACTACGCAGGGTTTAGAACCCAGGTCCCGGTGACTACAGGCTGGATACTCACTTGGTGCAGGCTATGTTGGTGTACGAGCAAGCTAGCAGAAGAAGATAGAGCGGGTTCCTGTGGTCTGAATTCTTGGGATAAGAGAACTCGTGATAAGTACTGTATTTACCTGAAAGTATCGTTTTTATTTAAACATTAACTATATTTATTTATTTACACTTTATTAATAGAACATATTATATGTATACAACACAATAACAAATAATTAAAATTTATAATATAATAGAAGGAAAAAATAAAGAAAAAATAAATAATTATATACATAATATATATCCTAACTAAAAGGCGGGGTTATTGCCTTTGGCAATCTCTTCCACCCAACCCTTATAAATAGAAGAATTTGGCAATCTCTTCCACCCAACTATAGAACAAACATGAAGTGTTCAGAGAATTTGTGAAAGGGAATGAACCCGCAATGCTGGCTGCATTCCCCCTCTTAATAGTTACCTGCATTGCCCCTCTGAATAGTTACCGAAAGTTGTAAATTGACATCAGCAATTATTGAAGCCCGCGTCGCACGTCGATGGCACGTTGAATACAACAGAGGCCTGTTCTAGAGACACTTTTTTTTAGGGTTTAACGTCGCTTTCAATTGCGTAGGCATATCACGACGGCGGTGTTACCCTCCATTCGCAGGAAATTCACAAACCTGCTACCCACATTAACCTCACCCAGTCTGGGTTCGGCCGGAATGCCAGCATCACGAAGTCTTCACCGCGCTGGACGTTGTTTAACTTCGGTGATTCTATGAGAACGCGCCATGGACGCTGGCTGAAACAGATTTCTACTCTCCGAATCTCCTGTTCAACTGTCACACAACGCACTCTGATTGGATAATTTGAACGCAATAACCAATCAGAGTGCGTTGTGTGACGGTTGAAACGGAGATTTGGAGAGTGGAGAGTGTTTCTGGAATGGGCTACAGTGACTAAATGAGACCCATTTAGTCACTGAAGTAAAGCAACGTCCAGCGAGGCTAGCACTTGGATGGTTCACCATTCAAATTCGAACCCTCGTGATGCTGGCTATTCCCTGTCCGACTCAGACTGGATGAGGTTAATTTGAGTAGCTGGTTTTTGAATTTCCTGTGAATGGAGGGTAGTAAAAATAATCTTTTTTTTCTGGGTTCGATCCCCAGCGGGGCAGGAATTTTTCTACTCTGTACTTGGATGTTCAGGGTCCACTCATACCTCGTGAGGAAAAATGAGTAGTTACATATATGAGTAACGACCAGTGGCGGCATTACCAGAGTAAAAAGAAATTAATATTAATAGAATATTTCGAAAATATTAGAAATCGGAAGTATTAGAAATTTCTCGGAAGTAAAACATCAAGTGTCCGGTTAATTCTGCCGGTGAGTATAGTACAAAGTAGAAGAGGAAAAGCCTCTTACCTGTGAGAATGCAGTTGTTGGCATACAACACATTGAGGGAAAAGCCTCTTACCTGTGAGAATGCAGTTGTTGGCATACAACACATTGAGGGAAAAGCCTCTTACCTGTGAGAATGGAGTTGTTGGCATACAGCACATTGAGAAAAGTCTCTTACCTGTGAGAATGCAGTTGTTGGCATACAGCACATTGAGGGAAAAGCCTCTTACCTGTGAGAATGCAGTTGTTGGCATACAACACATTGAGGGAAAAGCCTCTTACCTGTGAGAATGCAGTTGTTGGCATACAGAACGTTGAGGGAAAAGCCTCTTACCTGTGAGAATGCAGTTGTTGGCATACAGCACATTGAGGGAAAAGCCTCTTACCTGTAAGAATACAGTTGTTGGCGTACAACACATTGAGGGAAAAGCCTCTTACCTGTGAGAATGCAGTTGTTGGCATACAGAACATTGAGGGAAAAGCCTCTTACCTGTGAGAATGCAGTTGTTGGCATACAACACATTGAGGGAAAAGCCTCTTACCTGTGAGAATGCAGTTGTTGGCATACAGAACATTGAGGGAGAAGCCTCTTACCTGTGAGAATGCAGTTGTTGGCATACAACACATTGAGGGAAAAGCCTCTTACCTGTGAGAATGCAGTTGTTGGCATACAGAACATTGAGGGAAAAGCCTCTTACCTGTGAGAATGCAGTTGTTGGCATACAGAACATTGAGGGAAAAGCCTCTTACCTGTGAGAATGCAGTTGTTGGCATACAGAACATTGAGGGAAAAGCCTCTTACCTGTGAGAATGCAGTTGTTGGCATACAACACATTGAGGGAAAAGCCTCTTACCTGTGAGAATGCAGTTGTTGGCATACAGCACATTGAGGGAAAAGCCTCTTACCTGTGAGAATGCAGTTGTTGGCATACAACACATTGAGGGCGAAGCCTCTTACCTGTGAGAATGCAGTTGTTGGCATACAGAACGTTGAGAAAAGCCTCTTACCTGTGAGAATGCAGTTGTTGGCATACAGCACATTGAGGGAAAAGCTTCTTTTTTTTTACTTATTTTGTCATTTGTTTGTTTTGTTTTTATTTTTTTCTTTTTTTTCCCTTTCTATTCATAATTTTATACTGTTGCCTGTTTGTCCTCCTAATAAAGCTTTAAAAAAAATAAAATAAAAAAAAAAAAAAAAAAGCCTCTTACCTGTGAGAATGCAGTTGTTGGCATACAACACATTGAGGGCGAAGTTGTCCGGGTTGGTCTTGAAGGTGCGCATGGTGTTGCGGAAAATGTGAGAGTCTTCCACCCGTATCATGATCAGGTTCACCAGATTGAACACCGCCTGGGAGTGCGAATGAAAATCAGAATCTATTTTTTAATATTTAAAAAAAAAAGAAAAGAAAAAAAAGATGAGTGTTTCACAGCCTTTTTTATTTCGTAGCCATGAAACAGGAGCTACTGTAGACGCTTGTGGTCTGTGTTGTAGCCTGTCCATCCCGTAGTATGCCTCCCCTCTGATGGGCGAGAAGGGACACAATACTTCCCATTTAGGTGCTGGGTCAACACGAGCGCACCGGAAGGTATCCCTTACAAACAACTGTGACCAAATTTTTATTACAAATTTTTGTCGGCGCGGGGGTTCGAACCCGGGACCTTCCGCATGGCAAGCGAGTGCTTAACCACTGAGCTATTTGTTATATATCTGGCTCGATTTTTAATTTTGTTGAAGGAAACACTACCACCTGGGTGCATGTCCGTACAATGAACAAATGGTAACTTCTCGTCATCATGTAATTTCTCGCCAGCCTCCGTGGCGTAACGGTTGTGACTACTGCCCGTAGTCCAGAGATCCTGAGTTCGATTCCCGGTTGGAGCAGACTTTTCGCACAGAAAATTCTGTTCCCTCCGAACATGTGAGGCTGGCGATTCCGGCCCTACCTAACCAGGCTGGGTGAGGTTAATGTGGGTAGCTGGTGCGATTCTCAGCGAATGGAGGGTAAAACCCCCGTCCTGTCTACCTCAAGTTAGGACGTTAAAACCAAATAGAATCAATCAATGGACATGAAAGGAGCCTAGACATTGGATCTGGGCGTCCATATAATCCTCTCACCACCATGATTTAGGTATCAATACCTATCTCACGGACACGGAATTATTATTATTATTTTAATTTTGTTGAAGGAAACACTACCACATGGGTGCATGTCCGTACAATTAACAAATGGTAAGTTCTCGTCATCATGTTGTCAAGAGAAACTGATAGAACCGTTGAATAGACGGAGAAAATAAAGACATATACGAGGCATGCATTCAGTTCCTAGAAGAGAAATATAGTGAAAAGTTTCCATCCCGAGTATATGAAGTCATAGAAGATCTTCTGGATGCAATATTATAGTTCCCAAATTTTCTACCTTGGTTCAACGAGGGGTTGTTTTTAGTGGGTTCGCCAAATCCCATTCTCCCCGATCTCATAGTTGGTAAGGCCTTTCTCGATAGCTGGGACTTAGGGGTGTAGATACATATCACTATGTGTTTATACTCCGTGGTTCTTGTTCTTGGGTTCGGTTTTGTTCGCTATTTGCGTATCGGGTTCACTGTTTCCTTGGAAATTTTTTCCCCTCGTAAAAAAAAGAGCAATAATTGGAAACACTGTAATCAACTTATTTGAGCATTTTAACTTGCAAAAAAAGCAATTGAAAGAAATCAACGAAACAAGCACTCAATGTGTTAAAGTTACCTTGGAGTCGAGATACTTGAGCATGATGGGACGGAAGAGATTCTACGAGAAAGATTATGCTAGAGTGGCACTCAATGTGTTAAAGTTATCTTGGAGTTGATATACTTGAGCATGATGGGACGGAAGAGATTCTATGAGAAAGATTACGCTAGAGTGGCACTCAATAGGGGTATATTTCTTTGGGATAAATTTTTTTTCCAGGTTCGATATTTCTAAATATTTCCATTTTATTCCAAGGTCAACTTCACCACATTCGTGAAAGAGAAATGCGTTTCGATACTTTTAAAGATAAACAATGGACTTAACCTATAAAAGAACTGGAAGCAAGAAATTTCTACTTCCATTTTGGTTAACCAAACTGGAAGAAGGAAGAGGAAAAATTTCCTCTTCCAAAAGAAAAAGAAAAATGTCCCATCAAAAGAAAAATGAAAAAAAAAAAGAAAAATGACTTCCAGTTTGGTTAACTTTGGTTAGAAAAAAAAATACGACTAGTGTGTTAAAGTTACCTTGGAGTCAAGATACTTGAGCATGATGGGACGGAAGAGGTTGTAGCAGCGGTCTATATGTCCGGTGCTGTACAGTACAAGGGCGGCTTCCAGAGTGAACTGGTCCACGCCAGGAATGGAATCACCCTGGAATAGCGGGGAGCCGAATATCTGTGAAGATAAACGAGCTTGTTATAATTTTATTTATTTACACTTTATTAATAGGACATATTTTATCTATACAACACAAATAATTACAAATTAAAATCAATATTATAGGAAAAAAAAAAAAAAAATATATACATAATATATGTCCTAACTAAAGGGCGGGGTTATTGAATGTTGAGAATGTTGCCCTCTCAACAGAATGTTGAGATCCACAAATAACTATTGTAAGTTTGATATTTGAGAAGTAGTTTTATGTTTTGTAAAAAAAAAAAATATGAAAAAAATTGAAATCGGAGCAAAAAAATATTATTTTTTTTTACAAAAACGAAGACAATACTTTCGATTTCTAATATTAGAAATTTCTCGGAAGTAAAATATACAGTCGCGAAATACAAGGTGAAACAGTTTTGGACTTTCCAGCCTACCAGCTCCGCCCCTGATCAGATTTTTGAAATTTTTAAATGATATACTCACCTGTACGATAATATCCAGCATAGGTGTGAAATCGTTGTTCTTGGTCGCTATCTCCATGGCATGCTTATAGAGACCTAATATATCTTGTTGGTTCACGGGGGGCTCGGCAGTAAAACTGAAAATAAAATACACTGGTGTGACACCAATCAACTTTCCCTATCGCCCGAAAATACGTCAAATTCCGCCACTGGTGACTCATCGGTAAGTGGTGTGGCACCAATTTTTTTTCCTAATCACCCGAAAATAAGTCAAATTCCACCACTGGTGACTCAACGGTAACAGTTAAAAGTTATCATGCTTGTGTTAATCGCTTTCGGGATATCACAACTAATCAAACTCGCTTTACTAAATCTACGCTGACACCGCGGTGTCAGCGTAGATCGCGGGACTTGAACCACCGACCTCCAGGTTACATGTCCACCGCCTTATCGATCAAACTACTGAGCTCGGTAACAGTTAGCTAATAATTAATATCAAATTCAAAATGAGCACCTCAAAATCATTGGATTTTATATGTCACAGCCTCCCATCTAAGATGAATAGTAAAAAAGTTAGTCCAAGCGAGACCCCAACAAAATGCCGGTAAATTGGGGCAGGTTTTTTACTCTTTAAGGAAATTACTTTCTATGTAAGGTAATTAGTTTTTTTTTCCATCATATTTGTGTTTATCACTTTCGTGATGTCACAACTACTCAAACTCGCTTTGCTAAATTTTTTCTGAAACCGGGACTTGAACCACCGACCTCCAGGTTACAAGTTCGCCGCCTTATCCATGAAGCTACTGAGGTCGGTATGTAAGGTAATTTCTATGTAAGGTAATTACTTCCTATGTAAGGTAATCACTTTCTATGTAAGGTAGTTACTTTCTATGTAAGGTAATTACTTTCTATGTAAGGTAATCAGTTTCTATTTAAGGTAAAAGAAAGTAAAAATAAAAAGTTACCCCACCTGGCTCTGTTGTCCAGGACAGAGTGTTTGCTGACCCCTCTCATGGTGGCTACTGTGTCTATTTTCTTCTGGACCCTTGACCTCGTCAGCACTACCTTCGCCTCTTGTGAGTTCTTCACCTGTAAGCAAATTTTAAATTATCCACAAGGTTTAACCAGAAGTAATAATTATAACCTTCACCTGTAAGGAAATTTTATTCTTAAATTATCCACAAGGTTTATCCAGAAGTAATAATTATAACCTTCACCTGTAAAGAAATTTTATTCTTAAATTATCCACAAGGTTTATCCAGAAGTAATAATAATTATAACCTTCACCTGTAAGGAAATTTTATTCTTAAATTATCCACAAGGTTTAACCAGAAGTAGTAATAATAACAACAACACTCTTTGGTCCTACCTCTTTGACAAGAAGTTGTACGGATGCTCCCCACGGCCGAGGGTTTCGAAAGCCAAGGACATGAAAAAATTCTTCTATATGTGTACAAAATTTCGTTGAAATCTACAGATTGATATAGACAACTTACTTTTGGGACTCCGTTGTGGCCGCTTACATTCGAAAGCATGGTTAGATTATTTTACGAGGTACTGGCTCTACCCCAGGATTTAGCGTAATAATAATAAATCATTTGTTTTCTTTTTTTTTATGTATACAGAGGACCCATCCTACAACTTTTGGTACTCCGTTGTGGCCGCTTACATTCGAAAGCATGGTTAGATTATTTTACGAGGTATTGGCTCTACCCCAGGGTTTAGGGTAATAATAATAAATCATTTGTTTTTTTTAAACATTTTTTTTTATTTATTATCAATATTGGATTTTTACAAAGGTTCTTTTCCTAAAAAAAAATATTTTTCTTTTTTTTATGTATACAGAGGACCCATCCTAAGCCATTTTTATTTGGCTTCTAAGATGAGGTTTAGGCCTCCGTTGTGTCCGCGCACTTATTATTATAGCACCAATTATCACACCGACCTCTATTTAGATCTATTGTGACCAATATTGTCCGCGCACTTACTCGAATACAGTTCTGACTCAACAGGAGTCTCAGAAGCGAGAAGAACTCGTCCTGACGCACATAGCTCTGGCCCGTCTTCGTCATCAGCACAAGCTGATCGAGCAGCAGAGGCGCGCTGATCCGGTCATTCGCATCCGTGAGCTGACCGCTCGAGAACAGCTCCTCCTTCCAAGAGGTGATGGGCGGGGTCGATTCGGTCTTCACCGCGCGGGGCGGCTTCTAGATTTCGGCGTTCTGGTTTTCTCCCGAGGTGTCTTGCGCTGTTTTTTGATCGCGCTTGGCGAGTGCGACTCCCGACCGTCTGTCTCCTGAGATGGTAGATCCTCGTCACCGTCATCTGATGGAGATGTTTTTTTTATATATAAAGAAATAATAATAATATGATTTCAGAACTAACGAATAGGACTGAATTGTCCCTTCTAATGTATCAAATGTAAAAATAAATGTTCATGTTCATCATCATAGGGTGGCGTCATCGTGAACGATGGTGGAGGAATGAGTCAGCACTTCTACCACTGTCTATACAAAGAGGCTTAATAATTGACAAGGGCCCCCAGAACCAAGCCAATGCTGGTCTACTCCCTGTTTATAGTCCCCCAGCCAGACTGCTGGTCTACTCCCTGTCAGCCAGACTTAATATATGATAATTCAATTATTTTTTTAATTCAAAACAAAAATTCAAAAAATAATAATATTTGAATTCAAAATAAACGAATAGGACTGAATTGTATCAAATGTAAAAATAAAAATAAATGTTCATGTTATAATAATAATAAAAATATTAATAACACTCTTTAGTGGAAGCTAACCACTTGGCGAGGTTAATGCTCAAAGCATTTTCTACCGCCTAACCCTCAGAGTCTTATTATTATTAATGTGGTCACAAACTCAAATTAATGAGGAAAAATGCATGCACTGGGTGGGATTCGAACCAACGGATCCCTACGCTCCCTGGATTACCCAACTAGAGCATTTAACTGGGTTTACTAAATTTTTGTCCAACTACGTACTCGGTTTTATATTAGTTGCTTGTACAGAAATAATAATAATATCGCCTTATTTATACAACCCGATTAGGATTAGTGAGTCCCATTATACCAGCAGAAAGTTCAAGACGTTTTATTATTTGGTCAAAATCCCAAATGGGAGGATAAATTGTCATGTCCCGGCTGGGTTTTGGAACCCGCGACTTTGGGAATAGCAGACTGATGCCTTGACCAATGAGCTACCCAAACTGAGGTTAATGTGGGTACCTGGTACGATTCCCAACGAATGGAGTGTAAAACCCCCGTCCTAACTGTCTCAAATCAGGACGTTTAAACCAAATAGAATCAATGGACATGAAAGGAGCATAGCCATTGGATCTGGGCGTCCATTTAATCCCTTCACCACCGTGATATATGTAAGTATTTGTGAGTATCTCACGGACACAAAATTATTATACCGGTACAGAGAAAGGTTTCGCTAGCATGGCTAGCATGGACGGGGGTCCATAATATTAGTTAAGTTTAAAAAGCTTTTATATTTGTTTTAATCACTTTGGTGATATCACAACTACTCAAACTCGCTGTACGAAATCTACGCTGAAACCGGGATTTGAACCACCGACCTCCAGGTTACAAGTCCGCCGCCTTATCGATCAAGGTACTGAGGTCGGTCCATAATATTAGTTGCTCATTTATTTACACTTTATTAATAGGACATATTATATACAACACAAATCATTACAAATTAAAATACAATATAATAGAAGAAAAAAATAAAGAAAAAATAAATAGATATATACATAATATATGTTCTAATTAAAGGGCGGGGTTATTGCCTTTGGCAATCTCTTATTATTATTATTATAGAAAGCTTTATTAGGTAGAACAAAAAATATATACAGTAGAATACAATGAAATATAAAGAAAAATAAAAAGATTAAGCAATTATACAAGAAAAAAAAAGAGAATGAAATTAATGTCCTACCTAAAGGGCGGGGTTATTGCCTGTGGCAATCTCTTCCACCCAACCCAAATATTAGTTGCTTGTACAGAAAGGTTCGTCCACACCTACCCGCCTGGACGGCAAACTGTCGCAGCACGTCCACAGCCTCGTCCACACGACCCTCCCTCATGTAGATGTCGGAGAGGTGACGCCTGATGTCCAGGTAGAGGGGCACCTGCTCCAGCACTCGTCTGTACGCGGCCTTGCACTCCTCCATGAAGCCTGGAACCATTTTTTTAAAAAACATAATACTCTTTATTTATTTTAATTTTACATAGTATACATTAAATATAGTGAGTTTATGAGGTACTATTACCCTATTTGTGTCTGTCCCGGTAGCTCAGTGGTAAAGGCGACACTCTGTGAATCCAAGGACTCCAGAGGTCGTGGGTTCGAAACCCAGCCGGGACATGACAAGTTATTCTCCCATTTGGGATTTTTACCACGTAATAATATGTCTTGGGCTTACTGCTGGAATAATGGGACTTTAATAGTCTTAATCGGGCAGTATAAATAAGGCGATATTATTATTATTATTATTATTTGTTATGGGTTGTGTTGTACCTCATTTATAATATACAATAAAATTTAAGAGTTAAAAAAAAGAAATATTTATATATACAGACTTGATGAAAACCATAGGAGACTTGATGTAACAGACTTGATGTAAACCATAGGAGAGCAATTTTTTTTATTACTTTACAGACTTCGTGTCACACGATTTTCCTTATTCCCGAAAAAAAGAAGTCGAATTCTGGCACTGCTGACTCAACGGAACAGATAGAAAAAAATTAGATAGTATATTTATTTATTTATTTATTTGTAGTAAAAATTAAAAAAAATTGTATTTATTTGTCGTAAAAATTAAATTGGATAGAAAAAATATTAATTATCATATTTTAGGAATGGGAACAGGACCAAAAGCCACTGGTGACTTATAGGTAACAACTAGCTAAAAATAAATGTCAAATTCGTAATCAGCACCTCAAAATCATTGGATTTCATATTGTAATCGGAATAATGGATAGACGCAATAGGCTTTGTTTCGACTGAACTTGTGAGAGAGGGCGACCAGGGGCGGGCTGACGTCAAGAGGTGTTCACTAGGGATCGATGAGCGAGACTCCTGAGAGCGATGGTGTGACTCGGGAGTACTAACTGACTTGTCCCTCTTTTCTTAGGTTTATATACGAGTGTTTATCGATGGTACATTCCACATTCCTTGATAGACTTGCTCCTATGATCTGATTATTGTATTATCAGATCATATGAGTTATCTTCAGATTAAGTGGTTCATGTATCATGTTTTGGCAAGGTGTCACTGTTATCTTCCATAGTCTTTATCTGAAGCCTATGGAATTTCTTACACTGATGTTATTCGCGGATGGCAGTGTTACTGTCCCTATGACACCTCCCCAAGTAACGCGAGCTTTGCCCCTAAAGCGACCTGACCGACCTCCTCACTTTGTCTCTATATTTATTGTTTACATTTTAGTTAATTTACATACATGGGTTTAATATAATGAACATTATTATACATGGTAATTTAAATTTTATCGGTGCAGGTGGGCCCTAGTCCGTCCTTTCTCTGCTTGTCGGTGTCTGTCGTGTTGTTGCTGCCGCTGGTGCTGTGTCGGAGCAGCTTGTTTCGTCTGGAGGTGTGTGCGTGTGTGTTTCTCGGAGGGTCACCCTTGCTTGTAATTTTCTGTGACGTTTTCTCGGTGTTTTTGTCTTAACTTCTGGTGGGCTGTGTCCATTGCGGTGCGGTTATTCTGTTGGGATTCGCCTGAAATTCTGCAGGCGAGGGGTTCCGTTGTTCCCTCCCGTGTTCTTTTTTGTATTTCTCGGTGTTTCTTCCCTATGAGTCATGGCTTTTGTCTGGAATTGGTTGGGTGTTCCGGTGGATTTTAGGCTAAATGTTGTTGAGCCGGAGTCAGATGTTATAGTTGATGTGGCCAATGGGTGGAAGTGGGGTTTGACTGCCGGGCCGGTTGGTGGTGTTGGTGTTGTTTCGCCGCAACGGGTTGTTATTGTCGTTGTTGCTTGTGCTGTATGGTGCCAGATGGGAGTTGGTCTTCTCGTTCCTTCACTAGTGTTTTTTCCTGAGTAGGGTGACCATCTTACACACTACCTCCATCCGTTCATGTGCTCTGCTGTCCTTCTTGTTCTTACTGTATGAGTTGTAATTGCTTTTCCGTGACTCGTACAGGCGGTGGTGGGGCTGGGGATTGTTGTTGCTTTGTAGTATTTGGACTAGGGCTTCCCTTTTCTGTATAATCAACAATTATGAAGATAACATGAGAACAAAAATTATATTGTTTTACTCAACTAAATATAAGCAGTATAGGCATATTATAAATTGTGAACAATGTATTATTTTATAGATATCTTTTGTGGTGCATAATATATTGTAAATCTTAGGTATTATAGATCTTAACTATTATAAACTATTATAAATAATATAAATCTTAACTGTGGTGCATAATATATTGTAAATCTTAGATATTATAAATCTTAATTATTATAAATATTATAAATCTTAACTGTGGTGCATAATATTATAAATCCATAATTTTTATGAATAAGGTATCGAAAAACATTATTAGCTATACGGTATTTTAAACATTGTATCAATTACTTACTATGTACTGCAAACTCTATCTATAATATAACCTTCGGGTTTACATAACATAATTATAACATAAGATTCAAGTATAATATTCAAAATTACATAAATATATTCTTATTATCTCACTGTACCTGATTTAAATTAGATACTTCTTAATGCGTTTTTTTTTTTTTTTCTTAGGGATTGTCTGACAATTATCTTTTTTGTAAAAGCTCTTCTTGTCTCGCGATTTACTTTATTCGCTGGTCCATGCAGTCAATCCTTTCGTTCATTCGTATTCACACATTCGTTCTGTCACATGCATACCTTGTGTTCCCGGGCCCTGGGAAGCACTGGAGAATTTACTGAAACCATTCATTCTAGTTAATAAGGATACATTCATACTTTTGGAAGGGTGTCTGAAGGAAGGTTTAAAATGGGGGAAGTCGTTACTGCGTTCAAACGTTGACCAGTTTTAGAGTTTCTTTCGGACAAGAAAAGTTCAGATCTATATCCCATGAGCCTAAGGTATGGGTTAGGGTTCCCAGTGTTTGTTTGTTGTTTCGGGCGCCAGGGCTGTTAGCCCGGTATCGGGGACCAACCCCGATTATGAACCTGTATATATACTTACCGTTATTCTCTAGAGTTGTCTTCGTAGAATGGCTTTAATCTTTCTATGTGAACTACATCTTTAAAGTTTTTCTTACTACTAAGTTTGCCTTCAACTTCGTAGTTCACATCTGATACCACTCTTGTGATTGTCAGTGGCCCGTAGTATTTCGGGTCTAACTTGTCCGTTCGGCCTACTTTTCTTGCCGGGTTGTACAACATAACCTTGTCATGTACTTTGAACTTGGTGTCGGATCTTTTCTTGTCGAAATATTGTTTAATCGTTTTTTGTGCTGATTCTAGATTACTCGCGGCTTTTTCTCGCCATTCTTTTATCTTAGTGATTCTTTTATCTTGTGTTTCTGGGTCAGTGTTGGACAGTGCTACGTCTAAGGGAAGTGTGGCCTGTCGTCCGTACACTAGTTCGAAGGGTGAGTATTTCGTGCTTTTGTTCGTGCTGGTGTTGTACGCGAACAAAACTGATGGTAAGCTCTGGTTCCAGTCCTTCTGATCGCTGGAAGTGTAGGCTGCGAGCATGTTGGTTAGGCTTGCGTGGAATCTTTCCACTACGCCTTGTGAAGCTGGGTGATAGGCTGTAGAAAATGATTGAAATGCGCCTATCTGTTCCATTAGATTGGAGATAACTTTCGATCGGAATTGACTTCCTCTGTCGCAGCTTAATTTCTTGAATGCTCCGTGTCTTGTTATTATTTCGTATAAAAAGGTGGCTACTTCTTCGGCTGTGGCGGCTTGTACAGCCTTTGCTTCTGCGTATCTGGTCGCGAAATCTACACACGTGATTATGTACTTACTTTTGTCGAAGGCTCTTACGAATGGTCCGACTATGTCTATGCATATGTGTTCGAATGGTTGACTTGGGGCTTTGATGGGCTGCAAGAGGCCGTTGGGGTGTTTGTTTGATCCTCGTTTCATATGCTGACAGTCGGGACATGACCTGACGTATTCTTCTATGTCGTTATACATGTTTTCCCAGAAATAACGTGTTTTTAATTTCAGCATGCATTTATCTCTTCCTAGGTGTGCTCCTGTGAGTGGGGAGTCGTGGACGCTATTCAGAATTTCGGGTCTAAGGTTGCGCGGTATTACTGTCACTTTGTAACTTTGACCGTTATGGTTTATATTTTTATATAGAATGCCTTTTTCTAGGATGTACCTTCTGACCTTTCTTCTGATGTTTCTTTTTGCTTCTGGATTATTAAAGGCTTTTATAATTTCTGCTAGTTCTGGGTCTTGCATCTGCAGGTTATCCATATTTTCTAATCTGATGTTAAAACATGGAATTTCCTCCTCTTCTATGTTGTACAACAGGCTGTCTGTTGGTGTTCTGCTTAGGGCATCCGCTGCCGTGTTCAGCTTTCCTGCCTTGTGCACTACGTCGAAGTCAAATTCGCTTAATCTAAGTACGAATCTCATGAGTCTTGATGATGGGTTCTTGATATTGTTCCAATACCGTAGACTGGCATGGTCCGTGATTACTGTGAACTTGGTTCCCCACAGGTAATTTCTGAATACTGTGGTTCCGAAAACTAGTGCGAGCATTTCTTTCTCTGTTGTGAAATATTTCAGTTCTGCTCCCCTTAAATTCCGTGATGCATATGCCACGACGTTCCCTGTGCCTGCCTTGTCGTTGGGGCCTCTTTGTTGAATAATAGCTCCAACACCATAGTCTGATGCGTCGATGACCAATTCTGTTTCCAGGGCAGGATTGAAGTGGCGTAGAACTGGTGCTGTGAGGAGCTTTTCCTTTATGAGTTGGAATTCTTTTTCGTGCTCCGTTTTCCACTGGAACTTAGCATTCTTCTTCGTGAGTTCCTGTAGGTTTTTGGTTAGTTGTGCGTACTGTGGAATAAACATTCGGTAATAATTAGATAGTCCTAACCAACTTCGAACTTGTTTGACTGTTTTTGGTCTGGGGAAGAGCTTAACGCTTCTTAGCTTTTCTTCGTCGGGAGCTATGCCTTCTGCTGAGACCATATGTCCCAATACTTTGATTAAGTTCTTTCCGAACATACATTTTTCTGGTTTAACTTTTAGATTTACCTCTCTTAATCTCTGAAACACTTTTCTTAGGCTAATTAGGTGAGATTCAAAATCTGAATCTGCCACTAGCCAGTCGTCTACGTACACTAACACGGTGTTCCATAAGAGTCCTTTGACTGCGTCGTACATCGCCTTTTGACATATACTAGGGCTAGATTTCAGGCCGAAAGGGAGTACGTTATATTCGTGCAGCGCGTTACTGGTGGCAAAAGCTGTCTTATGTTTGTCTTCCTCTGCTAATGGAATTTGCCAGAAACAATTTTTCAAATCTAAACACGTGAAAAATTTAGCTCCATTCAGGTGGTTTAAGAAATCGTCTGTTCTCGGCATCGGAAATTTGTAGTCGGTTACCTTTTTGTTCAGCAATCTGTAATCAACGCAAAATCTGGGATCCTTGTTAGACTTTTTAACCAATACTACGGGTGCTGAATATGGGGATTGAGATTCTCTTATGACTCCAGCTGTTAACATTTTGTTGACATGGCTCTCGATTAATTCCCTTTCTTTATGTGCTGTTCTATATGGAGGACGCGCCACTGGTATGTCGTCCTCGAGTAAAATTCTGGCCGGGGGTACTCTGGCGTTCCCCGCTGGAATTTCATGTTCTGCGGAAAAAATATCTACATACTCGGTTAATAATTTCTTAAGTTGTAATCTTTGTGTCTTATTAAGGTTATCTGCTATGTTGAACTTGATTGTGCTATTCACCTTATTGTTTACACTTGTATTATGGTCTAGTTCAGATGATACTAACAAAGTATTACTGTATATCCTATTGTTCTGAGTATAGATATCGGCGGTAACCTTGCGATAATCCTGAGTGTATACTATTTTATTGTTATGATAAATAATGCTGACTTTGTATTTTACTAGAAAGTCTGTGCCAAGGACAATGCAAGGTGTGAAATTTCTGATTACGTAGAAATCTTGAATAAGATAGTCTGAATTTTTATCAATGAAAAACTTTAATCTCGCGATACCTGACACGGTCATTTTTTCGTTGTTTGCTGCAATGACTTTCCTTATATTACAGTTTCGGACATTTTTGGGGTTAACCAAACTTTGATCGATAATTGAAATTGCACTCCCAGAGTCTAGAATAGCCCTGTGAGTGTTGTCGCCTTCGAATATTTTAATGGTAGTTAGGCCTGTTGGTTTTGGTCCGACCAGGCTGTAGCTGGGGGATTTAAGGTACTTCGTGGCTCGTTTACCCCTCCTTGATGAGCCACGACCCCGTTTCCCGAACGTTTTGTTGTTTGACCAAAGTTTTTTCTAGTTCTACAAAATCTTGCTAAGTGTCCTATTTTATGACAGTTAAAACACGTGGGTCGACCGTCTCCAGTTCGACCATTATCCCTGTACCTGGGTTGAAATGGGCGTTTCTGTGAATAATTCGATTCTAAATTTCTAAGTCTCTCTAGGATTTCGTCCTGTCGGTTTTTGTCATAGTTATTTTGTTTATTATGATTTATGAAGTTACATTGATTAAGTTCTACCTCTGTATTTCGAATGTCGACCATTCGGTTTACCCCGTTTATTTTCTTGATATTGTCTATCACTTGAACTAAAGTGTCGTCACCTCTTAACATGACTGTTTTCAGCATATCTAGGGGTAAGCCATCCAGTAGAAATTCTTTAATTCTATCGGACGGCATAAGCGGATCTATTTTTGAACATAAGGTTAAAATGTCCTGGATATATGCCATTGTTGGTTCATCGTCTGTTTTGAATTTCCTACTTTTAAGTTTTATTAATAAAATCCGTTTTTCTATATCTTCTTCGAAAGCTGTTTTGATCAATGTTACTACGTCTTCCCAAGTATGGTGTTCTTTAATGTTATAATTGTACCAGTCCGACGCAGGTCCTTCGAGGTAACATGGAAGAACTGTTTTTCTAATGTTTCCAACCCACCCGTTTACTTGACACGCTAACCTGTATTTTTCAAGAAAATCGCTAATATTTTCACCGAATTTAGCTGAAAATGTAATTGGTTTTAACGTGGGAGTTTTCGGTTTTAAAATTGGGTCTTGGTGTACTATGTTTTGTGTTACTGGGCATGTTATACTTGCTGGACCTGAACATGACGTACTCTGTTCTGTTAGGTGGCGAGTGTTATCCAGGCTCACTAGTGGTGCTGTGTTTGATGACTGTGCAGTGGTGGTCGTTGATGTGGGAGTAGATGTTATGTTTAAAAAACTTTTTGTATTTAGGGTTTCTCGGTAGCTTATGTATTTTTGTAAAAGTTCTTTGAATCTGTCTGAAAGTGATTTAAGCAATATCTTCTGTTCTTGCGAACATTCCGGAAATTTACTTATTCGAGATTTGTAATGTAAGTATCTCGTCTCGATTTGTCTGTAATTTGTTGATCCGTCAGCGAGTCCTTCAAAGAGTGTATTCAAATTATCTAGTCCCCTTTCTATTCTTTCTAACTCCGCCTCCAAATTTGGTAGTTGTTCTGGGGCCAACTGGGCGACCTCTTTGTTTTTATTTTTACTGAGCATTCGACGAAGGTCGTCGAGTTTTTCTGTGCCTTTTAGGGTTTCCCCTCTTAAAGCTAGCTCGTATTGTACCTCTTCCATGGTTAGTGTATAAATATCGAAAATTAGTTTAGCCATTTTAAATTACTGTTAATAAAACGAAAGGTCAACAAATTCAGTCTTCTAGTCTATAGGCAGGGGTCACAACGTTATGTCAACAAAAATCTGGTTTGTCTATAAAATCACTATGAAAACTAACGTGTACTTACCTAATAGATGAAGGATTCTGGGTTCTGTAATCGGAATAATGGATAGACGCAATAGGCTTTGTTTCGACTGAACTTGTGAGAGAGGGCGACCAGGGGCGGGCTGACGTCAAGAGGTGTTCACTAGGGATCGATGAGCGAGACTCCTGAGAGCGATGGTGTGACTCGGGAGTACTAACTGACTTGTCCCTCTTTTCTTAGGTTTATATACGAGTGTTTATCGATGGTACATTCCACATTCCTTGATAGACTTGCTCCTATGATCTGATTATTGTATTATCAGATCATATGAGTTATCTTCAGATTAAGTGGTTCATGTATCATGTTTTGGCAAGGTGTCACTGTTATCTTCCATAGTCTTTATCTGAAGCCTATGGAATTTCTTACACTGATGTTATTCGCGGATGGCAGTGTTACTGTCCCTATGTCATAGGGACAGTAACACTGCCATCCGCGAATAACATCAGTGTAAGAAATTCCATAGGCTTCAGATAAAGACTATGGAAGATAACAGTGACACCTTGCCAAAACATGATACATGAACCACTTAATCTGAAGATAACTCATATGATCTGATAATACAATAATCAGATCATAGGAGCAAGTCTATCAAGGAATGTGGAATGTACCATCGATAAACACTCGTATATAAACCTAAGAAAAGAGGGACAAGTCAGTTAGTACTCCCGAGTCACACCATCGCTCTCAGGAGTCTCGCTCATCGATCCCTAGTGAACACCTCTTGACGTCAGCCCGCCCCTGGTCGCCCTCTCTCACAAGTTCAGTCGAAACAAAGCCTATTGCGTCTATCCATTATTCCGATTACACTATTGTGGCTGACGTCAAGAGGTGTTCACTAGGGATCGATGAGCGAGACTCCTGAGAGCGATGGTGTGACTCGGGAGTACTAACTGACTTGTCCCTCTTTTCTTAGGTTTATATACGAGTGTTTATCGATGGTACATTCCACATTCCTTGATAGACTTGCTCCTATGATCTGATTATTGTATTATCAGATCATATGAGTTATCTTCAGATTAAGTGGTTCATGTATCATGTTTTGGCAAGGTGTCACTGTTATCTTCCATAGTCTTTATCTGAAGCCTATGGAATTTCTTACACTGATGTTATTCGCGGATGGCAGTGTTACTGTCCCTATGACAATATGTCACAACCAACATTTAGGATGAATAATAAAAAAGTTAGTCCAAGCGGGTCCCCCCCCCAAAATATCGGTAAATTCATACCGAGGCCCAAAAAAGTTTAGAATCTACCTAGAAATTAGCAAATTAATGCTTGAAATATGCAACAAATCAATTTAGAATTTTAAAAATATGAAAAAATTGAAATCGGAGCAAAAAAATATTTTTTAAAACAAAAACAAACACAATTCTTCCAATTTCTAATATTAGAGATTTCTCGGAAGTGTTGTGTCGATCATAACTACTTAAAATCTAATATTATTACTATATAAATCTTTATTAGGTAAAGACAGAGTACAATATTTACAGTAGGTACAATACAATGACATTATAAAGAAAAAATAAATAGATTGAACAAAAAAACAAGAACAAAAAACAGAATAAAGCTCATGTCCTACCTAAACGGCGGGGTTATTGCCTGTGGCAATTCTTCATTAACCCATCCAACCCCAGAATGAACATTTAATAATGTAGGGGGGGGGTCGATCGCGTTGATTATCTGAGACTTTATAGTAGATCTTCTTCTGTAAAATGTTGGGCACCCCTGGCCTATGGCAAATCTAATCATGACTCACCTAGCTTCTCGTAGGTCTCAGCCAGCTGTTTCCAAACGCCAGGTTGATTGTACTTGTTACTGGCCACCAATTTCTTCAGCACCTAGATAGAAAACAAGGAGTGGTAATAAGTTCAAGTGGTTGCTCTGATGGGTTTGATTACCCCTGTCTGTTCCGTTGTATTTTTTTTTTTTTTTTTTTTTTTCTCTCTCTCCTTTGGAAGGTAATTATTACCTTTCAAAGGGTATTACACCAGGAGCGGATCATATGATCAAGTCTCCTGGTGTTGTAACTTATTATTATTATAGTAAGCTTTATTAGGTAGAACAAAAAATATATACAGTAAAATACAATGAAATTATAAAGAAAAACAAAAAGACTAAGCAAAGATACAAGAAAAGAAAAAAAGAGAATGAAGTTAATGTCCTACCTATAGGGCGGGGTTATTGCCTGTGGCAATCTCCTCCACCCAACCCTTTGGCTGACTGGTAATCCAGAGGTCGCGGATTCGAAACCCAGCCGGGACATTTCTTTTTCTTAAAATCACTGTTTTACAGCCTTTATTTATTTCGTAGCCATGAAACAGGAGCTACTGCAAACGTTTGTGGTCTTTCTTGTAGCCTGCCCATGCCCATCCCTCTGCCTTTGTTGTATGCCTCCCTTCTGATGGGCGAGAAGTGACACAATAGTTCCCATCGCTGGGTCAACATGAGCGCACCGTTTACATAGCTATGTAGCGTTTTACATTGCAAAAAAAATTATTAGAAATTTCTGGGAAGTAATACACTGAAAATTTCAAGAGTGAATTTCAAGGCGAATGTCCAGTCCCAGAAGATCTCAATGAAATATTGTATTTGAAATAGTTTAAAATGTTCGAATCTTGTATAACTTAAATAAATTATAAACTTTCTATAAATTTTTCTCTGCTCTAGAGTGAATACCTAAAAAAAACTTTCGGAGAAAGATAATTTAAAAATTTGCGATTTTGTAACTGCCTCACTGACTGACAGATTATCAAAATTATGAACCACTTCCCGACTACCTAGAAGCTGAAATTTTGCATGGTGGTAGGGTTTTCATCTGCAAGTAAAGTGAAAAAAAACGAAACTTTTGCACTTCAACTGCTGCTAATCGGTGTCGTTCGGGGAGCATATAAGCGTCTTTATGAACAGCTTTTAAATAATTGATAGTCAAGGGAACGCAATTGTATTAATCGCAAAAGATTTTTTTAATCGTATTTCCTCTCCTTTTTTATTTTATTTTAATAAATGTTGTTGTTGTAACCAGCTTGGCTACAGCTGGGGGAGTGATAATCTCCAGCCAACTCAAGTGGAAAAGTTGGCTCGTCCTGAACCACATTCTATGTGCGATCAACCATCCAAGTCCTCGGACTTTTTTTTCATAAGCTACAGGAATTTTCTGAGCAGGCGACAATTTTCGAGCAGGACAGCTTTTTGCATTTCATGTACAAGTGATAGAGGCATTTTGTCGCTCGAAAATATGATCGGATGATATCAACATTCTCCTCATGCAACCAACGTTTTCGGGAAAGGACAGCGGGAACCGTGGGCTGCCGCCTTGATCCCATTGATAACAAAACGAAGTATTTAAATCACATTGATAATATTTGAATTGCAAAAAATTCAAAAATTTCGAGAAAATTTCGCGGAGCAAAGTTTCGCGAGACGGTGTCCAGTCATTATTATCAAAAAGATCACTTTATTTCTTGAATAAAGGTAAGTTAATACATATGTGGGCTTAACAAGGCAACACATAATAATAAGTACATAAATACAACTATCTCTCTCGATCTTCATATTTGGCGGCGCTATTGTTCGAGGTGTTCAGGTGAGTGGTAGAGGAGGACATGCTGGTGGTGTCTTCTCTTATCTCATACTTCTCTTCTTACATATACAACACATATTATTATTATTCCACTTTCTCTCCTTGGAGGGTAATTATTACCCTTCAATGGGTAGTACACCAGGAGCGGATCATATGATCAAGTCTCCTGGTGTTTTAACTTCAGGAGCGGATCCGAAGATCAAGTCTCCTGAAGTTGTTTGGTTCATAGTGTGGGCAGGCAATTTTATGATGGACTCTGATGTCCATCTTTTTCTCTCCCGTGGCTATCCCCCTTGGTTATTATTATTATTATTACCTGAAGGGCATGCTCGTGGTACTTCTCCTGGATCAGCGCCTCGGCAATGTCCAAGTAGAGGTCCCCGTAAGTGTCCAGGTCTTATTATTATTATTACCTGCAGGGCATGCTCGTGGTACTTCTCCTGGATCAGCGCCTCGGCAATGTCCAAGTAGAGGTCCCCGTAAGTGTCCAGGTCTTATTATTATTATTACTACCTGAAGGGCATGCTCGTGGTACTTCTCCTGGATCAGCGCCTCGGCAATGTCCAAGTAGAGGTCCCCGTAAGTGTCCAGGTCGAAAGCCAGGGCCGTGAGCAGGCGGTGGAACAGGGGCTCCGACCTGAGGTGTACCAGAGTCAGGCCCAGCTTAGCGAGGAGCTCAGGGGGGGGCAGAGGGGAGGGCAGGGAGAAGTCTGTGACCCGGATGCTGGGCTGTGTCGGCCCCCCCTGCTCCTCGCTCTCATCAGCTGCAGGGATCTGTAACTAAGGGTTACAAGTTAAAAAAAACTGTGTTCAGTAAGGGGAGTTCAAAATTTAAATTGTGTATACATGAAGAATAGGAAAAAATAAATAAATGAAATTACTATGGGACCTAAAATAGACATTTCCAAAAATTGTCTTGGTTCTGGGGGCAATTGTCAATTATTAGCCTCCTTGTAAAGACAGTGGCAGAAGTGCTGAGTCATTCCTCCACTGTCTGGCTACCATCGTTCATGATAGCCTCCGTGGCATCACGGTTGTGACTACTGCCCATAGTCCAGAGATCCTGAGTTCGATTCCCGGTTGGAGCAGACTTTTCGCATAGAAAATTCCGTTCCCTCAGAACATGTGAGGCTGGCAATTCCGGCCCTACCCAGGCTGGGTGAGTGAATGTGGGTAGCTGGTACGATTCCCAGCGAATGGAGGGTAAAACCCCCGTCCTGTCTACCTCAAGTTAGGACGTTAAAACCAAATAGAATCAGTGGACATGAAAGGAGCCTAGACATTGGATCTGGACGTCCATATAATCCTCTCACCACCGTGATTTAGGCATCTGTACCTACCTCACGGACACGGAATTATTATTATTCCTTCACTGTCTGGCTATCATCGTTCATGATGATTATTATTATTCCCGGTAGCTCAGTGGTAAAGGCGGCACTCTGTGAATCCACAGGTTCCAGAGGTCGTGGGTTCAAAACCCAACCGGGACATGACAAGTTATCCTCTCATTTGGGATTTTTACCACATAATAATATGTCTTGGGCCTACTGCTGGAATAATGGGACTTTAATAGTCCTTATCGGGCAGTATAAATAAGGCGATATTATTATTATTAGCCTCCTTGTAAAGACAGTGGTAGAAGGGCTGAGTCATTCCTTCACTGTCTGGCTACCATCGTTCATGATGATTATTATTATTATTAGTACCCCAGCAAATAAGCTGAATTGGAACCAGTTGTTCTGATATATGTATTAATTTTGATGTATGTAATAATTATGTTCCAAATAAAGGTTTATATATAATTATATATATATTTATTTATTATTATTACCAGCCTGACAAAGTCCACACGAACGTCGGTGAACTTGCAGAGGGTGCTGACGCACGCCTCGTAGCGTCTCATCTCGAGCAGAAGTTCCAGGTAGAGGTTCACATGGTCCGGCCGCACCAGAGGGCCGCAGTGCTGCAGGGCCACGTGGAGTGCGGCCGCGGCCTGCGGGATCTGCCGCAGGCCGTGGTACCAGTGTGCGGCCCGCAGGGAGAGCTCCAGCACGGTGTGAGGGTTCGAGTCCGGGCCCAGGCTTTTGAGGAACCGCTGGTAGCCTGCGGAGATGAATTTATTATTATAATAATAATAATCCGCAGAACGGACGTATAATTACGGGTCAAGCCCTTTATACATAGTTACAATTAATAGACAAGTGAGTAGTCACTGTGGCAGAGTGAGTTAGCGCGCTAGGCATTGCACACATGGTGACCTGGGTTCGATTCCCAGTGGGGGAGGATTTTTTCTGCTCTGTACTCGGATGTTCGGGGTCCACTCATACCTCGTGAGGAAAAATGAGTAGCTGCTTTAATGTGAAGCAGCGACCAGTGGCAGAATCTTAGGTAAAAAATAATACAAGATATTGTAAATTAAAGTGGTAAAGTCCTATGATTCTGCGCTACCCACTAAAATTGTGACATAATAACACAAAGAAAAACCATTATTATTATTATTAATACTCTGATATCAAATATTCTACACCGAAATAATTTGAAGATAGAAAACACTTGGCTTTTTTTGTTTTACTTAATTATTTATTTTCAGATGGCCGTTTCGCCAGTTACGGCATCGTCAGTGAACTAAAGACTACATCTTTTATTTTTTTCAGTTGGTACAACTAAAAAAAAAATCTAATCTAAAGCAAAAAAAGTTATAAGTTACCATATTTGTGTTAATCACTTTCGTGATATCATTTAGTTGTGTCACGAGTAGTTGATATCATGATATCAACTACTCAACCTCGCCTTACTAAATCTACGCTGAAACCGGACTTGAACCAGCGACCTCCAGGTTACAAGTCCGCCGCCTGATCGATGAATCGACACGGTACATTTAGGTCGGTAAATCCAATAAATAAAAGTGGCAGAGAATGCCTAAGGCATTAACTTCGCCCCGAATTACAATACATTGTACATTTAAATTTAAATTTTTTTTTTCTTCTATATTTGATTTTGTAAATATTTTAAATTTTTTTTTTTATCTTTGTTAATAATTTATTGTTGTTTGTATTGTATAAAAAATAAAGTGTAAATAAATAAATAAGAGGCTCACCGGTGAGCACAAAGCCCCGGTTCTTCAGGTCTATCTCGTCACACAGGCGGAGTCTCTTGTCGTGAATCTCCACGAGGCTGACGTCCGCCTTCAGCGCCTTGCTGTAGCAGGTGATGGCCTGACGCTTGTCTCCTGTCTTCTCGAAGTGGCGCCCCAGCTGCACCCACTCCTCCGCGTTGTCGGAACTCAGGTGGGCGCCTGTAATTATTATTATTATTATTATTTGTTATGCTGGTGGACGTTAAACAGGGAGAAGACCAGTGTCTCGCTAGGGGACTATAAACAGAGACCAGATTAGCGGACCCTTATAAGCCAGGCTAGCTTGGAGTTTCCTAAGGGTATATGTAGTAATGGCTTACAAAGAAAAGTTCTCATGATGGTTGATCGCACTGTCGCACATAGAAATATGTGGTTCAGGACGAGCCAACTTTGAAATAAAGTTGGCTGGAGACCATCACTCACTCCTCCGCGTTGTCAGAACTCAGGTGGGCGCCTGTAATTGTAATTATTATTATTTGTAATTTTTAATAATAGGCAAATAATAGACAATAATAGTCTGGCTGGGTGACTATAAACAGGGAGTAGACCAGCAGTCTGGCTGGGTGACTATAAACAGGGAGTAGACCAGCAGTCTGGCTGGGGGACTATAAACAGGGAGTAGATGAGCAGTCTGGCTGGGGGACTATAAACAGGGAGTAGACCAGCATTGGCTTGGTTCTGGGGGACTATAAACAGGGAGTAGACCAGCATTGGCTTGGTTCTGGGGGACTATAAACAGGGAGTAGACCAGCATTGGCTTGGTTCTGGGGGACTATAAACAGGGAGTAGACCAGCAGTCTGGCTGGGGGACTATAAACAGGGAGTAGACCAGCATTGGCTTGGTTCTGGGGGACTATAAACAGGGAGTAGACAAGCATTGGCTTGGTTCTGGGGGACTATAAACAGGGAGTAGACCAGCAGTCTGGCTGGGGGACTATAAACAGGGAGTAGACCAGCATTGGCTTGGTTCTGGGGGACTATAAACAGGGAGTAGACCAGCATTGGCTTGGTTCTGGGGGACTATAAACAGGGAGTAGACAAGCATTGGCTTGGTTCTGGGGGACTATAAACAGGGAGTAGACAAGCATTGGCTTGGTTCTGGGGGACTATAAACAGGGAGTAGACAAGCATTAGCTTGGTTCTGGGGGACTATAAACAGGGAGTAGACCAGCATTAGGCCTTGCTATAGCAGGAGATGGCCTGGCGCTTGTCTCCTGTCTTCTCGAAGTGGCGCCCCAGCTGCACCCACTCCTCCGCGTTGTCGGAACTCAGGTGGGCGCCTGTAATTATTATTATTATTATTATTATTTGTAATAATAGGCAATGTTGTATTTGACATCAATAATAATGATAATCCCACAAAAAACTACCGTTAAAAAAAGGGCCAAGTTCCAGAACTCCTATCCAAAAAGGTTTCGCCAATGAATGCAGTGATATCTTGTGTGCGGCCAAGTTATCTTGGTACTAAACTATTTCTTTTAGTAAAACCCGTTTTCTGAGTTCCTCATTTTGTATGTTTACTGCAAACTTCTAACTTGGCTAGTTTCGCTCCTTGTGATAGTTATATTGTTATTATGTACCTATACATATAGTCGTACTATTCCATACAATTCGTCCAGCAATGTGAAAAACTGGGTAGGTTAAATTTTCGACGAATGCAATACTTTTCTTATGATAGGATAAGAAAAGAAAAAAGGCCGTGAAACACTCATCTTTAGAGAAAAAAAATGTAAATGTCAATTTTTTTTTTTTTTTCTTTCTCCTTCAAGAAGCTCTTCCACCCAACCATTTTCTGGACTCACCAATGTGCAACATTTTGATGGACGTGTCCGTGTCGCCAATGTCTTCGTACATGGTCGCCAGCGTCTTGTACGCCTCCGGGGAGTTGGGACACTGGCGCACCACCTTGTAGGCATCGTAATATAACTACCTGAATGTCTGTCCCGGTAGCTCAGTGGTAAAGGCGGCACTCTGTGAATCCAGAGATTCCAGAGGTCGTGGGTTCGAAACCCAGTGGGGACATGACAAGTTATCCAACCCATTTGGGATTTTTACCACATAATAATATGTCTTGGGCCTACTGCTGGAATAATGGGACTTTTTTTTTTTAATGTAATGTAATAATGTATATTTATTTTAGTTTTTCATTACAATTTTTGTGGCTCTCTCCCTAAGGAATTCTTCTAAGGATAGTCTTAATAGTCTTTAATAGTCTTAATCGGGCAGTATAAATAAGGCGATATTATTATTATTATTATCTTTAGAGAAAAAAAATGTAAATGTCAAATTTCCTGGACTACTCACCAATGTGCAACATTTTGATGGACGTGTCCGTGTCGCCAATGTCTTCGTACATGGACGCGAGGGTCTTGTACGCCTCCGGAGAGTTGGGACACTGTCGCACCACCTCCAGCACCATGTTGATGGCTCGCTGCTGGTTCTCCTTCTTCACGAACATCACGGTGGCTTCGCCTGGAAACCACCACCGAGGCAAATACAGACTAATAATAATAATATAATAATGCTTTTTCTTTGTGTTATTATGTCACAATTTTAGTGGGTAGCGCAGAATCATAGGACTTTACCACTTTAATTTACAATATCTTGTATTATTTTTTTGCCTAAGAATCTGCCACTGGTCGCTGCTTCACATTAAAGCAGCTACTCATTTTTCCTCACGAGATATGAGTGGACCCCGAACATCCAAGTACAGAGCAGAAAAAATCCTCCCCCGCTGGGAATCGAACCCAGGTCACCATGTGTGCAATGCTTAGCGCGCTAACTCGCTCTGCCACAGTGACTACTAATACAGACTAATAAAAAACAAATGAGCACAGTGAATAGAATAGAATAGAAATTACCTTGTTTATACTGCCAAGGTTAGACTGAAAAGTCCCTTTATTCCAGCAGTCTAAACAAGGTCTCTTGTTTATTTTTCAAATTTAAATAGACATTTTGTACATACATTTTATATTCTTAAGATTAGATACAAAAAAAGAAAAAAAAACATAATAATAATGATAATGAATAAAAATAATAATAAAAGAAAATGTAGAAAATAAAATAAGATATATTAACAATAAATGAAAATCTGAACAAGCATACAAACGAGCGATCAATCAATCACACGTTAATTCAATCAATCATTCATACTAACACTCATACAGTGAAAGGTGATGGTATCACCAGTAATTCTGCTAAGGATAGAATAAGGGATAGGGACAGGAAAGTGAAGAGAATGCCGTAGGCATTAGCACCGCCCTTGATCAAGTTTTGTTTAATAATTTCAACTTTGTTTCTAGTAAATTGTATATAATATATTTTGTAAATAAAACTTGATTAAATCTATTTAATTTAAGTGCCTCGTTCTTAAGACTTGGAGGGAATTTTTCATATTTCATAAATAAATAAATGTATATAGGTACTACAGAAGGACAATACAAACAAACTTTTCAAAAAAAAAAAAAAAGGATCATGAAATCAAGAAGATTTTTTTTCCTAATAGATAGATAACTTTCCTATCCACTCTATTGAAGAAAGAATTTCACCATCAACACGTGATAAAATATCTGAAAAACATTATACATTAAACCCTAAACAGCCCATTTATCCTGAGCAAAATTCAATTTCACATAGAATATAATAATAATATAATATAATAACTCTTTAGGTTGTATGGAATGGCTTTGACTACCAATGCAAAAAATAAAAATTAACTCTTTATTCACAAGAATAATATTGACAAAGGGCGTGATTATTGTCTGAGGCAATCTCTGCCATCAAACTCATAATTATGCTGTGTATCAATTTTTTTTTTTATATATATATGCTTTTTTTATAGGCTTTCTTTTTTAAGGCAGGATTCTCACTGGAGTGAGCTCTTCCACCCAACCATTTTTTTTTTTTTTTTTTTTTTCACCCAAAAATCAACTCACCCAACATTCCCTTCAGGGCACCCTCCAGTTTCACTCGTGGTCGCAGCACTTTCGCCTTTTTCTCCACCACTGGCTTTTCCTCCACCTTTTCTTCTTCCTTTACTTTCTTAACATTTTCCGCCCTTTTGTTCTCTCTGGCCTCCACTTCCTCCCACTCCTCCACGTGCTGCAGAGTCACCAGGACCTCTTCCTCCTCCTCTTGCTCACACTCCAAAGGGTCCTCCGCCTGGAATGAAGAGGATAATAATATAATAATTATCGTGTCCCGGCTGGGTTTCGAACCCACGACCTTTGGAATCTGTGGATTCACAGAGTGCCGCCTTTACCACTGAGCTACCGGGACAGATATCGTATTTTACCGGGACGGCGGATATTTTAATAATCATTGCTACATAACAATATAATTAGATCTAAATTTATATATTTTTAAGTTAAAAATATAATTATAAATTATAAGTAAATAGGTAGGTAGGTGCATTTGTTTTGAGTTGTTCTTTTTTTTAACTGTAAGTTTTTTTATGTATAGATTTAAGTGTCTTTGTATTAATGGGGACTCCTCCTCGTCAATTCATAAAATAAATAAATACATAAAGGGTTGGGTGGAACAGATTGCCATAGAGTCCATAGACAATAAACCCGCCTTTTAGTTAGGACATATGTATATATTTTCTTTATTTTTTTCTTGTTTTTATTTATATTATCAATTTTGAATCTTAATTTTTACCATTATAAAGAGTTTAATAATAATAATATAAAAATGGAAAAAATATGTTTATGTTGGCTATATCGAAAGAGTTCTTTGTAAGGATTTCCATAGTGTTTTTTGCCCCACTTCAGCCCAGGAGCCTTGTTAAATTTTACGACAAACAGTGGAAATTTGAAAATCATTTTTTATTTTGAATACACAAAACAATTTCTTATTGGAAAGGGACTTTATTATGAGTAATAAAAGTGTTGGAAGTGGAGTACATGATAAAATCCTTGGTATAAAAAAACCCATTAGAAAATGTAGACTGAAAAATCTGAGGTATGTCAAAAATCCCAGTTTAAATCCTATGGAACAAATGAAAAGTAGAAATGCTGTATACTTTGTCCAACTAATAATAATGTTTTTTATTGTATTTTTCTACCTTACGGTGTTTACAATGTGTACTTACTTACTAGATTACAATAAGACTATGTATATAATATGTAAATACTAAAAATATTAAAAATTAAAATTATTATCACAACATGAAAATATAATAAGAATTATACTCTAGTGGAAGGTAACCATCAGGCGAGGTTAATGCTCAGAGCATTTTCTACAAACTAACCCTCAGAATCTTATTACTATGTGGTCACAAACTCAATTTCATGAGGAAAAATTCATGCACTGGGTGGGATTCAAACCCGCGGATCCCTACGTTAAGTGGGATACCAGTCTAATTTTTTTTTTTTTTTTTTTTTTCATTTTTTATTTATTATACACAATATTTCATCAACAAAATCGTACATAAGTAATTTTTAACAACCCTTTCAGCATAATGCTGGTGTGGGTTGTTTTGAAGTATAATTTAGGAAAGTAAAGAGCATAAAAAAAATAAAAAAAATGGGCTGAAAAAGGAAAAAGAAAAATAACGGAAAAAAAAAACATAACAAAAGAAAAGAGGAAAGATTGAGAAGATTTTTAAAATGAAATAAGAATGATGGATAAAGGATAGAATGTTGTTCTCTCATTATGAGTGAAGAAGAAAAAAAAAAATGTATAGGAGTTAGAGGGGGAAAAAAATATAAGAATTGGTTGATTTTGAATGAAAAAAAAATCCATAAAGAGAAAAAAAAACCACTACACTACCAGTGCAGAAACATACCTTTGTATACAAGGCTCCGAGTTGTGAAGAATACTCTGCAAAGCCAATCTCTCCTTGAACAAATTTCTGCTGCAACAGCTTCTCTTCCTCAGTGCCTAGTGAAACAAAAATCAAAATCATATTTATATCTTTTAGATTACTTTTTTCCAGTTTTAATCTTTTAGATTAGTTTTATGCTGTTTTAATCACTGAACAAATGTACTTCAAATAGGTTTGAGTATTGTGTGAGATAACAGCACTAGACTTGTAATGTAAACAGACTAGTCATCTAGTATCTAGTGCAGTGGTTCCCAACCGGTGGGCCGCGGCCCAACACATTATTATGTCATCAAAATCCTTAATGGGAAGATACTGTGTCATTTTCCAGCTGAGTTTCAAACCGGCAACATCTGGATTACCAGACCTATGCTTTACCACTGAGCTATCAGGAAAGAGTGAAAGACTATTACTAGAATACTTACCAAGGTCTGTATCATAGAGAGTAGGATCCACATCCATGGCTTCTTCAAGAGACACTATCTCTTCTATAACTTCGTATTCAAGCAAATTGTTACTGGCCATGGTGTAGGTACTAAGCAGCTTCTGTAAGGCCCTGTAAACAGAAAAAATGATCTGCTTCCGTAAAGACATTGCAGTGACCCACAAAGTTCTTAACAAAATGGCAAAAGAAAAATAGAAGAAATGCTGGGGAAAAAACTAAACTGGTGTTATTGCTATATCTGGTATGCATGAATGTGTGTGTCAGAAAAAAATCACAAGCATAGCTTTGTTCGTGCTGTCTGTTGAAAATTCAATGGCATGCTGACCTTGTGTGGCAAGTTCATATGCACAAGCCTGTCATAGTAGTCAGGGCTACACTTGTGTGGGCTTTGCTTGTTGTTGTTCTTGTTGTAGCAAGCTTGGCTACAGCTTGAGTGGGGAATGATGGTCTTCAGCCAACTTTATGTCAAAGGTGGCTTGTAATGAACTACATTTCTAAAGTGTGATCAACCATCATGAGGACTTGAACTTTTTTTTATAAGACATTAAACCTTTTGATAATGCAAGCTAGCTTGGCTTTTAGAGGTTGGCTTGTCCATTCTCTGTTTAAAGTCCCCCATCCAGACAGGCATGCATGTGTAGCCAGCCTTTTGTGGCTTTCTCTTTATAAGCCATTAAACCCTTCGGAAACTGCAAGATAGCCTGGCTTGTTAAGGACATAAGGGTTGGCTAGTCTATTCTCTGTTTATAGACCTCTAGCAAAACAAAGCTATTATATGTTTTATTTCAAGAATGTAAAGGTAATTTATGTAAATTAACGAAATACTTAAACTCACGATTGGTGAAGAGTGAAGACCGCTATTCGAATGCAAGTTTTAAAAGCCCTCTTGCTGAATGAATATAATGCAATAGGTACTTGAATATGAATATAATTTTTTTGAGCTTAAGACATCTTAATCTTGATGATCTTCTGTGACAAATATTCACTTTCTACCATTGAGATCTCAGTGCTTTCTACTGTTGTTGGCCTAGGACATGAGGACATCTAAAATATTCACTGGTAAATTGTTTCACAAAAAATGATTTTGGACAAGGCACTATAATTTAAAATATTCCCGCCGCCCGCGTCGTGTTCATTTCATCATGTCAAGAAGACACCACATTGCATACACGGTATTAATTTTAAGGCGTTATTTGAGTATTAATCATATTGTGCCGTGTTTTTCTTTTGAAAAAAAAAAAAAATTCAGGTTCGGTATTTCCAAAGCTGTATTTTTCTTTTGAGTAAATTTTTTTTTCCAGCTTCGGTATTTCCAAATATTTCCATTTTATTCCAAATATTTCCAGTTTAGCTTACCCCTATTTGTGAAAGAAACATGCGTTTCGGTACTTTTAAGATAAACATTAAACAATGAACTTAACCTATAAAAGAAATGGAATCAAGAATTTTATAAATCCATTTTGGTTAGCCAAACTGGAAGAAGATTTTTCCTCTTCCAAAAGAAAAATGACATTCTCCCAGTTTATCCATTTTATTCCATTTGAATCCACTTTGGTTAGAAAGAAAAATACAGTTATAGTACCGGCAGTGGCACTGAAAACTGATTATCGAAAATTTTGGGTAATTCCATTACTTTACATTCGGTAGGATCAGAAAAGTAAAAATGACAACATGTTTGACATTTTGGTATACAGGTAAAGTTTTCTTTATTGATCGGTTTATATACACTAAAACGTGTACCTAATAAAGTTAGTAAGAATTATAGGACTTCTCCGTATATTTTTACTATCCCAATACCTTATTTTTGCTTATAATTCCTCCACTGTTCGCTGCTAACATTAAAGCAGCTACCCATTTTTTTTTTTTTTTTTTTTTTTTTTTTATAGGATTTTTTCAGTTCTGTACTTGGGTGTGCGGGGACCACTCATACCTCGTGAGGAAAAATGAGTGGCTGCTTTAATGTGAGCAGCGACCATTGGCGAAATAATAAGCAAGATAATATATTGGGATATTTAAAATATACGGAGAAGTCCTATAATTCTACGCTACCCACTAAAATTGTGATATAATAACACAAAGAAACACATTATTATTTTAAAGAGTATTATTATTACTTAATATTCTTGTACTCATAAACGTATTCTAGAATACCATTTTTGTGTTAATCACTTTCGTGATGTCACAACTATTCAAACTATAGCTTTACGAAATATTTGCTTAACTCGGGACTTGAACCACCGACCTCCTATAATCCTGCGCTACCCACTCAAAAATGTGATATAATAACACAAAGAAAAGCATGCATTTATTTATTTTATTTACAAGTAGGTACATACAAAATGTTCTTTTGAGTATTTAACAGATTCTATGTAGGTAGGTAACTTATAGGTAATGTTGTTTTAGGTTTGAAGGTTTGAACTATGAAACAGGATTAGATTAATGTAATTCAAAATAGGATTAGCTAATCCCTTGGACTAGTAACTGTTCACGTGAACTATAAGGTGGGACACAGTTTAAAGCCCTGTTCACAAGACTGTCAGGTGATTTCTGGTAACTGTTCACGTGAACTTCAAGGTTGGGCACAGTTTAAAGCCCTGTTCAGAGGACTGTCACGTGATTTCTAGTAACTGTTCCATGCTAATATACACGTGAACTATAAGGTGGGACACAGTTTAAAGCCCTGTTCACAAGACTGTCAGGTGATCTCTGGTAACTGTTCACGTGAACTTCAAGGTGGGACACAGTTGTAAGGCCCTGTTCACAAGACTGTCAAGTGATTTCAAGTAACTGTTCACGTGAACTTCAAGGTGGGGCACAGTTGTAAAGCACTGTTCACAAGACTGTCAAGTGATTTCTAGTAACTGTTCCATGCTAATATACACGTGAACTATAAGGTGGGACACAGTTTAAAGCCCTGTTCACAAGACTGTCAAGTGATTTCTAGTAACTGTTCCATGCTAATATACACGTGAACAATAAGGTGGGACACAGTTTAAAGCAATGTTCACAAGACTGTCAGGTGATATCTGGTAGCTGTTCAATGCTAATATACACGTGAACTTCAAGGTGGGACACAGTTTAAAGCCCTGTTCACAAGACTGTCAGGTGATTTCTAGTAACTGTTCCATGCTAATATACACGTGAACTATAAGGTGGGACACAGTTTAAAGCCCTGTTCACAAGTCTGTCAGGTGATATCTGGTAACTGTTCAATGCTAATATACACGTGAACTATAAGGTGGGACACAGTTTAAAGCCCTGTTCACAAGACTGTCAGGTGATATCTGGTAACTGTTCACGTGAACTTCAAGGTGGGACACAGTTGTAAGGCCCTGTTCACAAGACTGTTAAGTGATTTCTAGTAACTGTTCACGTGAACTTCAAGGTGGAGCACAGTTGTAAAGCACTGTTCACAAGACTGTCAAGTGATTTCTAGTAATTGTTCACGTGAACTTCAAGGTGGGGCACAGTTGTAAAGCCCTGTTCACACGACTGTCAGGGGTTTCCAGCTCTTCGATGAATTTCCGCGTGGCTTCAATCGTTCGCTCGTGTTTGATATTACCACGGTCCATCAGTCGAGTCATTGTCTCCTTCAACTGTTCGCTTGAAGGCATGGCCGAGGTGGTCTTGAGAAATTTGGTCGCGGATTTTGAGTAACCCTGTAAGAAAAAAGATAATATGAAATGACAAAATCGAGACTACAAGTTCGAGTTAGGACTTGGGTACATTTTTTAAATTATTAATTTAAAGAAGAAGGTAATAGTGCCTCGGAACCGCTTTCGCATTTCTTCAGGGCACTTTATTTACATCCATGTCATTACGGAAACAAAAAAACTCGTTCAGAATTTTCCGCTCCGGCCGGGATTCGAACTCGCAAGCTCCGGGTCAGCAACCAATGCTCTTAACCACTGATCGACGAAGCCACGGAGTACGTTTGCCAATATAGAACGTTACGCAAAATTTAGTTTGAAATTAATAGACATTCTTGTAATAGCTCTGTGGCGCTAAGTCACGGATTGCGTACTGTGTAAGATAGGGAAAACCGACAATTACCAACGACTTATATGTAGCGGTATTAGATTACTGAGAACCTCGTGACCTACGGTATTTCACTTACATGGTACCTCCATAGCCGCGCATTCTTGGCCTCGATGTTGTAGAAGATCTTCAGGAACATCATCTGCCTCGTCACGTTCTTCAAGTAGTTCTCCTCCTTCTTCTCCGCGATGGCTGACTGGGCCTGTTGCAGCAGCTGATGTTGGTTCCCGGTCAGGAAGTTCTGGATCGCCACGAAGAAACTCGCCAGGTTCCAGAATTTGGAAACCAAATCGTCTCCACCTCCGTTTTTGGTTTTATCATCGATGTGGCCGTCGCCTCCGAAGTTGTCTTCCAGTTTCTTCTGATCCTGCGCAATGTCGTTGAGAGTGTTGAGAAAGATTTCGTCGTCTGTTTTGTTGAAGTGGGATTCCTTGAGGTGGTTTAGTATTAAGTTTGGGGAGATGCTAAGAACTTCTGGTTTTGGTGTATCGCTTTGAGGTTTCAATTTGGTTGCGCTGGAAGTTGTTGTGTTTCTGTTTTTGACTACTGTATTATTTTTGTATTTGTTTGCATCTGGAAGTATATTTTGAGATACTTTATTGGGTTTAAGGGGTGGCAGGGCGTTTGTTTTGTTTCTCTGTTGGTTGATGATGTTTTGTAAGGTGGTTTTTACTGCGTTGGACGTTTTGTTCATCTGTGAATTGTTGATTAGAAGTGGTTGATTAGGAATTCCAAGTTTTGGGTTAAATTTGTTTATGTTGCTGTTGTTTCGAATGGGTCTACTGTTGGCGATTGAAGACGTTCTGTGTTTCTCGACGTTTCTCTCTACGTGGCTGTTCTTGATTTTTTTCCTCATGTCTTCTTCTCGGAGTCTTCTTTCTGTTCTTTCAACTCCACTGACTTCTGAATCTTCCGGGGTGCTTGCGTTACCGTTTTTGTGAGTTTTCGTTTCGTCGGCTTTGTCTCCAAGTATTAGCTCTATATCAACGATTGTCTCTTCGTTGATATTTAGTTCGTACACATTGGTTCCTGCGACACTTTCCGTGGTGGTGATGTTGTAAGCTTCAGTTGGGATATCAGTCGTCTCCGACTCACTTGTAGTAAGTGCGAACAGCTCATCTGGAATATATATTTCCTCTTCTTCATCAATTGTGGAGTTGGTGCTACTGTTACCGTTTTGTTGTTCATATTGCTGCAACGTAGCAACTGTGGGTCCGATTGATGGCAGTTCTGCTGATACAATCTCAGATGTTGCGTTGTAAGGAATCGGACTTTCTACTAGGTTTTGTGTCAATCCATCTGTTGCAGCTGAAGATCCAGTTATTGTTTCAGCAGAAAATCCAGTTGTTGTTTCAGCTAAAGTTCCAGTTGCTGTTTCTGAGGTAGTATTAGGAGTTGTCTGTGTGATAACATCAATCCGCTCATCTGGTAGAGTGGTTAGAGTGACTTCAACTGTTGAGCTGCTCACACTTGGAGATGTGACTGCATATCCACCTGCCACAGTTTGCTCTTCTTCGGCAACTGTTGTGCTGATAGGGTCGGTAATAACTGGGAGTCCGCCTGCATTACTCACAGTTGAAGTGGCAACGGTGGACGTTTCCGGATTGTTGTTATATACGGATTGACTACTTTCGGAAGTGCCAGCAGTGAGAGTTTCCGAATAATTATTTTCCGGCTGTCCACTTTCCGTGACAGTTGTTCGATTGGATGTGGATGCGTACACTGCGGGATGCTCTACATCAGTTGTGGAAACACCAGTGGCAGTGGAAGTATTCGGAGGTGTAGAAGACACGATTGCAGTAGGTTTGCCTGGATAGCTTATTGGTGTCCCTGTAAGTCCACCCTCAGGATTAACAGCTACTGCGGGCGTGTCGGCAGTTTCCAAAGATTGAGATGTTGAACTACTGAGGATGGTTGAACTGCTGGGGATGGTTGAACTGCTGAGGATGCTTGAACTGCTGGGGATGCTTGAACTAGTTGTGGAGGTTGGACTACTCATCTCGCTGGTGTAACTAGAAATACTACTGTTGATGTGGGGGATGACGGTCCCATTGTTGGTGTACTTGTCCAGATCTTCAACAATGGGTGACGTGGCCGTCGTTGTTGGAGTTTCTTGAGCGGCAATCAGGTCTTGTCTCTTCTGGATTTGTTCAAGAAGCTCGATGTAGGCGGTCAACATTTGAATAGCTCCGGGCAGCACTGAACTTGTGAGCTTCATTCGGAGGACTGGATACACCTGAAAAAAAATGGATTTGATTATATTTCATAATTATTTATAAAATTTCGCGATTTTTGAAGCTAAGGGAAAACAGGGCTACAAAAGTGGGCGCTTTATATATGTATATATATATTTTTTTTAAATGGAGTGGAGGTAAAAATCTTCTAACTCATTCAAGACAAAGAATGGGGCTCCAATGCTAAGACCAGTGCATCCTACCCACTAAAAAACCCTCCGCTCCGGAAGAAAAGACGAACCGGGAACCGATTTCAAAATCATTACTTTTATTATTTTAAAAATTGAAACCTATCAAGTGGGATATTGAATGAATGGTCTCGGTGTTCTAAAAGATATTGGTATGATAGATAATTTGTGTGAGGTTTACAGTTTTCAAATATCTATTTTTTTTTCGAACAACAAATATTTTTTTACATAAAATTAAACCGTCCATGGCGCGTTGAGTGCACCGGTTCTCGTAGGATCACCAACGTTAAGCATAGTCCAGCAAGGTGAAGATTTCCTGATGCTGGCTTTCTGGTCCGACCTTAGGCTAGAAGTGTTTACTGTGGGTAGCTGGTAGGATTCCCAGCGAATGGAGGGTAAAACCCTCGTCCTGACTACTTCAAATCAGGACGTACATCTGAATTAGAATCAACTGGTCACAATAGATCTGAATAGAGGTTGATGTGATAATTGGTGTTTCTCTTGTGGAACTCCAACCAGTCTATAATAATAATAATAAAGTAGTGCTTTATTTAGACTGTCAGCGCAAGACAGGTAGTCCCATTATGCCAACAGTTTAACAAAGCACCTCTATAGCACCTAATTATAATAATAATAACCTGATAGGAGGCCGCGTGAATATCTTCGGCCGCAGCCTGAGAGGTGTCTGAGGTGTTTTCTGAGGCCTCCGCTAGATGGAGCAGCAGTAGAGTCAGGAATACGAGGAGTGGGAGTCGAAACGGTGCCATCTGTGGAGAAATCAATCATGGTGGAATAAGGGCCGTATTTTTTTCATTTTATTGTATATTTATAATTATTTGTACTGTACAACTGTACATATGTGTTTTTATTGTCTATTTATATCTAATAAAGTATTTAATAATAATAAGAAAACTAGCTTTACTAAATCTATGCTGAAACCGGGACTCGAACCACCGACCTCCAGGTTACAAGTCCGCCGCCTTATCGATCAAGCTACTGTAAGGTGCTGAGGTCGGTATCACGTCTTAATGGTTTTTATTACTTTTATTGAAATAGAAAGCACTTTCACCAGAAGAATAACCCTGTAACTACCTACTATACATTCATGACTGCAATGTTGACTTAAAGCATACTCTTATGGACTACAAGGTGATTCCAAACTTTCACGCTTATTATTATTATCTTTTTTTTTTTTTTTTTTTTTTTTTTATAGCTGGCCTCCGTGGCCTAACGGTTGTGACTACTGCCCGTAGTCAGTAGTCACCGTGGCAGAGCGAGTTAGCGCGCTAGGCATTGCACACATGGTGACCTGGGTTCGATTCCCAGCGGGGGAGGATTTTTTCTGCTCTGTACTTGGATGTTCGGGGTCCACTCATACCTCGTGAGGAAAAATGAGTAGCTGCTTTAATGTGAAGCAGCGACCAGTGACAGAATTTTAGGCAAAAAAAATAATACAAGATATTGTAAATTAAAGTGGTAAAGTCCTATGATTCTGCGCTACCCACTAAAATTGTGACATAATAACACAAAGAAAAGCATTATTATTACTGCCCGTAGTCCAGAGATCCTGGGTTCAATCCCCGGTCGGAGCAGATTTTTCACACAGAAAATTCTGTTCCCTCCGTACATGTGAGGCTGGCATTTCCGGCCCTATCCAGGCTGGGTGAGGTTAATGTGGATAACTGGTACGATTCCCAGCGAATGGAGTGTAAAATCCTCGTCCTAATCCAGGACTTTAAATTAAATAGAATCGTTGGCGTTAGGAAGGGCATATCCAGCCGTTAAAAAAATGTGCCAAAACCAACCAACCTCAACCATGAGGTTGAACAACGTCGACCTCGCTCAAGCGGGATAAGACAGAGTAAAAGAAAAAAGAAGAAGATTATTACTATCATTATTATAATAAATAAATGTATTTCTTTGTGTTATTATATCACAATTTTAGTAGGTAGCGGAAAATTATATGTATAGGACTTTTCCGTATTTTTAATATCCCAATATCTTATTTTTGCCTATAATTTCGCCACTGGTCGCTGCTAACATTAAAGCAGCTACTCATTTTTCCTCACGAGGTATGAGTGGACCCCGAACACCCAAGTACAGAGCAGAAAAAAACCTGCCCCGCTGGGGATCGAACCCAAGTCACCGTGCGTGCAATCCCTAGCGCGCTAACTCACTCGGCTACGGTGACTACTTCTATCATTATTATTATTATTATTCTAAGTTGTCCAGAAATGTTATCAGCTCATTTTCGAAAAACGAACAAATAACTACTTTCTCTTTCTCAATTGACTGTTCAGTTAATAGAAAGTTAAAAAAAAAAAAAATACACAAGAAAATGCAATTAGAAGGGGAAAAAGGTAGGAAAAATGTTGGAAATAGTCTCTTCCCGATTGGGGAATTTTTCCGGAAAAGTGAGGGAAATTTTAAGCATTTTTGTAGCAGGAGCTCAGAACAACAAAGGAGTTGCTGAGGGAAAATGGGGAAACGCTGTTGAGGTAAGGAGGTATTTTTTGTCCTCAATTCTTTTTTACTTTTGTTCGTCCTACAGAGTTAGATAGTATCTGAGGTAAGACGTTTTTTTTTTTTTTTTTTTTTTTTTTAAGTCAACCCCCAACACCGTGCACTGGTAGACAAGTGGTTAAGTAATATTCCAGCTCATTGAGTAATATTAACAGCATATTTTCGGCTGAGCTGATTGCAATCTTTCTTTGTTTAGAAAATATCTCGAACAATAATTGTATCGCCACGACTGATTTTCTGATAATCAGTGACTCTGTAAGTGCTCTAACCTCTAACTGCACTGGGAAACATATTGTTTTCCCATTCTATAGTATCAAAACTATATGACTTGTGGAAAAACCTCACACTTAGAGGGCTAGATATTGTGCCCTTCGCATTGCGGTATTGAAGGAAATGAGATTGTTGACAGAGCAGCATCCCTGTCCGTCCACTCATCCCTCTCAAAGAAACCTTTGCGCCCCTGACGACTTAAAACCATTTATCCTTTCCCTAATACTATCGTATATCTCGCCTATCGTATATTCCATATTTGCTGGAGTTTCTTGGAAATTTCGGGGGGGGGGGGGGTTTTGCCCCCCCACCCGTTTACGCCACTGCTTGGATTGCCCTATTCTTGACCCTCTATTCGCGCATTCCTACCCACACCTCCTTCTCTTTCACGTAGATAGCAAAGACGGGATTGACTCTCAATGCTATACCTTTAGAGACCTCATTCATTTAGATAGGTCAAAAAACGAGTTATATGGAAAATTGGCTAGTGGTTGGATTTTTAAGCGAATCAATGTATATCAAGATAATTGTAGTGGAAAACTTTTACTCACCATTTTTCTGTGTGTGGTTGAAAGTCACTTATTTACTCAAATCATTGGCTTTCCTTAATTAATAGGTAAAAGATAAAAATACCTTTTTTTATAGAAAAATTTATTTATAGGAAAACTTAAATTACATATTCAGTCAATCTTGATTAGATACCTTCACAAATTCATTGAATGAAGTCTTTGTGTTATAGAATAAATATAAACAATCTTGATTATCATTCACATAATATTTTCATACAGGTTTTTACGTTTATTATTTTTTTAAATGGATCACAATGATTTAATTTTTCATGGGGTTTTTTTTATTACAATGTCTCCTTATTTTCTAGACATTTTACAACTTATTGATAGGTTAAGATGATAGAAAGGTACAAAATTGAAGGCATGAAGATAGAAGTACCTATATAAGAAATATGTACATAATAGGATAAATCTAAATTTAATACATAAGGATGAACATAGATAGGTAGGTATATTTAATGTTCAGTTACATTTTTGTTAATTTTGAGTGTATAATATATAGTGTTGTGTTCATGTCTATAAGATTTTGGATTTTTTTTAAAATGAATTAGGTATATCACTTAATATAATTTGATGCTTAATATAATTCGAGGTTTAATATATTACAAAATTTACTAGGAATAAACCTATTTATATTTAATTTATTTTCTTTCTTGTTAAGATTAAATTTTATTTCATCAATAATTATTATCAAAGAAGAAGATCTAATTGAAAGGCTATATAACTTACTCATAAATTCAGTCAATATAAACAGAAAAGTGAGAAGTTTTGTTAGATGTACATTGTACATGAATATCAGAACATACCTGGACAGCTGTTTAAATTGAATGTTATATAATTTAAATCATAATCTATTTTTAAAAATATTATTTTATAAAATCTTAAACATTATTCATATCTTAAACACATAACACTCTCTTCTTGGTAACACACTAAAAACACAGATCCACTAAAACTAACTACGTGCAATGAAAAAGTGTTACACCAGATATTTTTATTTAAAACATTTATTTAACAAGTGCCTGAAAAACCTACAAAAAAATTGAACCTAGTTACATTTTATTTTTAATCCCAATTTCAGCATCGCATGCTATTTATATGAAGATTATTTTATTATTATTTTACAAAAGGAAGCTAAGAGCGAAATTAATAGACAAAATCGGTAAGTTAAGTCATTGCTGTGAGCATCGGTTTTCGCCATCTAAGATAGTACGCAATCCGAGACTTAGCACCACAGAGGTTTTAAAAAAAAGTCTATTAATTTCGCCCTAATTTTTGTTTTCTTTTAATGTTTTGTTTTTTTTTTTTTTTTTTTTTTTTTTTTTTTTTTTTTTTGTAAAAAATAATCATTGGAGACTTAAAAAAGAACTGATATGACTCGTCACTCGTGTTGTTCTATGAAAGTACCAACACTTTGATTTTAGAAATTTCGACGGGTTTACCGTTACAACTGTTTGACTCTAATAAAGACAGTAGACGAAGATTTCTTTTCAATAAAACTAAGCTATGTACTTTCAATATAATCTATGTACTTTCAAAGAAGAACAAATAAGGTACCTACATAATCTATATACCTACAGGGTATGCCAAAAAAAAGGAGCCACTCGAAATATCTAGAAAACGGATTTAAGTTATGAGAAAAGCTAAAACACATGTATCTACCATTAAATCTAGAGAAAAAGCTTTTCTACTAGGTTTTTATTTTATCTTTTATCATTACTAGGGACGGCCCCATAGGGGGTTCAACTTTGGAATCCTAAATGAAACTATCCTAATTGTAATTTGTAATAACTTTTTGAAAACTATTCGACATCAAAAGTATTTTAAGACAATTTTGAGATTATTAATCAACTAGTTTTCAGAAATGTATTACAAATAGGGTAGTTCCATTTAAGATTCCAAAGTTGACCCCACCTGGGGCCGCCCCTGGAAATAATAAAAAAAATCACAACTAGTAGAAAAGGTTTCTCCTTCGATATAATAGTACAATGTATTTTAGTATTTTTTAAAAGTTTTATGCGTTCTCTAGATATTTTGAGTGGCTCCTTTTTTTTGGCGGACCCTGTATATCTCTATCAGGGATGGTCGAACTTTTTTCACGGTGGAAAAAGTGATTGACGCTTGCGGTTCAACTTAACCTATGACTTAAAAATTATATTATACTATCATGGTGCAATCAAAATCAGCAGGTGTCTTAGGGCCGAATTATGAAACAGGATTAAAGTTCATCTAAGCCTGACATGTCCCCAAGTCGGAGTTTTCAACCAATCACAGCGCGCTATAGCCCAAGCTTAGGGATAATAGTAATAATAATATGACCTTATTTATACTGCCCGATTAAGACTATTTAAGTCCCATTATTCCAGCAATAAGCCCAAGATATATTATTAGGTGGTAAAAATCCTGAAAGGGAGGATAAATTGTCTTGTCCGGCCTGGGTTTCGAACCCGTGACCTCTGGAATCTCTGGATTCACACAGTGCCGCCTTTACCACTGAGCTACCGGGACAGACAGGGATAGTGACCAGGCGCGGTGTTTTGGGGGTGCTACTTCATAAACAAGCCTAAAATGACGTGCAAGGTTTTTACCTTGTGAAATGGGCTGACGACTGACGATCTCAACAATTTTGTGGAGTTTATTGTTTTTTATATACCTAACTTGTTTTCTATCTTTCTAGTCATTTTAATTTATCTTACTTTAGTTTATTTTATTTATTTGACAATTTTTCTTGAATAAGAATTTTTTATTTGGTATTACCTATTTTATTTTACTTTTCGTTGTTTTAAAAACCAATTGTTCTTTAAGTCTTTCATATTGTAACCATATTTTTCATGTAAATGTTTTTACTGTTGTAATTTGTAACCAGGATTCTTTCCGTCAATACAAGCCCGTTTACCGGGATTATATTATTATTATTATTAAAATGATTGTCTGAGTCTTAGAATGTCTTCCGGAGTTGACTTGTGAAAATTTCTTCGAAAAAAAGACACCCAGGACACCCTGTATAAGATAAGTAAGCTAGGAACCATTGAAGAACAATAAATAAGCTATACACTGTACCCATAGGTATCTGATTTCTATTGTTCGAGGATAGCCTTATGTGGCGGTATAGTAATTTCTATTCATATCTGGGCATGTAAGTAAAATCATCCAGACTCACTAGGCAACGATGTTATAAATGTGTGTATACAGGGTGTCTCATTATTATTATTGTTTTATGTTTAGTTCTATTTTTAGTTTATTTTTAGACCGACCTCAGTAGCTTGATCGATAAGGCAGCGGACTTGTAACCTGGAGGTCGGTGGTTCAAGTCCCGATTTCAGCGTAGATTTAGTAAAGCGAGTTTGAGTAGTTGTGATATCACGAAAGTGATTAACACACAAATATGATAACTTTAGTTTATTTTTAGAATATTTCAGAATCAACTCCGGAAGACATTCTTACACTAAATAATAATCTTAGATAATTTTTCTAGAAATTAAAAAACAAAAAAACAAAAAAAATACCACTTGAAAAGAAGTTTTCACCCGAAAATAAGCTTGAAATTGTTGAAAATAAGTGAAAATGATTCATATCATCTCATGTCTTTATGTACTATATGATTATAGAGTAAATATCCCACTTAAATACCTAATAACTAACATTTTGTACCAATACAAGGTGTTTCAAAGAAGTGTGCCTTTATTTTAATGTATAGACCATTTTAGGGGGGGTCATCTCTATAACAAAAAGGGCGAAAGTGCTTCACAAGGGAGATACATGTGGCTTCCTGTGGCCGCCCCAGAGAGTGCAATGACCTCGATTTCCACATCAAAATAACGGCGTCATCTTGTATTGGGAGTCAATTTTTTCCGCGTTTCAATACCTTCTAGGTAAGGCCTTAATTCAAAAAAAATAATTAAAGAACCTTTATAATAATAATATAATAATGATATCGTCTTATTTATACTGCCCGATTAGGACTATTAAAGTCCCATTATTCCAGCAGTATTATTCCAGCAGGACAGACTTATTTTAATCTTAGAGTGTCCCCTAATAGAATTGATGCTGAAATTTTCTATATAAAAAAACTTGGACGGGCACCTTGTATGTAATTATATTATGTAGATAAATAATATACATACATACCTAGTAAATTTCTCGAATTTGACATACACTGACCATCATAAAAAACCGACCACACTTGGCCATTTTTCGATGAAAGGTATTTCCTGATGGACTGAAATGAGCTACTGCGAGCAGCGAACAGTGGCGAAATTATAGGCAAATGATACACAACAGAGTATAAAAGAAAGAGTCCTATAATTCTGCGCTACCCACTAAAATTGTGATATAATAACACAAAAACACACTTTTATTTATGCGATAAGGACAGTGAAAATGGAACATGGTCGGATTTTTTGTGGCTCATTATTTTTGTGGTAAAGAATATTCATTTGTAGTTCAGTATATTTTTGGTTTAGTATTTTTGTGGTTCAATATATTTTTGGTTCAGTTCTTTTGTGATTAGTACCTTTATTTTTGGTTCAGTATTTTTGTAGTTCAGTATATTTGTGGTTCAGTATATTTTTGGTTCAGTTCTTTTGTGATTCAGTCAGTACCTATATTTTTGGATATTTTTGGTTCAGTATTTTTGTGGTTCAGTAATTTCGTGGACAGTATTTTTGTGGTTCAGTATTTTTTTGTGGTTCAGTATATTTTTGGTTCAGTATTTTTGTGGTTCAGTATATTTGTGGTTCAGTATATCGTCGGCTGGAATATAAAACTGACCATCTGCATTTCGGAAGTCTCCATTTGATCATTGAAATCTAGTTAGGTTAATTTCCGACCAGAGTAAGGAACAATCGAGAAATGACAAACTGTCACTTGGTCAGTTTTATCTTCTAGCCGACGATATATTTTTGGTTCAGTATTTTTGTGGTTCAGTATTTTTGTGGTTCAGTATTTTTGTGGTTCAGTATATAAGGAACCATAATTAGGATTATAGAGACAATGCCGTCTTGCGCCGAAACCGGTCCCAGACACAAAGCCCTCAACTACCGCTACTCAATTATATCCTGTGGTTCCTGAGGCTGTAGATGTACCTAATTTATATCCTGTGGCTGTAGATGTACCTAGCTGTAGTTGTAATAGATGCTACTGCCGGTGGTAATCTACCTAATACTTTTAAATCTTCAATAGTGGAACACCAGAATCTTAAATTAAAACGGGAACAGGGTTTGAGGTTAAGGTCGGGACCTACTACGGGACTTATGATGGACAAGGATTAGCCCGCCCAATCACACCTCTCTTGATTTTTTTTTTTTAATTTGGGTTCAACCAAATTGGATTTAGAAAATTCTTGCTTCCAGTTCTTTTATAGGTTAAGTCCATTGTCTATGTAATGTACCGAAACGCATTTTTCTTTCACGAATAGTGGGGAAGCTAAACTGGAAATATTTGGAATAAAATGGAAATATTTGGAAATACCGAACCTGGAAAAAAAATTATCCAAAAGAAAAATACCCCTTATGTGAACGCTGTCCCTTAACTCGGGCCATACTGCGCTGTGATTGGTTGAAACTCTTTAATCTCCTACTAGAGGGAGGGTGTTTAATTTGGTTTATCTTAACATTAATCCTGTTTCATAATTTGGCCCTAATTATTCATTCATTAAGGCTACTGGTTGTCATTTTACTGGGGTTCCTGAATGGTATCACAGGAGCTTGGCAAGGCTTTAACTGACAAACTTTGGATTTAGGCTCTGAGGACCTTGTGGGGACTCGTGGACTGAACAGGAAGCTATCCATTTCTTCTTTAGTGAGACCTCAAGGACTGAAGAGGAATCGTCTCATCCCTGCTCTCGTGGGGACTTCAGAACTGAAGAGGAAACTACTCATTCCTAATTTCGTGGGACCTTAAGAACTGAACAAGAAGCTACCCATTTCTTCTTGAGTGAAGCCTCAAGGACTGAAGAGGAAGCTAGACATGCCTGCTCTCGTGGGGACTCGAGGACTGAAGAGGAAGCTCTGCTTCCCCTACTTTGGTTCCCTACCCTCTTCACTCTGACCAAACTCTCCTCCCCCCCCCCCCCCTCCTCTCCTACTCTACTGACGTGGTTTCCGCTTGAGTGAACACAGGAGTGATGCGCAGAGGTAGGGGAGTAGGAGGAGAGTAGCCGGCAGAAGAGGGGTAACTGTTCAAATGTGTTCATTCATAAATGCGTTACGTTTACTACAGAAGTAGTAGTAGTAGTAGTTTTGTTGTAGAGGTGAGAAGAGGTACTTTGGGAGAAGAGGGGTAAATCTCGGAAGAAAGAAAATATAATACTGGAGTAGCAGGAGTCAGGATTAGTCACCGTTGCCGAGTGGTGTGAAAAAATTTAACATCTCTTTCATTATTATATGGTCATTACTATGAGTAGCAGGAGTCAGGATTAGTCACCGTTGCCGAGTGATGTGAAAAAATTTAACATCTCTTTCATTACTATATGGTCATTGGTCATTAATTAATATATTTTTTCCTATATGTATAAATTCATATGGCAACCAAAAGTCGCAGTATATTTACACATAATATATAAATAAAAGAAAAACTTAATTTGGATAAATTCGTAATAATATCACAACAATGTCTGTTAGCCTCCATTCGCTGGAAAAAAGAAATTATTGAGGTAGACAAATACAGAAAAAGGTCAAATAAAAAGTACACATCCCTTCTATTCAATGAGACAAATTCGAACTTGAAGAAAAGAGTAGGTACTTTCTATACCTTGTTATAGGTAATAGACAGTAAAAATTAAAAAGTGTAAAATGGTCAGAATTATAAAACAAAATATACAATACGAACTATTAGGTTTAGCGTAAGTATAGCACGCTCGTTTTGTTTTCATGACGTTGCATAAGTAGCGTTTTGCTTGGTAATATTATATTATTGAACATGTTTCACAACTTGTAGCTGTAGCTTTATTTATAAACATATACAGATATAAACACTAAACAGATATACAGATATATGTATCTATAAAAGTAATTAAACAATAAAAATTAAATCAGACAACATTTTCTCTCAATCTCTTTTTTCTTTGTCTCTCACATTCTTTCACTAGGTAATAAGGTACTTATAATTTAAATTTTTACAATTTTAAATGTTCATGTAATAGTCCAATGGGCGGTTCCAATTAATAAAAAAGAAACAATTGCTCGTGCGCAAAAGCTCTGAAGCAAAAGCAAGAAATAAAAGCAAAAGCTCTGAAGCAAAAGCAAGAAGTAAAAGCAAAAGCTCTGAAGCAAAAGCAAGAAGTAAAAGCAAAAGCTCTCAAGCAAAAGCAAGAAGTAAAAGTAAAAGCTCTGAAGCAAAATATAGAAGTAAAAGCAAAAGCTCTAAAGCAAAAGCAAGAAGTAGAAGTAAAAGCAAAAGCTCTGAAGCAAAAGTAAGAAGTAAAAGCAAAAGCTGTGAAGCAAAAGTAAGAAGTAAAAGCAAAAGCTCTGAAGCAAGAGCAAGTAGTAAAAGCAAAAGCAAGTTAAGCAAGAAGTAGAAGTAAAAGCAAAAGCTCTGAAGCAAAAGTAAGAAGTAAAAGCAAAAGCTCTGAAGCAAAAGGTAGAAGTAAAAGCAAAAGCTCTGAAGCAAAAGTAAGAAGTAGAAGAAAAAGCTCTGAAGCAAAAAGTAGAAGTAAAAGTAAAAGCTCTAAAGCAAAAGCAAGAAGTAGAAGTAAAAGCAAAAGCAAAAGCTCTGAAGCAAAAGTAAGAAGTAAAAGCAAAAGCTCTGAAGCAAAAGGTATAGAAGTAATAGCAAAAGCTCTGAAGCAAAAGGTGAAAGTAAAAGCATAAGCTCTGAAGCAAAAGGCATTCCGGCCAGATCCAGGCTGTTCGAGGTTAATGTGGGTAACAGGTTTGTGAGTTTCCTGCGAATGGAGGGTAACACCCTCGTCGTGACATGATCATGCACTAGAAAGCAACGTTAAAACCAACAAAAAAAAAATCAGCTTTAGGAAATTCATGAACCATTTTACTTCCAGAGAAGGAAGAAAATCTTTTCAAGGCAAGAAAAGCCAATTTTGTTCTCAAAACTTCATGAATGCACTGCTGCAATATGACTGAAGCACAATTCCTTCCTTCTCGCAAGGAAAAACTTTTGCTTCGTTTTATGGGCTCATTTTCTCCATTGCACGGTTCCTCTTTCTACAATGGAGGAAGGAAAAGAAGAGGGTTGTCTGTCGTCTGGATGTGAAAAAATAGCCGTGAGAACGACAACCAGAAATAAACGAGTGAAAAAGTATTGGGAGACAAGGACTGGTAGGAGGACCTCAGTCCCTTGGAGGAGACTGAATTTTTTAATCCCAGGATCGAGTTTTACAGTACTCAAATTATTACAACGATGGATTTGAACGGGATTTTCCGAAACATATGATGACTAAGCGAACGATTACAGTGAGGGGCCAAGTAGGAACGCAAGCTGTTGAACCTTTCACGGCTAGAATTTTTATGTTTCTGAAAAATCATTTGCAAAAAAAAAACTAATAAAAGTTATCATATTTGTGTTCTTCACTTTCGTGATATCACAACTACTCAAACTCGCTAATCTAAATCTACGCTGAAACCATGACTTGAACCACCGACCTCGAGGTTACAAGTCCGCTCCCTTATCGATCAAGCTACTAAGGTCTGTCAAAAAAGCTAATACCTATCTAATAGGTATAAGCTGTTTTAAAATCTTTTGTCTGTTTTAAAATGTTCAGAGCCATGCAGGTCAATGGCGCGTTGAATGCAATGGTTCTCATATTAGGATCACCGAGCAAAGTCTATAGCGAGGTGAAAACTTCGTGATACTGGCATTCCGGCCCAACCCAGACTGGGTGAGGTTAGGCAGGTTTTTGAGTTTCCTGCGAATGGAGGGTAATACCCTTGTCGTGATATGACCCAGCAGTTGAAAGCGACGTTAAACTAAAAAGAAAAAAAATGTTCAGATGTTTTTGATTACTTTTGTTTTGTATAAAATAAATTAAGAAACCCGTTTAAGAATTTTCTTATAAGATTTATCCACAAATCTATATACAGTACCTCCATAAAGTCTCACCCAGGCCTGGGTTTCTCGAAAACGACTCAAAATATCAAAAAACGCAAAAAAACCGGTATTCCTTTAATTTTCGGGGGATTAATTTTCAGCAAAAAAAATTTTGCCTACACGGCCCCAGTCAGGCTGGGCATGGACCAACTTTAAAATCTTAAATAGAATGGTATCTCTTGTGGCATATTGTTTTAAAGGTCTTATTGAGAGAAGAAAATTGGCATGTAGGTCACTTTTAGATCTCAAATGCGCACTAAGAAAGGATTTTGAAATATTCCCACTGGGGCGCCCACCGCGGGGGAAAATAGACGCGTTTACATGAAAAAACGCAATGTTTCATCTTTTCACCATATTTCATCAATGTTTCCTCCGGACCGGTAAATTTCTAGAGGCTGAAAATTAAAATATAGGCTGACTCTATATGGGCAACACAATTTTTTGATGGGAAACATAATTTTTTTTACGTTTTTCGACCTAAATGACATTTTTCCTTGAAATTTGTCGCAACGACCTATCAACTCAAGCGATACGGTTTTAGGCAAGAGTTTGAGCTTTAAATTGACATATCGATCGCGAATTTCTGATAAACCGTTCTTGAGCTACGCCAGGTAAGGTAAAAAGAAAAATGGATGGGTGGCACGTAAAATATTTGCGTTTTTTGACCTAAATGACATTTTTTCTCGAAATTTGAAGTGACGACCTATCAACTCAATGAAGTAGGTAAAATATTTATATCGCTTTTTATGATGGTCCATGTCTACTTTGTAACAAACTTGCACATGTTTCCAGCTATTGAAAAAATGTAAATCCCTAAAATCCACCGGTTGATCTAAATGGTGTCAAATAAAACTCGCTCATTAGACAGGCAGACATAAGAGCAGACAGGTGAACCGAGTTCACTGACCTCAATATCATTTCCCCCTCTCACGCCTGTTATCTATTCTTCTTATTCCTCACAGTATTTCCCCTCTCACGCTGAACGTGTTCTGATTTCCCCTCTCACGCTGAACTTAATTCCCCTCTTCGCTTGTTCCCTCACATGCTCCGTATCCCTTCCCCTTCCCCTCACCGGGTGTTATAGAAATCTCAAGCTAGCTCCCAGATGCTCAAAGCAGAAGAATGTCAGGAATGTCACCAGACACCTCCTTTACGCCTGACTTCCTAATATCGGGAATCGTGAAAAAATTACAAAGAAAAAAAGTTCGATAAACAAAATACGTGTGGCGTGAGGGATTTTCTCTTCTCTCTCTCTTCTATTTATCTCTGTCTCTCTCTTTTCCTCTCTCTCTCTCTCCCTTCTATCTATCTCTTCTTTTTATATCTCTCTCTCTCTCTCTTCTTTCTATCTCTCTCTTCTCTATCTATCTCTGTGTTTCTCTCTTTTTTTCTCTCTCTCTCTGTCTCTCTCTTTTCCTCTCTCTCTCTGTGTCTCTCTCTCTTTTTTTTTTTATTTTTTTTTTTGTAATATTATTGTAAAAAGAGTCTGCAAATGTTAAAAACATATTGGGTTAAACTTAGTTTTCAAATTCAGTCACTCAGGTAGATCTCAAACAATGTTTGTACAAATAATTTTGTATTGCTGTTGTAATATTATTGTAAAAATTTACAATATTTTTTTTTTGTAATATGTATTATTGTAAAAAGAGTTTGCAAATGTTAAAAACATACTGGGTTAAACTTAGTTTTCAAATTCAGTCACTCAGGTAGATCTCAAACAATGTTTGTACAAATAATTTTGTATTATTGTTGTAATATTATTGTAAAAATTTACAATATTTTTTTTTTTTTTTTAAATATTATTGTAAAAAGAGAAGAAAGCAAATGTTAAAAACATATTGGGTTAAACTTAGTTTTCAAATTCAGTCACTCAGGTGGTAGATCTCAAACAATGTTTGTACAAATAATTTTGTATTATTGTTGTAATATTATTGTAAAAATTTACAATATTTTTTTGTAATATTATTGTAAAAAGAGAAGAAAGCAAATGTTAAAAACATATTGGGTTAAACTTAGTTAATTATATAAAAAATAAAGACTTTATAATTTAGCTTTATTGTAAAAAATGTATCAACCTAGAATAAATTTAAGATGGTTAAAACCCATCTCCCTAAAAGTTAGCCTTAGCTTAGGAGATGTACAATTTATGTAAATTTATTTTGAAATCAATAAAGTATCAATTCAATTCAATTCAATTCAAATTCTTCGATTTATCTCTCTCTCTCTTTTTTTCTCTCTCTCTCTTCTTTCTATCTCTCACTCTCTCTCTCTTCTTTCTACACTGAGAAATTGGTATCGGGAAATAGTACACAAAATAATGTGTTGTCCACAATATCTTTGCCAGCATTGAATTCTGGTCTGCAGTGGTCTGTTTACCATTGGTTTTCCAAATACTCTGTCAACAATAGGACACTGTAGTCAGGAATCGGATGCCGGCATTCTACTTGTAAATTGGTATCGGGAAATAGAACACAAAAATAATGTGTTGTCCACTAATGGTTGCCAGCATTGTATTCTTGTCTGTAGCGGTCTGTTAGCCATTGGTTTTCCAAGTAATAATAATAATAAATACCCGGCGTACGGGAGTATATTTACGGGAATAGCCCTATTTACAATGTCAACAATAAAAATGTCAATAAATACAAAGATTAAAATAAAATAATGTTAAACAGTAATATCACAAGTCGTAAAAAGTAATTAATACACAAATAGGTATGAAATAACAGTACAACACAAATACAAGTAATACTCTGTCAACAATAGGACACTGTAGTCTGGAATCGGATGCCGGCATTCCACTTGTGAAGTGGCATTGGAAAATAAAACACAAAATACGGTGCTGTCCACTATGGGATGCTGGATCTCTATATTCCGCTGCTGCTGTCTATTTATCACCGGCTGCCTAATGTCACAGTCAACAATAGAAAGGCTTCACTCGGAAATAGGATGCCGGCATTCTAATGTGGTTCGTTATTTTCTCAGAGTGAGCGCATTCAGTATATCAGTCTGGTGTGATAGTTCGGCACGTCAACGTGAATTTAAAATCGTAATTTTGATAAAATAATACGTAAAGGAAAGAAATTTTTTTAAAAATATTATTTGCTCCCTGAGCGAGAATAAACAACCCCAGAAATATACAAAAATGATAATATAAAATAAAATATTTAAATAAATATTCATTAAAAAAAGCATATAAAATAATAAAATAAAATAAAAGAAATTAAAATTATTTTTCTTTTGTTTAATAGGAATAAATTAATGTTTCCAAGTTTCTATTTTTAATTAGGATTAAGTATTTAAGTGTTTAATTAAATAATCATGTAAATAAAATTAAAAGATGTAAAACCTATTTTAATGTGTCTATATTATATATTATATCTACCTACCTACCGACCACATATAGTTATTGTTACCCAGCTACCAGTTATCCACATTGGTATATAAACCTATCAACCCACACCACCAACACTGAATCATAGTTCCCGTTCTCGCCGACAATGGAGACTGGAGAATCTCAGTTGCAGAGTTTACCTCACTAGCTCTTCAAATTTACCAGCGCTACCCCGCAAATTTGGACAGAAGAGAGTATAGTAGTAACAACATTATAGTTGCTTATTGTTCATCCTAAAAAAAATCTTTGTTCATATTTTATGGAAGTTGAACCAGTTAAGCAGTAGCCAACTGTATTTCAAATAGGAACCCCTGTTTTTATTTTAGTTTTCTGCTCCATTTCAAATTTTCGTACGCACTGTTTAATTTCTGCTTTTATATTTAATTTTTAAATTATAATTGGAGTAATCATATCGTCGGTAGTTACATTTAGGTATTTAAGTAGATACATTTAATTAGGTTTAACATTTTTATTGTCTGTTTGATTTTTATTGATTGAAAGTTGTATTTTTATTATTTTTTTTTTGTTTCAACAATGGTGTACAAATGTCACTATTGTTCTTGTACTCGTTCCACTGTTAAGGAATTGATAGTGCACTATACCAAGTATTGTAAACACAGTAAATATAGATTTGATAGAATATTTTACTGTGGTGAACCCTCATGTTGCGTATCTTATACAAACAGCAACGCATTCCGTAAACACCTCTATAGAGATCATACCTCTAAGTCACTTCCAACAAATACCTCAGATTCAAATGTATGTTCAACTGATACAAGTATAGCTCTTGACCCAGTGTTAGCTGAAGAAACATCAAATATATCGAGTAATGTACATAGTTCTGTTCAGGATTCAGTAAAGGGAAGTTTGGCAACTGAAATTTCTTCGCTAATGTTGAATCTTTATTCGAATCCTAGTTTGCCTCGGAGTTGCACACAGACATGTTTTATAGGTTTGAAAAATATAATTGTAGCTTACAACAATATTCTAATTGATAAAATTAGGCAACTAACCCTGAATGATCAGTCAAGTTCTCAGGTATTGAATACTGTAATGGGACTTTCCTCTGAATGTGAGTCTACTTTTAACAGTTTCTCTTCAGAATACAAAAGAATTCAATATGTAACCTCCTTGGGGACGTATATTCCTCCAGAAGAAATTGTCATAGGATCTAGAATGGATTACAAATTTGATAAGGATATAAATTATGAACCCATTCAGTGTACTATGCAGTTGATTCCTTTAAATTTGGTTCTGAATAAGTTTTTTTCCATTGAAAATGTCCTCCAAGAAACAATAGAATATACTAGATATCTAGAGAAGGAAAGTGACATAATTCAGAACATAATTCAAGGCTCAGTTTGGAAAAAAATGAAAACAACATTTGATCCTAATGTTATTAATTTTCCAATCATATTATACCTAGATGATTTTGAAACGGGGAACGTTTTAGGGGCTCATGCTTCCATCCATAAATTGTGTGGATTGTATGTATCTCTCCCATGTTTGCCAAAAAAATATTTTTCTCATTTAAATTGCATTTTTGTACTAGCGCTATTCCATGCTGCTGATAGAATTACATTTGGCAACAAGGTAGTTTTCAATCCAATTATAAACATGCTAAATTTGTTGAGCTCCGAAGGAATATCAGTTAACATACCTAATGTTTACCAGGGGACAATCCGATTTCATACTGTTTGTTTTACAGGAGATAATCTAGGATTACACAGTGCCTTAGGATTTGTTGAAAGTTTTTCTGCCCAATACTGCTGTCGCATATGTTCGATAGAAAAAAATGATATGCAGGTGACTTATCAAGAGAAAAAGGAACTATTAAGAGATTCAAAATCTTATATTAGAGACTTGGGATTAGGAAAAGTATCTGAAACAGGCATACAAGGTGAATGTGTTTGGAGTGATCTAAAAGGCTTTGACCTATTTGACAATGTGGCAGTAGATGTCATGCATGATATATTAGAAGGAGTGGGCCGAGATGTTCTTGAATTAGTATTGACTTTTTTTGTGCAGTCGGGAACAATGTCTGTAAATACAATTCAGAACAGATTCCTATCATTTGACTTTGGTCCAGACTCCTCGTCAAGACCAGTAAATGCTATCTTAGCTGAAAAATCAGGAGTAAAAATAAAGTCGTCTGCTTCTGAAATGACAAATATCATTAGATACTTGGGTCTCATAATTGGTTCCCACATTCCTGAGGAGCACGCTGTGTGGGAATTATATTTATTGTTGAGACAGTTACTAGACCGCCTTATTGTCCAATCAGAAGTCATACTGAATCGTACAGAGCTTCAAATAACTGATCTAGTTAAGAACTTATGCCGAGAATATTGTAGGCTAACTAACGCTCCTTTGAAACCAGAATTTCATTTTCTTCTACACTGTAGTAATATGATTAAAAAATTGGGCCCTTTATCTAGTTGGACAATGAGTTTTGAGGGAAAACACAGGCCGTTAAAAATTTCAGCCAAGGCAACTTGCAACAAAGTAAATATTTGTAAAACCTTAGCTCAGAGGGCTCAATTTACATTATGCAATCTCTTTAATAACTCAAAAGAAGCATTCAAGTTTTTTGACCATGGCAAATTAACATCCCTAGATTTGTCTTCAGATGATGAACTTCATGAAGAACTTCATCACCTTGAAGAACACCATCTCTATACCTCTTGTAAGTGGTTTAAATTAAATGGTACAACAGTAAAAGAACTGAGTGTTTTCACTGAAGACCTTTCTCTTGAAACCGAAGATCCAACATTTGTCCGAGTTCAGAAAATTCTCATTCATAATGATACAAAAGATATAATTTTATTTTGCCGATCGTTAGAAACTCTGGAGTTTGACAGTCATTATTATGCATACCAAGTTGAGCCCACAGAAAAAACAGTTTTCATAAGGTACCTGGACTTGTATTCAGTTATACCAAATACATTGACGGTTATGCCAAATTCTACTCTCTTTGTTACCTTACGGTCCACTATTGATTAGAAATCATATTTGGACATTTAAATAATAATCGTTTTACGCAAAGGAAGGAATTCGTAGGAAAGAATTCGTTCTCCAGTTTCAGGTTTCAGGAGAAATGGTTTAAATATGATCTTATATAATATATTATGTAAATATGTATGTTTTGTAAGTATATTATAACTTGTAAATCTTTTGTCATTAAACGTTTCTTAATATTTCGTCTTGTACTAATCATAATTATTCGTTTTGTTTCATTTTTTCTCTCCAGTAAAAGATCATTTTTAGCGAACAATGTAATTTCAAAAAAGCCATATCAACATTTACTATACCATTATAATAAATTGGTGTAATGGCTATTTTCAAATAACTATGTTAGCTAACAATGTTCCTTTAAAAGCTTTTGAATTATTGGAGTGCGGTGCATTCCTTTGTGGAATAACTAGCTGCTCAAAGTAGACTGCTAGGAATTCCACAGTAGGCTGCACAGCATCCAATATGACAGTGCAGGTGTACTATATTAGAATGACATATTGTCTAGAGCAGACTATACATTGCATTCAAATATACAGTACATTTGAATGCAAATAGCCTGTAATAGGCTGAATTCAGCCTATTTCTTTTCTCAGTGTATCTCTCTCTTTTCCTCTCTCTCTCTCTCTCTTTTCCTCTCTCTCTCTCTCTCTCTCTCTCTTCTATCTCTCTCTCTCTTCTATCTCTCTCTCTTCTATCTCTCTCTCTCTTCTATCTCTCTCTCTCTTCTATCTATCTCTCTCATCTATATCTTTACTCCTCAGAACATGACTGAGGAGGAGGAGCAGGCTGGAAGGAAAAAGGGAAAATTACGAAAAGCAAGGGGTTGTAAGAGATATAATTATATTTATTTAATCTTTCTTTTTGCATTTTTTAAATGACATTATGATGATAACATTATAATTACATACCTATAGTAATAAGCACCGACCTCAGTGGTTAAGAGCATTGGTTACTGACCCGGAGGTTGGAGGTTCGAATCCCCGGCCGGAGCGGAAATTTCTCACCGAAATTTTCCGTTTGCGGAATGGCATGGTTGTAAAGGTAAAGTTCCTTGAAGTAATGCGAAAGCGGTTCCGGGGCACACTTTACATTTCAAAGAAAAAATAGTAATAATTTCATGTTGCCTTGCTGTGGGGACGTTATGTCTCTGTTCAGTAACAGCCATTCCCAGCCATGTCATAATAATAATACTCATAGTGGAAAGTAATCACCAGGCGAGGTTAATGCTCAATTGCTCATAGCGTTTTTTACCACCTAACCCGCAGAGTCTTATTATTATGTGGTCACAAACTCAAATGAATGAGGAAAAATTCATGCACCGAGTGGGATTCGAACCAACGGATCCCACGCTACCTGGATTACCAGACTAGCGCGTTAACCACTTGACTACCAGTGTCATACGAAAAGACAATGAATAACACAAATTGTAGGCGCCCTTAAAACTAAACAGGGATAACATTAGAAAAGAAATTAGGGCACCCAGGGGAAAAATTTGGAAATATTAGTGCCAGAACTACCAAACTCAACTATATATTAACACGTTCGTTACCGAACGGCCATATGTGGATGTTTTTGTGTTTTTCTTTGGGACCGAAACACACATGTGGCCGTTATCAAAATTTTAACGAGGGACCGGACATCCATATATGGCCTTTTTGAGGTAGGTTGTTAGTATTAGAACAGATATAGGATCGATTCTTGTACAAATACGATGCCAAATATGCAAAAAAAAATCATTTTGGTACCCAGGATGCAACAGCAACTTTACCGCCTGGTCCCTACGTAAAACTTGAAAAAATTGGCTTGGTAACGAACGTGTTAAGGGGGGACGTTAAACAGGGAGAAGAAAAGGTCTCGATAGAGGAATTTTTTTTCAAAAAGGTTATTGTGCCCCGGAACCGCTTTCGCATTACTTCAGGCTACTTTACCTTTACACCAGTCCAGATTTTCCCGCTCCAGCCGAGATTCAAACCCGCAACCTCCCGATCAGCAACCCATGCTCTTAACAACTGAGCCACGGAGGTCGGCTATAGTCCTCTAGTAGATTTTTTTTTTTTTTTTAATCTTTGTTTTGAATATAAGAAAACGTAAAGAATTTAGGCCCGAATAATGAAACAGGATTAGATTAACTATACATCCTACACTAATATGTAAAACAAGTCTGTGCAAAACATACAGTTTCACTTTAATATTTCTTTTCCTATGTACTATATATACATATCTTATACATATGTATAACTATGTAATGTAAAAGAAATGTACAATAAAACACATTATTATTATATATCCCTTAAAACCGACCTCAGTAGCTTGATCGATAAGGCGGCAGACTTATAATCGGAGGTTGGTAGTTCAAGTCCCAAGTTAAGCAAATATTTATAGTAAAGCGAGATTGAGTATGTTGTGTTATCACAATTAAGACTTGTGATTAACACAAATATGATAACTATATGCCTTAAAGGCTATGTATGAGTTCGGTGCGGAAAATAAAAAAATGTATGAGTTCGGTGCCGCCTAAAAAAGGTCATGTATGAATTCGGTGCCGCCTAAAAAAGGTCATGTATGAATTCGGTGCCCTGGTACTTGCCCTGATGATCAGGTAATTATAGTATTTTTTTCCTTATAGGCATGGCCTTCAATTAATAAACCGAGTCATTGTATTTTACCTAACCCTACTATAAACCCAAGGCATAGCCGTCATTGTATTTTACCTAACCCTACTATAAACCCAAGGCATGGCCTTCATTGTATTTTACCTAACCCTACTATAAACCCAAGGCATGGCCTTCATTGTATTTTACCTAACCCTACTATAAACCCAAGGCATGGCCTTCATTGTATTTTACCTAACCCTACTATAAATTCAAGGCATGGCCTTCATTGTATTTTACCTAACCCTACTATAAACCCAAGGCATGGCCTTCAAGGAGGAAATGGACAGTCTTGCTGAATGTATAACTATCTACAAAATAATTTACTAACTTAATAACAGCAAGATGACTGTTAACAAGCAACTAGTACATTATAAACAAACAATCAATTTATAAGTCATTAAGACCGCACCGAACTCATACATCACCTTTTTTAGGCGGCACCGAATTCATTCATGCGAAAAAGGTGCGGGTAATCTTCGCACCGAACTCACCTATTGCCGCCTTAACACGCCATCTGGTGGGAATTTCAACCAATCACATTGCTTTTAAATAAGCTCTTAATTGATGGTGGCTTGGATTAACAAATCCTATACATATTAAATCTGTTTCATAATTCGGCCTTTAGAATTAACTGAATACAAGATTATTTAATAATAAAAAAACATCATTCCCAGTGTACCTAATATACTGTTTTTAAGTTATATTTATGGAAGAAATTGTCAGTGCATATATAATAGTTAAATAAAGTATTTTGTAACCCACTATACTCTATTTATACCTAGTAATAATAACACTAGTTAGTGGAATGTAACCACCAGGCGTGGTTAATGCTCAAAGCATTTCCTATCACCTAAACCTTAGAGTCTTATTATTATGTGGTCACAAACTCAACTGAATAAGGATAAAATTCATGCACTGGGTGAAATTCGAACCAACGGATCCCTACGCTACCTGGATTACTATATGTAGACTAGCGCCTTAACCACTTGCCTACCAGTGCACGTCAATAACTTTTTCTGTAATAATAATGGGGAATAAAATCAATAAATCAAAGGTTAATGTGATAAAAAAAAACTTTTTTTTCAGGACTTCTCTCCCAAGCGGTCTGTTTCTATAAGAGAGCACTGGTAGCCAAGCCTTGCCTACCCCAATATGATTTGCGCTGCGAGATAGCTTATAACCTTCACCTCATTTTTTTGTCTGGGAGTGCTGCAGTTCCGCAGCTTCTTAGCACCCTCCGCGACTGTTAGAAAGTTCATTTAATATTTTGGCTTTTTTATTTAATAACAGGGCTGGTTATTCCTTGAGCTCAACTGCGGCTGTTAGAAAGTTTATTTAATATTTTGGGTATAGATATAACAGGGCTGGCTATTCCTTGAGCTCAAAAGGGTCGTAAGAGCGGGGTCCGTTGGCGTAGTGAGCGGGTTTGTCTCGAGTTCCGTGCAGGATTAACTTGAGTTTGTGTATCTGGCCCGGCGCCTTCTCGTCTCCATTCTGAAACAGGAAGAAATTTAAACTAAGTTCATATAAGTACTGGCGTAGTATAGTATAATATAGTATAGTAGTGCTTTATTTAGACTGTCGGCTCGAGACAGGAAGTCCCATTACGCTAACAGTTTAATATAGCACCTCTTTATTTATTTAAATAGATAACATAATATACAAGTATTATAATAATTAAGGTATAAAAATATAAAATGAAAGAGGTATCCATACACACACACATTCACACCTAGCATGAGTAAAAAGGAGAGAGGAAGGAGTGGTTAGAGGGATTGGGATTTTAACGGGCTAAGGCGTAGGAACTTGTGTTACGGTAAGGGTACATAATTGGTGATTTATATACTTTTCCGTAAAGACTGTGAGAATAAAGTGACTCTATGCTATGCTATGCTAATGTATTATTCTATACTTATTAAAACAAAAATTACAACTCACTCACTCATTCATCTCGATTTCTCAGCACTGGTATGTCGTAGGAGGCTAAAATTTGGCATGAAGGTCACTTTTAGGTCTTATTAGGTGCGTACTAAGAAGGATCATACCTCGAGGTGTGAAGAACGCCCTAATATACAAAGAAAGAGACAGCGCGGCAGAGTGTAAGGTATTACTACTTACACTCTTATCAGTGAGTGTCCTTCATTGAAAATAATTAATAATAATAGTAATATCACCTTATTTAAACTGCCCGATTAGGACTATTAAAATCCTATTATTCCAGCAGTAAGCCCAAGACATATTATTATGTGGCAAAAATCGCAATATGGGAGGATAACTTGTCATGTCCCGGCTGGGATTCGAACCCACGACCTTTGGAATCTATGGATTCACAGAGTGCCGCCTGAGCTACCGGGACAGACTCTGTAGTCTGCCAAAGAATAAATTAACGGTAGTAAGTAGCCTCTCTTTTACTCTCCTTATCTCCTAATACTTAACGTTCAAAAATGAGCCCCGATTTAATCCAACCTCGTGCGAGAGCCTAGTGGTTCCCAATCAGTTAATCAATAAATAAATAAATAATAACACTTTCATGGAAGGTAACCACCAGGCGAGGTTAATGCTCAAAACATTTTCTACCACCTTACACCCTCAGAATTATTGTGGGGTCATGTACTCATTAATGAGGTAAAATTCATCCACTGGGTGAAATTCGAACCAACAGATCCCTAAGCTTAGAAGCTACCTGGGTTACCAGACTAGCGCGTTAATAATTTGACTACCAATGCATGCTCCTTAAGCCTAGCTGTAGCCAGCGTCGGTGGCGCGTTGAATGCACTGGTTCTCGTAGGATTACCGAAGTTAAGCAACGTCCAGCGAGGTGAAGACTTGCTGGCATTCCGGTCCAACCCAGGCTGGGTGAGGGTAATGTGGATAGCAGGTTTGTGAGTTTCCTGCAAATGGAGGGAGAGTAACACCCCCGTCGTGATATGACCATATGTAGTTGAAAGTCACTTTAATCTCAAATTAAAAAAAATACCTAACTATAGTTCCCAATCGTTTTCGGGGACCACTCAGATTTTGGGGACCCAAATCGATACTTTTCTCAAATTTATAACCCCCTGCTTCCGACAGGCTTAGGTACCACCTTGTTAAAGCGCAGTAAAATGAGAGAAAAATAAATAAATAAGCCCCTGCCTTTGAGCACATCATTTGAAGCTAGCTTGAATTAATGACAACTTTCTTCTTCTTCTTTTGGTTCAACGTCGCTTTCAACTGCGTGGTCATATCACGACGGAGGTGTTACCTTCCATTCACTGGAAACTCACAAACTAACCTCACCCAGTCTGAGGGAGGCGGGTTCGAATCCATTGAAGTCCTAAACCTCGCTCGAAGTTGCTTAACTAATGCACCAGTTCTGGCAGCACCAGAACTGGTTATTGCCTATGGCATTCTCTTCCGCCCATTTCTGTTCGAATTTACTGATCTTTATCATCTTTAAAAGATCATTGTTCAATGGAGTTTTGTTTCTATTCAACTGTCACAAGTTTTTGTAGGATAACTATACCTGGCCCAGTAATCTTTTTGCAGATTTTTAAATACAAATATGCCTTTTCTGTACCGTAGGGTCCAACACATGCTAACGCACTCAGGACCCTATTGAAACTTTGTGACTAAAAGAGAAGAAGATGATTTTATGTAAATGAATATATTTCAAGTATTTGTTCAAAATAAGGCCATCAAAATAAGGATCAGGAGGGGTTTTTTAGACGGTAGAAAACCCTTTCGGTGGTTAAAAGGCCATCAAAATAAGGATCAGGAGGGGTTTTTTTAGACGGTAGAAAACCCTTTCGGTGGTTAAACCAACAAACCTCCGTTTGAAAAGCAAATTTTTCCCTTCCTAAAAAAAAAAAAAAAAAATGTTGAAAAAAAAACCTCAATGAACCGTGGAGTCTACTAGGACTGTAGTTTGTTTTTTTTTTTGGTTTAACGTCGTATTCAACTGCATGGTAATATCACGACGGGGGTGTTACCCTCCATTCGCATCAGGCAACTCACAAACCTGCTACCCCTATTAATCTCACCCAGCCTGGGTTGGGCCGGAATGCCAGCATCACGAAGTCTTCACCTTGCTGGAGCACTCTAGTTTGGAAAGCGCTGGATATTTCAAGTACATAATAAATTAATTGATTAATTTTAATTCATAATTAAGTTCTTAAAATACACTCACCTAGATTATTTTTGTCGTAAATTAATTATTGTAACAACAATAACGATAAAATTAATGTAATACAGATATTCAAATTCTATAAGTGTACTCATAATGTCTTAATACTTAGCGTCCTCAGTTCCTCAGAATTGCCAACCAAAAAACCTAATTGGGAGAAGAGAGGAAGGAGGAGGAGGTAAAGGAAAAAAGTAAGTTTTAGTTAGTTTTAATTTTCTTCATTCTGATTGACCCGATTCACTCGATCACTCAAGTTGAGCAACGTGGAGCAAGGTTAGTTAGGTATTGGTGGGACTTCAGTGAGTGAGAAGGTCTTAGCAACGTTTAGTGAGGATGATAGATCTGGTGAGTGTGACCCCTGAAATTTCGGGTTTTGCCCTCTACTCGATGGAATTTCACAATTACTCACTCAGCCTGAGTGGGGTCGGGAGTAGCCAGCCAGTATCACGAGGTTTTTAATATTAGTGACTGAACGAGAACTTGTGTATTCAACGCCATCGACGCGCAACGCTGATTGAAATACTCGTAGAAAGTGAAAACTCTCTTGAAAAAAAATGACCGCCACCGGGATTCGAACCACGGACCTTGGAACAACGCGACGCGCACTCACCACATCGAACACCTGCAGCGTCCAAAGGCCGCGTGGGTTCTCGCCCCAGGCATGCAGCGTCTTGAAGGTCCATCCCACGAGTCCGTGGCCGCTCCGGTCAAGCGGCCGAGCCTCCAACAGGTGAGACCGGGTGCCCATCGGTGAGTAGAGGACGATTTGTAAGTCTCCGCGCACCTGGAAAGTTTTATTTATTTTATTTTATTTATTTACACTTTATTAGGTAATAGGACATATATTATAATACAAATAATTACAAATGAAAATACAATATACAATATAATAAAAGAAAAAAATTAAAAAAAAAAAAAAAAAATATATACAAAATATATGTCCTAACTAAAGGGCGGGGTTATTGCCTTAGGCAATCTCTTCCACCCAATCAGTTAGGGTGGTATGCAGAGTCCTCACTGTAGGGAAGCCTGGGTCCTTTGTCCCTTCAGCTGATTTTGTTATTCAGAGACGTTTGTTTAAAGCGTCTGTGCGCATGTGCAATCAAATAATTTAATAAATATATTCTTTAATAAATAATTGTTTTTAATAAATAATTGTCAAGGTCGAATTATTCCCGATAGCAAGCTCGGGACCACCCTACAGTGAACCCTATAGGGATTACAAAATCGTCTCTGCATACCAGCCTCAGTGTATAAAGTGGGCTGCCAACTTAGCGTTAAGTTGGCAACTCACATAGGGGGCTCTGTATCTCGGAAACGGTGCACTGGTGCAAAATTAATAATTCAAAGTGGTGCAAAACTTTGAGCCATGTAGCGACCAAATCCGTTCTGGTGGGCTGCCAACTTGACGCATCTTCGGCCGAGTCGTGGGGAACGCCCTATGCAAGGAGAAAGAGACATTGTCCACATTGATGAGTTGGAGTGCTGGACGTCAAGTAGTTAATCTCTCCCTCTTCCAAATGGAGAGTTAAAATTATTAAAAACTTGTTGGAGCTCCACAAGATATAAACGTCTATTATATGTACTGTGAGTACTGCGACCTTTCGATTCTATTTGGTTTTAACGTCCGGATTTGAGATAGTCAGGACGGGGGCTTTACCCTCCATTCGCTGGGAATCGTATACCCTCATGAACCTCACCCCCAGCCTTGGTAGGGCCACAAATGCCAGCCTCACGTGTTCGGAGGAAACAGATTTTTCTGTATGAAAAGTTTGCTCCAACCGAGAATCAAACTCAGGACCTCTGGACTACGGGCAGTAGTCACAACTTTTAATCCACGGACGGAGGCTGCGGGGGGTCCATTTCGCCAGCACCACCACCTTTAAAATGTAATGTTTTTTTACATAAGTATTTTGTGCTAATTTTGTGCTATTTCGTGCAGCAGCATCAGCATCATACCTCATCCAACGTTTAAGTCTGGCCATTCAGAGGGGGAATGCAGCCAGCATTGCGGGAGCTCATTCCCCCTTACAACACTTCACTTCACTGAATGAAGTGTTTGTGTTATAGTTCAATAAAAAATTACCGGCAATTTGTCATTTCGTGCAGCGAACCCCGAATTTTGTGCTCAAACACTCTCTTAGGGAGGCTCTCTCCCTACCTCAATGATCAGTGAGTGAGTCGGTACTTACTTTCCGTGTCCATGTTTGATGCATTGGTGGTGGAAGGATTGATGTTGGTGTGAACCTATTGGACGCCCAGAACCAATGTTCTGGGCTCCAGTGTGTAGTGTATGGTGTATGTGTAGTGTGTTGTAATTCTTCTTCTTCTTGTTACGCCGTCTCCGAACGAAGGTTGGCGATCATAATGGCAGTGTTTTCTCTTGATTGAAGTGTGATGTAAATTTCTGAAGATGTAAGACCTACCTCAATGATCAGTGAGTGAGTCGGTACTTACTTTCCGTGTCCATGTTTGATGCATTGGTGGTGGAAGGATTGATGTTGGTGTGAACCTATTGGACGCCCAGAACCATTGTTCTGGGCTCCAGTGTGTAGTGTATGGTGTATGTGTAGTGTGTTGTAATTCTTCTTCTTCTTGTTACGCCGTCTCCGAACGGAGGTTGGCGATCACAATGGCAGTGTTTTCTCTTGATTGAAGTGTGATGTAAATTTCTGAAGATGTAAGATCCAACGCTTGATATCATCTATCCATCACATATTTCTTGGCCGTCCCCTTGATCTTGATCCTTCAATATCTCGTGTTGTAATTAAGTACTGAAAACTGAAAATTTTAAAAGTATTTCTTAAAGTGAGTCGCTAACTCACCGGGTAGGCAATGTCCACATTCAGCTGCACGTGTTCCAGATAGTTGATTTCTCCCGCTACATCTCCCAGGCAGGCGTCGGTGAGGATCTCAAACTGGGACGCCATCTTGGATAGCAGAACATTGTTGTCACTGAGGATGGGACAAAAAAAACATCCGTTTTAACTAAATAATAATAATAATATCGCCTTATTTACACTGCCCGATTAAGGCTAAAGTCCCATTATTCCAGCAGTAAGCCCAAGACACATTATTATGTGGTAAAAATCCCAAAATGGGAGGATAACTTGTCATGTCCCGGCTGGGTTTCGAACCCACGATAAATGATCAAACACGACGGGGGTTTTACCCTCTATTCGATTCACAAACTAGCTCCTCAAAACAACCTCACCCAGCCTGCGCACCTGATGAAAAAATGTAAACTTGAAATATACCCATCAGAGCACAAGAAACACCGTAGCTATATAGCAGGGTCAGGAGTAATATGTCAGGAATGTATGTGCTTAAATGGGGTGTCACCCAATAATAATAGTAACACTCTTTAGTGAAAGGTAACCACCAGGCCAGAGGTCGAAGCATTTTCTATCACCTAACCCTATGGCTTGCTTGATATGAGACATTTACTACAGTATAGCGACCTCAGTAGTTTGATCTGAGTAATCGGAGTTATTGTAATCGGAGGTTGGTGGTTAAAATCTTTGGAATAAAAAAAATATTTAGTGAAGCGAGTTTTAGAGTAATCGCGATATCACAATAGTGATCAACACACTTATGATTGAGATAACAACTGTATTACGTTAAATTTTTTCGAGTAATGCGATAAAAGAATCTACGTGCGGTTTACAGTTCGCAGAACTACTTACGAATTTTTTTCAAGTAGGATTTTTTTTTTGTTTCCGTGATTTTCGATAAGAGATGGGGGTGGTTGGAGGAGAGGATAGGGAGGGGGGGGAATACAGAAGTGGGAGTGAGTGTGTAAGTGAGTGAGTGAGTGAGTAAGTGAGTGAGTGAGATAGTCAGGGAGTGAGTGAGGGATTGAAGGTGGGTGCGTAGTGAGTGCGGGGGAACGGAATGTTGGAAACATTTTACATGTTAATACGAGTGGGAGTCTATGTTTCGAGAGGGGTGCGAAGAATTTTCGTTAGGCATTTGTAAGTTTCCCCCCCCCCCCCCCCCCCCCCCACACAATCAGATTCCAAAGGCTTGGAGAACAAATAGGAGAGGGGGGGGGGAGGGGAGAGGGAGAGGAGGTAGAGAAAGAGAGAGTAGTGAGGGGAAATTGATGAGGAGACTTTTACGAAATGTCTAAATGAGATTACAAATAAAGCCTGTAACAAATAGGGAAGGGGAGAGAGAAAGAGGGAGGGAGAGAGAGAGGGAGAGAGGAAGGGAGGGAGAGAGAAAGAGAGAAAAAGTGTGTGTATGTGTGTGAGAGAGTGACCTTTACGAAGTTTCTATTGTGAAATGATGCAACTAGTTAGGCAACTTTCAACGAGGTTAGGATGGGATGGATGACCATCCTATCCCTAACCTCAAATTCGAACCCTCGTATACCCAGCCCCACTCAGGCTGGGTGAGGTTAATGTGGGCCACTGATTCGTAAGGCCACTGGTTCGTAAGTTATTGACGAATACAATACTTTCCTTATGTATGTATGATTTTATATGTGGTGAAGCACAACGCCTCTTCACAATTTTTGTGGGTAGCGCAGCATTACTAAGACCCTCCTGTGCTTTTCGAATTCTATTACATTAATTTCTTTTTACTCTGGTCATGCCGCTACTGGTCGTTACTCATACAAGTAACTACTCATTTTTCCTCACGAGGTATGAGTGGACCCCGAACATCCAAGTACAGAGTAGAAAAATTCCTATACCCCACTGGGAATCGAACCCAGGTCACCATGCGTGCAATGCCTAGCGCGCTAACTCACTCTGCCACGGTGACTACTTTATACTTTCCTTAAAAAAAAGATTGATTGGTTTTGTAACATGTTTTACGGCTGGATGCCCTTCCTAACGCCAACGATTCTATTTGATTTAACGTCCTGGATTAGGACTTGGGTTTTACCCTCCATTCGCTGGGAATTGTACCAGCTACCCACATTAACCTCACTCAGCCTGGGTAGGGCCGGAAATACCAGCCTCACATATACGGAGAGAACAGAAATTTCTGTTGTGAAAAGTCTGCTCCGATCGAGGATCGAACACAGGATCTCTGGACTACGGGCAGTAGTCACAACCATTACGCCACGGAGGCTGGCTGATGGTTTGTATTACTACTGTCTTAATTATCGCATAGAGGAGCATCTGACCAAAAGGTCACATGTCCGTCAAATCCTACTTTTCAGGAGAGACAAAAAACTAATATCTCAATAATGGAAAGTGATATCTTAAAGATTTTTTTTTATTTTGTTCTTTATAAAATTAAAAAAATTGGGATACTGTATTTCAAATCCTAGTTTTAAGCTTTTACCGTAATTTGAGCTTTTAGTTGTGACTTGTTGCATTTTGTTCAAATGGTACTCGGACTTGTTACTTTTTGAACAAGTCGGTAAAAACTTGGAATTTTTTTCATGCTATTCTTACCTATTTTTATGGCACAAAAGTTTATGTCACTGTTTTTATTGTCACAAAGGTTATATATCACTGATTTACTGAAACAATAAATCAAAAAGAATGGTAGCTTTAGCTTACCTACAAGGGTTCTACAACATTGTTGTAGAATCCTTGTCGATATTAGCTAGGTGTACTTCTCTTTCACTCAAAATAAATTTTACAGAAACTTATGTTATTAGGCTTTAAACGACCAACTTCATTATTAAAAAAATAACTTTGATATTAATTCACAAAACTAATAAAAATAAATTTTATTTACACATTAATTTTATTACAAAATCAATCACGAACGGAACTAGATTATACACTACGTGGGTTAAACAAAAGATGAGTTTGAAAACAAAGATTTCAAATTAGTGCGGGGAAATAGGTCAAATGGAGTGTTCTGATTGGTCGGTTTGAACTAGTTACTTTTTGTTTTAAATCCGTGCGTTGAACATGTAACGTTTTGCATGAACCATCGATTTTTTACATCGAATTTCATTGCGACTCATTACGAATTGTTAAATTCTGACTTCATTTTTGTATTCCCCTCCCTTCAAACTATATGAAACCATATCTAACTCAATTTTGACCGATGGTGGACATGTGACCTTTTGGTCGGATGCTCCTCTTGTGTTAATCACTTTCGTGATGTCCCTCCTACTCAAACTCGCTTCAATAAAATCTTTGCTGGACTTGGTACTTGAACCACCGACCTCCAGGTTACAAGTCCACCGGCTACGCTACCGTTGTGAGATGTGGTTGGTGGTCAAAAGGACTCGTCAATAATATCCTTGAGCAAGTAGCAAGTACTGCCTACTTGCTATAGTAGCAAGTATGACGGGATACTTGCTAGTAGCAAGTATGACGGGCTACTTGCTAGTAGCAAGTAATACGGGTTACTTGCTACTAGATTTAAGTTATATTTATTTGATTATGTAAACCGCCAATCATATGACCCAAAACCATCTTTAATGAACTCTACCAGTGAAGTGGACTCACTGATATCCTTTCTAAGAAGTTCCAACCCCCTTTACCTTATGTAGACCTTGAGAGGACCGGCATCACGAACGACCATATTGGTAATTGATGAAAGTTCCTCAGTGAAAAAAAAAACAAAAGTCAGTCATTTATTTGCATTCGTGCAAAATTGGTCTGGAATTATTTTTTGTTAAACCCAAAATTTTAAAAAAAAAGTGACCATCGAAAATTTTGGATGATTTTTAATTAATTTCCTTAATTAATAAATCCGGGTCAATTGCTCGAATACGAATGAATGAACCAGAAAACTTGGGGGGTTTGGGTTTAACGTCGTTTTCAACTGCATGGTCATTTTATTTTGGTCATAAACATCCATCACACACAACGTGGATTAGACACTCCATTCGCTGGAAATTCACAAACGAGCTACTCAAATTCACCTCAACCAGCCTGAATGTGGCCGGGAATCAAAATCACGGCGGATCGAATCTGAGACCACTCTCGGAAATCGTATACCGTACGTCGTACCTACTTGTGACGTCATACACTTCGAAATAACTGAAACTTGGGACGCTAAGTATTAGGACATCATGAGGCACAGCAAGTTTACCGCTACGGTAACTGCAACTTCACAATCTTGTTATATTAAGAGGCGTTTTTGTTCGAGCTGTATTAACTTCCACATAATGAAGAATTTCAGAATGTAGGGGAAATTCCTATCATGAAAAAGAGGGGAATTTTTATTCCAGACTTGAATGGCAGAAGAATTCCACCATATCCTCAATCACATAAACTCCTAATACTTCATCATCGAATGACGATATTCTCTCCATCACGATGACGCGAGCGAGCGACACGGATCCGATCCGTACAAATATTATCGACCGGATCCCGGGATCCATCCACCCACGGAGGCCGACCGTCTCTCTTTTTTTCCTCCATTCTTCTTCTGTTCTGTTGTTAATTATTTTTCGATTCTATTCGAAAGTCGGGCCTTTATTTTCTCCACTGTTTAAAATAAAAAATAAATAAATAAAACTTTCAATGTTGAAATGAGTTCGATTCCATCCATCTACCGATGATCCAAGTTCGATGTAACTTTTAAATTCGAAGAAAAAAAAAATCACGATTAATCGCATAATGTGATGACGTCATCGTCTGTATCGATACGAGAAACTTATCTCCTCGATTCGATGAGGAACTCTCAATCGTTTTGATGAGGTCTCAATCGTATTATGAACTAGCGGGCTGTCGCCCGCTTTGCGGGCCGAGGCATGGCCGTGAAAGCAAAAAATCCTTTTTCGTCAATGGCAGGTGTTGTAGTGGGAGTTTCGAAAAATCCCGTCTTATTGCACATCTAGACCATAAGACAAAGCTACTTACCAAATTTCAGCTTCCTAGGACTTACGGTTTGGGCTGTAGAGCGATGATCAGTCAGTGGTCAGTGGTCAGTGAGTGTCTTTGACATTTATATATAGAGATAAAAAAATAGCTCGATCATAATATTCAGTTAGCCCAGCGTCGCGTCGATGGAGCGTTGAATGCACCAGTTCTCGTAGAATCACTGAAGCAACGTCAAAGCAAAAATAAGCCAAGTGAGGTGAAGACTTCGGTATTCCTGTGATTCCGGCCCAACCCAGGCTAGGTGAGGTTAATGTGGGTAGCAAGTTTGGGAGTTTCCTGCAAGTGCAGAGTACCACCCCCGTCGTGATATGACCATGCAGTTGAAAGCTACGTTAAATTCAAATTTAAAAAAAATCAGTCAGACTTATTTTAACTTTGAATCAACTAACTAACTCATCTTCCCGACTCTTCGGAAGTGTTTGGCCATGCCTAGGGTGCAACTTGTGTAAATCATAAAATTGAACAACAAGAACACTGGTAGTAGTATCTATGTCTTATGATTGGGCACCATGTTCTTCAAGTTCTTTTTAACTGAAGACAGCTATTTTAGGCTTTATCTTGGTATTATATGCCCTCTCATTCGCAGGGAACTTACAAACCTGCTACCCACATTGACCTCACCCAGCCTGGGTTGGGCCGGAAAGCCAGCATCACGAAGTCTTCACCTCGCTGGACGTTGCTTAACGTCGGTGATTCTACGAGAACCGGTGCATTCAACGCGCCATCGCCGCTGGCCAAGATCACTAGACTCTGATGTTACATATAGTCTGTCCCGGTAGCTCAGTGGTAAAGGCGGCACTCATCTCTGAATCCAGAGATATCAGAGGTCGTGGGTTCGAAACCCAGCCGGGACATGACAAGTTATCCTCCCATTTGGGATTTTTACCACATAATAATATGTCTTCGGCTTACTGCTGGAATAATGGGACTTTTTTTTTTTTTTTCTTCTTCTTTTTCTGGCATTGGTAGGCAAGGCCATTCTATACAGCCACATAATGGGACTTAATAGTCCTAATCGGGCAGTATATAAATAAGGCATTAATATTATTATTATTATTATTACATCCTCGCACATGCGTTTGCATTACATAATATTACATCTTGATCCAAGATCCTCTAACATATCGCCCCTCCTCGCCAACGCTCATATCACGTTGAATACACCAGTTCTCGTCCGATCACTGAAGTTAAGCAGCGTCGAGCGTGAATAGTACTTGGATGGGTGACCGCTTGGGAACACCACGTAACGTTGGCGACATTTTTTTAATTTATTTTTCCTGTTATGAATATTTTTACTTTCTATTACCTATAAGGTATAGAAAGTAAGTTATCATATTTGTGTTGATCACTTTCGTGATATCACAACTATTCAAACTCGCTTCAGAGCCAGCGTCGATGGCATGTTGAATACACCGGTTCCCTTCAGGGTAAAACCCCCGTCGTGATATGACCATGGCAGTTGAAAGCGACGTTAAACCCCACTTCAAAGAAAAAAAAAAAAAACTCGCTTCACTAAATCTTCGCTGAAACCGGGACTTGAACCACCGACCTCCAGGTTACAAGTCCGCCGCCTTATCGATGAAGCTACTGAGGTCGGTTAAGGTATAGAAATTATTGTAATCGTTCACTTTTTTTATCACCACAATCACCATAGGTGTTCACTACTAGTCCGCGATGTACGGCAATGCCTCGAGTGTAGTGTAATGTTAGGAAAATTAAATATAAGGCCATGCCTCGAGTGTAGTGTAATGCTAGGAAAATTAAATATAAGGCCATGCCTCCTTACGAAACTAAGTGTACATTGTTACTGAGTGGGTAGCGTACTAGTTGACGGTGTGAGTTATTATTTTTATCATTTAACACTCTATTGGTAAAGTACATGATATATTTTGCAACATATTAGGACTTAAAAGAAAAGAACACAATAAAATATGTAGTGAACCAAGGGCGGGGTTAAAGCCTGTGGCTTTCTCTTCCACCGAACCCTATTTGGATGGAGTCGCAACTTTTCAACTTGGCCGCGCGGGTCGAAAGTAGTCGCCTTAGCCGAATGAGTTGACACACTACTAGGCATTGCACGCATGGTAACCTGGGTCCGATCCCCAGCGGAGCAGGAGTTTTTCTGCTCTTGGATGTTCGGGGCCCACTTTTTACTTCTGTCCCGGTAGCTCAGTGGTAAAGGCGGCACTCTGTGAATCCAGAGATTCCTGAGGTCGTGGGTTCGAAACCCAGCCGGGACATGACAAGTTATCCTCCCATTTGGGATTTTTACCACATAATAATATGTCTTGGGCTACTGCTGGAAAAATGGGACTTCAATAGTCCTAATCGGGCAGTATAAATAAGGCGATATTATTATTACTATCATTATTATTACTTCGAAAGGAAAAATAAGTAGCTGCTTTGATTTTATAATAAACGATTATTATGATGTTAGTGCACTGGTAGTCCGGTGGTTAAAGCGCTGGTTTGGTAATCCAGTTGGTTGGTTATTAGAATCCCACTTCAACGGGAAGTTAGACACATGAGGTTGAATTATGAAACAGGATTAAATTTAGAGCGGAATGGATAGACAAATTCTAGAACTCATCAAGTTATTGCCAAGGGTCGGTTTTCCCTATCTTACACATCACGCAATCCGTGACTTGGGGCGAATTTAATAGACAAAATCGATAACTTAAGCCATTGATTAGTATCGGTTTTTCCTGTCTTGGACAGTAGGAAGATAAGCGGGATAAGACAGAGTAAAAGAAGAAGAAGAAGAAGAGGACAGTACGCAATCCGAGACTTAGCGCCACAGAGGTATTACAAAAATGTCTATTATTAGGGCGCAATAGAGACGTTCTTGTAATACCTCTGGGGCGTTAGGTCACGGATTGCGTACTGTGTAAGATAGGGAAAACCGACGCTTAGCATTTACTTTTAAGTTATGGAATTTGTCTATTAATTTTGCCCTTAATTTCGCCCTTAATCTAAGGGCGGAATTAATAGACGTTTTTGTAATACCGCTAAGTCACGGATTGCGTACTGTGTAAGATAGGGAAAATCGACACTTACCAACGACTTAAGTTATTGATGTTGTCTATTAATTCCGCCCTAAGTGTACACTATCCCTTAACACCACGCCCTCTGGTGGGATTTTCAACGTGCATTCATCGTGTCATAGACGCTGCGCTGACTAAAATAATCTACATATACCTAGTAGCAGTGGAATTTGTGTGAAGCAAATTAATTTAATGGTGGCTGAGTGAGGTGGCCTCACTCCTCTTTCCTCATCATGGCGAAGTTTTTGAATGGAAACGAAGAACGCAATGGACCTAAGTCATATTTTCTATTAGGAGATTATGTCATGATCGCCGACATTATCATTTTAGGATATAACTTATTATAATTGTGTGACGTCATCAATAAATTCATCAATCAATTCAATTCTATGAAGAGTGAAGAAAGAGAGAGGGAGTGAGAGAGAAAGATAGAAAAGGAGAGAGAAAGATAGAGAAGGAGAGAGAAAGAGAGAGAGAAAGAGAGAAGGATTGAGAGAGAGAGGGAGAGAGAGAAAAAACAGATAGAGAGAGAGAGATAAAAAAAGAGAGTAGTTGGTACACTGACTGACTGATATCACTGATCTAGTAGTTGTTTAGTTGATCTGAGCCAAGGCTGCCCAACCGCAGGCCCGCGGGCCACGAAGTGGCCCGCTAGCGCATTTGGAGTGGCCCGCCGCAGGTGATTCAAGTCAATAAAATGAATCGCATCTTTTGACAAAAAAATCAATTAAAAAAATGTATTTTCTCAATAAAATACCTAATGCTGTTATTAGTACATTTGAAACATAGTTTTTTTTTGTCCTCGTTATTTAGTAGTTAGGTAGGTACCTTGTAATTTATTTAAATTTTATCAGGTGGCCCGCCAGTTGACATGGAATGCAATTTTTGGCCCGCCTGTAAAATCGGTTGGGCAGCCTTTCTGAGCGATCGACAGAAGTCAATTTTTGAATTAGGAATTTAGACAGTGAACCAAATCATTGAACAGGAGGTCAAACGATCGATCGATCATAAAGTTGAGAAGATCTGTGGAGTTAGTTGTGTGAGGAGGAGCTGTTCCATTGATCTGAGCGATCGACCGGAGTCAATTTTTGAATTAGGAGATTAGAGAGCGAACCAAATTATCGAACTACGATTGATCATACACTTGTTGATCATATTGAAGAAAAAAAATCTGATGTAAACATCACACGACTTTCCTTATGATATTAGGAATGGGAACAGGACCGAAAGCCACTGGTGACTCATAGGTAACAGTTAGATAAAAATAAATGTCAAATTCGTAATCAGCACCTCAAAATCATTGGATTTGATATGTCACAACTCACAACCCCCATCAACGATAAATAATAAAAAAGTTCAGATAGTTTTGGTAAGTATATTTTTAATAGATCTGTGAATTTTTTGACATTTTCATGTCTTTGCTCTGGCACATAACCAAAATTATGTGACGAAATTATGTAACGAAATTATGTAACGATATTATGTAACGATATTATGTAACGATATTATGTAACGAAATATCGAATTGTAAAGGGAGAGAAGTCTTCTAATATCGGATATCGATATTATGGTTTCGATATTATCGATATACCTAATATCGATATTTTCGTTTCGATATTGCAACCCTAAGAGAAGAGGGAAAGTGTGTGTCATGCGCACAATACGAAATTTGGTCAGTTGGGTTTTGGACCTTGAATAGTAAAGATGAAAATGTCGAAATGGTTGCAGACTCGTATGCAAGCGTTTTTTTAAACAAAAATTTAACATCGCTTTCAACTGCATGATCATATCAGAAGTTACCGTGGCAGAGTGAGTTAGCGCTCTAGGCATTGTACGCATGGTAACCTGGGTTCGATTCCCAGCGGGGCAGGAATTTTGATTTTAAATTCGCTCCAATGCAAGAGATGGTACCCATGGCGAAATCAATACGGTTTAGGTATAGGGTAAAGGTGAGTAGGTATACAAAATAAATTCGCACTTCCAAAATTTTTACCTCGTCATTTTATTTTTGAATTTATACTTGTGAATTTTTTCGATTTATTTTAAATAATAATAATACTCTTTAGTGGAAGGTAACCACCAGGCGAGGTTAATGCTCAAATTATTTTCTACCACCTAACCCTCAGAGTCTTATTAATACATATTATGTTATTATTTTTTCGTGCACTGGGTTGGATGCGAACCAACGGATCTCTACGTGTTAACCACTTGACTATCAATGCACATTTTTATCATATTGTTAACTTGTCACCATTTCATGTTTCTGTTGTTTGTATTCTTACATAGGGTTATGCCCGTTGTGGTTGTTGTAACCAGCTTGGCTACAGCTGGAGAGGTGAGTGATGGTCTCCAGCCAACTTTATTTCAAAGTTGGCTCGTCCTGAACCACATTTTTCTATGTGCGATCAACCATCATGAGGACTTGGACTTTTCTTTATAAGCCATTAAACCCGTATCAAACTGCAAGTTAGCCTGGCTTGTAAGGGTTGGCTAGTCTGTTCTCTGTTTATAGTCCTCTAGCGGGACACTGGTCTTCTCCTTGTTTAACGTCCCCCAGCCCCAGGTTATGCCCGTTCAAATTAATATACTTATTACCTACTTATTTATTTAAATATAAATCTAAAAGTTGAGAAAGAACTAAACAATTGAAAATTATTTGCAATGAAATAATTATTGAAAATAAAAATGCCTTATAGGGAAAAACAAAAATAAACACAATACTTCCGATTTCTAATATTAGAACTTTCTGCGAATGGAGGGTAACACCCCCGTCGTGATATGACCAATGGAGTTGAAAGCGACGTTAAACCAAAAAAAAAAAAATAACAATAATGATAATTCCTAACAAAATATAAAAATATCTGTGGAAATTTAAAAAAAGAAACACATAGCAACAACATCATGAAATCATGAATGTTATCATAAAACCAAATAAAAAAACATTATGAATATAACCAATATCTATTTTGAGAATATCTCTCTCTTAGCATAGAACTCTAATTACGGGATGGCTAAAAAATGTTATTTCCATTGATACCGAACCAATTTATAATAATACCTCGCACGAATATACCAAAAACAATGCTTATTTGGGGATAAAATTGTAATATTTATCAAGTTAACAAACAATAATATGATTTTGTTCTGAATAGGATACTTTCAATTATATTAGATATACTTATACAACTTAAAAACATGAGCACCAACACAACAATCTTCAACATTAGCATCGCTGCTACTACAACCATATTTAACATTAACATCACAAACAACTTTAAAAACATGAGTACCAACATATTAATCTTCAACATTAGAATTGCCACTACAACCATATTTAACATTAACATCACTAACAACTTTAAAAACATTACTACCAACAGAACAATCTTCAACATTAGCATCGCTACTACAACCATATTTAACATTAACATCACAAACAACTTTAAAACCATGTCTTCCAACACAACAATCTTCAATATTAGCATCTCTACTACAACCATATTTAACATTAACATCACTAACAATTTAAAACCATGACTTCCAACACAACAATCTTCAACATTATCATCGCTACTACAACCATATTTAACATTAACATCACTAACAACTTTAAAAACATTACTACCAACACAACAAACTTCTGTAATATGTATCCCAACATTATCAGATTCATGACACAAATACATAGTATATTGTTGTTGTATTACCGACCTCAGTAGCTTGATCGATAGGGGGGCGAACTTGTAACCTGGAGGTCGGTGGTTCAAGTCCCGGTTTCAGCGTTGATTTAGTAAAGATTAGATTTTGAGTAACAAAAGTATGATAAAAATAAATAAAATAAGGGATCGAGTAGATTGAAGAACATCGCCCTTGTCTTTGGATGCCCTAATTAGTCTCCTTGCATAAGGAGGTACCTAATATATTGTTGTTTTGTTGTGCTGATGGATTTTAACAAAAATCCACGAGCCGCCCCTGGTCGTGGATATCTCTAAAACGGGCGAACTTACCCCACCTCCACCGGAACCGCACAGATGTTGCTCTCGGGCACATTTGTCCAGGACTTGGCGGCCGTGATGAGGTTGTAGGCATTCACCATTCCGAATCCGAAGTCCTGGCTGACCAGAAACCCGAACCCATTCACATACCTGGAATTATTGAAAAAATGGAAATTGAAAAAAAAAGTAGCCCGTGAGGAAAAATGAGTAGCTGCTGTGATGTGAAGCAGCGACCAGTTTATATTGTTCTAAATTTATTATTTTTTATTTTTAGGTACTATAATTTGTGCATATGTCCTTTTAATAAAGAATTAAATAATAATATGTAATAATAAAACTAGACAGAAATGTAATACATACATTTCAAGCGAAAATCTTGAAGTTTTCTCAGGAGTGTTAGTTATGTAGTGCTGATTTTTTTCAAAAAATATAATAGAATAAAGTTTAAATACCAAAGGTGTCAGTGTTATTGTAATAACGTTCATTTTTCACGAGAAAAAGAAAAGAAAACAAAATAAAATAAATTCCACGCAAAATAAAGTGATACCCCCCGAAAAAAACATTTCGTGTATTCCATTTACTCAAACGCTAGAACCCAGATGGTATCAACGCACGACTATACTCGTATGTCAAGAGAAAACTCACCAGCCGTAATTATCCGCTAGGGGCGCCACTTCCGAGGTCCAGATGAGCAGGTGTTGTGCGTCTCGCCAAGTAACCGAAGGGTTGGCTTCTAAGAGGAGAGCAAGGATGCCTGCCACTAGGGGCGCTGCTGCGGACGTGCCTGTGTGGGCTTGGGTGCAGGAATTTTTTACGTCCGTGGTAACCTGGGACAGTATTTTTTCCAGAACATTATTATTTTTTTTCTTCTTTTTTACACAATCTTACAAGTATACAGCACACTGAGAATTTTTTTTTATCGAGGACATTCATCCTTAAGGATAACTTACTAGCTAACAAGTATGTTAGCTAGTAAGTTATCCTTAAACGAGGATGAATCATCCTTGTTAGCTAGTAAGTTATCCTTAAGAATGAATGTCCTCGATAAAAAAATTTTCTCAGTGCACTCATTATACAAAATAACATTAAATTTAAAACATAAATTTATTAAATTTAAAACAAAAACATAAATTTAAAATAAATTTAAAACATAAATTTAAAATAAATTTAAAACATAAATTTAATTACTACTAAATTAAACCAAGAGAGATTAAACAAATATTCTCATACTTTTAAATCAAAAGGAAGATCTAACTCTAAAATCCTCTAAAACATTATTTGAATATGAGGTCAAAATCTCAAATAGGAAATAAACTGTTTTTCGAACCCGCGACCTCTGGATTACCATCACCTTGACCACTCAGCTACCGGGACAGATATAGTGAGGGTGACCTCTACACCAACCATTTCTCTGATGTTGATTTTCATCATCATCATAGGGTGGCGTCATCGTGAATGATGGTAGCCAGACGGTGGAGGAATGACTCAGCACTTCTTCCACTGTCTTTACAAGGAGGCTAATATTTTTTTAAAAGGTACAGTCTACACATGCTGGCATAGAAAGGTTACTACACCAACATGCAATACGTAATCCAGGTAGCGTAGGGATCCGTTGGTTCGAATCCCAACCAGTGCATGAATTTTTCCTCATTAATTTGAGTTTGTAAACATAATATAATAATAAGACTCTGAGGGTTAGGTGGTAGAAAATGCTTTGAGCATTAACCTCGCCTGGTGATTACCTTCCACTAAAGAGTGTTATTATTATTATTATGCTTATTGAGTAAATAATCCAAGTAAATACCAAATACCTAACATTTTCTACCTATTTTCATTCCAAACTGAGTTATTATTTTGTTCGTGTCTGTTCAAAGTTATAATAATATAATATTATTGCTTCACACTTCTCAAACCACAGGCAAACAGCTAGTTATGCAAACAAATTACTCCTTTCTTTAATCTCATTGAAAAAGATTTTCGAAATCATAGAGTCCTAATAGAACAATTAAAATAAAATCCACAAAAAACTTTAATTTGTTTTTAAAAATTAATTTTTTAAACACCTTTTGCATATAAAAATGAAGCATTTAAAATAATCAATCGTATTTGTTTTAAATATTTTATTTGGCTTTTTTTATACAGGGAGGTTTTGCATACTTTAGGTATTGCGTGCACAAGTGAATTTGTAATACTCGTATTTTCGATTTATTTTGTAACAGATTAATAATTAAATATTTTTTTTCTACAAATAAATCTGTTTTTCTTTGCAGTTTAATTTTTTCTCACAAATTCCATCCATTTTTTTTCTTCATTTTGGTCGTCTCTTTTCTTTTGTTATATTTCTCGATGTTTTTCGAGCAGGTAGGTAGATGTTGAGGGAGTAATTAAAAAATAGGGATGATTTTCTTTTCTTTTTATACTTTCTAATTTAAATTTTTATTTTTTTCGTATCTCCCCCTGAATCTTGTATCTCACCCCATCTTTCTTTCTCTCTCTCTCTCTCTCTCTCTCTCTTTCTCTTCCTCTTCCTCTCTCTCTCTCTCTCTCTCTCTCTCTCTCTCTCTCTCTCTTTCTCTTCCTCTTCCTCTCTCTCTCTCCTCTCTCTCTCTCTCTCTTCTCTTCCTCTCTCTCTCTCTCTCTCTCTCTCTCCTCTCTCTCTCTCTCTCTCTCTCTCTCTCTCTCTCAACTCAATCGGACTTGTACTTCGCGAGATACACATTTTCAGTATTTTTGAGAAGCTCATCTCAAAATTTCAGTTCAACCGACTTGTTGTTCTCGAGTTATAGCGATATAAACACACGCACACACACGTTTTACCCTCCCTCCATTCCTTGGAAACTCACAAGACACATCGGCCCCACATCAACCTCACATTCCTTTAGAGGTGTTTTACCCTCCCTCCATTCCTTGGAAACTCACAAACTACATCGGCCCCAAATTAACCTCACATTCCTTTAGAGGTGTTTTACCCTCCCTCCATTCCTTGGAAACTCACAAACTACATCGGCCCCAAATTAACCTCACATTCCTTTAGAGGTGTTTTACCCTCCCTCCATTCCTTGGAAACTCACAAACTACATCGGCCCCAAATTACCCTCACATTCCTTTAGAGGTGTTTTACCCTCCCTCCATTCCTTGGAAATTCTCAAACCTCAACGGCCCCACATCAGGCGTGGCCGGTGGGAAAATGTTCTGGGGGTGCTGCACCATAAACCGGATTAAAATGAAATTTATTGAGTCGCTCTTTCAGTATCTAAAGAGTTTGTTTAGCATACCAATCATCATAAATATGCATTAATTATTCTGAAAATTCTGATTTTCATTGTCTACGAGACAATCCTCTCTTTTTCTTTTTCCGCAGCACCTCAACACCGGTCGCGCCTGCCCCACATTAACCTCACATTCCGTTAGAGGGGTTTTACCCTCCCTCCATTCCTTGGAAACTCTGAAACCTCATCGGCCCCACTTAAAACCTCACCACATTCCTTCCAAAATTGTTGAGGAAAATTTCATTTCCCACACTCAAACACTGAACAGACATAGCACCCACCACCTTCCACGCATGTTCTCCTAATACCAAAAGTCTGAAATGTATGCAAAGCATGGAACAAATGACAGAGCACACACACAAAGCAAAGAAGGGCGGGCGGGCGACACACAATGGAACTAACTGACTGAAAGCCACCACACAACTCACACACCGTCTTAGAAAGCAAAGAAAGGAACAAGTGTAACACAAACACCCTCTTTTTCTACTGAAGCTCTAGTACAAAGTGTCCAAAGTGCTGTGTGTATAAATTCCGAACGAGCCAGACAGAGAGAGCTCTAGCTCCTCCTCTCTCCTCCTCTTTCCCATCTTCATAAAGTTTCTCTCAGAAATTCCCCCCTATTGAGAGGTAAATAAGCCAGCCTCCGTGGCGTAACGGTTGTGACTACTGCCCGTAGTCCAGAGATCCTGAGTTCGATACCCGGTTGGAGCTGACTTTTTGCACAGAAAATTCTGTTCAGGTGCCGTCCCGTCTCTACACACGTGCAACACAGTAGCAACAAAGATCAAAGATGTTCGGTAGGAAACCGACATCCTGATGGGTAATTTTTTAACGTTCGTGTTCAGAAGCCGTCCACACAGAGTGAATTCATGTTGCAGCAACATGTTGCATGTTGCACCTGTGTGGACCATGCCATTCCGGAAACGGAAAAACTCGGTTAGAATTTTTGCTCCGGCCGAGATTTGAACCCGCAACCTCCGGGTCAACAACCAATGCTCTTAACCATTGAGCCACGGAGGTAGTTAAAAACTACCACGGAGGAGTTAGTAATTAATATTTGAAATTTCTCGGAAGTAATAATAATAATAATAATATCGCCTTATTTATATACAGCCCGATTAGGACTATTAAAGTCCCATTATTCCATCAGTAAGCTCAAGACGTATTATTATGTGGTAAAAATCCCAAATGGGAGGATAACTTGTCTTGTCCCGGTTGGGGTTCGAACCCGCGACCACTGGAATCTCTGGATTCACAGAGTGCCGCCTTTACCACTGAGCTACCGGGACAGAAGTAAGAACTCACCACATGATGCTTGTTGAGGCCGGCCGAGAAAGCGGTGGCTATGATGCCGGAGCACCGCTCTGAGTAGGCCGTCACGTGACCGAACCGGTCGCAGGTTGCTATGGCAACCGTGAAGATGGACGACACGTAACCGTCGCACGCACAGGTGTCGCCCTTGTCCTTTCCGTTGCCCGCGGCAAACACATAGAGAGCGCCCCGTCCGTTGCGACTCTGCGAGAACGAGAATGAGAATGAGGACAAGAATGAGAATTAGGACAAGAATGAGAACTAGGACAAGAATGAGAGTTAGAAAAAGAATGAGAATTAGGATAAGAATGAGAATTCGGACAAGAATGAGAATTAGAAAAAGAATGAGAATTAGGACAAGAATGATAATTACGACAAGAATGATAATGAGGACAAGAATGAGAATTAGAACAAGAATGAGAATTAGAACAATAGTGAGAATTAGGACAAGAATGAGAATTAGGACAAAAATGAGAGTTAGAACAAGAACGAGAATCAAACAAGAACGAGAATTAGGACAAGAATCAGAATTAGGACAAGAATCAGAATTAGGACAAGAATGAGAATTAGGACAAGAATGACAATTAGGACAAGAATGAGAATTAGAACAAGAATGAGAATTAGAACAAGAATGAGAATTAGAACAAGAATGAGAATTAGGAAAAGAATGAGAATTAGAACAAGAACGAGAATTAGGAGAACCGATGGACAAGATCCGTAGTGGTATGACCATGCGGTTGAAAGCGACATTATAGTGTAAATGTGATATTGCGAAAATGATGATCTGATGAGTAGTGCATGCGTGATAATTATGATGAGTTTAAGGTCCCGGTGTGCATTTCCTCCCTGAGTAGATAAAACATACGATACCTCTGTAATCCCTTCAACGAGGGTGTGCATTTCCTCCCTGGGTAGATTAGTCTGTCCCGGTAGCTAAGTGGTAAAGGCGGCACTCTGTGAATCCAGAGATTCTAGAGGTCGTGGGTTCGAAACCCAGCCGGGACATGACAAGTTATCCTCCCATTTGGGATTTTTACCACATAATAATATGTCTTGGGTTTACTGCTGGAATAATGGGACTTTGATAATCCTTATCGGGCAGTATAAATAAGGCGATATTATTATTATTAAACATACGATACCTCCGTAATGCCGTCAACGAAGGTGTGCATTTCCTCCCTGGGTAGATAAAACATACGATTACATTGTATTTATACTCAAATAAATAAAGAGGTGCTTTGTTAAACTGTTGGCATAATGGGACTACCTGTCTTGCGCTGACAGTCTAAATAAAGCACTATTTATACTTATACCTCCGTAATGCCGTCAACGAGAGCGTGCGTGGTCAGGTAGCCCAGCGGGTCCAAGGTTTTGCCGTCGTCCTTCGGGCCCCAGGAGTTGCTGTAGATGTCCACCCAGTAGTGTTTGAACTTGAGCGTCTCCCCCTCCACCCGATCCGTGGACACACCGTCCAACATACGAATGCCTGCAAGCAAAGTATTATAATAATAATAATATCGCCCTATTTATACTGCCCGATTAGGACTATTAAGTCCCATTATTCCAGCAGTGAGCCGAAGACGTATTATTATGTGGTAAAAATCCCAAATGGGAGGATAACTTGTCATGTCCCAGCTGGGTTTCGAACCCACGACATCTGGATTCTCTTGGTTCACAGAGTGCCGCCTTTACCACTGAGCTAAAGTAGACTAGAACATACGCCGACCCCAGAGAATGAAAGATAGAAACGAAGGGAGGTAAATAAATTTGAGAAAGAGGGAGAGGGATGCATTTACGAGGGAGGAAATATTCAATAGGGTTTATAAATGTTTCCAATTGGAAGAAAGGGAAGAGAGGTACATGTTTTCCTCATAATGAGTATCACCGCCCTCAGTAGCTTGATCGATAAGGCGGCAGATTTGTAACCTGGAGGTCGGCGGTTCAAGTCCCCGTTTCAGGGACTATTTTGTCAAGCGAGTTTGAGTAGTTGTGATATCACAAAAGTCATTAAAACAAATATGATAACTTAGAAAAAGTATAGAATAGAATGTAACTTGTCATGACTTAAAAACTCGATTTTGTCTGTTAATTTGACCCCATCAAGTTTCACCTAACAAAGCTGTATCAGAAGAGAATTTTCTTGTTGTTATATTATTATTATTAAACACTTTATTAGATATAAAAAGACATAATTATGTACAAAACAAATAATTATTATACCAATGAAAAAATGGAAACAATATACAGGGTGTCCGAGTTTTTTTTTTAGATACTTTCAGAAACGATTCTAGGAGTCAATATAAAACTTTTTTTCTCTCTAAGCATATACCGAGAAATGTTTCCTAAGCGAGATAAAAAGTAACAAAAAAGGTGTTTTTGACATTTTCATGTCTTTGCTCTGGCACATAACCAAAATTATGTAACGAAATTATGTGACGAAATTATGTAACGAAATTATGTAACGAAATATTAAATTATAAAAAGAGAGAAGAGAAAAAGTATGTGTCATGCGCACAATAACGAAATATTAAATTATAAAAAGAGAGAAGAGAAAAAGTATGTGTCATGCGCACAGTACGAAATTTGGTCAGTTAAGTTTTAGACCTTGAATAGTAAAGATGAAAATGTCCCAATGGTTGCAGACTCGTATGCAAGCGTTTTTTTCAATATTTTATTTGAGATATATTTTTATTTTAATATACTGCCACTATAATTGATGATGGTAATGTTATTTTCATTCTTAAGAATTCTCACAGCAAGTGTTCAAACTGTTTTCCACCATTCCGTAAGCACACATTTGCCCTTTCCACCAGTGATTGTGTTGCTGCTCTGCATTGATCGGGTCTAATTTCTTGAGAACATGCAACTATCCTATGTCGAAGGGTTTCCAGATCATTTCCAGATCATTCCAGATCATCATCTCAAATAAAAAAACACCTTTTTTGTTACTTTTTATCTCGCTTAGGAAGCATTTCTCGGTATATGCTTAGAGAGAAAAAAAGTCTTATATTGACTCCTAGAATCGTTTCTGAAAGTATCTAAAAAAGAAACTCGGACACCCTGTATAGAATAAAAAGAAAAAAGAATAGAAAAATATATATAAACATATGTCCTGACTAAAGGGAGGCGATGTTGCCTATGGCAATCTCTTCCATCCAACCCTTAAGAACACCTCGGTCATTCAAGACGGCGCGGCGCTTTTTGACCCTCTATTCCAGGGCTGCCCAACCAGTCGATCGCGGAGTGTTTTTGGGTCTATCACGTCCAGAGAGGTGGGATGACGTTCTAAAAGTCTAGATCTCTAAAGTACAAAATGATTGTGAGCGAGGTTTTGTGGCATCTCACCATCTCACACAAGTGAAAATCCGAGATCTCCTTCCTAACTCATGAAAATTAAAAGGAGGTTTCGTGACTTCTTGACACTTGAAAATTTGGTTGAATTATTCATTAACCCATTCAAGCCCAGAATAAACATTGAATCTGAATCGATCGCGTTGATCATCTGAGACTTTATAGTAGATCTTCTTCTGTAAAGGTTGATACTGACCTCCGATTTTGGCGCGGAAAGCGATGCCGGCGCCGCACTTGCCATTGTTGGCAACCATGGCGATGACGCCGGCGCAGCGGGTGCCGTGGATGTTGTGAGGAGGATTCGTCAGGCGAGGTCGGGGGTCGAAATCGTTCCCGTTGAGGTCGTAGCTGATGCTGGGGTCCTGGGGGGGGACGAGAAGTAGCCCGGGATTATGAAACAGGATTAGATAATGCTTACTCGAAACAGGGTTCTCTTTGTCTAGAAAACTCCATGAGTAATGGAATAATCAAAGGATTAACCATTTATAGGATTAACAATTATATAAAGGATTAACAATAATCAAAGGATTAACCACGAGAAGTAGCCCGGAATTATGAAACAGGATTAGTTAATCCTTACTTAAATTTTACTTAAATATCTTTATCGTAGGCATAAACTACAAATATAGTATTTCATAAACAATTTAACATGGCAATCTACATTAGACTATGAAAATCATCTACATAATAAGTCATAATACCTAATATATGTAGTATCTAATATTTTATTATTATTTTTCTACGTAACTACTTATATTGTAACATTTAATTGTACTAATGTAATTTTTATACTATTGACGTTGTAAGATGCCGAAAGGCTTTATTTACAATAAAAATATATTCTATTCTACGCCAACGACTGTCATTGGCAGTCCAGCGTGGAAATGCCTCGAGCCTGGTAGGCACCATGTCGGAAGAAGAAAGATGACATGTTTGTAGTATGGAGATACAGTTAAATAAATCATGATTATTTTGAAAAAAAAAAAAAAAAATCCTTACTCGAAACAGGGTTCTCTTTGTCTAGAAAACTCCATCAGCAATAGAATAATCAATGGATTAACCATTTTTAAATTCAATTTCTTTAAAATATCATATGCTCTATAATATTCACTCTAGTGTAAAAGACAAGGAAGCATATGTGAACTATCAAATATAATTAATATAATATTTGATCCATGCCATTGACATGTGGCATAGATCAAATATACAATCAAATTTAATATACAACCACTTCAAAATTATAGATTGTGAAACACTCATCAAACACCTCGGCCGAGGTGTAAACAACGCCAATACAAAGAAAGAGACAGTCATTTTAAATAAAATAACCAATTGAACAAATAATAATCAATTGCACCGCTGAGATGCTAGAGAACTACACAGGTTTATTAATATCATAACAAATAACCGGTTGCACCGCTGTGCTGCTAGAATGCTAGAATTGACTATAACAACTATACAGGGTTGTTATAATCATAACTCGTGCTTAACAAATAACCGGTTGCACCGCCGCGCTGTGCTGCTAGAATTGACTATAATACATCGTTGTTATAATCATAACTCGTGCTTAACAAATAACCGGTTGCACCGCTGGCACCTGTGCAGAGTACCAAACAACCCGTTGCACCTCCTAGGTTCCTACTCCGTGAACCAGAGAAAAGTACCAAAGAGTTGAATCTCATGGTCCGAACCGAGGTCTTCTGGTTATGCATGACGTGGTGGATGTTTTCTGGTACCTGGTCTGCGCACGCGCATATCCATAGCAATGACAATGATGCTGTTTTTTTTCTCGATAAAGGCGATTTAACTCTGAAGTTGACGGGGTCGTTCGCGCCGATTCCTTGGTGAATTGAACAAGTGTATACACAGTTTAAATGTTTTCAGGTAATTTAGAAGGCTTATAATGCTGTTTTTTTTAACTATATATACCTACCATTTAATGTTTTGTTGAGTTTTGTATCGATTATATAGCTGCTCTTTGGATTCCCAAGATTCATTATTTCAATTCCCAACGTATCTTTCGGTTGTTATTGTTGTTTGTTTTGTACATCCAACATTTTTTTTTTCAAGTTGTTAACTACCAAATCTCGAATAACAACCAGTTTTGTATGAGACTAACTTTTTTCTTATTCATCTTAAATGGTGGGGGTTGTGACATGTCAAATGGAATGATTTTGAGTTGCTGATTATGAATTTGAAGTTAATTTTCATCCAGCTGTTACTGTTTAGCCACCAGTGGCGGAATTCGATTTATTTTCGAGTAATAAGGAAAGTTGTGTGGTATCACACGAGTTTATTTCGATAGAATTACTGGTTTACTGATGGTCCTTCTTATGTTGTGTGTTTACCCTGAACTTTTTATTATTATTATTATTAAACACTTTATTAGATATAAAACGACATAATGTAACTACAAATAATTATTATAACAATTATAAATGGAAACAATATTACAATAAAAAGAAAAAAGAATAGAAAAATATAGTATACATATTATGTCCTAACTAAAGGGCGGGGTTATTGCCTATGGCAATCTCTTCCACCCAGCCCTTGAAGTAAGTAGTTGTTGGTTAGAGAGTGAGTAGTTCGTAATGGTAGGCTTGTCACTTTGGTCTAGCGGTACCATGCTCGACTTACACTCCAGGTGACCCGGGTTCGAATCCCAGCGAGGTCGGAATTTTTTTCGGTTCTGTACTTCGTATGTCTGGTCCTACCCTAGCCTCGTGAGGACCATTGGGGTAGTTGTAGAGTGGGCAACGGCCAGTGGCACCATTACGAGATTGATATTGAACTTGAACCACCGACCTCCAGGATACAGGATACACGTTCCCCAGTCATATCGATCAAGCTATACTGAGGTCGGTGCATTGTTAACAATGTGGGGAGCAGGCCCGGCCGATGGGAAAATGTTTTGGAGTTGCCGCCACATAAACCGGACTAAAATAGGATTTATAGAGTCGCTCATTCAGTATCTAAAAAGTGTGGGTTCGTTTATCATGCTAATCATAATAATTATCCTTAGCCAGCGTCGATGGCGCGTTGAATGCACCGGTTCTCGTTGGATCACCGAAGTTAAGCAACGTCCAGCGAGGTGAAGACTTCGTGATGCTGGCATTCCGGCCCAACCCAGGCTGGGTGAGGTTAATGTGGGTAGCAGATTTGTGAGTTTCCTGCGAATGGAGGGTAACACCCCCGTCGTGATATGACCATGCAGTTGAAAGCAACGTTAAAAACCAAAAAAACCAAAAAAACCAAAAAAAAAAATATAAATTATCCAATAATTATTCTAGTAATGTGTGATAATTTTCATTGTATACGAAGTAGGACTTGAGAAAATCCTCTCCTCTTCTTTTTTGTCTGGGGTTGCTGCAGTTTCGCAGCTCCTTAGCACCGGCCACGCCTGGTGGGGAGTATCGTATCATAGTTGGTGGACTTGGTCATCCACCGGATTCACTTCTATGGTCATTCCCATCGTCATTCTTATTAATAATAAATAATAATATCGCTTTATTTATACAGCCCGATTAGGACTATTCCCATTATTCCAGCAGTAAGCCCAAGACGTATTACTATGTGGAAAAAATCCCATATGGCAGGTTGCTTGTCATGTCCTGGCTGGGTTTCGAACCCACGACCTCTGGTATCTCTGGATTCACAGAGTGCAGCCTTTACCACTGAGCTACCGGGACTCCATGGTGCTTCGCCCTACGTCCTCGGTTAAAATATCTACAGCGACCTACGAACTTACTACCGAATACCAGGTGCGTGAAGATAGCACCCGACATTGAAGCTAGAATTTTGTACCACCTACCATAATAATGTAATAATTATGTACTGTTAGGAACAACAAACCCCGAATTTTGTACTCCAACCGTAACCCCAGGAGAGAGGTTGAAACATGTCGGGTGCTAACTTCACGCTAGCACCCGACATTGAAGCTGGAATTTTGTACCACCTACCATAATAATGTACTAATTATGTACTGTTAGGAACAACAAACCCCGAATTTTGTACTCCAACCGTAACCCCAGGAGAGAGGTTGGAACATGTCGGGTGCTAACTTCACGATTTTAACCGATGGAGCTAGAATATTGTACCGCATATCAAAATAATCTCTGAATTATGTACTCCCAGGAACAACAAACCCCGAATTTTGTACTCCAACCGTAACGCCAGGAGAGAGGTTTTAACATCGAAAAACCCACCCCCCGCCTCGCCTATTGAAACGCAAATCACATACAGAACTACATGGAACCCCGCGCCTCACCTCTTCCATTGCAACGCAGCGATGGGAGCAGAAGTGTGGGGGGACTTCACGTTGTCGGTGCACGTATTAAACCATAGGTTCTCAAACAGTGGTACTCGGGACAATTTCAGGTGCACAAAATTGTACCTACTACCCTTTGTTACCATTTAGGTACATGTGCGAATTTGGCTTTTCTCAAATGATGTATTTGAAAAACAAGTATAGGAGTAAGTTAGATGACTGTGTCCTCTGACATTCGCGTTAAAATCAGTAACATTTAGCCTGATATTGATGCAATTGTTTCGGAGAAGAGTAGGTAATCTCACAGAATGTAGATAGGGTAGACGTTTCCATTTTTTTTCGTCGCAGATAACTCAGATGCAGGCGTTACTGACGAAGATAAACAATCGTTTATTGATGTGACGTTTATAAGCTCACATTGCTTTGGTAGGTATGTACCTACCTTATTTTTTAACGTCAGCTTCTTTGTGGAATTGTGTTAAGTATGATATTATGTAATAAGTAATAAGTTATCATATTTGTGCTATTCACTTTCGTGATGTCACAACCACTCAAACTCGCTTTACTCAATCTATGCTGAAACCGGGACTTGAACCACCGACCTCCAGGTTAATAGTCCGCCGCCTTATCGGTAATAACATAATGTCATACTCTGTATACCTATTACTGTTTACTTTTATAATAAATCATAAATCGCTTCTGAAATTTTCAATTTTATATTTTTCTTTTTCCTAACAAACGGAACACTGTGAACACAGATTTTCCAAACGTCCGTCGTGGGTTCAAATCCAAGTGAGGACATGACAAGATTTCTTCTGTTTGGAATTCTTATCACATGATCTTGACTTGCTGCTGGGAAAATGAGACTTTAATAGTCCTAATTCGGCAGTAGAAACAAGCCGATATTATTATTATTATATTATATATATAATTACATGCTATGATTAAGTAGTAGTCAAGGTGGCAGAGTGAGTTGGCGCGCTAGGCATTGCACGCACGGTAACCTGGGTTCGATGCCCAGCGAGGTAGGATTTTTCTGCTTTGTACTTAGATGTTCGGGGTCCACTCATATATACCTCGTGAGGAAAAATGAGTAGCTCTTTTGATGTGAAACAGCGACCAGTGGCGGAATTATTGGCAAAAATTGTACAAGATATTGTATATTAAGGTGGTATAGTCCTATAATTCAGCGCTACCCACCAAGTTGTAACATAATATATTTCAGGAACATTAAACTCCAAATTGCCAGCGTGGCGTCGCTGGCGCGTTGAATGCACCAGTTCTCTCAGGATCACCGAGGTTAAGCAACGTTTAGCGAGGTAAACGTTGTTTAATGTTGCTTAACACATTAATCTCACCCAACCCAGGCTGGGTGAGGTTAATGTGGGTAGCAGGTTTGTGAGTTTCCTACAAATGGAGGGTAACACCCCCGTCGTGATATGACCATGCAATGCAGTTGTAGGGCAAGTTCAAAAAATACTTGGAACTTTGTACATGTTGGTCCGGCGTGAAGTTGGCACCCGATAGAGAGTGATAGTGAGACACAGAGAGAGAGAGAGAGAGAGAGAGAGAGAGAGAGAGAGAGAGAAAGAGAAAGACAGAGAGAGGAAGAGAGAAAGAGTGATAGAGAGAGAGGGAGAAGAGAGAGAGCTAGAGAGAAGAGAGAGAGAGAATAGAGGTGACAGAGAGAGGTGAGAGAGAGAGAGAAGAGAAAGATAGAAGAGAGAGAGAGAGAGAGAGAGAAAGAGAAATAGAATTTGATGGGTTTACTTTATTTTACATAATTGGTACATACATGGATACATCACCTAAGCTAACAAGTAACTTCTGCGGTGACGGTTCTCTTCTTCAAGTTAATCTAAATAAGTATAAAACAAAATTAAATTATAATAAAAAGTAAGAATAGCCAGCGTCGATGGCATGTTGAATACACCGGTTCCCTTCAGAACACCGAAGTTAAGCGACATCCAGCGAGGTTAAGACTTGGATGGGTGACCATTCAAATTCTAATTCTCGTGACGCTGGCTTTTCCCGGCCCCACTCAGGCTGGGTGAGGTCAATGTGAGTAGCAGGTTTGTGAGTTTCCTGCGAATGGAGGGTAAAACCCCCGTCGTGATATGACCATGGCAGTTGAAAGCGACGTTAAACCCCACTTAAAAAAAAAGTAAGAATATTCAAAAATGGCTTATATACATGAAAAAATGATTAAATAAATTAAAGAAATTGTATTGATGAATAAAAATTCGAAGGTAGGTGGCTTAATATATTATGTACATGAAGTAATGATTAAATAAAATGTATTAATGGAAAAAAATAGATAAATAATTATCTATTATTCCAAAAGTACAGCTTTTTAGTTTCTCTTTTACTATATTTAAGTTTTCCTCGTCTATAAAATTTTCGCAATATTGATTTAGCAATTTTGGTATGGTATAAGATAAAACTCGTTCCCCATATTTCGTAAACGCTTGACTCATAATAAAGTCTTGTTTTCGGAGCTTATACGTTATTTCGATTTTTCTTCTGAATCGCGGGTTATTGAAATTTTGTGTCAGTAATACCAGTTTTGATAATTGCTCGGGCGTTAAGAACTTTTGCACGTTGCGATTATTATGAAAAAGGTATTTTATTATTTTCCTCTGTATACTGTTTAACGGTTCCAAAATGTAAGCTGGTCCATAGGTATAGATCGTCACTCCATATCTCGGGATAGATTCAACAAGTGAATAATAAATCAATGATTTTATTTTACATGAGAGCGACTGGACATTTCCTTTGCGTAGCTGGTAATTGACGATCCTCATTTTTTTACAGAGCATGTTTACATGAGTTTTCATCTTGAAGCAGTTGTCAATATGAACCCCGAGATATTTACAACTATCAGTGTAAGTCAATATATGGGCACTGACAGTTATTGGTTATGTACATTAGGGTGGAGCGAAATCGCACTTTTATTTTTATTTTTTAATGGAATAGTGAAAAAAAGTTGTCTATTGGCGAGAAACTTCCAAATCTGTTATTAATTTTTTTCTAAAAAATCGGGAAGATGCGCCCCGAGCCCCGCCCACTTTTGCAAAATTGTCATTTATAAACACTTTTCCTATGAATTTTCTAATTTTTTTAGTAATACTTTTTGAAATGGAATAGTTGTAAGTGTTTACTTAATAGAATGATCCATCATTATAAAAAATAAAAATAGTCAATTTTAAATGGTAAGTACCGCCCCAAATTTGTCCAAATCCAACAAAATTTTCTAAAATCAGCAAAAAAGACACATATTCCCATCGCCACGGTCTCCGTTTTACTTTGATTAATGAATATATCATTATTGTAAAAATATTTTTGTAATTTTATGAAATCATGTTGTGCCGTCTTTACTGCAATCTCGAGACTTTTGTGGATCGATATGATGCATGAATCATCCGCGAACATTTTTAATTTACTCTGAAGATTTAGGTATTTTACATCATGAGTGTAAATATTATACCATCCTGGGCTATTTATCCCACCGGTCACCAAGCCGTCTTCGATAGAAATTTCTTCACTCATTGTTTGTCCGATCTTTGTTATCTGAGTTCTACCATCCAGGTAATTAGTAAATAAACTATTTTTCATTCCTATGTCTTTTAGAGATAGAAAGAGAGAAGAGAGAGAAAGAGAAAGAGAGATAGAAAGAGATAAAAGAGAGAGAGATAGAAAGAGAGAAGAGAGAGAGAGAGAAAAGAGAAATAGAGATAGAAAGAGAGAAGAGAGTGAGAGAGAGAAAGAGAGAGAGAGAGAGAGAGAGAGATTCCAGTATGCTAATGAGGTGAGAGACGTTGATGCCGGTGAACCGAGACGTTCGAGTTCATTCACACTGTGCAACCAGACTTGGAGCTTGGACGCTCATTAGTATTCATACTGGGTGGATGATTTATACTGGGTGTAGGTTATTATTTTTATTTAGTTAATTATATTAGCTTCCCTCAATTCTTCTTCTATAGAAAGAATTTCATTGTTATGAGCAAGTATATTTCCAGCGGCTTGTGATCTTTTCAAAAGTAAAAGCCTCTGAATCAATTCATTAGGATTGTCGAAATATACATATTCCTTATCTTGATTACTCTCTACCATCATTCCTTTTCCATATTGCATTACTTTTGTTGTTATAGGATCCAGCTGTGTATTCTCTATAATGTTTTTATAGTTACGTTCATCCAATGTGCTAATATTTTCCTGATTTGGTTGTTTGAGAAACAAAAGTTCCATAAGTCCATGGGTGACTGGATATACTTTACCATCGATAGTAAAGTGTTCGCTGGGTATTTTGGAAAAATGAATTTCTTTCTTTCCAAGGTAATATTTTCCTTGCTTTGATTTTATACCAGTTGCTTTGTCAATTTCAATCGAATCATTTGATTGTATCCGTTGTAAAAACCGATCAATTAAGGAGGTTTTTTTAGGTTCAATCTCTTCTTTCCACTCACTCGATGTTGCTTCAAATGGTGGTAGTAGTGATGATGACAGTTCTCTTCTACGTTCCAATAATTTTCCCCTTTGTAAAGCATCAGCTGATGGTTGTGGTGAGTTTGGCATGGAAATACTGAAACGTTTTTCTCTGAATGGAGACGACGACGAGTAGCCTGGACTAGGAAAGACCGTTTGATTGTATTGTTTCTGCAATAAATTTCTATCATATTCAATGGGACTACTTGGATAATTTGTTTCGGGCGTTTGAACAGTTGAATCAAAGTTCCAGCTTTCTAGTGGACTTGCATATTCTGTTTCAGGTGTTCCAGCAGCAGATCTTCCAGACGGACTCTCAAATTTTTTCAAAAGGGAAGGTAAACGTCTCAGGGAAGCTGTTGTTGGTTCTCGTTTGATGGAAACCGACTGTGATGCTGATTGTTTTTCTTTCAGTTTCCTCAAGAAATCAACTTTTTTATCTTTAAGTTGAACAAGTTTTGTTAATGGTTCAACCACTGGCTTCAAAAAGTCACTAATATTGCCTGTTTTTTCATCTTGTCCAATTTTTAGGGATAACGTTTTCTCTCGTATGTCTTTCTGCGCGTCACTAATTTTTTTCGCTAAAATTTTAGCCTCACTTAGTTCTTTCGAAAGACTCATGTCTAATTGTAACCTCAATTGTTAAGCACCAGGGTTTATATATCTACGAAATATTTATCCAAACCACAACGATAGCGTCCGGTATCTGATTCTTTGTCCAACACAAGGAAACCATGTTTTTCTTTCCAACAATACTGACATAGCTCTTTAAACTTTTCGAAAGGTAAATCAGAAACGTGATCGAAATAAATATGTTTCAAGTTTAGTGGATCTTGTTGAAAGATACATAGGAAGTTTGCATTATCCCGAATTAATTGTTTACCGATAGCTGAGTAGGTTTGTGCCAAGAGAATGGTATCTACTAAAAAATGTCGACCTTGAGAAAAATATTGTTTAATATTATTTTGCTTTTCAAACGCAATGTCATCCATTACAAAAACACTATTTTTCTTTGTTTCACATGGTGGAATCACTTCTTCATTGTTTGTAAACACTTTGTATTCAACTTCTTTGATTCCTTTAAGCACATTCTCCAGAAATCTGTACTTAGGTTGTTGAAATGATTTCGAGTAAATGTAAACATTTTCAAACCGTAATCCGTGTGGATGTAACAGAAGAGCCAGCAAGAGATTTGTTTTGCCAGATCCCCTTGGACCGACTATTAAAGCTCGAACACTGTTTGGAAAAAAATCTCCATGTCTTTTTAATTTTGAATGTACATTCATATCGCTCACAAAATCAAAGTTTTCAACATTCAATTTTTGTTTACAATTTACAGTTTTCATTTTCTATATATATATAAAGCCTTGTTTTCACAGTAATCACTTTATTATTAATGGTACGCAGACGAGGAAAAGGTCTTTTAAATACTGTCATTGATAAATTACCTTTCGAAGTTCACATCCCATCCTACAGATTCTGTGGACCAGGAACAAAATTAGACCAACGAAAAGATCAAGAAGGAATCAATCCATTGGATTCAGCCTGCAAAGAACACGATCTCAAGTACGCCAACAGAATCGCTGATCGCACACAAGCCGATCGGGAATTGGAAAATAAGGCCTGGCAAAGAGTATTGTCCAAAGATTCAAACCTATCGGAAAAAGCTGCTGCCTGGTTTGTCACTAACGCTATGAAGGTAAAAAGAAAAATAGGCGCTGGTCTCCGACGCAAAAAGAAGAAGACATCAATTACTTTTCGGAAACTATCTAAAGCTGCTACAGAGGGAATGAAGTCTGCTGGTAAAAATGATAACTTAAAAGTGATTAGTAAACATGCTTTGATGGCTGCACGCAAAGCTAAACGGGGAAATAGAATAAACAAGAAAATACCGAGAATTCTCAGAATACCCAGGACAATGTCAGGTGGATTTTTACCAGCTGCTATTCCCATACTTGCCGGTTTAAGTGCTATTGGATCGATTGTCGGTGGCGTAAGTGGTATTGCAAAAGCAATCGCAGATTTTAAGACCGCTAGTTCTTCGGGTGCTGTCACTCCTATTAAGAGTGGACAAGGATTATACATAAAACCCTACTCAAACTATTTTAACGTTTTGTCAAAAAACTAAATGATTTGCCTCGAAGAGCATTGACAAACAGTGATATTCTGAAAAAGGTTCGTGAAATCAATGTTCCACATTTTCGAGGCATATACAGTTTGGATCTTTTACCACCGAAACCAAGAAAAAATGAAGTGATGGTTGTTAATCTCGACAGATCAACAGGACCTGGGACTCATTGGATAGCTATGCTGAAGAAAAATAAGCATGCGTTTTATTATGATAGTTTTGGCAACTTGCGTCCGCCTGTAGAAATAAGAACTTATCTTGCAGGTTATGAAATTTTCTATAATTATGAGCGACATCAACAATACAGAACAGTCAATTGTGGACACTTGTGTTTAAAGTTTATTGTACAAAAAACTATTGAACTGTTTAATAAATAAATAAAAAATAAAAAAAATGTCCAGCAGAATTTTTCATATAACTTCTAGACAATCTGAAATTGTGTGTTCAATATTTCCTCCTTTAAAAGTTACATCAGACGCTGTGATTGGTTTAACACAATTCCAAACTTACAATAGTATTCCAAACATTGATCAGACAAATAATGTTTTCAGATATCAGGATGATAATAAAAAGTGGACTGACATTGTAATAGACAAAGGAACATATGAATTACTTGATATTGAAAATTATTTAAAATCCCAGTTGGGTGAAAATGCATTAGCTATTAAACCCAATGTAAACACTTTGAAATGTACTTTTTGGTGCAAGTATAATGTTGATTTCAAGGAGTCCTCACTGGCTGATATGCTTGGTCTACCAAAAGAAAATTACGCAGCCCATACTATGTTGACTTCAACAAAAAACTTGGAAATTTCCAAAATAAATTCTATACAAATTGATGTAAATATAGTTTCTGGTTCCTATCAAGACGGTGTGCCCAGTAACTGTTTGTACAAATGTTTCCTAAATGTACCACCAGGTTTCCGGATCACAGAAGTTCCCAATAATGTTATATATTTACCCCTCAATACGGATGAAATCGACAGATTAATTGTGAAGCTTGTTGATGAAAGACATAATTTAATAGACTTTCAAGGTGAAGAAATATCGTTAGAATTACATTTGAAAATATGATTGTAATAAAACGGACGAAAAGCAATAAAAAGAAGACACCATCTCTACTTAAGATCATTCCATTAAGTGACATACAAGTGAAAAGTAAGAAGAAAAAGAATAAAAGAAAAGTAAAAAAACTAACAAAAAAAAAGTGTGAAAATATTAAAAAGTTTAGGCTATAGTGTAAAACAAAAATGAACATGGAAGATAGTATTTTGAATGTGAACAATCGTGTAACTTATGATGAAAATATAATTCGTTATGAAACACATTCATACGGTCCATATACCAGTGTCAGTTTGGATGCCACGGATAATATAATTATCAGTATTAACCAAGAGAGTTCATACCTACTTGTAAGTGAATCGGGAATCTACATTGAAGGAAAAATTGTGAAAGAAGATGGCAGCAACCTAGATGCTAATAAGAACATAAAGTTTGTAAACAATGGACTATGCTTCCTATTTGATGAGATTCGCTTGGAAATGAATAGTGTTGAAATAGATTGTATTAAAAATGTTGGCATAACATCTACGCTCAAAGCATATCCATCATACTCAACTGATGAAATGAAAAAGTATGAGACAGCTGGACAGTCAGTTGAGATTACATCAAGCTATACATTTAGCGGTTATATAAAACTCAAATATCTATTGGGTTTCGCTGAAAATTATGATAAAATTCTCCTAAACCAACGTCTTGATTTGATTTTAATGAGATCTAAGAGCTCCAAGGATGCTCTTATTTCTACAGGTACAACTGCTGTAACTGATGCAAAAGTTCAACTAACGAAAGTAGTATGGAAGGTGCCACATGTTCAAGTCAGTGATCCCATTCGTTTAGAGCTACTCTCACAATATAAAAGAAATGTTCCGATTGATATGAGTTTTAGAAAATGGAATTTAAATTACTATCCAAATTTACCGGCAAGTAAAGAGATTAACTGGACTTTGAAGACAACTACGGCCCAAGAAAAAGCTAGATTTATAGTTTTAGGCTTCCAAACAGATCGGGACAACAGCTTGACAAAGGATCCATCAGAATTTGACAGTGTGAAACTTAAGAATTTAAAAGTCTATCTCAACTCACTGTGTTTCCCCTATGAGTCTCTGAATATTGACTTTGAACAAAAAAAGTACATTCCTCTCTATTTAATGTATTGTGCTTTCCAAGAGAGTTACTATGGAAAAGTTAGTGAACCCTATCTGAGCTATAAAGATTTTCTAACAAAGGCTCCTATTGTAGTACTTGACTGTTCAAAACAGTCTGAGTTGTGGAAACATAGCTCTACAGTAGACATTCGGATTGAATATGAACTAGCTGAGAATGCTCCAAGTAAAACAACTTTATATGCATTAATAATTCATGATTCAATTATAAGACTCTACCCACTAACCAACACAATCCAGAAAATAATGTAGACGCGGATATGTGAATGCTAATGTAGAGAACAACTTGTTTATTGCCTCATTAAAATATATTCGATTTCCTGACTGCTTTGGAATTATGCAAATCAGATACTGAGAAATGCTAATGTGGAGAACAACTTATTTATTGCCTCATTAAAATATATTCGATTTCCTGACTGCTTTGGAATCACTGCTTATGTGCAACCATCGAACCAAACAGGCGAGTAAATGAACTCGAAGGTTAATGAGCATCATTAGCATACTGGAATCCGAGCTTCATATGAGGAAATACTATTACAACAGATGGCTACACTCCAAGATTTTTAGTTTAAATAGTTGGACTTGTACATGATCATATTCATTCCAACACAAGAGACGCAGTGAACATTATCACTTTTCTTTAAGTTGGTGAAGTGTTAAACTCTAATTTTTAACCTAACCTTATATAAATATAGATACATTTTCTTTTTTATATTGTGAATAATTATTTTGTGAACATTATTGTATTATTTTTTAAGTTATAATTATTTCTTTTAACATTGTTTTTATATATATATATACAATTTATTTTTTACAACATTATAATCATTAAACCCTGCTGTTTTTTAAAAAATAATGAGTGCCACCATAACACTTAAAATTTTAAAAAACCATAGACTATTAGAATTATTAGTAAGAAAAGTTTTTAACATTGCTTCGAAAGACATAGTGAAGCCGGAGTCAAATATATTAGTGTTTAAAACCGCTTATAAAATTGGAAAAGGTAAAATTCTTGAAAAATTGGAACTGGCTGCTGGAGATTTTGAAATTGTCAAAGTGACGTGGACTCAATTGGATGAATGTGAAGAACAAGAACTAACTAGACTAATCAACAATAGGAAGTGATTGTTGTATCGTGTCCACCATTCAATATCTTCAGCACGCACTCAAATATTCTTTATTTAATGGTATGTTATAGATTTTTTTTTTAATGTATATACAATCTTTATATTCATTATCATTAAACAGTATAAGTCATCAACTCTTTCAACAACATGAAGACCTTTTTTATTTAATCTTTGAGGATGTGCATGAAAAACATGCAGATCGACATTTTTACTCTGTAATAGATACATTTATGACCGAAAAAGGTTATAAAAATAAGATTACAGAAACAATTAAACAATTTCAAGTACCTCTAAATATACAAGAAGATATTTTTAAATTTTTTTATAATGATATAGTAAATATTGAGCGTTATGTGCTGGAATTTGTTCTAGAATATAGTCCAAAATGTGTTCAAGGTGAGCCTTGTCAACATATGAGAATATATTCTTTTGCAGAATCTCTTATACCTCATATTAGTGAAAATATAACAATGTTTAATTGTGTTACAACACATGCACAGTATTTTCCAAAAGATTGTGATGATATCATGTGTGATATAATGGAGGAACTTGAAAGAGATGAAATTGAATTAGCCAACATGTATTCAAAAAAACATTGAAAGAGTTGAAAAATTTACATACTGTTTCTTTACCTATTGATTTTTTCTTTTTTTTTTTTTTTGTTTCTTTTTATCAATATCCACTCAATTCATCAATTATTTTTACAAATGGATTCCTTGAGAAACATCATTCTATGTGAAATTTGTTTTATATATTTAAAAAATAATATTGAATTAATCATAGAAATAATTGATAGGGAATTACGTTTTTATGAAAATTTGAAATATAAAACTAAGACAACAGAAAAAAAAGATGCTTTGTTTTTAAAAATTGTGCAGAATATTCTTGAATTTGATATACCAAAAACATTAATTCATGAAATACAAAATAAATTAATGGATATTATAATAATAATTACACTTGAAGGGCATGGAATAGTATATTGTGACAATGTTCGGGAAAAATATGTTGAGACAATTAAACATATTTTGTCACATAATTCATCCAATTTATTTAAAAAATATATATTTTCAAATCAAATAAAAAAAATTGAACTTTCCTAAATTGAATATATACATTTGGAAAGAATATAATTGGAATGTTGGACAGATTTAAGATTGAGTGTAAATAATAATATCATTAATATTGTTTAATATAACTCATTAGTTAATTTTATTGGTATTGATATTATTTTTTAATAAAAAGAATCTTTTTCTCTCTACTGTCATTCTTCACCTTCTTTTTTTATTTTCTTAAGGTTCAATATGGATATTCCCAGAGTACGCATAGCCCTGTGTAATATATGTAATGAACATTATAGTTTTACAAGTGATGCTCAAAAAAGGGAACATGATAACTCTGTACAGCATCAAAGAAACACTTTCAACAGCTATCCTGACAATGTTACATTAGTAGAGTCTGCGTATGGGAATAGAATGAGAGTATATTTTGTTAAAAATTACACCTATAAAAATTCAAATCAATTTCTTCAAGAGTTTGTAAAAGACAAAGTGATGGAGTTGAAAGATGAATTTTTGAGAAATTATCAGAGTTTCAAATTTTCAGCTAAATACTTTGTTTTTTTTCAAACAAATCACCAAAGAAGATGAGATTAAACTAGCCTCATTTAAAACCAAAAATTTTATAGTGTGTCAAAGTGTAGACTTTGATAATGTATGGCAGGAGGCTGTAGAAAGTTTACTATCGGAAATGCTTGATTTTGAATTGAAAGGAAGCGGTTGGACCATGGAGTCAATCGGTGGAATTATGCTCTCCTTCTTGCAATACCAACCTATTCGCTGTGGAATCTTTATTGAGACCCCGGATTTTCTTGAGAATAAACGAAATACTGTATTTAATGTCAAAATCAATGACAACTATTGCTTTAAATATTCAATGTTGGTTAAGTTTATTTCCCATTGGTCAAAACGTAATTATAAGAAAAGCTATACAGATTTGGACAGTAAATACAATTGGTCGGGTTTGTCATGGCCAGTTAAAATTGACGAGCTGGACATATTCGAAGGTAACAATCCGGGGGTAGCAGTAAATGTTTACACTGTGGACACAAACAATATGATCCAACCGTTTCGCATTTCCAGAATTGATAACATGCAGAGTTCAAATGATTTACTTTTGCTTAGAAATAATGATGATGATACTGTGTCACACTTTGTATATATAAATAATTTTAATGAATTAATGCGTCATACATTACCAGCATCATTGAAAAAAAATGGGTGTAGAACAAAATATAATGTATGTAAAATATGTCTATCTCTCTTCCTCGTTGAAAAACATTTTCACGAGCATCAATGTGAGAGACAGCAGACTACGTTCACCCTCGACAGTATCCCTTCATTTCTAAGCAGAAGTAAACATTTACATACCTTTGAGCAGGGACTTGGTAGTTTTAAGAAATGTATCATTCATGCTATTGAAAATATTCAAACTTTAAATTTCGATGGTATACAAGATAATACAAGTTTAAAGCAAGTACTTTGTTTTGAGAAACATAATTCTTTCTTATCCATCAATATTCTTGGTGCGGAAGAAGTCGAAAAGAAGAAGAGAGTTTTCATTCTCAAAGTTTGTAAGGAGGAAAAGTCAATTCACATTGATTTATTGTTAACTTGTAATGAATCAGGAATACATCATTATTCTCTCATTAAAAACTTCAGTAGATTCATTACAAGATTTCACTCCAAAAATACTGCTTATAATACTCGATTTTTCTGCAAAATGTGTTTTACCGCATTTGGTAATGAAACAAGATTGCTGGAGCATAGAAAATTGTGTGGTAAACAAACTCCTTGTATTGCTTATATGCCAAAACAAGGTGAAAACATTTTAAAGTTTGAACATTTTCAGTACGAACAAAAAATTCCTTTCGTGATTTACACAGATTTTGAGTGTATTTTGAAAAAAGTTAGCTCTTGTGAACCATCATCCCTCAACTCATACACTTTAACCACTCAACAACATGTGCCTTTTTCTTTTTCCTACTATGTGATTGGACCAAATACCAACAAGTTGATTACATACACAGCTAAAGATGAAAATGAAGATGTTGTTGAGATATTTTTCAAGATGTTGATTGATGATGTAAAGCAAATAGATGAATTTTACAAGTCACATGTTCCACTCAACCTTTCACCCGATGATTGGAGACGTTTTCACGAAACCAAAGAGTGTGAACATTGTAAAAGAACTTTTACGGACACTTTGAAAAAAGTGAGGGATCACTATCATTATGGTGATGGGAGCCTTCGAAAAGTTCTTTGTAATAAATGTAATTTAAAATTTAAGAATGAAAAATTTGTCCCTGTTGTAGCACACAATTTCTCGGGCTATGATAGTCATTTAATTATACAAGGTTTAAATTATGATGATAAAAAAATAGATATAATTCCAAATTCAACGGAAAAATACGTTTCCTTTTCAAAGAAGGTTACCGACAATCTCAGTGTTCGATTCATTGATTCATTTCGGTTTTTGTCGGGTAGTCTAGACAAATTAAGTAAAACATTGCCCAAGGAAAAATTTTATCATACAAGGAAACATATTCAATCGGACATTGATTTTGAATTATTGACTAGGAAAGGAATTTTTTGTTACGAGTATCTCGATAGCTATAGTAAATTGTTAGACACTAAGACGTTACCCCCTCTTGATGAATTTTATTCCTCTTTAACAAATAGTTCGGTTACTCAGGAAGATTATAATCACGCTCAGAAAGTGTGGTCACATTTCAAGTGTCAAAACTTGAAAGAATATTCGGAAATTTATCTGAAAACCGATGTGTTATTATTGGCAGATATTTTTGAATCCTTCCGATCCCTTTCCCTTGACATATACAGCTTAGATCCTGTGTGGTACTACTCCTTGCCAGGTTTAACCATGGATGCTATGCTTAAAAAAACAAAAGTCGAAATAGAACTTTTAGTAGACTATGACATGTACCTGTTTTTCGAGCAAGCAATTCGGGGAGGTATTTGCCAATGTATTCAAAAGTACGCAGAGGCAAATAATAAATATATGGGAAGTGAGTTTATTTCATCTGAAAAATCTTCCTATCTCACCTACCTAGATGCTAATAATCTTTACGGTTACAGCATGATTCAGAATCTTCCTTTGAAAGATTTCAAGTGGTTGAATCAACAAGAAATCGACAACATCACTATTTTAGATCTTACTCCACAAGATGATGTAGGTTATTTTTTCGAGGTAGACGTGGAATATCCAAAAGAAATTCATGATTTACACTCAAATTTACCTTTCCTCTGTGAGAGTAAGAAATCTCCATCATCCAACGCTCATAAACTTCTTACAACTTTAGAAAATAAACAAAATTACATTGTTCATTATCTATCGTTGAAGCAGGCTTTGGAGCATGGACTTAAACTAATCAAAATACATAGAGGAATAAAATTCACTCAGAGGAATTATCTAGCTCCGTACATTAATCTTAATACTGAGCACAGGAAAAATGCAACCAATGACTTTGCAAAGGACTTCTTTAAATTAGCCAACAACGCTTTGTATGGAAAGCTCATTGAAGGTGTGCGTAAGAGGATTAATGTACAGCTAGAAACAAATTGGAAACTAGCTAGGAAACGTATTTCAAGTCCATTTTTCGATGATTTTAAAATACTGAAAGAAAATCTTGTTTTGTTTACATTGAAGAAGAAGCAAATTCAATTCAACAAAGCAATTTTTGCAGGAGTTTGCGTCCTCGACCTCAGTAAAACCTTGATGTATCAATTTCATTATGATATTGTACAGCCAAGGTTTGGTCCTGATAATGTAAGGTTACTCTATATGGACACTGATTCATTTTTTTATCAAATTTTTACATCTGATTTATACGAGGACTTTTCGAACCTTTCAGAACATTTAGATACTAGTGCATACCCGGCGAATCACCGGTTGTTTTCTCTTCAAAATAAAAAGGTACTCGGAAAGTTCAAAGATGAATTGGATGGTAAAATTTTGAAAAAATTTGTGGGCATTGCGAGTAAACTCTATTCGTATCAAGTTCATGAGGGTAAAATTGTAAAGAAAGCAAAGGGTGTTAAAAAACATATCACAGAACGTGAAATTATGTTTGAAGATTTTGAAAGATGTATGCGTGAAAACATACAACTTTACAAATCTTTTCACAACATAGTTTCAAAAAATCATTGTCTCACAACTGTGAAGCAGAACAAACTTGTTCTGAATAATTTCGATGATAAACGTGTTCTTATGAGTGATAAAATTAATACCCTTCCCTTTGGTCACTACAAGTTAGAGAATGAGTCTTCAGAAATGGATTTGGAATAAAAAAAGAGTTGGATTATAAAACTGTATAAATATATGCATAAATGGTTATTCCTTGATTGTCACTCAAACCATTAACATCAATATTTTTTACCATTTTTTTTGTTGTTGTTGTTTTTTTCCTCGATAAATATGGAAAATACATTTATTGCTGACATTCAGTTTTTTCGTGGTAATGAAAAAGAAGTTATTGTGAAGAGTTTTTCATTTTGTAAACTTTTTGACAACGACTTTGTGCAACATTTTGTGTTCAAACCACCCTTTGACTTTCAAAAGTTAAATTTACTCCGTCGACGAGAAGCTGCTAATGTTACATTAAATTTTCACCACATGGAGTGGGATGTTGGTTATATAGAGTATGATCAAGTAGTGAATATCATTCAATCATCTCTTTCTAACGCAACTGAAGTCATTGTAAAAGGACTTGAAAAGGAGAGATATTTGAATTCTATTTTGTCTAGAAAAACCTGTTACAACATTGAAAATTTAGACTGTCCGAACTTGAAATCTTTGAAAGTTAATTTATCTTTGCAAAACCCCTCTCCTCCAGTATCAAGTATAAATGTAATCGTCATGAAACATTGGTTTTGTGAGTTATTGAAAAATACATTAACCTTGACTAATGAATCGATTAAAAAATTTCACGATTATGGCTTTTTCTTTTTACAACCAAGAGATTTGTACTTTCTACCTGTAAGTTTTTTAATTTACGCTCTAAGTAGTGATAGTTTAGAAAACAATTCTTACCGACTAGCACCTCATATTGTACATAATCCTTATTTTAAGAAGTATATCTGTAATGATAATGGCTATGATACTGTAAATTAATTTTTGTTTAATGTATAACCCATATATTTATTTTGTATCCTACTTTGTTTAATGTGTAACCCTTATTTTATTTTGTATAGATATAAATAATAACAACATTTTTTACTCTGTATTTTCTTATTTATTTTAATAAACAACTTAATAATATAAATACATACAGTTGATGTTTATTCATTTTTCTATTTCTGAAGTAGGTAAGAGGTAGGAATCCATTGATTTTCCTCAGGTCCAAAACCTAAATATTTTACTAAAACCTTATCACCTTTACGTTGTAGAATTTTTTCTATGAGATAAACATCTGGGTGTGAGGTCTTGAGTAGCTCCTGTTCATAGAAACAACCGCGTATTGGTTTTCCATGTAAATCTTCTAGATGATATACCCTGGGAAAAGTATTACCAACCGTAACCACTCGAAATACTTCATAACTCCAGTTGGCTTCATATCCTTTTTGAAACAAATGTTTCACTTTGGAAATTCGTACTAGATCACCTATTTTGAATTTACTAGTCCTAGAACTATCTAGAACTTGCTTGTGTTTATTCAATCGTAGCGCTACGAGACTTTGATTTTTAAGGTTTACATCTTGGGGGGCCATACCAATAGAGCGATGTTTGGTGGCATTGTAGGTAGACACAAGAGTTGGCAAAATGTTCAACCATCTATATGAGCCAAGCAAGTTAAATTCTATCCACATTTTAGTCTTCAAAGTTCGATTAAACCGCTCTACTATAGCAGCTTTCATGGGGGAAAATGTACTATAGTGGTTAATGTTATATTTTTGCATTAGTTTGCGGAATGGATGACCAAAAAAATTCTTTGCCAGCATCAGTTTGCAAGTGGGTTGGTATCATATTGGGTTTCAACTTTTCTAGAACATATTTTTCCATCTGCTTGGCAACTTCAGCACTTGTTTTGTTTTTCAACGGTGCACAATAAGCGTACTTGGAGAAGCAGTTGATGCAGGTAAGTATATATTTATAACCATTATTTTTATTAGCATATGGAATCATTTCCACAAGATCAGCTTGGAAAAGATCATGAACATTGCGAAGTAGGGTTCTACGGTGGGGAAAGAATTTTCTAGCAGGACGATGTAGCTCCAAAACCAAATCACGTTTTGACATTATTCTATTGGAACGGGAAGTCGGGTTGCTTTTTCTTCAACTTCTCCTATTTTCTTCGGTGTTTTTGATTTTACAAGAGGCTCCAATTTTTCATACAAGAGAGGTTCAAATATCAGATTTCTAATTTTTAAACTAATGTCAGTTTTGAGCTCGTCAAGTATATTCAACTTGATATAGTTTTCAATTGTTTCATTGGAGATATTAATTTGTTCTTTTATAGAGATTATTTCCACATCCAATTTCTCCAATATTTCTTTGCTAAGTTGAGTTACAACTTTTTCTAGAACGTCATCCGTAATTTCACCTTCATTCCAACTTGATAGAAATGCTGCCAGTATCTTGTCCGTATTTATTCTGACGAGTAAATTGGAACGCAATTGTTGTAAAAATTTCTTTTTGTTAGACTCTTCAAGAAGGAAATTATTTAAATTTTGAGTAAACATTTTTGTAAGTTCGCTTCGAATTTTTAGTTTTTCTTCCTCAACTTTTCTTTTGAAATCAGTTTCATGAGTTGACAGCAATGAAGTTAACATATTTGTTACTTCAGTTTTCAATTTTTTCTCCTTTTCACTCACAATCTCCTTGAAATCGGACTCGTGATTTTTTTTGTAATTGCGAAAAGTTGTTGCGTAGAGAGCTTTATTGTCCAAAGTATTGAGATCTCTTCTCAAAGAAGCAGTCACAAGCAGATTTTGTTTATAGTGTTGATCTACTGTTTTTTTTATTTCTATAAGAGGTGAGAACTTGTTATCCAACTCATGTATCCTGCTGGAAAAATCTTCTTTCACTTTGTTCACGTCCTCATTCATCTTTTGTTCTTTTTCTCCAGCCTCAACAATGTAATCATCGAACGCTTTTTTTAGTACAAATTTAGAATTATAAATCTCATTGTCCTGTTTTCTGTTTTGTTTCAATTCGTCCACAGACAACTTTATATCGCTCACACTTTTATCATTGTTTGCTTTGTATTCTGCAAAAGATTTTTGTTCCAAAAAAGTGTTATTAGCCACACGTGTGGGTACAAAATTATTCTTACTGATGTGGCTGGATAAATTATCAAACGTTTTTCTTTCTACAAAATAGGATACTAACTTCTGAACATGAGACTGGCGAGGAAATTCTCTCATAAATTTCTTCACTTCTTTTTCAGTTTGACTTTCAATTTCATTTTTGTTCCTCTCTTCAGGTTGTTCTTGTTTGTGATGTCTTTTCAGAGCTCGTCTTATGACGTGGTGAAGCTCACTCTCACCAAAATAGTTTATGGAATGGTTCTTCATAACTAACTGTTTGTTTCTGCACATAGACACTATTTATATCCTCTTCTAGTAGGCACTTTGTAGGGAACACTTCTTTTAACGTTACAACTACTATTACTTGTTGGTTGAGGCTGCTGCTCCACGTTTGGCATTTCAAACAAAAACTCTTCCAGAACATTACCTTCATTTTCTACTACGGGTACAAAATTATAGGTCGCTTCAGTGACGGTATTACTATCATTACTTGAGATGGTGGGTTTCTTCTTTTGTTTACTGATATATGGCTTCTGGAAGAGTGGACGAATGTCAATGCCATGATGTGTAAGCCAATACATTAAATGAATAGGTATTTCTTGTTTTTGACATTGACAACCTTCAATTTTGCACACCATTTTATTTTTTTTTAAGAAAAAATATTCACAACAGAGAAAAAAAAAAAAACGCGAACAAAGTTACGCGAACTGTACAAGAGGTCAGTAACTTTACAACTGAGTTCCACAGGTTTCATTATAAATACTAATCACCAAACGGACTACTCCTCATTAACTCCAACATGCTTCAACAAAATGCTACCCAGCTACTACTGGAAGCTCGCGAGTATGCAATGTATCTCATAAGAATGTGTTTGCTTTTCCAAAACTATTCTCTTCTCGATCAATTTGATGTACATGGATGGGACTCGAAAGCGAGACAATTGAATTTAACCTATGATGATTGTCTTGAAATTCAAACATCCAATGTATTTAATTGTTCACATTTTTTAATTGGTAATAATTATTCCGTAAATTTCCTGACTGCTTTGGAATCATTATGTGCAACCATCGAACCAAACCCGACAAGAATGTGGTTCCCTCCAATTGTAATCACCTGCAGCATAATAATGAGTGTCGTTGTTATCCTTCTCCTCATTAAATCCAAGCTCCAAAAATAGTCTGGTTGCACAATGTGAATGAACTCCAGACTGTGAAGAATGAAATTCTTTCTATAGAAGAAGAATTGAGGGAAGCTAATATAATTAACTAAATAAAAATAATAACCTACACCCAGTATAAATCATCCACCCAGTATGAATACTAATGAGCGTCCAAGCTCCAAGTCTGGTTGCACAGTGTGAATGAACTCGAACGTCTCGGTTCACCGGCATCAACGTCTCTCACCTCATTAGCATACTGGAATCGAAGCATCGCAGTCTGTGACCTTGGTTACGCTGCACTCAAGTCTGGACTCTGAAGGTTCTGTCCTCGGTTCGATTCCCATCAAGATCATTGAATTTACTCTAACTTTAACTTTGCTGTTGTTGTTTCAATTCGACGAAGAATGAACATTACACACGTATGATATTGATTACGACATACTGCGCTCTGAATGGGAATCGAACCCTGGACATGGGGGCAAAAGATAGAACTCATCGAAACACATCTTTTGAGTATCATATGTTGAGTCTCGCATAAACGAGGCCCGACTTATAACGAGTTCTTTGATAATGTACATAAACCACCCTAGGGGGGGGTAGAATTGAGATAGAGGGGTGGAAGTGGTACCAAAAGATGCCGGTCGTCGAGGCGGATCTTTTGAGTATAATATGTTGAGCCTCGGATAAACGAGGCCAGAGTTATGACGTTTTCTTGCTTAAAGGAAATGACCATTTAAATATATTCTACTAGAGAGAGAGAGAGAGAAAGAGAGATAGAAAGAGAGAAGAGAGAGAGAGAGAGAGAGAGAGAGAGAGAGAAAGAGAAATAGAGAGAGAGAAAGAGAAATAGAGATAGAAAGAGAGAAGAGAGAGATATAGAAATTGAATTGAATTGAATTGGGTACTTTATTGATTACAAAATAATTTTACATAGTTTACATCTCCTAAGCTAAGGCTAACTTTTAGGGAGATGGGGTTTAACCATCACAAATTTATTCTTGGTTGATACATTTTTAAAAAATGAACTAAATTATAAGAGAAATAGAAAGAGAGAAGAGAGAGAGAAAGAGAGATAGAAGAGAGAAGAGAGAGAGAAGAGAGAGAGAGAGAGAGAGAAGAGAGAAGAGAGAGAGAGAGAAAAAGAAATAGAGAGAGAAAGAGAAATAGAGATAGAAAGAGAGAAGAGAGAGATAGAGAGATAGAAAAAGAGAAGAGAGAGGGAGAGAGAGAGAAAGAGAGATAGAAAGAAAGAAGAGAGAGAAAGAAAGAGAAATAGAGATAGAAAGAGAGAAGAGAGGGATAGAGAGAAAGAGAGATAGAAAGATAGAAGAGAGAGAGAGAAAGAGAGAAAGAAAGAGAGAAGAGAGAGAAAGAGAAATAGAGATAGAAAGAGAGAAGAGAGGGATAGAGAGAAAGAGAGAAGAGAGAGAGAAAGAGAAATAGAAAGAGAGAGATAGAAAGAGAGAAGAGATAGAGAGAGATAGGCAGATTCACTCAGATTCTGCATGGTTCAAGAAATAGTCTGGCGCCACTGCAGACTATGAAATTGTCACTAAGGGTGGTTTGGAAATCATGAATTTGTATCTTGATAACAATGAGCTGGTGTGAATATTTTCACAGAAATACCATCGAAAGGAAAGGTACAAAAAACTTTCTAATGCTTATATTTTTTCTTCTATCATAAACTATGTAACTAGGAATGCCTAGTAAAAATGCTTCTACTTTCTCCACAGGTAACACGACAATTACAGAAACATGACTCAACATACAATATACAACACTGACTATTAGACAATGACTTAACTCAAACTGCCCAACAAACAAAGACACGAATACAAATTAAATGTATCTTCCTGTGGTTAAATTAGCAGGAAGATAACAACATGATCACAGAAAACTCACAGGATGATAACAAAAAAAAGTCAAAAACAGGGAGGCGGATGAGTCAAAAACAGGAACCGCTCCCCCAAATAAAGCTAGATAAACCTTATCTAGCAACCGTAAAGTTGCAATTATTATTATTTGCTACAGAGGACTTTACCACTTTAATATACAATATCTTGTACGATTTTTTTGTCTATAATTCCGCCACTGGTCGCTGTTTCACATCAAAAGAGCTACTCATTTTTCCTCACGAGGTATATATGAGTGGACCCCGAACTTCTAAGTACAGAGCAGAAAAAATCCTACCTCGCTGGGGATCGAACCCAGGTCACTGTGCGTATTGGCCTAGCGCGCTAACTCACTCTGCCACCTTGACTACTACTTAATCATAGCATGTAATTATATAAATAATAATAATAATATCGGCTTGTTTATACTGCCGAATTAGAACTATTAAAGTCTCATTTTCCCAGCAGCAAGCCAAGATCATGTGATAAGAATTCCGAACAGAAGGTATTTGTCATGTACTCACTTGGATTCGAACCCACGACGTTTGGAAAATCTGTGTTCACAATGTTCCGTTTGTTAGGAAAAAGGAAAATATAAAATTGAAAATTTCAGAAGCGATTTATGATTTATTATAAAAGTAAACAGTAATAGGTATACAGAGTATGACATTATGTTATTACCGATAAGGCGGCGGACTTGTAACCTGGAGGTCGGTGGTTCAAGTCCCGGTTTCAGCATAGATTGAGTAAAGCGAGTTTGAGTAGTTGTGACATCACGAAAGTGAATAGCACAAATATGATAATTTATTACAAAATATCGTACTTAACACAGTTCCACAAAGAAGCTGAAGGTAAAAAATAAGGTAGGTACATACCTACCAAAGTAATGTGATCGTAATATAAACGTCACATCAATAAACGATTGTTTATCTTCTTCAGCAACGCCTGCATCTGAATTATCTGCGACGAAAAAAAAATGGAAAGGTCTACCTATCTAAATTCTGTGAGATTACATATTATATACCTACTTTTCTCAGAAACAATTGAATCAATATCAGGCTGAATGTTACTTTATTAGCTATCATACTTGTGTTAATCACTTTCCTGATGTCATAACTACTCAAACTCGCTTTACTAAATCTACGCTGAAACTGGGACTTGAACCACCGACCTCCAGGTAACAAGTCCGCCGCCCTATCGATTAAACTACTGAGGTCGGTCTAATCAGGTTGAATGTTACTCATTTTAACGCGAATGTCAGGGGACACTTCTAACTGACTCCTATATTTGTGTTTTACGAATACAACATGAAAAGCCAGATTCGCACATATAATTATGTGGTAACAAAGGGCTTTTATTATTTTTTTGTGGAGACTTGATATTGATTTTCATCAAAAAATCAACTTAACTACTAGTGCTAAACATATATTATCTTTCACGGTCTTTGTGTACGGTCAAAATTTTATCATATTTTGTGTACAACTGAAAATGGCTTCCCGTACCATCTGAAATTGCCCCGAGTACCACCGTTTGAGAACCTATGGTTTAATTCATGAGAACAACGTGGAGTCCCCCCGCACCTCTGCTCCCATCGCTTCGTTGCAATGAGAGAGGCACGGGGTTCCATACAGTTCTGCATCTGATTTGCGTTTCAATAGGCGAGGCGGGGGGTGGGTTTTTCGATGTTAAAACCTCTCTCCTGGCGTTACGGTTGGAGTACAAAATTCGGGGTTTGTTGTTCCTGGGAGTACATAATTCAGAGATTATTTTGGTATGCGGTACAATATTCTAGCTCCATCGGTTAAAATCGTGAAGTTAGCACCCGACATGTTCCAACCTCTCTCCTGGGGTTACGGTTGGAGTACAAAATTCGGGGTTTGTTGTTCCTAACAGTACATAATTAGTACATTATTATGGTAGGTGGTACAAAATTCTAGCTTCAATGTCGGGTGCTAGCGTGAAGTTAGCACCCGACATGTTTCAACCTCTCTCCTGGGGTTACGGTTGGAGTACAAAATTCGGGGTTTGTTGTTCCTAACAGTACATAATTAGTACATTATTATGGTAGGTGGTACAAAATTCTAGCTTCAATGTCGGGTGCTATCTTCACGGACCTCCGAATACCGACGCATCTCAACCGAATCCCCTCCCTCACTCACTCACTCTACCACTCACTCATTCTACTACTCTCACACTCTACCACTCACTCACTCTACCACTCACACACTCTACCGCTTACTAACTCTACCACTTACTCACTCTACCACTCACTCACACTACCACTCACACACTCTACCGCTCACTAACTCTACCACTCACACACTCTACCACTTACACACTCTACCACTCACACACTCTACCACTCACTCACTCTACCACTCACTCACTCTACCACGTGTCTTCAGGTAGAGCAGTATCTTCTTCTAGTCAATTAGGAGAGTATGAGTATCTTCGGAGAGGCAGTAAAACCAGACTCTTCAGCTCCTGTTACATCAATCTGGTATCTTCTGCCATCCATCCACCTCCATCTTTCTTCAGTTCTTCTTAGTGTTTTTGGGATTTGTTTGATACCAGAACCATCATCCTGCACATGTAATCTTGATAATAATAGTCTTCAGTGGAATATAATCGGCGCCGGCAGGGTTAGTGCTCAAAGCATTTACCTCCTAATCTTCATTTAGCATCTACTCCCAAAAAAAAAAATCGAATCTTAGACATGTTTTTCAATAATAAATTCACATTAAGATGTTCAATATAAACAAAATGTTCAAAAAATACTTCAATATCTTCAATTATACCAACATAATAACCACCCACCTACTTTGTTTGGATGAGCACTAACTAAATCCCACGGTATTGGATACCTCCGCTGCTAATTAGAGCAGTATCTGGTGTCTTCAAGTAGATCAGTATCTTCTTGTAATCAATTAGGATAGTATGAGGAGCATCAGATAGTTCACCTTTAAGATACAATCACCTACTCCTGTTACTTTTACCAATTAACATGTCTCCACCTCTTTTAACATTATCATTATCATACCAAATTCGTACACCTGATTATCGTCAAGTTTAGTAGTTATAATATATTGGTGTACATAACTATAAAGTTGAAAAACACCACTTTAATATAATAGAAGATAGATAGTAGTATGATACATTATGTACTGAAATTGTAAAATAATAATACAGATAAATAAAATTGAATTGAATAATTATATTGAATATTGTACAGGAATGGAAGTACTATTACTAACTTGGTCTTATTACTTCTGCCAGTGTACATTGTACTATTCCACGCATCAGTACGTGACTGGTAATTCTATCTACCAGTAGAGCAGAATCTGTGTCTTCAAGTAGATCAATATCTGCTTAGAGTCAATTAGGATAGTATAAGTCTAACTTTAGACAGGCAGTAACATGTCCAGCTCCTTTGACTTCTACCATTCTATCATTTTTTGTTCACTAGTATGCATCTGTGGCAACACTGATTTCTCCAGTGTTGCACAGATCGTCCAATTGTCCTTACTATTCTATGCTGCGCATACGCAGTGCGCACTCATGTTATTAGGTCCTCCTTTGTCTGTGTCATACTAGATCAAATACCACCGCTACAGTTATGTGTTTAATATCTTCAAGCAGAGTATCTAGCACCCACCTCTTTATTAGACCGAATTGTCGATACCTGATACATCTTCAAGTATCAAACAACACCACACTTCTATCAAATTCCATGGCCAAGAGTATCAGGTATGCTCAAACAGAACAAAGTTGGTATCTTCAAGTAGAGCAGTATCTTTTGGTAGTCAAGTAGGATAGTATCTTCAGATAGAGCAATATCTTCTGGCAGTACCATCTCAGGTGTACCATCTTCAGGCATTGCCATCTCTATCCAGGGTCTCATAGGTACCTAATACTTTGGCAGTACCCGGTTGTGGCAAATCCAAGAAGTTCTTGAAATGTGGTTTGCTTTCTTCGTATTGTGACTCAGTTATTTTGGCTTGAAAGATTTCCTCAAAGTGGCTTGAGACACTTGGAGACGGTTCTATTGTGGTTCAAAATGGTTTCGCCATGTCCATTTGGTGCGGCGTGGCAATGATCTGCGGGTATTGCCCGTTTGGTTTAGCCATCTTTTACTGTCATGGTCACGCGATCTGGTACCTTGGGTAGTGCCACTTGTATTAGGAACTCAGGAGGTTCCAGGAGTGTGTCTATACCAGATGGTACTACCAACTACCATGGTTTCTGGTATCTTGAGTCTCAAGGTAATTGGTATAATATCTATATCTACATACATAATACAAGAGTATATCTATCTACATACAAGAGTATAGCATATAACCATAGAGTTTATGTTCATTTTAAGCATAATAATTATGCTTTCGTAAACTTTTTTCTATATACAAATTTTTATATTGATTTGTACTTTTTTACAGCAAGGTTTAAACAAATAAACTTTTGAGAAAAAGATAAACACTTGATTTCACTCGACAGAAATTTGAAATATTAACAGTTGAACAGTTATAATAATTAAGGAAACAAGTATAAAAGTTCACAGAGTCGACATGTTTCGCCTACTCCTGTAGGTTGAACAGAATAATACGATTGAACAAATGAACAGAATAACACGATTGAACAAATGAAGAGAATAACACGATTGAAAATGAAGAGAATAACACGATTGAACAAATGAAGAGAATAACACGATTGAAAATGAAGAGAATAACACGATTGAACAAATGAAGAGAATAACACGATTGAACAAATGAAGAGAATAACACGATTGAACAAATGAAGAGAATAACACGATTGAACAAATGAAGAGAACAACACAATTAAACAAATCAACAGAGTAACACGATTGAACAAATGAAGAGAATAACACGATTGAACAAATGAAGAGAATAACACGATTGAACAAATGAAGAGAATAACACGATTGAACAAATGAAGAGAACAGCACAATTAAACAAATGAACAGAGTAACACGATTGAACAAATCGTTTGAATAGCAGGATTGAACAAATGAAGAGGATAACACGATTGAACAAATGAAGAGAATAACACGATTGAACAAATGAAGAGAATGACACGATTGAACAAATAGTTATTCAAACGATTTGTTCAATCGTGCTATTCAAACGATTTGTTCAATCGTATTATTCAAACGATTTGTTCAATCGTATTATTCAGTAGATTTCGTGCTGTTCAAATGATTGAATCGATTGAATTATTTTTGTAAGGAGAGCGAGTGAGTGAGTGACTGACGAAGTGACGAACGGAACGACCTCTATTTTAGCACAAACTCTCTACATTAGCGCTACGGTACCATAGGTGGTTCCCGGTAGTAGGGAATCAGCGATGTAGAGAGTTTCAGAAGTACCTGGTTTTGTGGTATGACAGTTAGAGAAACAATTTTAGTTACACGTTCGTGATCAAGTGGTCAACAATGCAGTGGTCAAGACGTCGCGTGGCATGTGTTAATAAATATCGTCACTTAAAAATCTAGAGGGGATAAACACCAAAAAAAAGCCAACTTTTCAAGAGAGCCAAAAAACAAAAAATAAGGAAAATTCTTTTTTGGTCTAATTAGTAGTGTACGATGTTCAAATTATAATAATAAAAATTTCGCCTTATTTATACTGCCCGATTAGGACTATTAAGTCCCATTATTCCAGCAGTAAAAACAAGACGTATTATTATGTGGTAAAAATCCCCAATGGGAGATAACTTGTCATGTCCCGGCTGGGTTATGCTTTCTAGGTAAAACTAATTCATATTACTTCCGAGGAATTTCTAATATTAGAAATCGGAAGTATTGTGTTTTTGTAAAAAAAAAATATTTTTGACATTTTCATGTCTTTGCTCTGGCACATAACCAAAATTATGTGACGAAATTATGTAACGAAATTATGTAACGATATTATGTAACGAAATATTGAATTGTAAAGGGAGAGAAGAGGGAAAGTGTGTGTCATGCGCACAATGGCGAAGTATTGAATTGTAGAGGGAGAGAAGAGAGAAGGTATGTGTCATGCGCACAATACGAAATTTGGTCAGTTGGGTTTTGGACCGTGAATAGTAAAGATGAAAATGTCCCAATGGTTGCAGACTCGTATGCAAGCGTTTTTTTAAACAAAAATTTAACATCGCTTTTAACTGCATGGTCATATCAGTAGTCACCGTGGCAGAGTGAGTTAGCGCGCTAGGCATTGTACGCATGGTGACCTGGGTTCGATTCCCAGCGGGGCAGGAATTTTTGACATTTTCATGTCTTTGCTCTGGCACATAACCAAAATTATGTGACGAAATTATGTAACGAAATTATGTAACGATATTTTTGCTCCGATTTCAATTTTTTTCATATTTCTGCATGTTTCATAATTCCTGAGCAACTTTGGTTTTGTGTACGTCTGTCGGTCTGTTAAAAATATTCCTTGTAACTCGCAAATCTCAGAAACTACTCAACGTATTTTGTGATGAAATTTTGCGTACTTATAGGAGACGTTCTCTAGATGGTCCCATTCTAAATTCATCAAATTCGTAATAGTGGTTCTGGGTGAATGAGACCATGCGCCTGACCACAAACTTTTTACTTAAACGCTTATATCTCATGAACGGTACCGCCGATTTTGATGAATTTTTTTTGGGGGGTGGGGGAGATTTGAACAGACTCACATAGTTTTCCTTCAGGTCGTCATGCTCGTGTTCCAGACCATCGTCCGGCACAACTATCCGGATCCCTAGACCGGACAAGTTGTAAGCCATGTAGACTGGCACGACATTCAGGTCGTTGATGGGTTTCTCCTCCAGTTCCGGACCCACGCGGTAATCTTGCTGAAAAGTAACAGAATCAACAGAATCAGTATGTCTCCGACCCAACACAGGCTGGGTGAAGTTCATTCTCAAACGAACTCAGTGGCTCTAGCGATGAAGCGGCGAACTCGTAACCCATATATGGAGATCGGTGGCTCACAGTGTAATACAAACCATCAGCCAGCCTCCGTGGCGTAACGGTTGTGACTACTGCCCGTAGTCCAGAGATCCTGAGTTCGATTCCCGGTTGGAGCAAACTTTTCGCACGGTAAATTCTGTTCCCTCCGAAAACATGAGGCTGGCAATTCCGGCCCTACCCAGGCTGGGTGAGGTTAATGCTACGATTGCTACGATTCCCAGCGAATGGAGGGTAAAACCCCCGTCCTGACTATCTAAAGTCAGGACGTTAAAACCAAATAGAATCAATGGACATGAAAGGAGCCTAAACATTGGATCTGGGCGTTCATATAATCCTCACACCACCGTGATTTGGGCATTTCTCCCTATCTCACGGACACGGAATTATTATACTTAAAATTGTGACATAATAACATAAATAACTAGCTCTTTATCTTTTTATCTATATAAAGATGTCCTAACTAAAGGGCGCGGGGTTATTGCCTGAGACAATCTCTTCCACCCAACCCTTAAGGTTGTGTGGAAAAGATGTTCTACGTGTTAAGGTCAAAACTTCTTTAGTTGAATCCTGTTTCATAATTCGGACTTCAGACTAGGTTGTATTTATTTTTAGTACAAGCCATTGTTTTTTTTTTTTTTACTTGTAATTTTTTTAGCTCCTAAGAGGTAATGCCACCAGCATTTTTTCTTCATTAAATCAAGAAGGTTTGGAAGAAATTTTTGGCCTGTAAAACCTATATTGAAATAAAATTATTATGATGACATATATCATCATAGGGTGGCGTCATCGTGAACGATGGTAGCCAGACAGTGGAGGAATGACTCAGCACTTCTACCACTGTCTTTACAAGGAGGCTAATAATTGACAAGGGCCCCAGAACCAAGTCAATGCTGGTCTACTCCCTGTTTATAGTCCCCCAGCCAGACTGCTGGTCTACTCCCTGTTTATAGTCCCCCATGACATAGGATAATTTTTTTTTGAAAAATAACTTACCAGGTACCATTGATCCTTCCAATTTTCGTCGTTGAAAACCGGCAAGTAGCGACTGCGACCAAACGAGTTGTCACTGCCTATTTTCAGCGTGTCTGTGATCATGAAGGCGATGTCTGTCTTTAGAATTGTCTCAGGGTTTTTCGAATTGCTGCTAGATGATCTAGGCTTATCATAAGGTTTACCATTTGGTCTTGCATTGATTGTTGGCATCCGCATGTCGGGAGATCTTCTGGAGAGAACCGATTCTGAAAAACCGTCTTCGCCACTTTCGGTTGGTTCGTCAGTTTGGTGTATAATTTCGTCCAAAAGTCTACCCTTTTCTTCAAGGGTCCCGAATTGAGTGATTCCATTATTGGGTTTGAAATGTCTATCAGCTTCTTCATTAGCCTGTTTATCAGTTTCATTTGTACCATTCTGGATCTCATCAGAGATTCCCGATTGCTCTGATATCTGTGCACTACGGCTTTTCTTAGTTAAATAAATTGTTTCCTCTTTATCTAAATCTCCATAGTTCTGATTGTCCCCTGTGACAATCTTTTCTTCCACCATAATTGTATGTAGTATTTCCAATTCCTTTAGTAGTTCCCTTTTGGTTTGTACGACGTTAACACCATCTGAAAGCACATTGAAGATACTCTTTTTTTTACATTTATGTCATCATGTTTGTATTCTATAATCTATTGTTCTACGTTAGTTAGGACACATGTTTCTATATATTTTCTATTCTTTTTCATTTTTATTGTATATAGTCTGACTGAGGGACTATAAACAGGTAGTCGACCAGCATTGGCTTGGTTCTGAGGCCCTTGTCAATTATTAGCATCCTTGTAAAGACAGTGGTAGAAGTGTTGACCCAGCACCTAATGGGAAGTATTGTGTCACTTCTCGCCCATCAGGAGGAAGGCATACTGCGGGATGGGCAGGCTACAACACAGACCACAAACGTCTACAGTAGCTCCTGTTTCATGGCTATGAAATAAAAAAAGCTGTGAAACAATCATCTTTAAAAAAAAAACCTTAATTAGGCTCCTGAGCCTCGTTCCATAGAGCAATCGTACTGTTAGTCAAGTGGTCAACGCGCTAGTCTTGTAATCCAGGTAGCGTAAGGGTCCGTTGGTTTGAATCCCACCCACAGAGCGTGAAATTTTCATCATTAATTTCAGTTTGTAATCACATAATAACAAGACTCTGAGGGTTAGAAAATGTTTTGAGCATTGACCTCGCCTGGTATAGGTACATAGTTTACCTTCCACTAAAGAGTGTTATTATTATTATTATAAATCTTCCTTTCAACCGTTATATTTTGTTTATTTATCAGGGAGTGCATTATTTTAAAGATTTTAACGAAATTTGAAAAAAAAAAATGGAGATTTAAAGAGTGAAATTGCTCTCTGGATATAGATCCTGCTCACCAATTTCTTTACCAGAGTGTATTATTTGAACGAATTTTGAGTTTGCAAGGAAAATACGGGGGAATTTAAGAGTGAAAGTGCTTTCTGGATAGAGATCCTGCTCACCAATTTCTTTTCCAGAGTGCATTATTTGAACGAATTTTGACCGTTAAAAAGAAAATTCGAGGAAATTTTACAGTGCTTTCGGGAACAAGGTTAATAATAATAATAATATCGCCTTATTTATTCTGCCCGATTAGGACTATTAAAGTCCCATTATTCCAGCAGTAAGCCCAAGACATATTATTACGTGGCAAAAATACCATATGGGAGGATAACTTGTCATGTCCCGGCTGGGTTTCGAACCCACGACCTCTGGAATCTCTGGATTCACAGAGTGCCGCCTTTACCACTGAGCTACCGGGACAGACTAATCTACCCAGGGAGGAAATGCACAGCCTCGTTGACGGCATTACAGAGGTATCGTATGTTTTATCTACCCAGGGAGGAAATGCACACCCTCGTTGACGGCATTACGGAGGTATCGTATGTTTTATCTACCCAGGGAGGAAATGCACACCCTCGTTGACGGCATTACAGAGGTATCGTATGTTTTATCTACTCAGGGAGGAAATGCACACCCTCGTTGACGGCATTACAGAGGTATCGTATGTACCACTGAGCTACCGGGACGGGAGGTTCTGCTTACCAATCTCTTCGCCAGTTTGCTCGACGAAATCGATCAAAGGTCGCACAGGTTGTCTGGACAGTATGATCTTCCTCATCAAGTTGGCCACGGCTGCCTGTGTCTTTTCCATCACCATGGACTTGGTCCTCTCCAAGTTGCGCCTGTTCTTTTCTCGCTCCTCGCCATCTTGCCTCCGAAGTTCGGACAGAAGGAGGCCGCCCTCTTGGACTTCGGCCGACAGAGTTCGCGAGTTGTGGTAAATGCTGAGTGGTGGAGAAGAGGAGGGTTCGTTCGTTTGGGCGGTGGTCTGATGTACGCCGGGTCTGGGAATGGCATTGTGGGCAGTCTTGTGATGATTGGACGGTTGATGTGACGTCTTTGAACACAAAAGTTGACATTTCAAAGTTACACATTAGCTCTTGTTCGGGTGAAAGTACATGATTGGTAAAAAGTTTAGTAAAAATACACTTGGTGAGTAGAATACAGGGCCAAGGAAAATAGACCTATGCATGACAATATGTGGGTTATTTACCAAAGTTTAGCCCTAACATTATCAATATAAAAAAAAACTTATTTAAAAATTATATAGAATAACCGTTAAAAGTATAAAATATAATTTTGAGATATTTTTTCATACAAGAATTGAGGTACTGAAGTAATTCTATTCAACTACCAGTAATTGTACACATTTATTCGATTATTTACCCTAACATAAGAGTATTTACATACAAAAAATGTTTTCCTTGGTTTAAGCACTGTATTTTCAGTGACTGATTGATTTGTAAATTTATTTAATATTGAGCTATAAGACCGACCTCAGTAGACTAGTATACGATATATTTTTAAACTTTTCAACAAAATCAAAAGACTTTTTGTAGAATACAATGAATATACATAGGTATATATATCTTGATTTTTTTATAGAAAATTTCTGCCATTACTCGTGATTTGTAATCGGTGCTTAAAATAAAACCCGGAGACCCTTTATGTCAATTCAAACAAAATTACTTGTTGTTCTACTTACCAGGAACCACTGCATCAACTTTTGCTCGTCCGAGCTTGGTGAGTGGCGACTGTCAGCTTTTTTCAGCAAAATTTGGGGGCCCGGAGCCTCTCCCTTGTCATCTAACTCGTTTTGGACTTTCAGATCGTCAGGAGGTGACCTTCTGACGAGCTCACTCGCTTCATAAGTCGCTAGTACTTCCTTGCAATCATCCCGTTCAGGAGCATGTAAACAGCCAATGATTCTTTTAGTAATTGTATGAAATACTTTGTTTAATGCTTTTAGTGGCGCACTCTTTGCGATATGTCTAATCATATCTACTTTTTCATCTATCCATGTGGCTTTACCCTTCTTACTATCTCCTTTGAGTGTCATTACTACTCCTTCAGTATTAATCGAATTTTTTTTTACTTGATCCGAAAACAATACTGACTTGCGTTTATTGTCATCGTCGTTTGCACTCTTATCCATTTTGCCTTGTTCAGCTTTACCAAAAACATCATCCAAATCTTTTATATCACTAGGATCAGGATTTGCTTCTTCAGCCCTAAGAGCCTTAACAAAAGCACTTGTACCGTCGAGTTTTGGACCTTCATGCCGAAATAGCTCGTTGTATTGATCATAATCAAAGGTCGATTTCGTGAATGTTTCCCAATCGACTTCTGGGGTTACATAAACCGCTGGTACGGGTACTTCCAGCACTTGGTTGGCTAGGGTTTTGTTTTCATTGAGTTGTAATTTATTTTCTTCCATGGTACGTTCTGCTTTGCTTCTCTTCTCAGATCTTCTCTCAAGTTGATGTACTGCAGTATCATCTCCAGGTAATGTTCCGAAATGGGGAGAATAATCATTTATATTTTTGTTAATTTGATCTCGTTTATTGTCATTGGATTCATTCATTTTTTCAATCCGGTTTTCATTCTCAATGATGTCTACCTGGGCAATATATTCTTTTATGAAAATTTCCAGAATTTGTAATTTCCTGAAATTGTCTCCATTTGGTTGCTCCTCATTAAAATGTTCTGAAATTAAACCAAAAATGTAGGTATTAATCTATATAAAAAATTCCATATTATGAATCAATTTTGTTATACTTGTACAAGTATAAAAAATACACATTTTAAGTCCAAGCATGTTCTTGTTTGAACAATAAAGTAAGCGCCAATTATTTTCTAATCCCAAAGCTACGCATTTCCCTTTCAATCTAAAATGTCTGCTCTTAACTTGGAGATAATATATTGTAGTCTATTATTTTTCTTCAAAAGAAAGGCAATTGCTGAAAACTTTATGAGTACCGACTGAAGCAATTCCTCTAATTTTCTCAAGGAAAAGCTTTTGCTTCTTTCTATGAATGAAAATGAACCCCTTCGTCTATTGGACGAAATGAATTTAGCTCAGTAGTCTGTCCCGATAGCTCAGTGGTAAAGGCGGCACTCTGTGAATCCAGAGATTCCAGAGGTCGTGGGTTCGAAACCCAGCCGGGACATGACAAGTTATCCTTCCATTTGGGATTTTCACCATGTAATAATACGTCTTGGGCTTACTGCTGGAATAATGGGACTTTCATAGTCTCAATCGGGCAGTATAAATAAGGCAATATTATTATTATTTATGTTTCTTTGTCATTATGAATTGGAATACTTACGATATTTTTCAGCAGCTTGTTGAACATATTCAAATGAAGTAAATAGAATTTTCTTGGCCAAAAGAAGGATATAATTGAAATCCTCCATTGATTTTTCAGCCCTTAAATTGCCTTTCATCTTTCCTATGATGATATCATTCAGTTGTGTGTCATCATCATCTAGCCTACGATTTTTGAGTGGGAAGATGTTCTCTTTGGTCTCTGCTAAAGGTGCTTGGTCGTTGTGGTCAAAATAAGACCGTGATGGAAGATAGTAATCACGTAGGTCATCTTTGTTGTCCTCCTTGTTTTTGGATCCACTTCTCCCTTCCTGCAGCTCAGGAGATGGTGATCTTCTGCAAAGATTTGATTTAAAGTTATGATCTGTATCCGTTTTCTTTGAATCAATTTCCTGTACATCTTCAGAAACGAAAATGCTTGAAGCTATTCTGAGAACTGCTTTAAATGCTTTATTCCATGCTCTTGATGAACTAGTTCTCATCGATATCTGCTTACTCAAATCTACTTTACTTTCTGTCAATTCAGGTTGATTTTTTCCTTTCGCTGTATTATGCGGTGTCATTTCTACTCCCTCGGTGGGAAAATCATTTTCTTGAATTTCATCCGAATATATTATCGGTACATAAACACTGTCTTCATCGTCAGAATTGACCTCGTCTGAATCAGAATCGCGATTATTGTTATCATAATAATCATCCAAATCATTTAAGTCACTAGGATCAGGATTCTCTGCATCGGCATCGAGAAAAGCACTTGGACCTTCAAATATTGGCCCTTCATGCCGAAACAGCTCGTTATATAGTTTGGCATTAAACACGTTCTCCTCGAATTTCTTCTCATCCATTTTTTTTGTATATAGAATCCTTGGAAGAAAGCTTCTTTTCTTTTTGCCTTTCGTAAAAACGAGTGAATTTTCAATGGAATTCAGTCTATTGTCATCATCATCACTTTCTAAACCGTGTGAAGATCTTTTATCCAGTTGATGTTCTACGTTGTCGTCTATTGGTGATCTTCCGTATTGGAGTTGAAGAGTACTATCTTTTCTATCAGTCTTACTATCAATTTGTTGTTTATTTTTAAGATTATCAATAGATTTTTCCAATTGCTTCCTAACTTTTATGGTGTCGTCCTTGACGATATAAGCAATACAAGACTCTTGTATAAGCAATACAAGACGTTCTAATGCCTGGTCAGTGTTTTCATTTGCCTTTTCCATATTTTCATGTTCTGAAACTGAAACCATATTGAAGACTGATTAGCACTTGAAACTTTTTACAGGGTCTGCCAAAAAAAAAAGAGCCACCCAAAATATCTAAAGAACAGATTTGAATTTTGAAAAATGCTATAACATGGGTAACATTATGTGAAGTTGGAATCATTTACTTTTGAGATTTATGTTTTTCTATTATTACAAGAGGCATCCCTAAAGGGGTCAACTTTGGAGTCTCAAATGGAACCATCCTGTTTTGTAATACAATTATAAAATTAAATAACATTAAAAATATTTTAATACAAGTTTGAGGTTTCTACTGAAAACAGGAATAATATTTTTGTAATATTTCTTTTGTTTTTGTTGGACTCATAACTTTCCATTTGAAATAACAATTTTAAATGTCTTTTTCGTACCATTAGCATTACTAGTAGCCCTTTCCAGAAACGCTATCCACTCTCAAAATCCCTGAATCTCCATTTCAACCGTCATATAACGCACTCTGATTGGAACAAATAACGCAATACCTTTCAAATTAATCCATCAGAGTTCGTTGGGTGACATTTGAAAAGGAGAATTGGAGATCATGAGATTGTTTCTGAAAAGGGCTACTCGTGACGATTCATTGCATTTAATTGGTACACTTTATATTATGTACTTGAAAAAGAATAGTTTTATATTATTTACGTAATATTTGACCCCCTTGACACATCGCCTGGCAGGAGATTTGTCGATTCCAGTTATGGGTACTGGGTACTCACTCGCAGTAGAACCTAAGAGTACTTTTTCTTATGTACATTTTCTAATTTTGAAAGGAAAAAAAATCAAAGGTCCGGGTTTCTTTTAATTTTTATTGGGGTAAGGTACTTACGATATTCTTTAGTCGTTTGTTGAACATATTTAAATATAGGAATTAGGTATTCATTTGACAAAAGATGTATGTAGTTTAAATACCACGTTGGATCTTTTTCACTTGAATTTTCTTTGATACTCTTTATTATGATTTCATCCATTTCTATGTCATCTTCATCTAGCCTACGACTTTTTAAGGGTAAGCGGTTCTCTTTGATCTCTGCTGAAGGTGATTGGTTGCTGAGGTCGAAATAAGATAAAGGTGTAGGGTAGTTATCACGAAGGAAGTATTTGATGTCATCGTTTTCGGACTCATTATTTTCTTCGTGTTCCTCGGAAGGTGGTGATCTCCTGGTCAGTTTTGATTGGGCGCTACGATATGTATTAGATTTCTCTGATTCAAGCTCTTTTACATCTTCAGGCACGCCAATGTTTGGACCTTTATTGAGAATGCTTTTTATTACACTGTTCAACATTTTGAATGTATTTGACCTCATGAGTGCAAAGAAATCTCTTTTGTTCTCTCTCAAGTCCAATTTACTGCCAGATGATGGTGTCATTTCAACTCCCTTGGTTGGACCATTATTTTTGTTGAGTTCATCCGAAATTAAGGTCGGTGCAAAGACAGGGTCGTCATCGTCGCTGTCGACCTCGTCAGGAGTAGTATCTTCATCCACTTCAGTAGCAGCATCATTAGCAAGATCCTTCAAGTCACTCGGATCGGGATTCTCTTCTTCGGCCTTGAGAAAAGCACTTGGACCTTCAAAAATTGGACCTTTATCCCGAAAATCCTCGTTATATTGGTTAACATCAAACGTCGTCTGTTCGAATTTTTCTTTATTTATTTTTTCTTGAAACAAAAATCTTGGCATGTAATCTCCCATTTTACCTTTGGTGAAAACAAACATGGAACTTAGTCCTTGTTTTTTATATTTGTCTAAATTTTCTGAATTTAGAGATCTTCTATCAAGTAAGTGTTTTTCAGCATCACCTACTACTGATGGCTCATACTGAAGAGTATTATCATTTCTATTAGTACGCATGATATTATTTCTATATTTTGTACTCTCATGGTATTCAGTCAATTTTTTTAACTGCTCTTTTATCATGTCTGTTTGGTCAATATTGTCTTCTATAAATATTTCCAGGATTTTTAATGTATTAAAAATGTCTAAAATCTCTTGATTCACGCTAACATGTGCTGAAATTAAATCGAAACTGTTTAGTTTTGAGTTGAAAGTTTTTTGATAGTTCCCATAATAGTTTGTATAGGGTAGTCCATTTATATAGATTGTATTTCAAATTCCGTAATATCGTCTCTTAAACTTTGATAATTTTATGTCCTGTTCTTTTCAAAATGATTTTTAATTAATCACTTTTACTTACAAAAATTATCAACCGGTTCTCTTCAAATTTATGGCTTTTCAAAACAATACTATGTACTGCCTCTTTACAGAAAATCTGTATCGGAAAGTCAAAGACATTAATTTTGCACTTTTTGCTTTTATCTAAAACGCTAATACGCGTAACAATATTTCATCAAAATCGGGTGTTCTGTTCTGTAGATAAAAGCTTTCAGATAAAAAGTTAAAGGTTAGGCGCACGGTTTTTACCGCCAAGACCGCTTTTGAATTAAAGTCATTCAAATTTATTTTTCTATTTTTAAAAAAAGAAAAGATGAGTGTTTCACAGCCTTTTTTTATTTCGTAGCCATGAAACAGGAGCTACTGTAGACGCTTATGGTCTGTGTTGTAGCCTGCCCATACCATAGTATGCCTCCCCTCTGATGGGCGAGAAGTGACACCATACTTCCCATTTAGGTGCTGGGTCAACACGAGCGTACCGGAAGGTATCCCTTACAAACAACTGTACCCAAGTTTTGAATACAAATTTTTGTCGGCGCGGGGGTTCGAACCCGGGACCTTCCGCATTGCAAATGAGTGCTTAACCACTGAGCTATTCGTGCGCGCAATGGCTTTAATATGGGACCAACTTCAATTCGTCTCCTATATGTGAACAAAATTACGTTGAATTCCGTTCATTATAGTTTCAGACATTTGCGTGTTGCAAGAAATGTAGAGACCGACAAATAGACAGGGAGAGAAAAAAACATAGGAGGTTATAAAACGTCCTAAAATATGAAAAAAATTGAGCAATTTTTTCAAAAGAAAACAAATACCTCTAATTTCTGATATTAGTAATTATCAGAAGTAATACTTACCACCGTCCTCTACAAAATTTGACCGAAACAATTATTTATAGCTTCAATTTTAGTGTACTTACGATATTTTTTGAGGGTTTGTTGAACATATCGAAAAGAAGGAAACAAGACTTTGTTGAAGACGATATTGATATAATTTAATGCATCGATTGTTATTTTAGACCTTGAAATACTTTTGGTCTTCTCTTGGACAACTTCTGCTGATTTTGCAAAGGAGTGTTGGCCATTGAAAAACTGTGGTTGAACATTTTCTGGAATGATAATATCATAGATTGATACAGCTATTATGTTCAGCCTAAAACTTCTAAGTTTATCTTATCTCCATTAACTGCTTTATATCAATATTTAACAAAAATATATATGCTGGAATTAAATCTCTATATATAAATGTCAAAGACACTCACTGACCACTGACCACTGACCACTGACTGATCATCGCTCTACAGCCCAAACCGTAAGTCCTAGGAAGCTGAAATTTGGTAGGTAGCTTTGTCTTATAGTCTAGATGTGCAATAAGACGGGATTTTTCGAAACTCCCACTACAACACCTGCCATTGACGAAAAAGGATTTTTTGCTTTCACGGCCATGCCTCGGCCCGCAAAGCGGGCGACAGCCCGCTTGTTATGTATATGGCCTTTGCAGTGGTTTTTTTTCTTCCTCTTATTAATATTCATTTTGTACAAATATGCCAAAAAATCATCACATAACCATCTTAAATAAATAATTCCATTTGAAATTGGTATGTGTGGAAACTGTACTACGAGGTTTGTTCCATTACTTTTCTGAAATAGACAGAGGATAACAATACCAAGGGTTTTTTTTATCTGTTTTATATGTAAAATCTCTGATCACAAGGGCAGTAAGAGGTGTAAAAAGAGCTATGATTTCCATGTCACTGCAAATTTGTGGATCATTGTGCTGTTCCCCCAATGTCGGGTTGAGTAAGTAGTAAAGGTAGCATTGAGAAATTGAAGAAGCATATTGGTATACCCCTACCGTCCCCCCAACGCCCCCCCCCCCCCCGCAACAAAAGAGGGGCTTTTCAAATATATATTCTAACTTCCGTCAACAAAAGATAAAATTATTGAACTATTTAGAGCTGAAAACTTGAAATTTCGCATGGAAATCTGTGTTCATGTACTACTAAGTTTTTTAAATTGTTTGTGTAGTAGAATCTCGCTAACTTGAAATTCTATGGACAGAAGTGTCATTTCGAATCATCGAGATATCGAGATTAAAATGGGGAGCGAAGAATTCTTTCGAGTATTAACGGGATCTTCGACATATCGTGATTTCGAGTCACCGAGATTCTACTGTTGTAGTAGTTGGTGGTAAACTGTTAGTTAAATTTATTTACATAACTTACAAAGCGTGGGATTATTGCCTGAAGCAATCTCTACCATTTACCTCTACCCATGTCTGGCTGGGGGACGTTAAAAAAGGAGAAAACCAGTGTCTCGCCAGGCTTTACATAAATATTCCAATTTCTTTTAAACACTTTAGAGATGAAGATAGAAACAACGATAAAATAAAAATTGCTTTTAGACCCATTGAAAAAAAAATCTAGCTAAGTTGGTTTTTGGAAACTTTCTACTTTATGATCAATTTTAGTACTTACGTGAATCAGCTTTACGAACAAATTTCATAGCAGGTCGTAACGACTTCTCATTTAGCGCATCTCTATTTTTAACCTCCATCACAGATTTTTCTTTTTCTAAATTAAAAGTAACTTTCACGCCCTCTCGGTTGAATCTAGTCGTTTCCATATCTTCTTCATCGTGTCTGCTAAGGTCGTACAGGCGATCCATTTCTATCTCTACTTCAGGATTTTTTTCATTGTAATACGGTATTCTAGAGTATTTTTCATTATTGGTGCTCTCTCTAGGTCTTGCAGGGAAATTTGATCGACTATAGCTAGGATTGGCAATTTGCTCCGATGAAGTGTACTGAAAACAAGGAATGAAATTGTAGGACTAGCAAGAGCATGCATAGAGTCTTTGTTCCATAGGTTTTTTTCGTGGGATTTTCAATCCTCTCAGTGGGTTCTGGAATAATAGAATATCTTTTTCTCGTGTAAGTTTCAACGATCACTCCGATGAAACTATTTGAAAGACAATCAAAATTACGCCACAGGACTTGGGAATGGTTATGCATATCAGTCCCTGCTTGAAGAACTACATCAAATAGATAACATTAGTTGAGTTTTATCATGTGTAATTGCGTAACAACACAACTAGTCATAATAAAATGACATACTATCTTCTGTAAAATCAAATTAAGTAAAGTTGTACAAACACCCTACACTCTTTTCAAAACAGCTCTGAGAAGATTCGGTTATTTTTGGACAAACAGACATCATTTTTCAACAAATCAAATATGAGAAGGATGTAAATTAGATTAACTTTTCATAACAAAATTCAATTACATAGGTATATATTATCAGTGCTTCCGATGAAAAGAGAAGATGACACCTTGTTTTACTTATAAATAAAAATTGTATTCATAGAAGTAATTGTATCTTTAAAAAACTATTATCGATACAAGTATTTAATCTATTACAATATAGGTAAGTTCAAATTTGTAATTCTGTGTGAATTTTATGATCTTTTAATAAGAACAGAACATATCTTAAAAATTCCAGACAAAATAAATAAATAAATAGACACATTTTTATACTTACAGTACAACTAGATCTATAAGTCATTGGTCAGGAGATTCTCTTTGATCTTGAGACTAGTTTTCACTTATAAATATTTTCTTATGCACTATATCAGATAGCTTAATCTGGTCGCTTTTACAGGAGGGTTCTATCTTGTTAAATACAATAATTTCCTTATTATAGGATAAGGAAAGTACAAATATCGGAAGCTTTTTTGTTAGACTGGTGCCTACCCTACTATGTAATATCTCTTAAAAATACAACAGATATTTTTAAGATACCCTAAAAGTACAACAGATATTGTACTTCAAGGGGATTTTAATGAAAAAACTGTAAAATGAAATTAAATACATTCCTTTCTTCCTAATCATATCAACAACAACAAAAAGATTTGCTATAAAGACTATTTTTCTGCTATGTCCTCCTTCAATTCTGTTTTTTTTTCAGTAATTTTTATATTATGTGAACCATTGAAATATCTTTAAAAAAAAAAAAACAAAACCACTCCTAGAATACTCTTTAAAACACGCGTATACGTGTTAACGATTTGGCATTGTTTGTAACAACAACAACAACAACAACAAAAACATTGTCTTGTAGAACACGGTAAAGAAAAAATAATTTTTAAAACAATGCCTTTTGTACAGTAACTAACTTTTTACCAAATCATTCCTTGGTAACCTGCCTCTTTTCGAAAATGGAAAGGGTCATCTCTGTATAAAAAATAATCGGTCCCAAACGTAAATATTTTAGAATAAAAATTATTGTTTTCAGCGGCTTGAAAATAAAATAATTGCATGTATGAAACTAGTTACAACCTTGCTCTTATAACTCCGCGGGTACTTACACCGCTATACAGTACACAGACAGCTCTAGCTATAGCTGTCCTGTGGGGAATCGCCCTTTCTTGAAAGTTAAATTGTCCGTCGTAATTCACATCTCGTTTTCTCGTTTTTTTTGTAATTATATAAAAAGTTACCTCCAAGATTTTTTGTAATTATATAATTTTTTTGTAAAAACGCTTGCATACGAGTCTGCAACCATTGGGACATTTTCATCTTTACTATTCAAGGTCTAAAACTTAACTGACCAAATTTCGTATTGTGCGCATGACACATACTTTTTCTCTTCTCTCTTTTTATAATTTAATATTTCGTTATTGTGCGCATGACACATACTTTTTCTCTTCTCTCTTTTTATAATTTAATATATCGTTACATAATTTCGTTACATAATTTCGTCACATAATTTCGTTACATAATTTTGGTTATGTGCCAGAGCAAAGACATGAAAATGTCAAAAAGGTTGAATTCTCATTGCCAAGATCTATTGGGACTACCAAATTTAAGTGCGGAAAATCTCAAATTTTTAAAATCGACAGTTTTAAAAGCTTATAATCTGTTATACACTGCCGTTAGGAAACATTGTAAATTTCAGCTCAATCGGACTTGTACTTTAATGGATACACACACAAACGAATCATTTTATAATATAATATGATGTGCATTAATTTTTCACATTGAGAAATTTAGGGAAGGTTACTTGTATTGCCGACACTACATTTTCTAAGGTATTTTTAAGAGTTTTTTTTTATCTCTAAAGAAACACCGTGTTTGAATTCTGGGAAGATACTATTTATTTACTAACAATAAAAAGTGGCCCATGAATTTTTACCGAACGAATGATATTTTAGCTATTTCATACATTTTTTGAAATAAAAACACATTTTAAATGCATTATATTAATATTCTTTGAAACATATATTTGTAAATAATTATTTAACAATGCTGTGCATAACAAACAAAAATGTAGGGGAGCTAGTGCAAGGAACCTTCCCCAATTAATTCTTAAAACATATATACATTCAGATTTTTTGTTTCAATCTTTAAAAAAATGTGATACTTAATAATATAAAACTTATTTGAACATCACACGACTTTCTATTAATGAATAAAAAAGAAGATAATAAAAAGTAACTCAAAATAATAAAAATCTTTCAAAAAAATATAATATTCGTAATGTGGAATTGAATTCAGAGATCTCAGATCGAAGCGTGTCCCGCTTTCTCTTGCGTTACGGCTCTACGTCTGAGAATGGAGAATTTCTGTGTTATAAGTATAAATATTCCAAAGTTTTTCCAATGTGAAAAAATCATTCATAAATATCGGAAATTCACATTCAAAATTTGTTTTTTTTTTGGCATAAATGTTATTTTTTTCAAGATATTTATTTTTATGAATTTTTATTCATTCTAGAAATATAACCAATGTTCTTAGTGCGAATTGGTGACACCCTGAAACTTCATGCCAAATTTCTTCGCTCTACACCTATGAACAGTCCATTTGATAGTAAATTTTTGAATCATGAGATTCTAATTTGTCCAGAAATATTAAAAGCAATTCTTTCTAAACCTAACAGGTAATGAAAAGTAAACCAGTAATGTTATCAGCTCAATTTCGAATAAAACTGACCTAAAACAATATTTTCTATACCTTAGAGGTACTGGAAAGTAAAAACTATAATGTTTTTTTTTTAATGTAAAATATTTCAGAAAATCCATTTTTAAACTAATGAATAATGTTCTTTATGGTAAGTTACTGTATGTTTTCTCCGTTGTCAAATTATAGTTTTATCAAAGAATTGCCATTGTATTGGACTCTTTTTTACTTTCCTTATCTTATAATAAGGAAAGTATTGTATTCGTCGAAAATTTGACCTACCCAGTTTTTCACATTTCTGGACGAATCATGGCCTCAGGATACCAAAAAAGTTGTTTTCAGCCATTGGTCCGTGCGTCTGTCTGTCTGTCTGTCTGTCTGTCTGTCTGTCTGTCTGTCTGTCTGTAAACAGGATATCTCAAGAACGGTAAAAGCTAGAAACTTGAAATTTGGTACACAAATTAATTTTATACACCAGACGAACCACGAAACTTTTGGTTGAAATCGGCCGCATTCTGCGGCCACAGGGCCGCAAATGCTAGCCGCAAGCGCCGCTTCTTTAAATTGGTTAAAGATACAAAATTTTTTAGAGAACAACATTTTCTTAGATTAAAAAAATAATAGGGGTCTATTCTGATCATTTTTTTGATATCTTGAACTTTTTGGAACTCGGCCCCAATTTACCGGTATTTGGGGGGGACCCGCTTTGACTAACTTTTTTATTATTCATCCTACATAGGGGTTGTGACATATCAAATTCAATGATTTTGAAGTGCTGATTACGAATTTGGCATTGGTTTTTAGTTATCTGTTACCGTTGAGTCACCAGTGGCGGAATTCGACTCTTTTTTGGGGGATAAGGAAAGTCGTGTGATGTTTACACCAGATTTTTTAATAAAGTGTTTTCATCAATTTTGGGCTAAGAAAAAGTTACTCTACTTCATATGACGCATCAATTTCAATTTCTCCTCTTGGATCTTCATGTTGAGGACTTACATATTTATCATTGCTGTCCACGTTTTCATCCGGCACTTCCACCAGGAACTCACTATCGGGTATTTTGAAGCCGTCTCGGAGTAGATACTCGTTCTGAAAGCAATCACATGGAGAAAAAAATAAATTATTAAATCCATTGGTATTGGAAGAGGTAGGGCTATCGCCTACGAAAGCTTTTTGTCACTGCGACCTTAAATAGATCTTTTGTGACATGCCCATATTGCCCATGTTATTCTAAAAGAGATCTAAGCTTTTTATATAGCTTAAGATTCTTTTAGGACTGATTTCATTAACTTCTTTAGGTGTTAAAATCAGCCTTGAGAAGTGTTTCAGTTGGGTGTGAAAGGCTGCTCCACATTCACAGAGAATATGTTTTGCTGTATCTGGGGCCTCTTCACAGAGACGGCACTTTGCGTATTGAGCAATACCCATCTTGTTTAGATGGTAGTTGAGGCTACAATGGCCTGTTAGAAAGCCAGTAAGGGTTCTTAATTCCTCTGTGCTAAGACAGAGCATTTCTTTTGCTCTTTTAGGCGAGTGATTTATGAACATTTTCGCCTGTCTGTGACCGGGAATGTTGGTCCAATGATGGACCTTCATTTGGTTCTCCCATTGCCTAATTTCCATTTGTAGGTGGCTTTTTGAAACGCCACAAAATGGTTCAGGGCCAATAAAACGTAATGAAGTACCCTTTTTGGCCATACCACTCAACTCCAAAATTTAAAACCACATTCATTTTTTTTCCCAGATAGAAAAAAAAACAATCATAAGCTTTGAGTGTTCAAAGAGTGAACACGTACCAATGCCTAGGTCCGAATTATGAAATAGGATTACAAGAAAGATTTAGGGTGGACCGTCCTTCAAGCCCAGCTATAGTGCACTGTGATTGGTTGAAATTATTCAGGACTGACAATCTGTACACCTGAGAATCTTTAAAAAAAAATCTGTTCATCCAATCATTTTCATGAAAAATCAACTTCGTCACTTAAATAAAGTTTCACTCAAAGCAAGTTACTCCTGTAAAAGCTTGTACTGTGAAGAATACACATGGCTTAATTTTGCTCTGAGGTTTAACTTTTGTACTGTAGCATGTAGCATCTGATGTGATCTGATTGGACTATTGTGGAAAATTTAAAATATGTATATTATTTTAAACTATTAATTACAAGTCGGCAATTACTCAAAAAAATATAAACGCACCCACAGACCTTGCCAAAGCTCAGCTGGTAGTACCAGAAAAAAAAGGAAATCACACTGTTTTCAAAGACCTTCTATATTACCCACTCCCTCAAGTATAGAGGGTGTTTATGAAATAACCCATGCTTATTCGATTTTGGGAATCTATGTGATCAATATTTGCACTCATTTCAGAATCACCCCGTACGTATCTTGAAATTTTGCCCTAAATTGTGGAATTTTTTTTTTATTATTATTTTTTAAAGATAGTGTTTCACAGCCTTTTTTATTTCGTAGCCGTGAAACAGGAGCTACTGTAGACGCTTGTGGTCTGTGTTGTAGCTTGCCCATCCCGTAGTATGCCTCCCCTCTGATGGGCGAGAAGTGACACAATACTTCCCATTTAGGTGCTGGGTCAACACGAGCGTACCGGAAGGTATCCCTTACAAACAATTGTAAACAAATTAAGAATACAAATTTTTGTCGGCACGGGGGATCGAACCCGGGACCTTCCGCATGGCAAGCGGGTGCTTAACCACTGAGCTAATCGCGCGCTCTATTTTATTGGAGGTAACTTACCAATTGACTCTGCTTGCTCCGCTCTTTATCACTGTAGGCCGCTGAATATTGGCCGCTGAGCGAACTGTCGCCGGTGTCGCTACCCATTTGAAGTGTCTCGGTGATCATTCTAGCGATCTCAGACATGCTGTAAGCGTCGTCCAGAGGAACATCTTCTTCTTCCTGTGGCGCTGATCTTCTGTCCAGTTCATGCGCAGCAGTTTCATATCCAGGTGCGTCTGATTCGAATTCATTCCGCGAAGTTTCATATCCTGTTTCATCATCTTCATCTTCATCATCCTCATCATCTTCGCTATCTGAGTCTGCGTATTTATTATTGAGTCTCTTAAATTTGTAGTTAAACTCTCGAAAGTCGACGAGTTGCTTGAAAAAGTTGAGTTCGTTTATGATTTGATCCGTCAGAACATCCACTTGTGTATGCCCTTTGATAGCCCTCAGAAGTATGCCATTCCCGACCGATAACAGATTGTCGTTCTGCGTTTCTCCCAGTCGGTCCTCGTCTGTGCCATCATCAAACGGGTGGTCGCGATAGCGTTCGTTATATTTGTCAATGTCGATCGTCAGTTTCGTAAAATTATCGATGGTCACTTCAGTTGCGCTTAGTACAACTGCTGATTCGTTGGAGTCCTGAACTGGAATCAATTGAATGCCATGTCCGACGGTTAAGATTTCATCGTTGAGCAGTAAATCTTCGTCTGAACGGACTTGACGTTCCGGTGGCGATGTTTTGAAAAAGACTTTTGGTTCTTCCTCTCGAGGTGATCTTCTGTCGAGGGTGTGTGAACCATCTTCTTCGTCTTCTACCGTGGCGTCATCATCTTCGGATACACTGGACGCCATCATTCCGTCGCTTGACTCATAGTGGACGGCATTTCCCGCTCTGACGTCAGGTCCTCTCTCCTCCTCCCGCTCCTCCTCGAGTCTCGTCAGCTCCCTCAGGATGATCTGTTCTATTTCGTTAACGTTGAGGCCTCCTGAAATCAAAGCGAAAACAGGGTTTGCTATAATAGAGAGGTTAGTTGATGGCATGGATATTATTCAGAACTATTACCTGCTGATGAGAGCAAATAAGCTCGAAACAGCTGTCCAGGTATGTTCTGATTTTCATGTACATCTAGTACAACTTTAAAATAATGCAACCATGTTATTAAATGTTAGCGACCTCAACGGAGTCCCGTCGCGTCGTTGGCGCGTTGACTACACCGGTTCTCGTAGGATCACTGAAGTTAAACAACATCCAGCAAGGTGAAGACTTCGTGATGCTGGTATTCAGGCCCAACCCAGGCTAATAGGTGAGGTTAATGTAGGTAGCAGGTTTGTGTGCTTCCTTCGAATGGATGGTAACACCCGGTCGTGATATGATCATGCAGTTGAAAACCACGCTAATAAACCCAAAAAAAAAAAAAATCTGTAGGCACCAGATGGTCTAGGGTGCTCCGTTGTGACCGTTTACATATAATAATAATTCTGTGTCCGTGATGAGATAGGTATTGATACCTAAATCACGGTGGTGAGAGGATTATATGGACGCCCAGATCCAATGTCTAGGCTCCTTTATGTCCATTGATTCTATTTGGTTTTAACGTCCTGACTTGAGGTAGACAGGACGGGGGTTTCACCCGTCGCTCCATTCGCTGGGAATCGCACCAGCTACCCACATTAACTTCACCCAGCCTGGGTAGGGCCGGAATCGCCAGCCTCACATGTTCGGAGGGAACAGAATTTTCTGTGCGAAAAGTCTGCTCCAATCGGAAATCGAAACTACATATAGAGTTGGCTCAATCTACTCACCAATTCGAGCTGCCTCTTGCTTCACCAGCTCAATGATTGGCTGGATGGGCAGGCCAGACTTCTTCACAGCACTGACCAGCTTCCTCACCGCAACTTCGCGCAGACGCAACATCCCATCTGCGGTGCTTTCCAAGTTGCGGCGGTTCTGTTCGCGCTCTGCGGCGTCCAGACCGCGCAGGTGGTCAACAGGGATGACTTCTTGCACCACCTGCGGCTGGTCTTGAATAACGGAGCGTTTCTCTCGCAGTTTGGCCACTTGTTGCAGTGCGGTCTCGACCTGAGGACAATTTAAAAATTGTCGGTACAAAGCGGTACAAAGAGGAAATGTGGCATCCGTGTTGAGCACACTGAAGAAAGAAGATGTTTTTAATGAAATACATTATAATATCAATTAATAAAATTCATCAACTCACTCCGTTGATCATGAGTATCATGATACTCATGCAAAAAATAATAATAATAATAATTACACTTTTTAGTTTAAAGTAACCACCATCAGGCATTTTCTACCACCTAACCCTCAGAGTCTTATTATTATGTGGTCACAAACTCAAATTAATGAGGAAAAAGTCATACACTGGGTGGAATTCGAGGGAACGGATCCCTACGCTATAAATGGATTACCAGACTATAGCGCGTTAACCACTTGACCATAACACTGCACGTTAAGTATGGTATTACCATGATAGATTCAAAATCAGAACGGTCACCAATTTTTGTCCTCACTACGCTCGACGTTGCTTAACTCTAAAAAAAAAGGTGATGGTTTCACAGCCGTTTATATTTCTAAGACATTTCCCTATGATGATGATGAGTCATGAAATAACAGATACTTGGTGGTCTGTATTTTAGCCTGCCTGTTCCGTAGTACGTCTCCCCTGTGATGGGCGAGAAGTGACACAGTACTTTCCATTAATTAGGTGCTGGGTCAACATAAGCGCACCGGAACGTATCCCTTACATAAAACTGTAACCAAATTTCGAATATAATTTTTAATCGGCGCGGCGGTTCGAACCCGGGACCTTCCGCATGGCTAGTGTGTATCTTACCCCAGAGCTATTCGTGCGTTATAAACGCATTAGTAGCACGCTGAGAAATGTTGTGCAAAATTTCGCATAATATTATGATAAATTAAGCATACGGGGGACCTTTGCAAAGTTAGCATATCCGATATTTTCGACTTTCGCATAAAATAGTTAGCATAATGTATCCTAACGAAATTTGTCAAAAGTCGTGACGTCATTGTTGTGACGTCATTGTTGTGACGTCATTACTTTTATGCAAACGGATGTATAAGGTTATGCTATAATTCCTCGTTTATTATTATTTCTTATACAAACTGATAACATAATAACATGTTTAAATTGCATAGTCTATACTTTGAATTTGTCCCGAATTTCATTTGCTTAACATAACATTATACGTATCGCAGCATAAAGTAATTCACCTATTATAAAGATTATGCATAGGTACTTTCTGCGTCTATTTTCATACCAGTATACGAAGTAAGCATAATTATGTTACGCGAACGTTGGCATAGTGTTAAGCAAACTGCTATGCGAAGTAGGCATAACACTATGCGAACGTTCGCATAGTGCTATGCATACTGCTATGATAATATGTATAGCTGTGTGCATACGCTTGCATACAGCTATACATATAACTATGCATACAGCTATACATATAACTATGCATACAGCTATACATATAACTATGCATACAGCTATACCTACATATACCTATGCATATGAATGTACATAAATTTGCAGGATAGCCTCCGACTAAGTGTATAAATATTTTGCTCTCGGCCGGAGGTCATCTACACACACATTCCTATTCATACAAAGTCATAGGAAATATGTATTTCCCTATGGGTGGAAAATGACGAAGAATTCAATTCAAGTAAACATAATGTACAACACATTACACTCTTTATTTACAGAAATTACACATTAACAATTTTTAAGTTTACAGAAATTACACATTAACAACTTTTTATTTGCAGATATTACATTGTATACATTTAAGAAAAAATACAACTTATAGGTTACATTATCGGGGAGCGGTAAAATGGGGTAATAGAAACAGTCGGGTGTCTTTCTGGTATATTAGTATTCCTATATTACGTATGCTCGGTACATATGAACCTGTATGTATAGCTCTTAGATCACCAGACAGTTAACAGGTATATCATTTATAAAGTTTACAGTTATGCCTACCTATTCTATGTTGCATCTTAAAGTAACATAAAAAGTGAAGTTGGGTTGAATGGAAAGCGTATGTGGAATGGGAGAAAATAGGTCTTCCAGAGACAAGTACTCTTTCTCTTCGGTTTGTTGTACTACTTTGTATGCTTGGAAGTGGTCAATAAAGTATTGACATTGTAATTTAGAACAAATGAAAAAAACTTGTCCGTTACAAGCAAAAATGTCTTCTACTTGTACAAAAATTTGAAGCATAGTGTCCATACAAAGATCTTTCATTAGAATGCTAGATTTTGCTATTTTACTATTTTTCGTTTCCAACCATGTAATGGAAACAAATTGAAATAGAATAAAACAACAAAAAATACGATAAAGGAGTTCAAAATTGTACCTACAAGTAAACTAAACTAAAACAAGTATAAAAAATTCCCTATATGGGGGGCTGACACATGTAGGGGAAGGTGGGGCAAAATGGAAAAGACAAAAAGAAAATGTTTTCAAATATTGGAGGAAGAGAGGAGAAAATAGAGCAAGTTTAATAGCTCAAAATGAGTTAGATTGTAAAACCGAGTCTTTGATGGTCTGAAATTTAATTAAACGTAACCTCCTTTAGTCCCCCACATTCCCCTACATTGAGCAGACAAGTTACCTACCTAGATGCCCTGGCTGCTCTGCAATGTAATTACAGGAAGCAATATGCCAGACATCTCTAATATCTACGTGGCATTTGACAAATCACTGATTCATAGAGCGCTCTCAAGAGTATCAAATTCACAGAAGCAATCGTACCTCAACATGACTTCCTTCATGTCATATGATCGGCAGGCTGTTGCTCAAGCAATCATGAAGTACATATTTTCACACTGCCCCCAGCGGACACTTTCAACAATCGACTTCATGAGAATACGGGACCAAACCATAGAACAGCTTCCTTTTGAACAAGAAACCTCCACCATCTGGTTCAAATTGTACCGTTCCAATGACAGCGACAGTGATCTGCCAGAAGCATTTTCTTCAAAGTCACAGAAAGATAAGTCTTACCGGAGCTCCACGTCCGGCTTGCTGTATGAAATCTGGCGAACTCTCAGGAATAAAGGAAAGAAGGAAGGTGTCATCGAGTTCAAGAAGCGAAGGCCAAGTCAGAACCGGAAAAACCAAGAGCAGGAGGACTCGGAGTTGAACAAAAGCATTGCAACAGACACATTCAATAACGTAGGTATGTATGTACTTAAAATACAATTAGAATTAGATAGTGCTATTTTTCTCACTTTATTTTACTTTCAATTTTATTTCTCTCTCTTTCTTTCGTTTATTTTTCTTTTTCTATTCATTTTTTTATTATTTATTTCGATCTCACTTCCTTTTCTCATTCTTTATCTCATTTTCTTTCTCTTGACTATCAATGATAGTCGATTATTTATGTCGTGTGTTCTTTTTTGTTCTACATGAACATGGACTTTGACATATTGCATCCTGAAAGAACAACGTGTTTGATTGAAGGTCTTCTCAATCACAGGGACAAAATCATCACCCTAGCAAAAGCCGTGAAGGAGAGGGCCTCTCGGAAAGATCTTGTATGCAGTGATCTCGTCAGTTTCCTAGAAGAGTTGTCACCAAACGCTAACATGGACGTACGGACTGCGCAGTGTCTGCTATTGCTGCCCTACCTCACATCAGTTCCCGCCACGAAAAAGGTGAAAGGGCACTCTTGGAAACCATCAAGGTCTGAAGTTTGCGAGGGATTCATAATGCATGTGTCCAGTCCTTCTAACATTGAAACCTGCAGGGTGAGTCGGATCGAAAAATTGACTAAAATGTACAGACCTACGTTACCCTATGTCATGTATGTAGGTGATTTTAAAAATCCAACCAATGTTTATTGTGTTGTGGATGACATTTTACGACCTCAAAATTCAATTGTAGCAGCTGTAGATCTTTGTTTCAAGATTTTCTTTGTAACACATTGTAATTACCCAGAAGACAGTCAACATGATGCATCCTGGAAGAACAACGTGTTTGACTGAAGGTCTTCCCAATCACAGGGACAAAATCATCACCGTAGCAAAAGCCGTGAAAGAGAGGGCCTCTCGGAAAGATCTTGTATCCAGTGATCTCGTCAGTTTCCGAGAAGAGTTGTCACCAACCGCTAACATGGACGTACGGACTGCGCAGTGTCTGCTATTGCTGTCCTACCTCACATCAGTTCCCGCCACGAAAAATGTGAAAGGGCACTCTTGGAAACCATCAAGGTCTGAAGTTTGCGAGGGATTCATAATGCATGTGTCCAGTCCTTCTAACATTGAAACCTGCAGGGTGAGTCGGATCGAAAAATTGACTAAAATGTACAGACCTACGTTACCCTATGTCATTTATGTTGGTGATTTTAAAAATCCAACCAATGTTCATTGTGTTGTGGATGACATTTTACAACCTCAAAATTCAACTGCAGCAGCTGTAGATCTTTGTTTCAAGATTTTCTTTGTAACACATTGAAATTACCCAGAAGAGAGTCAACATCTGTGGCTTACACTCCAGCTAGGTTTCTACGAAATAACCACCAAGTATGATAAGATTCGTGCACCGACTACTAAACTTTTAGCTGTCCTTGCATTGATGCCTAAAGCAAGGACAGTGTGAAAATATGTACTTCATGATTGCTTGAGCAACGGCCTGCCGATCATATGACATGAAGGAAGTCATGCTGAGGTACGATTGCTTCTGTGAATTTGATACTCTTGAGAGCGCTCTATGAATCAGTGATTTTGCTTGGTGTTTCTTCAGGTGTCAACACTGGCGTGAGTCCAGACTCTGGTGTCAAAACTGGCTTGTGCCCACCCACCGGTGTTGATGTCCAAGACCCTGAAGAACTCCATTGTGAAGAGTCATAATGAGATGATGAAGCAGTTCTCCATGCAACTACTATTTTTTTTTCCGTGATATTTGTGTTAATCATTTTCGTGATGTCACAACTAGCCAAACTCGCTTTACTAAATTTTTCCTGAAACCGGGACTTAAACCACCGACCTCCAGGTTACAAGTCCGCCGCCTTATCGATCAAGCATCTAATATGACACTACTTGAAGAATGGCCAACGTTGTTGTAGAAACTCTTGAGATTGGCCATGCGGGAACTGTTGTGATTGGCTTGGTTGAAATTGAATCATCGATGGGCCTTCTTGAAACAATTTATTGGCTTTGTTGTTCACACTGTTTAATCCATTCGTCCCGTTGTTTGCGTAGAATGATGATGTGAGCAACACAGTCAATGAGCAGTTTCATCTCCGCCGTCTCCATGTCCCTCAGAATGTCCGTGGTGATTTGGTTATCTGAAACAGACATGAGTACCAATATACAGTATGTTTCAGAAAAGGTGGCCACCCCCTTGTAACTTTTGAACGCGACCGAATTTTTCAATTCTGTAAATTTCTAAGGATAGGAAGTGCCCTATGGTCATTCCTGGTGTCATACTTATTTTAGGCCCCGGCCGGCCCTTCCGGCTTTTAGGCCATATTTTTCCATTTTTTTCGCGAATTTTAAATGGAATGCTATATTTTTTTTTATTCCTGTTAATTAAAGTCCAAATTAGTTTGAGTATAATGAGCTTTTAAAAAATTCAATCACTTTATCAGGGGCGGAGCTCGTAGGGTGCAAGTTTCAAAACTGTTACATCCTGTATTTCAGCGTTAGTTGATTTTTTTGTTAGAATTTTTATTTCCATATCTTCAAAATATTGTTTTACACCATATGAAATCAAAAAATATTATTGTTTACATTTAATCAGGGCCGTAGTTAAGTATTTGTAAAAGTAAAAGTTTTTTTTTGCTTAAAATCGAAAGAAAACTTAACGGAGAAGCGGTTAAGGTCATAAAAAAGGCCATTTAACCTGCATGTTTCTTCACAACAGTGTCCGGTACAGTGGGTGAATTTCGAAATTATTGTTTTTTTGTTGTTGAGGAAACACAATTGGCATAAAAAATACGTAATAAGGGAATAATACTTCAATAATCATAACTAAATACGAAATTAAATTAAAACAATTTCTTCTATATCAGTGACGGATTTTTTTTCTCTTTTTTTTTCACTTTTCAAAGTTCAAGTCGGATCAAAAATAATTCTCGGATAATTCTGCTTCTAAAGTCAGCCCAGGGGCACTCTCTTGAAACAATTTTGGTTGGTAAGTTGATAAAATCCGTAGAAAACACATTGTCAATCATTCTGGAGCTAGGCCGATGGTTCGTTGAATGCAACGATTCTTGTAGGATCACCGAAGTTAACCAACGTCCAGCGAGGTTGAGACATGCTGGTGATGCTGTCATTCCGGCCTAACCCAGGCTGGGTGAGATAAATGCGGCTAGCAGGTTGGTTTCCTGCGAATGGAGGGTAACATCCCCGTCATGATATGACCATGCAGTTGAAAGCGATATTAAACCCAAATTAAAAAATAATCATACTGGTGTTGCTAGTAATGAGAATACCAGGTCTCTAAAAATTTTTTTAAGAAAGATTTTTTTCAAGATATTTTTGATTTAATTTCGTATGTATTTATGTTTAGTGAAGATTAATTCTCTTATAAGGTACTTTTATAAGTATAGATTATTTATTTCGAATCCAAAAAAAAACCTCCAGTAATTTCGTAATTTATCCGTTTCACTAGACTTGTTTCAAAGGCAAATTGTGTTTTCTCAACATCAACAAAAAATCCAATAACCTCGAAATTTGAGAGAAAAAAAAATACCAGGTCAAGTACCAAACTCTTGAGGGTGACAATTAAACCAATTCAATTATTTTAAGGAGGAGAAGAGAGAGAGAGAAAAAAAAATCCGGCACTGATTTAGAAGAAATTGTTTTCATTTAATTTCGCATTTAGTTATGTCTATTGAAGTATTATTCCCTTATGAGGTATTATTTATTTTCTATGGCAATGGTGTTTCCTCAACAATAAAATCCAAGAATTTTGAAATTAACCCACTTAACCGGACACTGTTGTGAAAAAACTAGCAGGTTAAATGGTCTTTTTATGACCTTAATCGCTTCTCCGTTAACTTTACTTTCGATTTTAAGTATAAAAAACATAATATGTCACTGCAGACTTTCACCTCTAAAAATGCCAATTTTGAAAACACCATTATTTAAGGAAAAATTGACGTGAGAAAAAAAAGTACTTACACAAAAACTTAACTACGGCCCTGATTAAATAAAAAGAAGAATATTTTTTTTGATTTCATATGGTGTAAAACAATATTTTGAACCTATGTAAATAAAAAATGTACTAAAAAATCCAACTAACGCTGAAATACAGGGTGTAACAGTTTTGAAACTTGCACCCTACCAGCTCCGCTCCTGATAAGGTTTTTGAAAATTTTACAAGCTCATTATACTCAGCCTAATTTGGACTTTAATTAATAGAAATAAAAAATAAATTAATAGAAATCTATTAGCATTCCATTTAAAAATCTCGAGAAAAATAAAAAAAATATGGCCTAAAGGCCGGAAGGGCCGACTGGGGCCTAAAATAATTATGACCACAGGATGGGCCATAGGGAACTTCCTATACTTAGAACTTTACAGAATTAAAAAATTCCGACGAGTTCAAAAGTTACGAGGGGGTGGCCACCTTTTCTGAAACATCTTAATATATAAATGTCAAAGACACTCACTGACCACTGACTGATCATCGCTCTACAGCCCAAACCGTAAGTCCTAGGAAGCTGAAATTTGGTAGGTAGCTTTGTCTTATAGTCTAGATGTGCAATAAGACGGGATTTTTCGAAACTCCCACTACAACACCTGCCATTGGCGAAAAAGGATTTTTTGCTTTCACGGCCATGCCTCGGCCCGCAAAGCGGGCGACAGCCCGCTAGTACTGTATACTAGTCGATCAAACTGATCAGATATTCACGTTAGGCATTAAATTGGGCATTAAAAAAATGCCCAATATGGGCTTTTAAATTCGGTAGGGGCCCAAATTTTTCAAAATTAAAAAGCCCTTAATACCAGACAAAACATAATATCAAAATTTTAATTTTAAGGAATAAAAACTTTTACAGCAAAATTCCTTTGGCACCTTCAAAAACGTTATAGCGGAGGTAATTATTTTAAAAATAGCATTTATTATTTACCACCTGATTAGGTACATATATTAAATTTTGTTTTAAACAAACTAGATAAAAGAGAAAAACGTGTTTTGGCACTGAAAACTGACTATCGAAAAAATTGGGTGATTCCATTACTTTCCTTTCTTAAAGGACAAAGAAATTAAAGAGGTAACACTGGAGTCCGATTTTATTCAAAACAAACTAAATGAGAATTTTCCGAAGAAAGAATAGAAATACCTAAAAGGAAAGACTTGGGTCGGTATTTTTGAATAACAGTAAATTGGATATTACGAACAAAAAAATAATACGAACGAAAACTACAAACGATTACTGAAACAATTTTAAAAGATTCAATATATATTTTGAATCAACACATTTACAAGTAAAAATAAGGCGAGAAAAAATAAATGTTTTTTTAATTGATTGTTATGCTGTGATTGTTAGCAACCCACCATATAGTGGGCAGCATGAATATTTGTTTAAAAATAAATATTCTTCTTCTTCTTGTGGCCAACAATGTAAATTTCAATTCGAACCGTCGGAAAATTCCAATTTAGTGTTTTTCAAGAGTACCGACCTAAATAATAAAGGAAATCTTACTTGCAAATGTTTCCACGTACTGCTGTAGTCCCCAGGCAGTTAGAAGATCTGATACTGATACACTGTCCATGATGAGTCTTCAAGAATAACCAACTCACACAAGCACTCGACAACAATTACTAATGAAGAAGAACTGGTTTACAGGAGCACTTGACTTGATAGCAACTGATGAAGTAATGAGACATTGCACCCAGGTTAAGGTGCTTATATAGAACCTTTGAACATCAAAGGTTGAATCCTCTTCGAGGGTACACTCCACCAACAAGATTTAGATAACATAATAGGTAAAAAATTTGAGCTGAACTAAGTATTTTATGTAACCAAGATAACTCTGTGAACAATAAGAAACTGGGTACATTTTTTTAGAATAGGTAGGTAAAATTTAAATTTATGTGTAATTTCTGTAAACTTAAGCAAGGTTTTAATTTTATCATTAAGCTATTTAATTTTAGAAACCTCGATCGTCTCCCGAAATTTCGCTCACTGACATTACGAACGTACTTAATACAACCTTGCCTTGTCACACTTAAAAAGAAATGATCGAACCGAACACAACTATCTTAATTGGAAACATAAAACCTTAGCATGAAACCATACAAACCGCCCTATTTCTATGCTAAAAATTATGCAGACTTTACATAAGTCTATACGAAGAATGTCAATCATGTTAAATTAGCATGAATCTATAGCTCTTATTTTTATGTTTGTATAGTTTTATACGAACAGCCCTCATTGGCATGAAATGCATGCGTAAAGTAGCATACAATTACTTTATATGCGAAACACGTATGGTTTATGCTTATAGTTTAGCATAGCATTTATGCTAAGACTGTGAGATATACGAATTTGGCTCGAAGTTATGTCTTCAATTTTCCTGTATGTATAACTCTATGCAAACATTTTGCGTTGGCATAAAAAGCATGCAGAAATAAGTATAAAGTCTCTTTTTGTACGAAAAATGCATGGTTCATGCCACCAATGTTATGTTAAGCATGAGCCATGTACCAATTTGGCTTGAAGTTATGTCTTCAAATTTCCTGTATGTATAACTTTATGCAAACATTTTGCGTTGACATAAAAAGTATGCGGAAATAAGTATAAAGTGCCTTTTTGTACGAAAAATGCATGGTTTATGCGACCGAGATTATGTTAAGCACGAGCGATGTACCAATTTGGCTTGAAGTTATGTCTTCAAATTTACTGTATGTATAACTTTATGCAAACATTTTGCGTTGACATAAAAAGTATGCGGAAATAAGTATAAAGTGCCTTTTTGTACGAAAAATGCATGGTTCATGCGACCAAGATTATGTTATCACGAGCGATGTACCAATTTAGCATTAAATTATGTGTTCAAATATTTCATTTGTATAACGTTATGTGTGTGCATCGATACTGTTATGTTCAGGATCGTATACACACACACACACACACACACACACACACACACATACACACACACAGTACACACACATACATACACACACAAACACACACACACACATACATACACACACACAGTACACACAAACAAACACACACACATACACATACATACACAGACACACACATACATACACACACACACAGTACACACACACATACATACACACACTCACAGTACACAAAACACACACACAGTACACACACACACATACACACACACAACATACAATACACACACACATACATACACACACTCACAGTACACACACACATACATATACACACACAGTACACACAAACACACACACATACATACACACACACACAGTACACACGCACACACACACATTTCAAGTGAAAAATATTTGGGCAAAAAAGTGGTTTTTTGTGAAATTGATATGAAAAATTAAAAGTTTAACAATTGTCTTTAGTAAATTCAGGTAATTTTGATAACAATCTATTCTCGGACATTTTGCTATCAGATCATTCGTTTTTGCTGCACAACTCCTTTAAGTTGAGTTGATCATTTTTCCCCATCTCAGGTGGCCACTAATAATTTGTAGGTATACAGGGTGTCCCGTATACAGATGCAAATATTTTGAGGGTAGGTTCAGCCCACCGTGGACTATCATATGAGCGAAACTTGCAGTGGGGCATTTTGCTTCGTTAAAGAGTTATGGCCAAATCCCGGTTTTTCCCACAGGTCTAGAGGTCACTTAGATCGATGCACGTTTTTAAAGAAATGGTAGCCAGTAAGTAATTTTTGACTTCATGTATGGATAGTCATGCATATTTCCCTTGAAATGCAGTTGGTTGCATAAAAAAATATTGAAAGACCAGAGAGATATTTAATCATAAGTTCAATTCTTTTCTAAAATTTGATTTTTCCCTGTTTTCCCTTTCGTGAATTTAGAGTACTTCTACAATTGCAATTCTGCGTATCACTAGGTAAAAAAATACCCTTTGTTATTTTGTTTCAATAAATACAAAGTTCTTTCAGACGCGTGAAGGAACGAATGAGATACGCCTTATCAAACGGCACCAGAAGGAGAGAAACACATCTTTCAAATTTTGAATCTGGGCGCTATTGCATTTTGAAGAACACTCGATGCCTGAAGCGGTCTGTGTGACTATTTTTGTGCCAACTGCAAGTTATAAATGAAAATTTTCTGAGTACAATTAGTTCTATTAACCAACTATATCAATCAAATCTAATAGTTCTGTTAAAATAACAAGGCGATCAATTTGTTCGGTGGAAGAGAAAGCCACAAGCTTTAAACCTCGCCCTTGGTTCACTACATATTCTTTTGGGTTCTTTTCATTTCATATCCTGTGTTGCAGAATGTATCATGTTTGTAGTTTATCAATAAACTACAAACATGTATCACTGTATCACCACCCTTGATCAGTCTTTGTTTATATTTATTTCACAAATTGTTACCATGTTCAATGTAAAAAAAAAAAAATGTAAATAAAGCTTGGTCCAATTGTTTATAAAATAAAAATAAAGTATTAATAATAATAATAGTAACCTGAATGTTGCATGTTTGAGTTTTACCCAAGGTTAATTTTCGGCACTTTTTTGTTATGTTTTTGATATCACGATTGTGATAAACACAAAAATGATATTTTTAATTTTACTTCTAAAAATAAAATCATAATTTTTGTTGGTAGCGCAGAGTCTTTCTCCATGTGTATTCTTTTTCCATAATTACACCACTGGTTGCTGCTTTCGTTGCAGCCTCTCTCATTTTTCCTCATGATAACCCTGTGATTCCGTAACCCCATTTACATAAAAGTTCACACCGACCGACCACTGTGAATGATCAATTTCCCTCTGTTAAACATCCCAGAGCAGTGTATTTATACCTCAAATTACGCGCCAATTCTTTTAAAATTCAGCCAACTTTGAATTTTCCATCATGATTCAGAAGTGTTTTTTGAGCTTTGTGTGTACTGCGTCCCATGATCTTTAAAGTAACATAAAGGAGCTTTCTTTTTTATAAAACTAAACATAATAGGGTATTTTTTTACCTAGTGATACGCAGAATTGCAATTGTAGAAGTACTCTAAATTCACCTAAGGGAAAACAGGGAAAAATCAAATTTTAGAAAAGTATTGAACTTATGATTAAATATCTCTGTGGTCTTTCAATATTTTTTTATGCAACCAACTGCATTTCAAGGGAAATATGCATGACTATCCATACATGAAGTCAAAAATTACTTACTGGCTATCATTTCTTTAAAAACGTGCATCGATCCAAGTGACCTCTAGACCTGTGGGAAAAACAGGGATTTGGCCATAACTCTTTAACGAAGCAAAATGCCCCACTGCAAGTTTCGCTCATATCATAGTCTCGAATAGTCCACGGTGGGCTGAACCTACCCTTAAAATATTTGCATCTGTATACGGGACACCCTGTATAGGTGCTCATATAGGTACTTCTTGCAGCATTGTAGGATTTTTCCAGTAAATCCAAATCTAATTATAATCCATCTTTTCTGTAATTGCTGAGGACAGGTCGCTATGGACAATACCTCCATAGATAGATTGTCGTTACGAGGCTGAATGGGTCCCGAAAACATCCAAACCCATGTTGACAAATTATTGCCTCCGCCGGGATTCGAGCCCGGGTCTCCCGAGTGCAAAGACCACTGAGCCATGTGCTGGGAGCTGGTTCCGTCGTATATTGGAATAAAGGGACTTTTTAGTCTCACCTCGGCAGTATAAACAAGGTAATTTCTATTCTATTCTATATTAACAGTTAAATGAATTGTACACACAATACTCCAGGTGCTCCGAAGTTCAGTTCAAATAATAATAATAATATCGTCTTATTTATACTGCCCAATTATGACTATTAAAGTCCCATTATTCCAGCAGTAAGCCCAAGACATATTATTATGTGGTAAAAATCCCAAATGGGAGGATAACTTGTCATGTCTCGGCTGGGTTTCGAACCCACGACCTCTGGAATATCTGGATTCACAGAGTGCCGCCTTTACCACTGAGCTACCGGGACAAATGTTCAAAATGTCATTAAGAAAGGTTCTTTTACTCGTACCTGCGATCCATGTAAAAACAGAGGATGACCTCTCTCTATTATTGACCTATCTGATATGTCGCCGGCTGGTCAATATGAGTGGTTGGCTTGGTTATACATAACATAATATAGGTATGCTTTGAATTTCCGAAAGCCTCATCACCTTTAAATATACCTTTAACCTTTGCCTCTAAAAACCTTCGATTGAGTAATATTACCTATTAATAGATTTCAGAGTCCATTTCTCGAGTCTTAGCCTATAGCTCTATTTTTTTGTATTTATATAAGCTACGCAACGCTCAGGTATAAAATTCAGAGGTATTTTAAATTGTTTCCCACGGAATCTGATGTTTGAGTAATTACAACACAAAATCTAAGAATAATATAGGTATTAGATAATATTCCCCGGAATTACGTTTAAGGATTATTTAACATGGGCGAAATACATTTGAAAATATTATCAAGGTTTCTATAATTAATTTTTATGTGTAGGTATATCACATTATAATATAATACGTATTGAAGTATCCCCAGCTCAATGTATTGTAGTATCCCCAGTAAGCAAATCATTACGGTTGCAAATAATAATAAGACTCTGCAAATAATAATAACCACATAATAATAAGACTCTGAGGGTTAGGTGGTAGAAAATGCTTTGAGCATTAACCTCGCCTGGTGGTTACCTTCCACTAAACAGTGTTGTTATTATTTCCTATTCGGTGATAGTTGTAGAACTGGTATATTCCACATGCCATGTCTGATGGCTGTTTGACCTATTTTCTTCAATGATAAACTGGATGTGTTCCCCTAGTAACATTTCGGGATATTAGGAAACCTTTTGACCCTTCAACTTTTTCAAAACTTTATTTCCCCTCTCGCCATTCAATGCTTGCCAAGGTATTAAGGTAACATTTCCCCTTCGATCTCTTTCTCGCTCCTCCCTAATTTTCAAATGCAAATGCCTCTCTTTTTTTCACAAACGAAATTCAAAGGAGGTTCAATTTGTTCCCCTCATATTATCTTCAGAACTCATTCATCCAGGTCCCTTTAAAAACTTTCTTGGAACCACCATACCCTCTCCTCTCCCCCCCTCCCCAGTTTTTTATAACTTATACTCCCTCTCTCTCTCTCACTCACACTTCCTTCTATCTCTTTCTCACTCACACTCCCTCCTCTTTCTCTATCTCTTTCTCACTCACACTCCCTCCTGTTTCTCTATTACTTTCTCCTTCCCCCCCTCTTCCTTACTGAAACATCTTTCCAGTACCAACATTTCCCCTCATTCGATTCTCAATCGAATTTCCCCGCTTTTCATTTTCAGTCGAGCTTCGCCTCCTTTTCTTCTCACTCCAATTTCCCCTCTTTCGCCTGGAAGATAAAATTCCTGTTCAATAACCAATATCAGCCAGGACAGTTTTGTATTGGAAACGCGGCTACTCTCCTAATACAACCGATCAGGCTTGCCTATAACCTATCGGCTATTGATTTTATCGGTACGGAACCAATGAACGGTATCAATAGGAATTTGAAGTATTTCTTCTATCTCTCTCTTTCAATCAGTGATAAAATGTTAATTAACTAACTAATATTCTAATTAATAGAATAGAGTTGTACTGATTGATAAGGAGAGAGAGTAGGTTATAGAGATGGAAGAAAGAGTGAGAGAGAGGGAAAGGGAGAAGAGAAAGATAGAGAGAGAAAGATATTGGTTGAAGGTGAAAGAGATATAACAGGATACAGGAAGGAAGGACAAAAGTAAAATGGGGAGGAGAGATAAAAGAGGGAAAGGAGAGAGGAAAGGAAAAGAGAGATAGACGCATGTTCAGAGGGAGAGGGAGGGATAGGAGAGAGAGAGAGAAAGGAAAGAGAAAGAGAGAATGAAAGATAGAAACGAAGGGAGGTAAATAAATTTAGAGAAAGGAGGGAGAGGGATGCATTTACGAGGGAGGAAATATTCAATAGGGTTTATAAATGTTTCCAATTGGAAGAATGGGAAGAGAGGTACATGTTTTCCTCATAATGGGTAAAACCGCCCTCCGTGGCTTGATCGATAAGGCGGCGGATTTGTAACCTGGAGGTCGGTGGTTCATGTCCCGGTTTTAGCAAAGATTAAGTAAAGGGGGATTTAGTAGTTGTGTGATTGAGTAGTTGTGACATCACAAAAGTGATTAACTTGATATGATAAATTTTGATTATTTTTTTTTAATATTTTTTTTTAAATACCCACCTCTTTCTTTTATTGCGCTATAAATTGTTTTATATGTTGACGAAAATTGCTTGCCATCAAGTGCACTAACAATGTGAACCATTCACGAGGAAGTATTGTGTCTATAATTGGCACATCCCAAATTTTTAAAATTAGAAATCCACAGTGTTCGTTATTGTAAAAAATAAATAAATATTACTTCCGAGAAATTTCTAATATTAGAAATCGGAAGTATTGTGTTCGTTTTTGTAAAAATAAATAAATATTTTTTGCTTATTTGAGGATATTTCACCTCCTGAGCAACTTTGGTTTTGTGTCTGTCTGTCTGTCAGTGAGTCAGTCTTGTTATTTGAATTCCTTACAACCCAGAAATCTCTGAAACTATAGGTACTGAGCGGAATTCAACGAATTGAACACATGAATAGGAGACGTGTAGATGGGGTCCCATTGTATTACTTCCGACAGATTTATTATAATATTAGAAATCGGAAGTAGGTATTGGGTTTCGTTTGGTAAAAAAAAAAAAAACATTTATTTGCTCAGATTTCAATTTTATTAGGTTTATTATTAAGATATTGGGATATTGAAGGTACGGTAAAGTCCTATAATTTTGCGCTACCCACTAAAATTGTGATATAATAACACAAAGAAACACATATTGCAAAGATATTGGTAGATATGTATGTCCATAAGTGGGGCACTGACCTTGCTTAGGATCATTTTTTTTTTTAGGAAGGAAAAAAGAAAATATGTATGTAATTATTAGAATCGTTAAAAAATATAAATTAAATTTACACTCTCATTCAATATATCAACAGAACTTATGCAGAAACGGCTGGACCGGAATGACTTCTAATATGGTATAAAGTTGCCTTTCGGTAATGGCGTACTAATTTTGGTATTGGGGTATTAATAAAGGAAAAGCTGATAAGAACAGATACTACACTTTGATCTTATCTTAGCCGAAAGGCCGAGAAGCGATTGTTTTTTACAAATCAACATAGGATGGCGTGACTTCTACCTTTGTCTTCACAAGGAGGCTAATAATTGACAAGGCCCCCCAGAACCAAGCCAATGCTGGTCTACTCCCTGTTTATAGTCCCCCAGCCAGACTTCTGGTCTACTTACATTTTTTTTTAATAATTTACAAATACCTAAAGGATTTAAAAAATCCTAATTCCAAATAGGACGCCGCAGAGCACCAGGCAAAAAATCAACGGCAACCATGTACTGATGTGTTTTAGCTAGTCAGTTTTTAGATAAGTTCATCATACTTGTGTTCATCACTCTCGTAATATCACAACTACCCAAACTCGCTTTACTAAATCTAATACGCTGAAACCGGGACTTGAACCACGGACATCCAGGTTACAAGTCCGCCCGCCGCCTTATCGATCAAGCTACTGAGGTCGGTTTGTTTTAGTCAGTATTTTATATAAAAATGAGTCTCCATCCAGCGTCGATGGCGCGTTGAATGCATCGGTTCTCGTAGGATCACCGAATAAATTAAGCAACGTCCAGCGATGCTGGCATTCCGGCTCAACCCAGGATGGAATTTGACAGGAATAATTTCGCCTTCCTTCTGTACTGCCCGATCAGGACTATGAAGTTCCCATTATTACAGCAGTAAGTAAGCCCAAGCAAGCAAGAGGTGGTATTTATTATATTGCCCGATTAAGAATTAAGAGGGCTATTTTAATCCGATTCCCACCCAGCATCACGTTGTATTAAAAATCCTAAATGGGAGGATAACTTGTGATGTCGCGGCTGGGTATTGAACCCAGATCCTCTGGAATCTCTGGATCTACAGAGTGCTGCGCCACCATTCCACTGAGCTAACAAACCGTCCGGGACAGGACTGTGGAATGTGGCAGGAATGTACGGAACTCGAGAATGTGTAGTTTTAGTATTAGGCTCTCATGCAAAATAGGAGGTTCATCGGTTGAAAATATTTTACACGTCTGATGCTCTCATGGCTGCTACTGTAAGCCAGCCTCCGTGGCATAACGGTTGTGACTACTGCCCGTCGTCCAGAGATCCCGAGTTCGATTCCCGGTCGGGGGAGACTTTTCAGAGAAAATTCTTTTCCTTCCAAGCACGCGAAGCTGGAATTTCCTACCCAGGCTGGGTGAGGTTAATGTGGACAGATGGTACGATTCTCAGAGAATAAGGTACCATTAACGTGAGGATATAGCATTTTAACGGACTAATCTGATAGACACAAATACCATAAAAGTTATAGGTACCTGAATCACATTTTTTATTTAATCTTGTAACTACATGATTAGCCTGTTACTTGATTTCTCTGGTATACTAATCGACAAAGATTGCAAATTTTGCCGAAATTCAAATTTTGTAAAAACTTGGTAAGTTACCTACAACTAAATGCATTATTATTATTTTTTCAATGTTTTCATACTCGCCTCGGAGGTAAGCGCTCGTCCAGAGAACACGCGCCAGCGGGCCTATATTAACATGAAACAGAGCTTCCCGTTAATATTTAGCAAATTTTATTTCATATTCTTAGGCCCAATTCACACAGAACAGACGTTTATTTATTTATTTACACTTTATTTTTTTATGCAAAACAATCAACAGTAAATTATTAACAGAAAAAAAACAATATTTACAAAATAAAATATATATATCATCATATAGGGTGGCGTCATCGTGAACGATGGTAGTCAGACAGTGGAGAAATGACTCAGCACTTCTACCACTGTCTTTACAAGAAGGCTGATAATTGACAAGGGCCGCCCCCAGAACCAATAAAATAATTATAGAAAAAAATATTGAAATTTACAATTGTCTTGTAATCCGGGGCCAAGTTTATGCCTTAGGCATTCTCTGTCACTTAACCGCCATCATTGTTTACATAGGAGAGACGCGGAAGGAACAAAAGTCTGCGCCTTTTGTCTGTGCCTCACGTCCTGTATGAATTGGGCCTTAATTTGACGCGAAAATAGATTATGTTTTTTGTAAAAACGCGAAAGTTCCTAGGTATAGTTAAAGTCGTTTTCTGGTTAAGAAGAAAGCTCTAATGTAGACAATAAGCGGTTTTTTTTATTTGAACGAAGCGAATCGAAGCTGACCTGGTGACTGAAATTCACTTTTTTTTATTTGACCGGACCCAAAAATCCTGACCGGAGTGGTTCGGTAAGAAGAATAAGTGGCTAATTTCAAATGCAAATTGTAAACAAACCAGAGTTTCAAAAATCACTTGTTTTTTATTCTTCAAATTTTGGTTGACCAGAGATGACAGAGATGTTTCGGTCTCGTTCAAACTATTCTGTATTGTCTACATTAAATGTAGATGTACCACTACAAGTCTACAAATATTAATGTAGACAATAATGTAGGCAAAAAGAGAGCTTCTTAAGAGGAAGGAGGGAGAGAAAACAGACCACCAATTTTTACAGAGTTAGCACATGTTGGCAATACTGTAATCCCAAATTACTTCACGGACTTCAGTAAAAATCACAGGTAATAAACATTTTTTTACCTTGATGATGATAATAACAACAATACATTTCACCTGGCCCCTGATGACAATACACAGGTGAGTGAAGAGTTAGCTCCTATCTCACCTGAGCTCCTAATACCTCACAAGAATTTCCTACAACACCTGGGAATTTTTACATTCCCTCTCACAAATCCTTCTTCTCTACCCCACCGCTCTTTTCTCTTCATGGCCTTTTTTTCTCTTTTTCATTTCCGTATTTTTTGTTTGTTTTTTTTTTTTTTTATCCTCTTCGGGTCGGGAGTACGTACACAAGCACATTTTTTTGTAGCGCCTCTTTTGACCTGAAATTTGTCAATATTTATAAATACTCTGGAAGATAAGTTTTTCTAGTAGTAAATTTAGTGTAGAGTGTTTATCATTTTACTCAGATCATGATTTTTTTATTCCTTTGTGCATAAATAATGTCGTTTGTTTATCGAAGTACAATTAATCATCTGTATCGAAGTACCCACACAAATGTGTTGTAAAAAAATATGGTGTAAACACCACACGACTTTTCTTATCTTTGCGACCAATTTCAACCAATAGTTTCGTGAGTCTGATGTGTAAAATTAATTTGCATACCAAGTCTCTAGCTCTTACCGTCTCTCTTACCGTTCAAGAGATATCCTGTTTACACACACACACGCAGACAGACAGACAGAGGCACGGACCAATGGCTGAAAACAACTTTTTTGGTATCCTGAGGCTATATGATTCGTCCAGAAATGTAAAAAACTGGGATAGGTCAAATTTCCGACGAATACAATACTTTCCTTATTAGGATACTTCCTTAGGATAAGGAAAGTAACTAGAAGGTAGTTTGACGGTGGTTTAGGGGGGGTCAACTCACATGAAACTTGGACTGTGGGTATTTTATGTAAACTTCGTCAACTCCTTTTCTTCCTTAATTTCTCCCTTTGCGACACTTTGTTACAAACGTTCCGCAACATTTCATCTCGAATTTTGATTGGCTACAAAAGTTGAATTCACCATAAAATTTTAACCGGAACAGCACGAACATATTTACATGTTTGTGCCATTTGATTGGTTGAAAATAATGAAAATATAACAAGGTCATTTCAAAGATGAACACATGAGAACACACAATATCTGTATTGTGTTGGTCTTCTCTGATTGGTTCTTCACTCATCTCATTTCAAAAATAAATTTAATATGCTGCAGATTCAAAAATTGGCGCTTCCATTTTATGTTCCACTAGCGGGCTGTCGCCCGCTTTGCGGGCCGAGGCATGGCCGTGAAAGCAAAAAATCCTTTTTCGCCAATGGCAGGTGTTGTAGTGGGAGTTTCGAAAAATCCCGTCTTAGTGCACATCTAGACTATAAGACAAAGCTACCTACCAAATTTCAGCTTCCTAGGACTTACGGTTTGGGCTGTAGAGCGATGATCAGTCAGTGGTCAGTGGTCAGTGGTCAGTGGTCAGTGAGTGTCTTTGACATTTATATATTAAGATTTTCAAAAGGACGCACATTGAGAACCAATCAGAAGTCAGAACACTCCGTTCATCCAAAAATTAACCTACACGGTGAAAAACCAACTGCGAAATTTAACATAGTATTGTGATTAATTAAACATACGGGGGACCCTTACAAAGTTAGCATACGCGATATTTTCGACTTTAGCATAAAGTGGTTAGCATAGTTTATGCTAACGAAATTTGTCAAAAGTCGTGACGTCATAGTTGTGACGTCATTACTTTTATGCCAACGGATGTATAAAGTTATGCTATTGTTCAATTCAATTCAATTCATTGATAGCATAATAACATGTTTAACTTGCATAGTCTATGCTCTGAATTTCATTTGTTTAACATAACATTATACGTATCTTAGCATAAAGTAATTCGCCTATCATAAAGATTATGCATACTTGCTGTGTCATTTTCATACCAGTATACGAAGTAAGCATAGTGTTATGCTAACTGTTATGCGAAGTAGGCATACTGTTAAAAACCGCATGCTAACGTTGGCATAGTGTTATGCTAACTGTTATGCGAAGTAGGCATACTGTTAAAAACCGCATGCTAACGTTGGCATAGTGTTATGCTAACTGTTATGCGAAGTAGGCATACTGTTAAAAACCGCATGCTAACGTTGGCATAGTGTTATGCTAACTGTTATGCGAAGTAGGCATACTGTTAAAAACCGCATGCTAACGTTGGCATAGTGTTATGCTAACTATTATGCAAAGTAGGCATAACAATATACGAACGTTGGTATGGTCACTATGCGACCCTTGGCATAGTGACTATGCTAACGTTGGCATAGTCACTATGCCAACGTTCGCATATTCAATATGCGAACGTTCTCATAGCAGTATGCAAAAGTATGCATACAGCTATACGTATGATACGTATAGCTGTATGCATACTTTTGCATACAGCTATACATATACCTATGTATTTGAATGTACAGAAATTTGCAGGATAGCCTCCGACTAAGTGCATAAATATTTTGCACTCGGACGGAAGTCATCTACATGCATATTCCTAGTCATACAAAGTCATAGGATATATGTATTGCCCTATGTGTGGAAAATGAAGAAGAATTCAATTATTCAAGTAAATATAATGTACAACACATTACACTCTTTATTTACAGAAATTACACTTTAAGTTTACAGAAATTACACATTAACAATTTTTAAATTTACAGAAATTACACATCAACAACTTTTTATTTGCAGATATTACACTATATATACAGTTAAGAAAAAATACAACTTATATGTTACATTATCAGGGAGCGGTAAAATGGGGTAATAGAAACAGTCAGGTGTCTTTCAGGTATATTAGTATACCTTTATTACGTATACTCTGTACAGATGAACCTGTATAGCTCTTAGATCACCAGACAGTTAACAGTTATATCATTTATAAAGTTTACAGTTATGCCTACCTATTCTATGTTGCATCTTAAAGTAACATAAAAAGTGAAGTTGGGTTGAATGGAAAGCGTATGTGGAATGGGAGAAAATAGGTTTTCCAGAGACAAGTACTCTTTCTCTTCGGTCTGTTGTACTACTTTGTATGCTTGAAAGTGGTCAATAAAGTATTGACATTGTAATTTAGAACAAATGAAAAAAACTTGTCCGTTACAAACAAAAATGTCTTCTACTTGAACAAAAATTGGAAGCATAGTGTCCATACAAAGATCTTTCATTAGAATGCTAGATTTTTCTATTTTACAATTTTTCGTTTCCAACCATGTAATGGAAACGAACAAATCTGGGGAACTAACATTGAATTTGGATTTCAAAAACTCTGAATGCTCTGTGAAAATGCTCGATTTCCTACCAAAAACTATCCCCTCTACCTTTGAAGTTGATGATAAGTAATGATGTAATGTCAATTGGTTTCGCGTTGCAACTGTTTTGCAAATGTTAACTCTAGTACAAGCCGCACGAGCAGCTATTTTTGATACTCTATGCTTAGCTTCAAATCTCATGGTGGACAAAGAAACTAATGGACCAAATTTGAGAAACATATCTGGATAATGTAGAAGGAAATGAAACTTAGGCTTCAGGTTCTCTTTTACAACATCACTAAAAGTCCACAAAAATAGTTCAATTAAATGTCTAAGAGGAGCTATTTCATCCTTTGAAAAGGAACGTACCATTAATTTATCTAATAGTTTCCTCAACAAGACATAAAGGTCCCAGACCCTGTCGTCTTCAGGAACGTAATACCCAATAATAAGACCAAAATATTTGACAAAAACCATCATTTCAGATCCTGAGCATTTCAGTTTGATTGTGGCAGATCCATCATCAAATAAAATATTTGAAGGTTTATTTCGGCTATCCGGACCGAAATCGAAGAAAAAAATTTTTCTTTGTAAGAGTTCAATAGTCACAAATTTTTTTTCTTTAATTACATAATTTACAACGTAAGATAAGACATAACGACAACAACCTTCTAAATAATCATGAAGAATATCAACAGCAACATTGTCAAAGAGAGAAAACCCATCTAACTCTAACCAAACACACTTTTCTTTTATTCCTGTTTTTGAAGGATCGTTTACTTCCAGATCTCTGTTATAAGATTCCATGTCTCGCAATAGAGTAGTATCTAAAGTATGCATGGTTGCAAGTGCACTCTTGTCAACAGAACAAATTCTACAACAATAATTACCTATGAAACTCTCAACGAAACCCAAAATACCGTTTAAGCCCAAATTATCACCAGTGATACTAACGACATGGAATTTTACAGTGCCCTGGAAGTATCTATTGTGAACAGATATACCGTTACTACTTAGAAAATTTAGTTTCTGGATAATCGGGCTAAAAATAGCCTTGTTCCCAAAGGTACGTCTATCAGACGCATGGAACATCGACAACATAATAATGTTGTTCAACTGAGAAAACCAATATGGTGGGAGAAATGGAAGAGACAAATAAACCCCACCCAGTTTTTGAATTCCTGCATGGCTACCTAAGGGATTATTTACTTCGAAATCATCAAAGTATAAAATTAGTGGGAGATGCATTTCATTTTCTGATTGAACAAAATTTCTTCTTTGCCAAGCATTTCCTTGAACAATGTTACTCATTAATTCAGATGAATTGTTAACCATTCTGAAATAGTCAGAAATGCCCTTGAAAATGTGATCAAGGGATAAAATTTTTCCCAAAACCAACTCAACTGGTATCAACTGAAGAGTACAAGGAGAATGAGACAAACCTCTTCTAACCATATCTAAACGAGACCCTATTGTAATTTCAACGGGTAAAATTAACGTTCCCAAAATCTGGAAACTCAGAATTCTTTTATGGTCTGAATTCAGATCAGACATTTCGTTTTCAGATGCTACGAACAAGTCTCTTAAATACAAGTGATAATAACTCTTAGGGAACCCTGATTTATCTATCAAATCAATAACCCTGGTTAAATGATTATTATAGGATGTCAAAAATTCTTCAATGTTAATTACAGAATTTTGAATGGTACTTCTTGGAATGCCTGGATTTGCATATAGAGAAGTGACTAACTTTCGCAAAGAATCTTTCACCGAGCTTGCTGTGTTCGCTATTTCACGAGACACATCAATTTCCATGGAAATAGTACTAGCAAGTGGATTATCATCTCGTATGAAAGAATCATTAAGCTCAGATGGTTCACAATCATGATGTAATGTTTTCAAATGCTTGCGTAGTGCATGCAAATTTGAATAATGTCGACGACAAGAAGGCGCTCCACATGTGAATCGGGAGGAATTACCATTTCTAGCACGTACAGGACATGAGTCCTTAATGTGCTTACAATATGAAAAAATAGTTTGGAACAATTTTTGACAGTCCTCGCAAGTGAACATAGTAAACAATTATAGTAAGCAAATTGAAATAGATTAAAACAACAAAAATACGATAAAGGAGCTCAAAATTTGTACCTACAAGTAAACTAAACTAAAACAAATATATTAAAAAAAATTCTGTGTAGGGGGCTGACACATGTAGGGGAAGGTGGGGCAAAATGGAAAAGACAAAAAGAAAATGTTTTCAAATATTGGAGGAAGAGAGCAGAAAATAGAGCAAGTTTAACAGCTCAAAAAGAGGATTGTAAAACCGAGACTTTGATGGTCTGAAATTTAATTAAACTTAACCTCCTTTAGTCCCCACATTCCCCTACTTTGAGCAGACAAATTACCTACCTAGATGCCCTGGCTGCTCTATTTGCTTTAGGCATCAATGCAAGGTCAGCTAAAAGTTTAGTAGTCGGTGCATGAATCTTATCATACTTGGTGGATATTTCGTAGAAACCTAGCTGCAGTGTAAGCCACAGATGTTGACTCTCTTCTGGGTAATTACAATGCGTTACAAAGAAAATCTTGAAACAAAGATCTACAGCTGCTACAATTGAATTTTGAGGTTGTAGAATGTCATCTACAACACAATAAACATTGGTTGGATTTTTAAAATCACCTACATACATGACATAGGGTAAAGTGGGTCTGTACATTTTAGTCAATTTTTCAATCCGACTCACCCTGCAGGTTTCTATGTTAGAAGGACTGGACACATGCATTATGAATCCCTCGCAAACTTCAGACCTTGATGGTTTCCAAGAGTAACTCTTCACCTTTTTTGTGGCAGGAACTGATGTGAGGTAGGGCAGCAATAGCAGGCACTGCGCAGTCCGAACGTCCATGTTAGCGTTGGGTGACAACTCTTCTAGGAAACTGACGAGATCACTGGATACAAGATCTTTCCGAGAGGCCCTCTCTTTCACGGCTTTTGCTAGGGTGATGATCTTCTCCCTGTGATGGAGAAGGCCTTCAATCAAGCACGTTGTTCTTCCAGGATGCAATATGTCAAAGTCCATGTTTATCTAGAACAAAGAAGAACACACGAGATAAATAATCAACTATCATTGATAGTCAAGAGAAAGAAAAAGAGATAAAGAATGAGAAAAGAAAGTGAGATCGAAATAAATAAAAAATGAATAGAAAAATAAAAATAAACGAAAGAAAGAGAGAGAGAGAGAGAGAGAGAGAGAGAGAGAGAGAGAGAGAGAGAGAGAGAGAGAGATAGAGAGAGAGGGATAGAGAGAGAGAGAGAGATAGAGAGAGAGAGAAATAGAATTGAAAGTAAAATAAAGTGAGAAAAATAGTACTATCCCACATAACAAGAAAATCACCGATTTTCTTAGTGTGGGTTGTTTAGGGCATGTTACTCGTATGTCAGTAAATAATAATTATCTATTCAGTATTCAAGTTAATATTAAGGACTTATTGTAAAAATGTAATTTCATATAATATCAAAAATCAAAAAAGAAATAACTTACCAACACAGGTCCTCTTTCAGGATCCCGCAGAATACGATATGTGTTGAAGTACTGGATGATTGATTGAAATTTCTCATTGCCCGCCTGCAAACATTGGAGTCTGTCCCTTGATGTCTCCTCCCAACGGAGTTTGATAGTCTCGAAGGAATCACTTGGAGTAGCAGTCTCTAACCATTGCAGATAGTTTTGAACTACGGTGTTTTCTGAAAACAAAACAACACATGTTATTAAAAAAGTCACGTAGCCCCACATCTGAGATATAAAATTATTTTTTTATAATTTTTTTTTAGTTATTTGTACTAATCACTATTTTGATCACAACTACCCAAACTCGCTTTACCAAATATATGCTTAACCTGGTACTCGAACCTCCGACCTCCAGGTTACGAGTCCGTCGCCTTATTGATCAGGCTACTGAGGTCTGTTATAAGTTATCGAATTGTAGTTTAAGTATATACATACCTACGGTAATGAATGTGTCTGTTGCAATGCTTTTGTTCAACTCCGAGTCCTCCTGCTCTTGGTTTTCACGGTTCTGACTTGGCCTTCGCTTCTTGAACTCGATGACACCTTCCTTCTTTCCTTTATTTCTGAGATTTCGCCAGATTTCATACAGCAAGCCGGACGTGGAGCTCCGGTAAGGCTTATCTTTCTTTGAAGAAAATGCTTCAGGTAGATCATTGTCGCTGTCATTGGAACGGTACAATTTGAACCAGATGGTGGAGGTTTCTCGTTCAAAAGGAAACTGTTCTATGATTAGGTCCCGTATTCTCATGAAGTCGATTGTTGAAAGTGTCCGCTGGGGGCAGTGTGAAAATATGTACTTCATGATTGCTTGAGCAACAGCCTGCCGATCATATGACATGAAGGAAGTCATGTTGAGGTATGATTGCTTCTGCGAATTTGATACTCTTGAGAGCGCTCTATGAATCAGTGGTTTGTCAAGTGCCACAAAGATATTAGAGGTGTCGGGCATATTGCTTCCTGTAGTTACATTGCTTGGTGTTCCTTCAGGTGTCAAGGCTGGCGTGAGTCCAGGTGTCAAGACTGGCGTGAGTCCGGACTCTGGTGTCACAACTGGTGTGGTGTGCCCACCCACCGGTGTTGATGTCCAAGACCCCGAAGAACTCCATTGTGAAGAGTCATAATGAGACGATGAAGCAGTTCTCCATGCATCTAATATGACACTACTTGAAGAATGGCCAACGTTGTCTAGAGTTGTGTACGATCCTCCGTCTTGCAGAGATTGGCCATGTGGGAACTGATGTGATGTGCTTGGTTGAAATTGAATCATCGAGGTGTCTTCTTGTAAGAATTGGCTTTGTTGTTCACACTGTTTAATCCATTCGTCCCGTTTTTTGCGTAGAATGATGATGTGAGCAACACAGTCAATGAGCAGTTTCATCTCCGCCGGCTCCATGTCCCTCAGAATGTCCGTGGTGATTTGGTTATCTGAAACAGACATGAGTACCAATATATACTAGTGGATCAAACTGATCAGGTATTCAGGTTAGGCATTAAATTTGGCATTAAAAAATGCCCAATATGGGCTTTCAAATTTGGTAGGGGGCCCAAATTTTTCAAAATGAAATAGCCCTTAATACCAGACAAAACATAATATCAAAATTTTATTTTTAAGGAATAAAAACTATACAGCAAAATTCCTTCGGCACGTTCAAAAACTATAGCGAAGGTAATTATTTGAAAAACAGCATTTAATATTTCTCACCTGATTTCATATATTATATTTTGTTTTAAACAAATTAGATAACAGAGAAAAACGTGTTTTGGCAATGAAAACTGACTATCGAAAATTTTGGTCGATTCCATTATTTTCCTTTCTTAAAGGACAAAGAAATTAAAGAGGTAACACTGGAGTCAGATTTAAATGAGAATTTTCCGAGGAAAGAATTGAAATAACTAAAAGGAAAGACTTTGAATAACAGTAAATTGGATATTACGAACAACCGTCGAACACTTGTACTGGCCAACAATGTAAATTTCGATTCGAACCGTCGGAAATTTCAATTTTGTGTTAAAGGAAATAAAGGAAAACTTACTTGCAAATGTTTCCACGTACTGCTGTAGTCCCCAGGCAGTTAGAAGGTCTGATACTGATACACTGTCCATGATGAGTCTTCAAGAATAACCAACTCACACAAGCACTCGACAACAACTAATGAGGAAGAACCAAGGAGCACTTGACTTGATAGCAACTAATGAAGTAATGAGACATTGCACCCAGGTTAAGGTGCTTATATAGGACCTTTGAACATCAAAGGTTGAATCCTCTTCGAGGGTACACTCCACGGCAATAGGTGAGTTCGGTGCGAAGATTACCCGCACCTTTTTCGCATGTATGAATTCGGTGCCGCCGAAAAAAGGTTATGTATGAGTTCGGTGCGGTCCTAATGACTTATAAAGTGATTGTTTTTTTATAATGTACTCTGTTGTTTGTTAACAGTCATCCTGCTGTTATTAAGTTAGTAGATTATGTTGTAGACAGTTACATTCAGCAAGACTGTCCATTTCCTCCTTGAAGGCCATGCCTAGGGTTAATAGTAGGGTTAGGTAAAATACAATGAAGGCCATGCCTTGGGTTTATAGTAGGGTTAGGTAAAATACAATGAAGGCCATGCCTTGGGTTTATAGTAGGGTTAGGTAAAATACAATGAAGGCCATGCCTTTGGTTTATAGTAGGGTTAGGTAAAATACAATGAAGGCCATGCCTTGGGTTTATAGTAGGGTTAGGTAAAATACATTGAAGGCCATGCCTATAAGGAAAAAAATACTATAATTACCTGATCATCAGGGCAAGTACCAGGGCACCGAATTCATACATGACCTTTTTTAGGCGGCACCGAATTCATACATGACCTTTTTTAGGCGGCACCGAACTCATACATTTTTTTATTTTCCGCACCGAACTCATACGTAGCCCACTCCACTAAGAAGATTTAGATTACATAATAGGTACAAATTTTGAGCTGAACTAAATATTTTAAGTAACTAAGATACTATGTGAACAATAAGAAACTGGGTACATTTTTTTAGAATAGGTAGGTAAAATTTAAATTAATGTGTAATTTCTGTAAACTTAAGCAAGATTTTAATTTTATCATTAAGCTATTTCATTTTAGACTTTTTAGCAGACAATTCCTCTCCTTCGCCTGCGTCGTCTCCTAAAATTTCACTCACTGACATTACGAACGTACTTAATACAACCTTGCCTTGTCACACTTAAAAAGAAATGATCGAACCGAACACAACTATCTTTATTGGAAACATAAAACCTTAGCATGAAATCATACAAACCGCCCTATTTCTATGCTAAAAATTATGCAGACTTTACATAAGTCTATACGAAGAATGTCAATCATGTTAAATTAGCATGAATTTATAGCTCTTATTTTTATGTTTGTATAGTTTTATACGAACAGCCCTCATTGGCATGAAATGCATGCGTAAAGTAGCATACAATTACTTCATATGCGAAACACGTATGGTTTATGCTAATAGTTTTGCATAGCATATATGCTAAGACTGTGAGATATACGAATTTGGCTTGAAGTTATATCTTCAAATTTCCTGTATGTATAACTCTATGCAAACATTTTGCGTTGACATAAAAAGCATGCAGAATTAAGTATAAAGTGCCTTTTTGTACGAAAAATGCATGGTTCATGCCACCAAGTTTATGTTAAGCACGAGCGGTGTACCAATTTAGCTTGAAGTTATGTCTTCAAATTTCCTGTATGTATAACTTTATGCAAACATTTTGCGTTGACATAAAAAGTATGCGGAAATAGGTGTAAAGTGCCTTTTTGTACGAAAAATGCATGGTTTATGCGACCGAGATTATGTTAAGCACGAGCGGTGTACCAATTTGGCTTGAAGTTATGTCTTCAAATTTCCTGTATGTATAACTTTATGCAAACATTTTGCGTTGACATAAAAAGTATGCGGAAATAGGTGTAAAGTGCCTTTTTGTACGAAAAATGCATGGTTTATGCGACCGAGATTATGTTAAGCACGAGCGGTGTACCAATTTGGCTTGAAGTTATGTCTTCAAATATTTCATTTGTATAACTTTATGTGTGTGCATCGATACTGTTATGTTCAGGATCGTAAACACACACACACACACACACACACACCACACACACACACACACACACACACACACACACACACACACACACACAAACCACATACACACACACATTACACACACACAGTACACACACACAGTACACACACACAGTACACACACATACATACACACACGCAGTACACACAAACACACACACACACATACATACACACATACACATACATACACACACACACAGTACACACACACATACATACACACACACACACAGTACACACACACACAGTACACACAAACACACACAGACACACACACAGTACAAATGAAAAATATTTGGGCAAAAAAGTGGTTTTTTGTGAAATTGGTATGAAAAGTTGAAAGTTTAACAATTGTCTTTAGTAATTCAGGTAATTTTTATAACATTTTACTCTCGAACATTTTGCTCTCAGATCATTCATTTTTGCTGCAGAACTCCCGTAAGTTGAGTTGATCATTTTTCCCCAATTCAGGTGGCCACTAATAATTTGTAGGTATATAGGTGCTCATATAGGTGCTCACTACAGCATTGTAGGATTTTTTCCAGTAAATCCAAATCTAATTATATAATCCATCTTTTCTGTAATTGCTGAGGACAAGTCGCTATGGACAATACCTCCATATATAGATTGTCGTTACGAGGCTGAATGGGTCCCGAAAACATCCAAACCCATGTTGACAAATTATTGTCTCCGCCGGGATTCGAGCCCGGGTCTAACGAGTGCAAAGACCACTGAGCCATGTGCTGTGGGAGCTGGTCCCGTCGTATATTAACATCAGGTATATGAATTGTACACACAATACTTTATACTCCACATAGGTGTTTCGAAGTTCAGTTCAAATGTTCCAAATGTCATTAAAAAAGGTTCTTTCACTCGTATACCTGCGATCCATGCAAAAACAGAGGATGACCTCTCTCCATTAGTGACCCAATTGATATACGTCGCCGGCTGGTCAATATGAGTGGTGTGGTTATACATAACATAATATAGGTATATATGCTTTAAATTTCCGAAAGCCTCATCACCGTTAAATATACCTTTAACCTTTGCCTCTAAAATCCTTCCATTGTGTATTATTACCTAATATTAATAGATTTCAGAGTCCATTTCTCGAGTCTAGCCCATAGCACTATTTCATTTATTTATATAAGCTACGCAACGCTCAGGTAGGTATAACAGGTAGGTTTAAAGGTATATTAATGTGTTTCCCACGGAATCTGTTTGAGTAATTACAACACAAAAGCTAAGAATAATATAGGTATTAGATAATATTCCCGGGAATTACGTTTAAGGATTATTTAACATGGGCGAAACACATTTGAAAATATTATCAAGGTTTCTATATGATTAATTTTTTGTAAAGGTATATCACATTATAATATAATACGTATTGTAGTATCCCCAGCTAAATGTAGAACCCTCGTCAGTAACTTAAACAGTAACCAAACCATCACGGTTGCAAATTATTGCCCCCGTCAGGGTTCGAACCCGGGTACTCATTCATGCGGGAGCTGGACTAGTTTAGCATATAATTCATGCTAAAGTATTTATGCTACCCTAAGAAAACAGTTATTTTATGTTAAGATTTTGTTAGCATGAAATTATACGAACTTCACTATACATGTTCCGCATAAAAAGCTTCTCTTAGCATACATGTGGCACTGTTAGCATACATGAGATGACGTCATTAAAACCTGTTGTATAAAATTAAGCTAATTTTAGTATAAAAAACTTTTATGCTAAAGCCATTTTTATACGAACGGCTCTTTTTGTGTAAATTATGCTAAAATTATGTATAAACGCAAAAAAATTGATTTTTTTTAGCATAAAATATGCTAAATTACTATAGTTTTTATGCGAATGGTTTTTATACAAACTTTTTAAAAAATCCTTTTTCAGCGTGTAAGGTTGAATTTTATTATAAAATTTTAACCGGAACAGCAGGAACATAATTATTTACATGTTTGTGCCATTTGATTGGTTGAAGATAAAGAAAATATAACAAGGTCATTTCAGAGATCAACAACACATGGAATTTCTATAATCAGCTGTACTGTGTTGGTCTTCTCTGATTGGTTCTTAGCTCATCTCATCATATTAAAAATAAATTTAAAATGCAGATTCCAAATTTGGCGATCTCTCATTTAATATTTAATTTATCAAAAGGACGCAGAATGAGAACCAATCAGAAGCTTGAACCATCCGTTTCTCCACATTCTCCAGAACGAACTGAGTCCCCGACTCGGTTCCTTTTGGAGAAACGGATGTTCCTCTGTTTGTTTATACATATTTTGAGATAGAGAGTGCATTTTCTTAAGAATGTTCCCTCTGTTCCGTTTCAAAATGTATAATAATTTGATTCTACTCGGTTCGGATATCCTAATACTTTACGTTTGAAAACTATTCAAAAAAGGTAAAGAAAATTTTCTCTCCCGGTACTTTAAAAAATCCCTTTACGATTTTATGCGTCTAACTATGATGTCATTGGCATATAATATGTGTATGTACAATACAAATAATTATTTAACAATGAGAAAAAATTGAAACAATACATACCTACAGTAAAAATGAAAAAGAATAGAAAAATGTATAATAGAAACATATGTCCTAACTAAATAAGGGCTGGGTTATTGCCTAAGGCATTCTCTTCCACCCAACCCTTGTTTTGGGTGGAAGAGATTGCCAAAGGAAATACAATACAATACAATTCTATAATCCTGCAAGAATGAGAATGAGACTAACGAATTCCTTTACTCAAATAGCGATCTTCACTGTGTTAGTTAAAAGTGTAAAGACAAGACAATACAATACATTACAATACAATATACATTACATTACAATGGATTACAATTCTATAATCCTGCAAGAATGAGACTAACGAATTCCTTTACTCAAATAGCGATGTTCACTTAGTTTGTTCAAAGTGTAAAGATTAAAGAGCCTTTTACACTTATTAGTGCTATTATGTCAGAATTTTTAGTGGGTAGCATCGACATTAAGAGAACTAATGGCTAATACATCTTTTCTCCAACCTCCAACAAACCATCATATTCCACTATCAATCTCGTAATGCCGCCACTGGTCGTTGGCCACTCTAGGGTAGGTCCCGACATCCGAAGTATAGATCCACAAAAATTACCACCCCGCCGGGATTCGAACCGAGGTCACCTGGATTGCAAGACGAGCATGCTACCACTAGGCCAAGGTGACTACTTTATGGTCATAATGGGGCAGAATAAATTGGTGTCTATTATTACTTACTATGTTCATGCTCATTGGTGAGTTAGTATCTACGTATGTATGCTTTTATTTGTGGTGAGGCACAAGGGTTCTTCACAATTTTTGTGGGTAGCGCAGCATTACTACGAGCCTCCTTCACATTTCGAATTCTATTACATTAATTTATCTTTTACTCTGGTAATGCCGCCACTGGTCGTTACTCATATGTACAATTAACTCTACTCATTTTTCCTACGAGGTATGTGTAGACCCCGAACATCCAAGTCCTGAGCAGGAAAATTCCTGACCCGCTGGGCATCGAACACAGGTCACCATGCGTGCAATGCCTAGCGCGCTAACTCACTCTGCCACGGTGACTACTTGGTAAGTTAGTGTGTAGCTACTAGTAGCTGTTTGAGTAAGTTAGTGGGTATAATAGTTAGTTATTGTTTAACATCAGTTTCAGACGTTAAGTATTAGGAGAATATATAATCTTTAAGAACGAGTGTAGAACTTACTTAAGACAAGCGAAATCAACTTATGTACCCCGCCCCTTTTAATCAGAATGCTATTGAAGTTTAACTAAAATCTCCCTCTCCATCGCCAACGTTCATATCACGTTGAATACACCAGTTCTCGTCCGATCACTGAAGTTAAGCAACGTCGAGTGTGGATAGTACTTGGATGGGTGACCGCTTGGGAACACCACGTAACGTTGGCGTCTTTTTTTTCCTTTTTACTTCCGAAAATTTCTGGGAGTATTGTGTTCGTTTTTGTAATAAAAAAATATTTTTTGCTCCGATTTCAATTTTTTTCATATTTCTGGACGTTTCATAACTTCCTGGGAAACTTTGGTTTTGTGTCCATCTGTCGGTCCGTCTGTCTGTTAAAATGATTCCTTGTAACGCGCAAATCTCGGAAACTACTCGACCGATTTTGATGAAATTTTGCACACATCTAGGAGACATTCTGTAGATGGTCCCATTTTAAATTCATCGAATTCATACCAGCGGTTCTGGGTGAAAGAGACCATGCGCCTGACCACTAACTTTTTACTTAAACGCTTATATCTCGTGAACGGTACACCTGATTTTGATGAAATTTTGTATGTATATGCATATTATTGTTTTACATAGGCAATTTACATTTATTTTGTAAATAATTATAATTTAACTCTGATATTTAGGAAATTCCAAATTTTGGACAAAAAGTCAAAAAACAAGGTTCACCACTTGCCGATACAATTTTTTTGTAGAATCTAGAATGTTTTCTCTGTCTCAAACCCAACAATGGAATGTTGAAAAATATATGTTCCATCGCAGATAACATATCAATATTGTTATTTCATCATCATAGGGTGAACGATAGTAGCCAGACAGTGAAGGAATTACTCAGCCGTTCTACCACTGTCTTTACAAGGAGGCTAATAATCATGCGCGGATATAGGGGGGGGCACGGGGGGCACGTGCCCCCCCAGATTTTTTCGGTAAGTGTTTCTCAAATTTCATTATACCTAACCCCGTATAAAAAATGAGTTAGGGGGGCACGGGCCCCAAAATAATTCCCAATTCTAAGACTAATCCCGTTAAAAAAAATTTCAATAAGTTAGGGGGGCACGGGCCCCAAAATAATTCCCAATTCTAAAACTAATCCAGTTAAAAAGAAGATCTCAATAAGTTAGGGGGCACGGGACCCAAAATAATTCCCAATTCTAAGACTATCCCGTTAAAAAAAATCTCAATAAGTTAGGGGGGGCACGGGACCCAAAATAGTTCCCAATTCTAAGACTAATCCCGTAAAAAAAAGATCTCAATAAGCTAGGGGGGCACGTAACCAAAAATAACTCCCAATTCTAAAACTAATCCCGTTAAAAAGAAGATCTCAATAAGTTAGGGGGCACGGGGCCCAAAATTATTCCCAATTCTAAGACTAATCCCGTTAAAAAAAATTCAATAAGTTAGGGGGGCACGGGCCCCAAAATAATTCCCAATTCTAAAACTAATCCAGTTAAAAAGAAGATCTCAATAAGTTAGGGGGCACGGGACCCAAAATAATTCCCAATTCTAAGACTATCCCGTTAAAAAAAAATCTCAATAAGTTAGGGGGGGTCGGGACCCAAAATAGTTCCCAATTCTAAGACTAATCCCGTAAAAAAAGATTTCAATAAGCTAGGGGGGCACGTAACCAAAAATAACTCCCAATTCTAAAACTAATCCAGTTAAAAAGAAGATCTCAATAAGTTAGGGGCACGGGACCCAAAATAATTCCCAATTCTAAGACTATCCCGTTAAAAAAAAATCTCAATAAGTTAGGGGGCACTGGGCCCAAAATTATTCCCAATTCTAAGACTAATCCCGTTAAAAAAAAAAAAAAAAAAAAAAAAAAAAGATCTCAATAAGTTAGGGGGGCACGGGACCCAAAATAATTCCCAATTCTAAGACCAATAAGAAATAACTAAATAATAAAGTTGTCAAATCCACACAGATTGTCCGAGAAACCTGAAATTTTACCTATAGGTCCATTTGGATCAGGGAATATATATATCTCTAATCTCTAATCTCAGCTACACGGGGTAAGGACAAAAATGGATGGGTGACACAAAAAAATCACATTTTTCGACCGAAATTGAATTTTTTTTTCTTAAAATTTATCGTGACGGCGCGGCGCCACGGTGGCGGCGTATCAACTCAAAAAGAGAAAGTTTTAAGGAAAAGTTCAAGTTTTCATTTGAGATAAGTATCAATCACGAAATTCTGAAGAGCCATTTTTGAGCTACGTTGAGTAAGGACATAAAATGGATGGGTAAAAAAAAAGTATTTACGTTTTTTGACCTGAATGACATTTTTCTCGAAATTTGTCCTGACGACCTATCAACCCAAAGCGAGAATGTTTTTGCAAGGGTTGGAGTCTTCATTTGACATATTGATCGCGAAATTCTGATGAGCCATTCTTGAGCTCCAAGGACAAGAAATGGATGGGAGACACGAAAAATATTGACATTTGTGTGTGTGTGTGTGTGTTTGTGTGTGGGGGGGTGTGTGTGTGCGTGCGATAAGCTTGCGAAGCGGCTTGCTAGTTAGGTATATTGTGCGATTGTGCCCCCCCAGTACAAGAGGGCTATATCCGCGCATGCTAATAATTATTGACAAGGGCCCCCAGAACCAAGCCAATGCTGGTCTACTCCCTGTTTATAGTCCCCCAGCCAGATTGCTGGTCTCCTCTCTGTTTATATAGTCCCCCAGCCAGACGAGGATGTTATTATTGTTATTTAGGATGTTATTTCAAAAAAGAAAAGAAAAGAAGTTTAACTTACCGACTCATGTGCGGTGAGTTGCTGGGTGATATGGTGGCTGTGATTGGAGTTCACCTCTGGATGATTCCGTTTCCTAATAACGAAGAAGTTTTGAAATCCGTGAGCCTGGAACAGAGATATATGCAACTAGGTGTTAAATAAAAAATATTAAAATTACTATAGCCTCCTGACACCTGAAGTTCTACAGGTAGAACATTGAAATCTCCTCAATATAAACCTGAGTGTCTTTAATTTTTTACTGAACATGTTCTAGGAGTAGAACGCTCGGTCTATATGCATGGAAAAAAATTCTAACCTTCAGGTCCGTATGAAGTAAACTCAATGTTCTACAAATTAAAACGTTCGGTCTATATCCAGTAAAAAGAAGAAAAAAAAACACTCAGGTCTCAGGAGGATAGGTATTAAATAAAAGGTATTAAAATGACTAGGTATTAAATAAAATGTATTAAAATGACTAGGTATTAAATAAAATGTATGAAAATGGCTAGGTATTAAATAAAAGGTATTAAAATGACTAGGTATTACACAAAAGGTATTAAAATGACTAGGTATTACACAAAAGATATTAAAATGACTAGGTCTTAAATAAAAGGTATTAAAATGACTATAGGTATTAAATAAAAGGTATTAAAATGACTAATAGGTATTAAATAAATGTATTAAAATGGTCCTCATGATGGTTGATCGCACATAGAAATATATGTAGTTCAGGACGAGCCAACTTTGAAATAAAGTTGGCTGGAGACCATCACTCACCCCTCCGCCTGTAGCCAAGCTGTCTACAACAACAACAACAATGACAAACAAGTCGTCTCGAGTGGTTAAGCACTCGCTTGCCATGCGCAGGTCCCGGGTTCGATCCCCCGGCCCGACAAAAAAAAATATTCTAAATTTGGTTACAGTTGTTTGTATTAAGGAGTACCTTCCGGTGCGCTCGTGTTGACCCAGCACCTAAATGGGAAGCATTGTACATTTCTCGCCCCTCAGAGGGGAGGCATACTAGGCATACTAAGGGGGAAGGCATCATCTTTATTGTTTTTATGGTCACCGGACAATTCCTAACCTCACCGGCCGTTTCTTATCTTACGCCGTTTTCGTCAACGTTATGTATTCGAGGTGCCATCGACAAGTGACGCTGCCTTCTGGGGGTATCGCCTTAATTAATATAATAATATCGCCTTATTTATTAATGCCCGATTAGAACTATCAAGTCCCATTATCGCAACAGTAAGCCCAAGACGTTTTATGTGGTCAAAATCCCAAATTATTCACCCAAAAGGGAGGATAACTTTCTATGGCCCGGCTGGGTTTCGAACCCTCGACCTCTGGAATCTGCGGATTCACAGAGTGCCGCCTTTACCACTGAGCTACGGGGATAGAGCTTCCATCTCCATCTTTTTTTCGCTCTTTCGTCTCCATTTCTCCAATGCTGTTCGAATTTCTTTGCATTCGGGCACCGCACCGTTTTGTATATCGTGTTAATATAGGCTGGCTGGCGCGTTAATCTTGATAAGAGATAGCTTTTTCTCCGCGGTTTAACGGCGCTTTAACATGGCGATAATCCTGTCGTTCGCGCCGGATCCTCGAGTTTATATTTTGGGGAATATGTTGGTGGCTTTTAGGGACGCTATGAGGGAGTCATTAAGAGACTTTGCTTAATACCGAGCGAAATGGGGTATAAATGAGAACAATTAAAGTAATTTAAATTAAAGAAGATTAAATTAAAGAAGTTAGTAAAAATTACTTTAATTGTTCTCATTTATTAAAATGGACCTTCACAAAATTACTGAGTCATCCATCCAGATGTTGAAATGGGGTATGTTTGAACAAAAAAACCTCGCACGTTCCTTCTCGTTTTTCGACACGAAATGACGCGAATTTTCGACCTCGCCGTCATCAGTTTCCTGGTGGCTTCCGCCGTTCAGAATGTAACGCCGAGCGTCGCCGCGTGGCAGGAAATTAGGAGCGAAGAGGAGAAATTGAAATTCGATGGAAGTCGAAATTTCGAAAATTTTCGAAAGAGGGGCGGGAAAGTCGAATGGAGAAAATTTATAATTAGATTCCAGCATCGAAGTGTTTCGAAATGAGGGGAAATTTAGGAAATTATTTTTAGAATGTAATTTGAAGAAGAAAAAAATAACGTAAAGATAGACAAAATAACACTCTCTACCTCTCTCTCTCTCTCTCTCTCTCTCTCTCTCTCTCTCTCTCTCACACACTCTCTATCTCTCTCTCTCTCGGTTCTATCATTAAAATTTATTTTTAGAATTTGATTTAGATAAGAGGTGAAGAATAGATGAAGTAGAGGCAAAGATATTAGAGTCGAATTGATTCTTTTAAATGGGTATACATTTATACATATACCCATTTAAAAGTTATAACCACTCAAATTAGAACCCGCGTCATGCTGGCTATTCCCAGCCCCACACAGGCTGGGTAAGGTTATTTGGAGTAGCTCGTTCGCTGAGTCTGAGTGGGAAAGTTTAAAAGCATCACTATGGTTGAAATTTGAATGGTCACCCGTGGTTTGAATGGTCCTAACCACGCCGGACGTTGCTTAACTTCAGTGGCTGATAGAGAGCTGGTGTATTCAACGTGCAATAAGGGTTGGGTGGAAGAGATTGCAATGGACTATAACCCCGCCCTTTAGTTAGGACTTCTGTGTATAATGTATGTATGTATATATTATATTTTTTTTTTCCTTTTTATTGTTTCTAACTTAGTGCATTTCTTTGTAATCAATATTTGTACCGTACATAATATAATGTGTAATTATTTTCTTATTTACCGTATTATAAAAATAGCTAACGCTGCCGCATGCATGACTTGACAATAATTATTATACCATGCATGACAAGCATAAAAAGTATAGCATTTCTAAAAAAAAAAGTATAGCAAGTATAGCATAAAAAGTAAAGTATTGTATAGCAGGTGATGGTACATAATTCTAGCTTCAATGTCGGGTGCTATCTTATTAACGCACCTCATTTCTACCATTACTTAGGGTTATCCTTTTTTTTATATATTTTTTATAATATTTTAATAGTGCTTTATTTAGACTGTCAGCACGAGACAGGGAGAACCATCCTTCTACTTTTTACTTTGAATTTCCACCATTCACGGCACATACTATGGATTTTCTTCAACTTTCTACCCTCTTATTAAACCGCCCCCCCCCCTTCTTAATTTCAATTCACCCCTTACACTAAGGTTTTCTAAATTTTCTTCATCAACCCTCGCGTAAACCTAGTTTCCTGCTACTAGAAAGTTCCTTATAAGGTTAAAATCCATCCCCACTTAAAAACGCTTTTCTATCACTACCCCTATATGAAGTTACCCCTCTCTCTGTGATAGTACACTTCCCCTCCTGCCTTGCTCTCCATGAAAAGTTTACCTCATTCCAATATTAGGACAGGCATGCCAACCTCCGTGGCGCAGTGGTTAAGTGCATCGGTTGCTGACCCGGAGGTTGCGGGTTCGATTCCCGGCCGGAGCGGAAAATTCTGACCGAGTTTTTCCGTTTCCGCAATGGCATGGATGAAAAGGTAAAGTGGCCTGAAGTAGTGCGAAAACGGTTCAAGGGCTCAACTACCTTTTAAGAAAGTTGAAAAAATATTATAATAGCTTTAATTAGGTGTTATTCACGGTTCTTGTAGTATCACCAAAGTTAAACAACTTCCAGTGAGGTGTAGATGTCTTGATATTGACTATTCCTACTTTAACCCAGGCTAGGTGAGGTTAATGTGGGTAGCAGGTTTGTGAGTTTCCTGCGAATGGAGGGTAACACCCCCGTCGTATATGACCATGTAGTTGAAAGCGACGTTAAAGCCAAATGAAAAAAAAAAAAATTGCATAATTATAATGCTTGGCTTGGTATACAAACTCAAATTCTTTAGATACTGAAAGAGCGACTATATAAATCCCATTTTAGTCCGCTTTTTGTGGCAGCACCCCCAAAACATTTTCCCACCGGGCGCAGGCGGTTAAATTTTACTTTCAACAGATTTTTCTTTATTTAACAAATACTTTTCATATTTGTAAATAAATTTAATTATAAGGTTAATCAAATAAAAATTAAGATAACTTGTTAACCAAATAAAAATTAAAAATATATCAAGTGCGTAAGGGACCCATAATGCAAAGCATGTGTTGGGCCTCTTAAATATGAAATTCAATATTTTGTGGTGAAGTAATGTCAGTGTCGAAGGAAAATTGAATACACCAGTTCTCGTTCTGCCACTCAAGATAAGCAACGTGCAGCGAAGCTATTAGGACTTGAATGTGCACTGGTAGTCAAGTGCTTCACGCGCTAGTCTGGTAACCCAGGTAGCGTAGGGATCCGTTGGTTCGAATCCCACCCAGTGCATGAATTTTTCCTCATTAATTTGAGTTTGTGACCACATAATAATAAGACTCTGAAAGTTAGGTGGTAGCATATGCTTTGAGCATTAACTTTATTATAATGGGTGACCATTCAAATTCAAACTGGCTATTCCTGGCCCACTGAGGCTGGGTAGGATATACTATTTTAATATTTTCACGTGCGATTAAGGCTTTTTTTCTTGAACGCTGCAACATTTTTTCCATCGTTGTTTTCCAACAAACTTAAAGAACTCGGAGCAAAAAAATATTTTTTTTACAACGACGAACACAATACCTACGATTTTTATTTTATGTTTATTTTATTTTTTATTTATTTTCTTTGTAAAGATTCATTTATACAAAGGTACTTCTCCTAAGCTTTTTTTTCCAATTAAGGCGCTTTAACCTGTTTTTTGCAAGTCGTTTGCGCCGGTCTCCTAAGCTTTTGAAAGGGCTTCTAATATTATAAATTTTACGGAAGTAAAATGGTGTGGAAATTTTTCCCGACTTTCCATCGGGAAAGTTCACTCAAGATCGTGGAAAGCTCACGGAAAAGTTTTGTGAAAATTCTCGCCTAGATCTGTTATCCTAATACTTTTCAGCAAATGTTTGGAAAAGTTCGACGGTTTACCGTAGTGGATGTTGCTCATCTAACCGGAATCTCTGAGGGCCGAATACAATACAATACAATCCAATTCAAAACAATACAATACAACACACTACAATACAATTGGAACTGGTAGTCAAAAGTGGTTAACGCGCTAGTCTGGTAAACCAGGTAGCGTAGGGATCCGTTGGTTCGAATCCCACCCAGTGCATGAATTATAATGAGGTCTAGCGAGGTGAAGATTTGGATTATTATACCAGGAGAAGGGTTCCTATACTTCACATGATTAAAATTATTATTATGGTTTAATCAGATATACATAACATGTACCATATTGTACCAGTGTACCTACGTACATCGTACATATTATTTTAAATAATTAAGGCAACATTACACCCCTATACAAACAAAGTGAAAAGAAGAGAAAAAATGCTAGAGTACAAAAATTTTAACTTCGAAAATCTTCACATATATACTATGATTATAAACCATTATTACGAAGAAAAATTTAGACAAAAAATTGAAACACCATATGCAATAAGAAATCATAATTTTATAGTACCAAACATAAATAATAAGTATGGAAAAACAACCCTCAAACATCAAGTACCAACATTATTAAATAAATTACCTGAAAACCTTAGAGAATTAGAACACAAAATATTCATGAAAAAAGAAATACAAAAACACTTATTAAAAAACAATGATATTTAAAAAAACATTAAGGAGAACAACGAATAATGAAATGAACAACAAAATATTTAATTACAACTTGAGAAGATAGAAAAGAAAATTAAAAAGATAAAGCCTACAGGTTCCTGAAAAGTACACCCGTACTTATAGAGGAACACGATAAACCATGATGTTATTGAATGCATATTAATAAACATTATTATTATTATTACTTAAAGCCCATACTACACAGAGTGAGAAATTTCTTGTTGGAAAAACATAATTTTCATTTTTTTTCGAATCGCGGAAGCCACACAAAAATTGGTACAGAGATAGCAAAGACATGAAAGCCAATTTTCAAAATTGAATGAAGTACTTGTCATTGTCGACCTTTCCCATACAGGGTGTAGAAAAAAACTAATTTAAATGATTTTTTCAAATTTCATTATTTTGGATTCAGAGGTATGGACGTCTCCATCAAGGCTCAACATTTTTGAGACAAGAAGGAATTAGGATTAATACATAAAGCAACACAATAGGACATAATATGTATATATTTTGTTTATTTTTTTCTGTTTATATTTATATTTGCAATTTTGTAACCGACCTCAGTAGCTTGATCGATAAGGCGGCGGACTTGTAACCTAGAGGTCGGTGGTTCAAGTCCCGGTTTCAGCGTAGATTTAGTAAAGCGAGTTTGAGTAGTTGTGATATCACGAAAGTGAATAACACAAATATGATAACTTATTTGCAATTTTTGTATTTTTTACCATTATTTGTTTGTAGGTAGATATATATTTTCTTCTAATAAAGAGTTTAATAAAAATAATAATTCATCCCTCAATTGTTTATTAAAAAAATTAAAACGTAAGCAAATAATTACTCACCTCTCTCAAGAACTCATGGCCCAATACTGCGGCCACTTTTCTGGCCTCACCCTCCCCTGCCGGCACGAGAATGACCCACTCGTTTGTGTAATGATCCACCGAGGCCGCATCGTGTTCCAAGGTCACTGTTTGCGGCCCTTCCGAATCTTGCGCTACGGCCCCCAGGGCCTCCTGAGGAAAAACGGCCTCTGGAAGTTTGTCTTCGGCCCCGTGACGCAAATTTAACCCTTCAGGTTCCGCCTGAATCTTTGCCTGGCGTTTCCTCGACGCACGGATTGTCGGGGCCGGTTTCATGAGGTCCTCTTGCAAGGCGTAGTACTTGTTCGCGACACCAGGGGTGCTTTTGATGGAGTAGGAAGGCGAGGGTGGGGTGGGGTGGGGCCGTTGAGAGTCGGCGAAAACTGCAACGACCAGCGTTGCCAGAAATACGAGGAGGTTCCTGCGAACAGAAAGGAGGGGGTTTCTTATTATTAATAGAACTAATAAAATTAGGATTTTTATTTGTTACCAGAAATGTTTGATAGCACAAAACGAGCACAAAAAGTTGAGCCATTATTAAATTTGGTCAAAATAATCCGTTCTGATTGACCGGTCAGAAACGCACTGAACGCACCAGCCAACTTTGTTGGATTGAGTTCAACTTTTGTTTTTCAAATGAGACCCCAAAATTTTTAGTACATACTCGTATATGAATTAAGTTAGAAGAGATAAGTTCAATTTGTTTGAAAAAAAATTTAAACGGGTTTGAAAATTTCGAGTTATGTATGACAGTTGAGTTATTAAAAAAAGTTTTCCGACAAAAATTTCATGATTCTGCATTAAAAACTTTATGGTCATAAAAAAGAAAAAAATCATAGGTGTTGCCACTTCAGTCGGATTTAGACAATACTTGCGCAACACCATTTTATGACTAAAAATGATAATATTTTACTGTGAAGCTATAAATATACTCTGTCTCACAAACTACAAAGAAGTACATTTCGTATACGTACCTGGTTCTATTAGATTTATCGATCAATTTTCCAAAATATCCAACGGAAAAATTAAACATGTTTACAGTCAACCCTGCTTGAGCGAGATAATACAGATTAAAAGAAGACAAAGTCAGATTTTTTTTAAGGCAGTTGTGCCCAGGAATCGCTTTCGCATTACTTCAGGGCACTTTATTACATCCATGCCATTCCGGACACGGTATTATAATTTTGTTCAGAAATTTCCGCTCCGGCCGGGATTCGAACCCGCAACCTTCGGGTCAGTAACCAATGCTCTAAACCACTGAGCCACGGAGGTCGGCTAAAGTCAGATTAAGAGTCTTTCTAAATTATCAGGTAAAAAAAATACCTAATAAAATATATTTTCCATAATTTTAGTTATTATTAATATGAAACACTTTATTAATATAAAAAGTTATCTTATCTTTTATCTTATCTTATCTCTTATCTTAATATCAATAATGCCCAATTAGGACAAACGATGAATCCCATTATTCCAACAGGAAGCCCAAGACGTATTATTGTGTGGTCAAAATCCCAAATGGGAGAATTCTCAATATATCCCGGCTGTATTTCGAACCCGCGACCTCTGGCTTGTCAGACCGAAGGACGTGCGACGCTTGGACCACTCCGCTACCGGAACTCTCAAAAACAGCTTTTTATCTGCTAGTTTTCGGTACCCGAAATTTCAGAGCCTTTTTTCGCTGTTTAGCTAATCGAAAAAAGATTTAGATAAGAATGATTCACAGGCTAAAAGAAAACTAAGACTGAAATCAAGGATAGCGTTGCGAAGACAATAAGCAAAAAAAAACTCTAATGCTGCAGTTTTTAGAAGAGCTCCATTTCAGATAAATAAGTAGTTAAAAAAATTAAATAAGTACAAATAATAATAATAATAATAATAAAGATAAATATAAGTATACTGAAATAGTTTTCTACAATAATAAAATTCATAAAGTTATCATATTTGTGTTAATCACTTTCGTGATATCACAACTAATCTAGCTTTACTAAATCTACGCTGAAACCGGGACTTGAACCACCGACCTCCAGGTTACAAGTCCGCCGCCTTATCGATCAAGCTACTGAGGTAGGTATAAAATTATTGATTGTTTTGAGAAATGTGTACCCACACATCATCTTCACTGGCACATACATACAGTGGAACCTGGATATATGAGAACTCAAGAATCTCAAGATATCAGAAATACTCGTAAGTATAATTATGTTCTCTCTTATATCCAGGTTTCTCTGGTAGTCAAGTGGTTAACGCGCTAGTCTCTGGTAATCCAGGTAGCGTAGCGATCTGTTGGTTCGAGTCCCACCCAGTTCATGAATTTGTCCTTCTTAATTTTGAGTATTTGTGACCACATAAAATAAAGACTCTAAGGGTTAGGTGGTGGAAAATGCTTTGAGCATTAACCTCGCCTGGTGGTTCCACTAAAGAATAGAATAGAATATACCTTGTTTATACTGCCGAGGTAAGACTGAAAATTCCCTTTACTCCAGCAGTCAAACAGGTCTTATATATTTTATAGGATAAAGAGTATATTTTATAAAGAGTGTTATTATTTTTAACAATAGCTCCTCCATAGGGGAAATGGAGCTAAAAACAGACAAAGAAATACAAAACCTACGAAAATCTATTTAAAAAACGAAGGTGGACCTGAGAATAACACAGTTGCAAAAGTCAAGAGAGAAACAATTTAGCTAATTGAGACAAGAGAAAACTACGAGACACTTTGTTGCCCGTAATTGAATCAGGGCGGTAGAGGTTGTGGAAGTGGTGGTTGTTTGAATTAAGCAATTAAAAAAAACTGAATTAAGCAATTATTAGAATTATCCCGAGTTCAAAGTTAAAGCTCTCTTGTCTCTCTCTACCACCATTTTACCACCCGTTGCGCCGCGCCTGGATACATATAAAGTTATCATATTTGTGTTAATCACTTTCGTGATATCACAACTACTCAAACTCGCTTTACTAAATCTACGCTGAAACCGGGACTTGAACCACCGACCTCCAGGTTACAAGTCCGCCGCCTTATCGCTCAAGCTACTGAAGTCGGTTCAATCAGCAAAAGTGTTTGGCAAATGATAAATGATAAATGATAAATGCCCGCAGAACGGGTGTATATTAACGAGCCGAGCTCTATTTACACAAATACACAAATAATATTAATGATAAAAGGATAAAAATAAACAAAGGTTACAAAAATACTAATAATAAATCACAAATACATCACAAGGGTAAACTAAAGTTCATAAAATATACTAGAAAGTACAATAAATAGAAAATTGTGAAATAACCACAACATGTCAAAAAAAAACTGTCAAAATAAAAAAAAATAAACAAAATAATAAATAAAATAAAACAAAACAAAAATAAAAATAAATACATATTATAATCCTATAATTATAAGATCGTGTCAGAAGTCAAACTCAGTAGTATCATTTGCCAGGCGCATCATCCTGTTTAGAGGAGAAAAGTGTGTGTAGTTGGTAGGGCATGTTTTCATGTGAAAAGTATGAGCACGCCTAAGTCTACGATGGCAGTCCAACGAAACCCCACTCAAAAGATCACTGCAGTCCACCTCGCCAGATAACAGCTTGCGAAAGAAGTTTAGATCAGCTTGAAGACGGCGATCCTTGAGACATTCAATATCGATCTGGTGATTAGGAAAACGGATATTAAGATAATACAGGAACCTTCTCTGAACCCTGTCTAATAACAGCTCATGCACGTTGTAATAAGGACACCATACAACGCAGGCATATTCTAGTAAGGATCGAACCAGAGAGAAATAAAGAAGTCTAAATGAAGAAGAAGACAAGCCTTTTGATGTTCTAAAAATGTAACCGAGGATTCGATGGCATCGCATTGAGAGATTGGCGATATGGGTAGAAAACGATAAGGTCGGATCAAGACTGACACCCAGATCTTTGATTTGTTCGACATGTTTGAGAGGTTGTGAATCAATACAGTATGTAAAGCTACTGGGCTCCCTGCATCTAGAGAAGGACATATGAGCACACTTACTCAAGGTAAGTTGCAAACCATTGAGTTTTAGCCATTGGCTGAATGATGTTAAATCCTTCTGCAAGAGAATGCAATCATCCTCGCTAGCTATAGCTTTGTAAATCTTCACATCATCTGCAAACATTTGGAAAGAAGAATATTTAATGACATTAGAGAGATCATTGAAGAAAAGACTGAACAAAAGCGGACCGGAATGGCTACCTTGACCAACTCCAGATGACACAAGAATTGAACCTGAAACACTGTCACCAATTTTTACAATTTGAGAACGGTCGGTGAAGGAGCTGTCCAACCAACGAAGAAAGGTCTCGCCTATGCCATAGGATCTTAATTTGGCAATAAGATATTTGGTATTTACTCGGTCAAAGGCCTTTGCAACGTCAGTATAGATGGCATGGACCTCATTGCCACACTGAAGAGAACTCAAAATGTCATTCTGGAAACACAAAAGATTGGTAACTGTCGACCTCTTGGCCATAAACCCATGTTGATGATCAGATATAAACTGCTTACAGGCAAATGACAGTTTTGATGAAACCAATTTATCAAGGACTTTAGGTATAGAAGATTGTATGCAGACACCTCGGTAATTCGATATATTGGAACGATCCCCGCTTTTATGAATAGGAACATAGGTATAGAAAATACATAGGTACATACATAAAATATATTATAGGTTTTTCATTAATAGTGAAAATTTAATCCATGAACAGTGATTAAAAGGGTTTATAACTTTATAACATAAATTATCAAATTTCCAATCTTGTATCTGTAAGTATAGCTCTTTGACTGTCATGGCACTTCTCGAGTTGTGCTGAAAATGCAATCTTTAGGTCGATGTCGCAACTAGAGTTGTGTCAGTACAGATTTCTTTGAAGTATATCCAGAAAGCCTGTGTCTTGAGGATTCCAGAACTGTTTTTAAATCTATTTTGTCAAATACCATTAGTGCCATGGCCCGTGAGGAAGCAAATTTACTAAACACACACCTCCAGGGCCACGGCACAACTCGAGTTGTGTCAGACTAGATTACATTTGGCCGGTGGGGAAGTGTACACGTATTTGGCTTGGCCGGGTAGGAAACATGTCAAGATTAGCTCTGGCAGTCAAAGAGATAGTCACAGTGGCCGAGTTATTTAGCGCGATAGGCTGTTAGGCATTGCACGCACGGTGACCTGAGTTCGATTCCCAGCGGGGCAGGATTTTTCCTGCTCCGTACTTGGATGTTCGGGGTCCACTCATATAGGAAAAATGTGTAGCTGCTTTAATGTTAGCAGCTAGCGACTTTTGGCGGAATTATAAGCAAAAATGAGATATTGGAATATTAGAGATACGGAAAAGTTATATAATTCTGCGCTGCCCACTAAAATTGTGATATAATAACACAAAGAAACACATTATTATTATTGTGTCTGTGATACAGACATGGCCCGCGTTCCAGAAAGAAATTTCCACTCTAATAGTAATCCAAATCTCCTTTCAACCCTCACAAAACGCTCTCTGATTGGTTTTTTGCGTTCAAAATGGAGAGCGTTGTGATGGTTGAAAGGGAGATTTGGGGATTTTGAGAGTTTAGAGTGCTTTCTGGAACGAGGGCTAGATGACAAAGAATCCTATATTTTCATATCATTATTATTAATGAAAATTATATTATTATTATTATTATTATTATTAAACACTTTAATCTATACTTATAAAAGAGAGTTTCACTCACTGACTGACTGACTGACTGATTGACTGACTGACTGACTGACTCACTGATTCATCACTGTTTCTCCGAAGTGGTAAGTCCTAGGAAGCTGAAATTTGGTAGGTAGCTTTGTCTTACAGTCTAGATGTGCAATAAGACGGGATTTTTCGAAATTCCCACTACAACACCTCTCATTAGCGAAAAAGGACTTTTTACTTTCACCGCTATTTCTCCGCATTGATAAATCCGAGAAAGTTCAAATTCGGTAGGTAGCTTTGTCTTACAGTTTCAATGTGCAATAAGACGGGATTTTTCGAAACTCCCACTACAACACCTCTCATTAGCGAAAAAGGACTTTTTAATTTCACCGCTATTTCTCCGCATTGATAAATCTGAGAAAGTTCAAATTCGGTAGGTAGCTTTGTCTTACAGTTTAAATGTGCAATAAGACGGGATTTTTCGAAATTCCCACTACAACACCTCTCATTAGCGAAAAAGGACTTTTTACTTTCACCGCTATTTCTCCGCATTGATAAATCCGAGAAAGTTCAAATTTGGTAGGTAGCTTAGTCTTGTAGTTTAAATGTCCAATTAGACGGGATTTTTCGAAACTCCCACTACAACACCTCTCATTAGCGAAAAAGGACTTTTTACTTTCACCGCTATTTCTCCGCATTGATAAATCTGAGAAAGTTCAAATTCGGTAGGTAGCTTTGTCTTACAGTTTAAATGTGCAATAAGACGGGATTTTTCGAAATTCCCACTACAACACCTCTCATTAGCGAAAAAGGACTTTTTACTTTCACCGCTATTTCTCCGCATTGATAAATCCGAGAAAGTTCAAATTTGGTAGGTAGCTTAGTCTTGTAGTTTAAATGTCCAATTAGACGGGATTTTTCGAAACTCCCACTACAACACCTCTCATTAGCGAAAAAGGACTTTTTACTTTCACCGCTATTTCTCCGCATTGATAAATCCGAGAAAGTTCAAATTTGGTAGGTAGCTTAGTCTTATAGTTTAGATGTCCAATAAGACGGGATTTTTCGAAATTCCCACTACAACACCTCTCATTAGCGAAAAAGGACTTTTTACTTTCACCGCTATTTCTCCGCATTGATAAATCCGAGAAAGTTCAAATTCGGTAGGCAGCTTTGTCTTATAGTTTAGATGTGCAATTAGACGGGATTTTTCGAAACTCCTACTAAAACACCTCTCATTAGCGAAAAAGGACTTTTTATTTTCACAGCTATTTCTCCGCATTGATAAATCCGAGAAAGTTCAAATTTGGTATATATGTTTGTCTTATTGTCTGAATCTGCAAAATTGGGCTTTTCGAAACTCCCACTACAACATCTGCCATTGCCAAAAAAGGAAAATTTACTTCCACTACTTTTCTCCGCACTGGTAAGTCCGAAGAAGTCCAAATTAGATATGTAGGTTTTCTTACAGTCTAGATGTGCATTTGGATGGGATTTTTTTAAAACTCCCAATACAACACCTGCCTATTACTCCATATAGGCAAGCCCTCAAAAGTTCAAATTTGGCGTGTAGGTTCGTTTTACGGTCTAGAAGAGAAATTAGACAAATTTTTTTTCGAAATTCCCACTACAACAACTGCCTGTTACTCCGTATTGGTAAGTCCAAAAATGTTCAAATTTGGTGTGTAGGTTTTTTTTTACGCTCTAGATTTTCAATTAGACGGACCTCAATACACTACGGTCATGCCTCAATACACTACGGTCATGCTTCAATACACTACGTTCATGCCTCAATATACTACGTTCATGCCTCAATACACTACGTTCATGCCTCAATACACTACGGTCATACCTCAATACACTACGGTCATGCCTCAATACACAACGGTCATGCCTCAATACACTACGGCCATGCCTCAATACACTACGGTCATGCCTCAATACACTTCGGCCATGCCTCGGCCCGCAAAGCGGGCGACAGCCCGCTAGTAGATATACATATACATATAAATAGACATATGTGTACAATACAAATAATTATTTTAACAATGAAACAAATGGAAACAATACATACAATGAAAACAAAAAACGAATAGAAAAATATATAAAAACATATGTCCTAACTAGAGGGCGGGGTTATTGATTATGGCAATCTCTTCCACCCAACCCTTTATTGTTATTATAAAACAAGTTACTAAAATTGATCTAATACCTATGTCATAATATTATACAGCTGATACATAGACTTCGAAAGAAATAATAATAATGTGTTTCTTTGTGTCATTATATCACAAATTTAGTGAATAGCGCAGAATTATAGGACTCTTCGGTATCTTCAATATCCCCCAAAAACACCACTTCGTGGTTAAAAAAAGAAGAATGCCTCACTCAAAAGAATGATTATAATTAGCTAAAAATAAATGATATCAAATTGAGAACACCTTACCCCTTCTCTTTCTATATCTCTGCACTCCTCTCTGAATTTATTCCTCTTATGTTTATCTTTCTTTATCCTTTCTATGGGTTATCCCAAACTTGATTTCTCTTTAAATTTACTTGTAGCACGGCAATAAAAAAGGCGGTCGGAGTATGATTTTTCTGAACTTATTTGATTTGAATCGAGAAAATTACACCGCGACCGCCTTTTTTATTGCCGTGCAACAAGTAAATTTAAAGAGAAATCAAGTTTGGGATAACCCATAGAAAGGATAAAGAAAGATAAACATAAGAGGAATAAATTCAGAGAGGAGTGCAGAGATATAGAAAGAGAAGGGGTAAGGTGTTCTCAATTTGATATCATTTATTTTTAGCTAATTATAATCATTCTTTTGAGTGAGGCGTTCTTCTTTTTTTAACCACGAAGTGGTGTTTTTGGGGGATATCAGTTCTTTTTGTAGGAAAATATAGGTTCATACACTACTGAAACATTATGAATAACAAAATTAAATAAGCTAGGAAAATGTGAATGTACCAAGTTGTCTTTTTTTTTAGATATAGTTTTAGCAGTACGTATTTAATTTTTCTAAGGTCAATATGTATTTGGATCACAGATTTGGCCCTCTGAGTCCCCAAAGTGAGTAAATAATATATAAATTTGCAATGCAAGACCTTTTGATTCTATACTCAACATGATTAGGTTTATCTTTCAATACTAAATAGACCTCGGAGCCTCCTATGAGGGACACTAAAACACCTGGATTTACAAATGCCAAAGAAATTAATTTGTAATCACCTTATCAAGGTGAGGTAATGAGTTCTCTCCCGTTGACCTTTTCTTACCCGAATTCTTTCCGGCTTGTTGCAGGGGTCACCACGAGTATCTCTCCCGGAAATAAGACCATGCTTTTTTACATTAGGCATTTAAGAAAATGAAAATTATAAAATTATCATTTTTATATAAGAATCGGCCTTTTATAAGGAAATTTTTTAAATCTCTAACTAATGAAAGGCAATGCCTTCAGTGTATAGTAGGGTTAGGTAAAATACATAGAAGGCCATGCCTCAGGAATATAGTAGGGTTAGGGATAATACATAGAAGGCAATGCCTTGTGTTTATAGTAGGGTTAGGTAAAAAAAAGCCATGCCTTGGGTTTATCATAGGGTTAGGAAAAATACATAGAAGGCCATGCCTCAGGTCTATATCAATGATTCCTAGGTGTTTCGATTTTATGCTAGGTCTAAACTATGTAGGTATAAAATCAGGTAAAAATGCAAGCGACGCGACGGGAGACAATTTGGTGTTGATAAAACCATGAGCGGGAGAGAACTCGGTGGTGACGTCCCTTATCAATACCTCACGAGGTATGAGTGTACCCCGGACATAATGGACAGAGAAAAAAAACTTCCCTGAAGGAGATCGAACCCAAGTCATCATGCGTGCAAGCCTAGTATGCTACCCACTTGGCCAAAGTCACTACTTTGTCACAATTTTTAGTGAGTAGCATCGATATTATGAGAGCTAATTCATCATATTTTATCTCCATCCAACCATGATTGTCCAAAATCAATCTCGTAATGCCGCCACAGGTCATTGCCCAATTCTACAACTACTAAAATTTTCCTCGCGGGGGTAATGGGGTCGTCATGAAGATCAAATATAAAGATCGGAAAAACAAAACAACGTTAAGCCCAAATTGAAAATATAGAGCTAAAAAATGTCGTCCCCGTCAGGATTCGAACCCATGCTGACCGGGTGGCAGGTCGAGCATGCTACCAATAGACAAAGTTATCTTCTAAAGAAACGGACGGAAAATGAACTAAATTAAACATTAAAATTTTGCAGTGAGAGAGCGAGGTCATCTCGAAAAATACATACTGGCCAAGATCTAACCACTAAGCTAAGGATTCGAAGGTACCTACCCGCCAAAGAAAATGAAAAGGCCACCAGGTGCCACCCAGTGGACCGGATGAAGGAATAAAATCAATAAATTTGGTATCTGCTCATCAAGATCTTTCATTTGATACCACTTAAGATTAGTATTATCCTTCAATTCCCGATTTGGGCTCCCAAAACCCGAGGCCGCCCAAATGGGCCGCCCGCTTATAATTTAGATTTTTTTTTTGGTCCAGGCTCATCTCCATTATATCTTGATCACTTTAGACACCTCACTTAATCTTCAGTGCCAAGTTAAAGACACGAAGTCGGGTCTCAAAGGATCCGTATGAAAAAAAAACAGAAAAAAAAAAAAAAAAATTATGAATCTTTTCATGTCTTTCACGATTGTTGGGTTCGAAAATAGGGTCTCGAAAATAGGGTTCCCGGTGGCCTAGGAAGTCAAACAAAGAGTCAAATCAACTTATTTCTCAACGTAGAGCCCATTTCTGCAATAAAAAATTGCGATTTTTGAAATTCATGTTGCACTTTTCGCTGGCTGAAAGTACATGAAATGCATGGGAACTATGTTTTCCGTAACCTTACACTCTGCCGGGCTGTCTCTTTCTTTGTATAGGCGTTCTTCACACCTCGGCCGAGGTGTTTGATCCCAATATCTTATTTTTGCCTATAATTCCGCCACTGGTCGCTGCTAACAATAAAGCAGCTACTCATTTTTCCTCACGAGGTATGAGTGGACCCTGAACAGCCAAGTACAGAGCAGAAAAATTCCTGCCCCGCCGGGGATCGAACTCAGGTCACCTTGCGTGGAATGCCTAGCGCGCTAACTCACTCTGCCACGGTGACTACATGCAGATGACAGATAATCCTATATTTTCATATCATTATTTTTATTATGTAAAATTATAAAATATGTTATTAAAATTGATCTAATTAAAATTGATCTATTACTTATATATATGTCATAATTATACATATAGCTGATAAAAAGACTTCGAATGAAACATTATGTTCATTATATCATACATTATATTATATAATGAACCGAACTCTTTAGCTTGATCGATAAGACAGCAGACTTGTAACCTGGAGGTCGGTGGTTCAAGTCCCGTTTTCAGCGTAGATTTAGTAAATTGAGTTTGAGTAGTAGTGATATCACGAAAGATGATCAAAACAAATATGATAACTTTAAACTACATTTAAACAATGTTTATCACTTACATATCAACTTCCATGCAACTTTTGTTCTCCAAAAACCCCTTTGAAAATAAGAATAATAATCGACTTCCTTATTTAAAAAATTGACACATTTGAGACCCAAAACCGACGAATGAGAGAGATTTTTTTATGTTCAAAGCAAAAGAGAAATTTCTATGTTCAAGCCGACCGATTTTTTTTTCATTATGACTGAGAAGATCACGCAAAGCTTTTGATTTATATACCAGACAGCTTAGTCAACTAATTAGGGCCATTAAGGGCTGCAAAACAACTCTTAATGAGGCACAGATGAAATGGCAAACAGCTGGCCAGAGGAAAAATTGAGTCGTAAATGTAATGTGCTTGCGCGGTAATCCAGGTAGCGTATAGCGATACGTTGGTTCGAATGCCACCCAGTGCATGAATTTTTCCTCAATTAATTTGAGTTTGTTACCACATAAAATTAAGACTCTAAGACTTAACTGGTAGAAAACGCTTCGAGAATTTAACCTCGCCTGGTGGTTACCTTCCACTGAAGAGTGTTATTATTATTAACACAAATATACGATAACTTTTTTTTAAGCATTGTGATGGTGGCGGTTGGATGGCTTACATGAGTCATCGCTATGACGTCATCAGTCATCAGTGCCTTCTAATGTCAACCCTGTCGAGATGAGAGAAGATAAACGGACGATTGACACGCCATCAGACTCACCGGAGTCGTTAACTCACCGGGTAATTAGCATGAAACAGCTGCCCTAGTAGTTAGTTGTTGTCTGATAATCCATGTCGGTATAGTTTGTTGTTAATATGCGCATAACAAAAACAAAAAACAGTAAATGATATGTTGTTCTCTTATACAAGTTTACGTGTTAGGCCTATTTTTTTTACATAAAAAACACTTACAATGAAACATTAAGACTAAAACACTTATGACTAGGACTAATTAAGAAAAAAAAACACTTACAATTAAACATTAAGACTAAAAAACGGACTTGTAACCTGGAGGTCGGTGGTTCAAGTCCCGGTTTCAGTGTAAATTTAGTTGTGATATCACAAAAGTGATTAGCACAAATATGATAACTACAGTTGGAGGTAGTTATGGTCTCAAAAGCCAACATAAGTGTCAAAGGCAATAACCCCGCCCTTTTGTTAGGAGTAGGACATCTGTCTATATTTATCTATTTATATTATCTATCTGTTTTAAATTGTTTCTAATTTTGTATAATAAAAATAATATGCCTTTTCTTTGTGTTATTAATATCATTTGTATAGGACATAAAAAATAAAAAACAATATCATTTGTATAGGAGAAATACTTGAAACCATAATCAATAGAATTCTAAATGAAAAAGATATACCTAAACAACTAAAAAAAGCAAATGTAACACCCGTTTACAAAAAAGGTTCTAAAAGTGAATATACTAATTATAGACCAATAACACAAATGTCAATAATTTTGAAAATACTTGAAAAACATATACTTAAACAATTGACAAATTATATTGAAGAAAATGATATATTGAATAGAAATCAACATGGATTTAGGAAAAACAGAAGTACGAGTACATTACTTAATGAGTATACTGAAGACCTAAATATGGCATTAAATGATAATAAATACTGTTTAACACTATCTCTAGATCTAAAAAAAGCTTATGACACCATAAATCATGACAGTATTATTGATACTTTAATTAAAATGGGAATAACAGAAAATACAAAAATATTTTTCAAAAATTATTTTAATAACCGTAGACAATATGTCAAAATTAGAAAAGAGATAAGTGAAGAAATCTTGATTAATTGTGGACTGATTCAAGGATCCATATTGTCTCCGATGTTATTTAACCTATATGTAAATGATCTACATAATATAGGTATAAAATCCAATATACTACAATATGCAGATGATACTCTGTTGTATTTTATACACGAAAGTAAGAATGAAGTATACAAAATAATACAAGAAGACATGGATAAAGTTTTGATTTGGCTTCACAAGAAAGATATATTTCTAAACAAGGAAAAAACCGTTGCAATATTATTTCAAAATCCAATGGTAACTAGATTCAGAGAAACATCAAACCTGAATATTCAAATCCATGAAAATCTTTGCATTGATAAAAATACAAAATCTATTTGTAACTGCACAACAGTGAGCAATGAAAAAAATATGAAATATCTTGGCATTCAGTTTAGTGAAAACTTAAAATGGAACAGTCATACTCAATATTTAAAAAACAAGTTGAATAATATATTAAGAAAAATGCATTTTATCAAGAAAATAATGCCAATGAATATTAAAGTAATGATATACAAAGCAATATGTGAATCAACAATAAGATATGGTATCGAAACATATGGCTATACAGCAAATATTCATATAAAACCTATATTATCTGTAATTAAAAAAATAATAAAAACAACTCTATATCCAAACACTTCAAAGACTCAAAGATCAAAATTAATGGAGAAATATAAAATAATGAATTTTAATAATTTGCATAAATATATATTAACAACCAAGCACTATTATGAAAACAAATACAGAATAATAATAGAAACGAATCATAACACAAGAAATAGAATATTTAAAATACCTAACACTAAAAATAAATATGGAGAAACTTCCTTTCAACACCAAATACCAAAACTACTTAATTGTCTACCAGAAAATTTAAGAAACATTGAAAACAAGAGAGCCATGAAGAAAGAAATCCAAATATTTTACTCGAAAAACAACAATGAAATATAATAATTGAAAAACAGAAGAAAGCAATAACAAAAAAAAAAAAAGATTATCTAAAAACATACAAAGAAGAAGAAGAAAAAGAAAAGAAGAAGAAAAAAAAAAAAAGAAGAAAATATGTAAAACCATTCCCTAAAAGTACTCTGAGTACTTAGAGGGAAAATTAGAATTTTAAATGTATATTAGAGAAACAAATAAATTCATTATTATTATTATCATTATTATTATTATGTCACTATTTTAGTGAGTAGTGCAGAATCATAGGACTTTACCACTTTAATATACAATATCTTGTATTTTTTTCCTATAATTCCGCCACTAGTCGCTGCTTCTCATCAAAGCAGCTATTCAATTTCCTGACGAGGTATGAGTGGACCCCGAACATCCAAGTACAGAGCAGAAAATTCCTGCCCCCGCTGGGGATCGAACCCAGGTCACCGCAAGCCTGGTGCACTACTCCACCCGGCCCTGGTGACTATACCAAATTTGAAAAACTTTAAAAGAGAGATAAACAGATTTTAATTACAATAATAATAAAAATAGTAATATTAGGTAATAATAAAATACCACAACTTCGGAACTTCGGAGATCAGTATTTTTTTTTTATTTTAATTAATTTATTTATTGAATAACAGGATAACATATACAAAGGTATTTTTCCTAAGTTTTAGTTTCTAAGAATCAGTATAAACAGAAAAGTGAGTAGTTGTACTATTAGATGTAGGTACATGAATATCAGAACATACCTGGACAGCATGAATATCAGAACATACCTGGACAGATTCTTGAGTAATCAATAAGCGAAAGTTATCATAATTGTGTTGCTCACTTTCGTGATATCACACCTACTCAAACTCGCTTTACTAAATCTACGCTGAAACCGGGACTTGAACCACCGACCTCCAGTTTACAAGTCCGCCGCATTATCGATCAAGTTACTGAGGTCGGTTCAATAAGCGAGAGTGTTTGCCAAATGCCCGCAACTAGCATAAAACACCAGGAAAACACCTGAGACCCTATGGAAATAATAATAATGATGATAATAATAAAATAATAATAATAATGATGATGATGATGATGATGATGATGATGATGATGATGATGATGATGATGATGATGATGATGATAATAATAATAAAATAATAATAATAATGCGGAAAATAAGGAACGATTGCAAGCCCTCATGCTCTGCCTTGCATCCATCACGTGACCGAAGCATGGCCGTCAAAACTGCGTCATTAAACACAAAGCTGTGTTTTTCAATTCGTATTATTATTATAATTATGCTTTATTAGGTTTATTTATCGTGAAGCTTTATTACAAATCTCAAAGTGAGTCATAAGTCATACATAATCTTGATCCTGATCAAATCTGATGGTACTAATTGCGTGGTTCACCCTGGGCAATGCGTTGCCCAGGGTGAACCACGAGGAGGCGTACTAACATTTTATTAGGAAAGGACAAATTGCAATATTTACAGTACAATACAATGAAATTATAAAGAAAAAATATAGAGATTGAAAAAAGATACAAGATCAAAAAAGAGAATGAAAATAATGTCCTACCTAAAGGGCGGGGTTATTGCCTGAGGCAATCTCTTCCACCTAACCCTGATGGTATCCTCCGCTTTCTTATCTTCGATCTCGTGGGTAGCCCCAGTGGTCGGTCTGGTAATCGAGAGGTCGTGAGTTCGAATCCCAGTCGGGAACTGAAAAGTTATCCTCCTGTTTTGGGATTTGACCATGGTTTATACGACGTCTTGGGCTTACTGCTAGAATAATGGGACTCAGTAGTTCATTAACACTTTGTGCGCCACTTCGCTCAATATGAGCGACAGCGACTTCCCGCTGGGGCCACGTCTCTCATTTTGAGAGACACTAGACCTCTCTTTGAAGCATTGTGTCTCAGTATGGGCCACACTACTGTGTATTTTGTATTGAGAATTTGAAGCGTGGCCTCCTGAGGATGATCAGAGTGTGCTTGGTTTTCACCTATCTAGTTTTGAAGCATATTGAGAGACAATCCTTTGTATCGTGGCCCCAGGGGAAAATCACGATTTTGGGCTTGGCGCACAAAGTGTTAAAGTCCCGGTAGCTCAGTCTGTACCGGTAACTTGAGGTTCGGTGGAAGAGAAAGTCACAGGCTTTAACCTCGCCCATTGGTTCACTACATATTCTATTGTGTTCTTTTTTTTCATGTCCTATTTTGTTGAATGTATCATGTAGTTGTCCAACAAAGTGTTTAATAATAATAATAATAAGTCAGTGGTAAAGGCGGCACTCTGTGAATCTAGAGATTCCAGAGGTTCGAAACCCATCAGCGGGGGGGACATGACAAGTTATCCTTCCCATTGGCATTTTTACCATCTAATAATAAGTCTTGGGCTTACTGCTGGAATAATGGGATTAATTTGTCCTAATCGGGCAGTATGAATAAGGCATATTATTATTATTATTAAAGTCGCTAATGAGGCATTACTGGTTGGTTTGGAATAGTTTTATTTGAAAACGCATGAAAGTAAGTAAAACATCACAAATAATTAATTCTGTGCTTTATAAAATCACAAAGAAAAAGACAACTAGTTACGTATAAATAGTTCACAAATTCACCGACCTCAGTATTATTTGATCGATAAGGGAGCGCACTTGTAACCTGGAGATCGGTGGTTCGACTCTCAATTTCCGTAAAAAAAAAAAATAGCATCGTGAGTTTCAGTAGTTGTGACATCACGAGAGTGAAAATCATAATTATTATGATAACTTTTTTTAATTCACATACTTAGAAATCACTTTCTAATTCGAATAACTCACTTCGAAAATAGCAACCTGTTCTCGAGATATTTAAGTGGATCATAAACTCCGGGACACTCTGTATAAGAAAACGAGTATAACATCAAGGAATCAGAATAAAACCCATTACTTTCCTTTTATTTCTATAGGATAAGGAAAGTAAATTTAGATTGGTCAGAATTCCCATTCCTTTATTGTATCAGAGAATCAAGGACATATTTATGATTTTTATCAAATAAAATTATTAAGTAAAAATCAATGCATGGACTGGGTTTCGAACTCACGACCACCAACGCTTGTTGGATTACCAGACTCAACACGGAACCACTCGACCACCAGTGCAGAGAGCGCAAGCATGTGAAGATAGCAAGGGTACTCGGGATATCGTGTACCTTCTTTAGCTGAACTCGGTATTAGGAGACTACTCGTTCATGAAGATGCCTGTTTTACTGATGGCAAAAGTGTGTAGGTAGCTCCTACCTACACAATACATCCACGTGGTCTTGTGTACACAATGGCTGGTTGCTAGGCAACCGATTCGTACGTTGTGAAGTGGGGAAATTTAAATTAGGGTTTTTGTTGTTGTTTTTTGGGGTTTTAAATATTAGGGGTTTTTTTAATTAAGGGTTTTTTTAAAAGTATTTTCAGTGAAACTTAAAATGACTGATTTTTTCTTTCATTTAGCTTTAACGTCGCTTTCTACTGCTTGGTCATATTACAACGGAGGTTTTACCCTCCATTCGCTGGAAAATCAGAATCAACAATCAAGCTACACAAATTAAGTGTGTAGCTTGATTCAGACTGAATGAGAATGGGAATAGCCAGCAGCATCAGAAAAGTTCGAAATTGAGGTTACCCATCCAAGTCCCAGCCTCACTTCACGTTGCTTGACTTCTGTGTCATAACGAGAACTGGTGCATTCAACGTGCAGTCGACGCGACGCTATTACCAACTTTGATTTTAGTACGAAAAAAGTCCTTTCGTAAAATAATATTTAGATTATTTTAAATAATATGTAACTTACCTACCAAGAAATTTATAAAAAAAAATACTATATAAAGATAATAACAACATGAATGAGATCGGGAGAATTATTGGATTTAGAGAACACACCAAAATAACCCCAAAATCTGGAAAAATCACTTCTTTGTACTTGGATGTTACGGAGAGAAGAGAGTCCACTCATATACCTCGTGGGGAAATATGATAGAAAAAATATAAAAACATGTGTCCTAACTAAAGGGCGGGGCTATTTCCTATGGCAATCTCCTCCGCCCAACCCGACATATATTTTCGGGTTGGGTTTTTTTTCTATTTTTTATTCTATAAAAAAAATTCTATGGATAGCGACATAATGTTATGTAGGAGTCTCGTGATGTTTCTTATTTTCTTCTTCTTCTTTTTTTTGTTATGTAATATAGTTGTGCCGCGGAACCCCTTTCGGATTACTTCAGGGAACCGGATTACATGCCATTCCGGAACCGGAAAAACTTGATCAGAATTTTCCACTCCGGCCGGGATTCGAACCTACAACCTCTGGGTCAGTAAGCAATGCTCTTAACCACTGAGCATCGAAGGTCAGCTCGTAATACTGTGCTACCCACTAAAGTTGTAGATAATTAGAGATACCAGGCCTGAGTTAATGAACGACGCTAAAGGGGAGACTGTTATACAGGTGTTATTACCATGGTAACAGGCGTAACAGCCAATCACATAACTAAAATCAGATACTAAGGTCCGAATTATGAAACAGAATTAGATTGACTAATCCTACACTAGCTCTTAACACGCCCTCTGGTGGGAATTTCAACCAATCACAGTGCATTAATATCAGCTTTTAATAGTGTGGCTTGGATGTACAAATCCTAGATATTTAAAGTAAAACATCATATAAAATAGCACAGACAATTGAAAAAGCTGAAAATAATTTTTTACACTAAGAATAGGTAAACCTTAAAAATAAGCTATACAACATGAAAGACAAAATTACGCCTCATAAGAAAAGTGGTATTTACAGGATAAAAGTAGACGGTCATAGCGATATACATATAGGGAATTGAAGAACATTTTTCATCTGTTAGAAATAAACATTCCGAAAAAAGTGGCTTTACCCAGTACATGATAGAAAGAGAATTAACACACAGACAGAATATATAATGAAAAGTTTGAGCCAATTATACCTTAGTTTTTTTTTTTTTTTTTTTTAAGTGGGGTTTAACGTCGCTTTCAACTGCCATGGTCATATCACGACGGGGGTTTTACCCTCCATTCGCAGGAAACTCACAAACCTGCTACTCACATTGACCTCACCCAGCCTGAGTGGGGCCGGGAAAAGCCAGCGTCACGAGAGTTAGAATTTGAATGGTCACCCATCCAAGTCTTAACCTCGCTGGATGTCGCTTAACTTCGGTGTTCTGAAGGGAACCGGTGTATTCAACATGCCATCGACGCTGGCTAATTATACCTTAGTGTTTCCGCGCATTGTTTGTGTGAACGCGCCTTTCCACACATGCGTAGTCCCCCTCCATTTTCTCTTTGTTTACCTTTTTTCAATTCGAATCAGTCGCCTTGTAAATGACGTCAGGAGATGTCGAAACATGTCGGCTCCTGAGTGATTTCTTTTGTAACTAATCTACCTGTACTTAATTGTAAAATAAAATAAATACACATAGTTTTCAAATAAAACGTCAAGTGAAGACCAGTTGAATTTTTTCATTTGTATCATTATGATGCTACTTGACATTCTTGACAAAGTATCCCCTTCCCTGTTCGAGAATTATTTTTTGTTGTTGTTTATTTATTTATTTTTGATTAGAGAGAGAGAGAGCGAAAGGAACGAAGAAGATGAGCAGCAGCGACGCTACTTTATGCTTTATTCTACTCCTCAAGTAAGACGTTATATTAGGATACTAGTAGAACCAGAAGATGTTCTGATTTTAACTGGATCGGCGACTCGTGGCTGAGTCATTCCGACTTCCAAGTGCCAACTGGTGAGTCGGGTTTCTTGGATCATTTGTATTAGGAGACACTCTGAATCAGAGAGTGTTCTGGGTCCAAATGAGAATCACCTAACTAGTAAGAATATGTTTTAGAGTCATTGTTTGGAACCCATTAATAGTCAACGATTGGTAGAAGAGAAGCTCTAAAAAATAAAACCCTAATTGAAATAGTAGTCAACTTCTCTGTGCCAGTCATTCTTGACTCAAATCGGCTGGCTGCATTAGGAGCAATTCAATTTCAGATTTAAAAGGAGTTAGTTCACTTTGAAATACCAGGATCAGCATGTCCTTATCTCTTTGAAGGACTAGCTAGAATCAGTTCTCAAAGATCGGTGGAAGTCGATATTAGGAGAAGAACTGATTCAGAAATCTTAGGAGCACACATCGTTTTCGAGATCAATTTTTATGATGGGTTCTTCACTTACAAAAAAACACCGTGTTTTTCGAAAAATGTTAGTTCCAAAGGATTCTTCAAGATAGCGCCAGTAGAGTTTTGCTCTCGCGAAACGGAGTTGGCGTATTTTTTGTGATATACGCCAAAGGTAGAAAAAAAGTAAAAGCGCCAAAATTTAAAAAATCAAGAACATAAACAGAAAGCATAAAAACAAGAAAAGCTAATGTACCCGAAGCTACCAACGTCTTGAAATTTTTATCGAAATTTCTACAGGGTACGGCAAAATATTTTAACTCTTATTGCTGAAGTTACCAAAGAGGTACTAATAATACATACCTCAGTCACAAGATTTTTTTAACTAAGATGTTTTTTTCTCGCAGAGTAAATATAATCCCACTACTAGCAGAAGTCATTTGCGTTCTATTTTTATGATATAAATTTTTAAATCAATTTTGTAATTTTTATAAACTTACACGCGCACTAAAACTTTTTTTTATCATTGTTGCAAATACAATTGACTGTAATTTAAGGCAAAATAACTCGATTATAATCTAACGGCACGCAGTCAGATCCGACATTGAAGGAACCAAAAGGTCTGTTGTAATCGTCTGTCGTAATCTTAGTTCCTTCAATGTCGGATATGACTGCATGCCGCCATCTATAACATTCAATATTATTTGCAACAAGAATATAAAAAGTTTTAGGGCGCGCGTAACTTAGTAATAATGGGGCTTTCCCACATTTTTTACAAACCAATTATTCTTATGGTTTAGAACACGCTGATTCTATTGGTGACATCCATTTTCAATTTAGGAACCACAATCATTGAGAAAATTTCGTTTGAAAATTGGAAAATTTGAAACACCTTAATTTTCGCGGGCAGCCATTTTTGTTTTGATGACGTCAAAAGTATGTAAACAAAAATTTTGGAGTTTTGAAATACTACAGTTTCCATAGGTTTCTCATAGGTATCACTTCAATGAAATTGATTTTTTAAGTCTTCAGTGAATGAAAAACAGTATTTAATTTGTTATAAGTACTATCCTTGATACTATAGCTGACTATTACAAGAATTGATTGTGGAACACGTTGTGAAAACAATGTGGAACACGTCGATTGAAAACGCGGTATTCTCTCTAGACTCCTCAAGTCTAGCTTGCCGATACTTCAGTCGCGACCTTGCATTGTAATGTCTATTTTCTGTTTTCGTTCTGTGAGAATTCGTGATTCGCGAAGGGTTGAAGAGTCCAGCATACTGTCTGTCAAAACCGGTTGCTACGATCGAGTTAGGATGCTGGGCCTTTGAACACTTTGCAAATTCACGTTTCACTTTTACAGAAGACTGATGATGTTGTTACTAAACTTATTGTTAACACTTCCAATCTCAAAATAGCCACGTGTATACACTGCGAATCAATCACGAAGAAGCATTGTGTCCGTAATTGTTTTAAAACGAAAAAATGCAATACCCAATACGAAGAAGATTTACATTAGCGTCATATTCGATAGTCGGACGTAAAAAAGCAACATAGAGATTCCTTTGATAAAATCTCTAGCCTATACACGTATATAAATGGCACAGAATTTCTCATTTTTACATAACACAATAACCTTGTATATAGTTGGTTCGCAATCTATTAATTTTCAACATACACAATAAAGTTATCATCCTTCTCAGATTTACTTACCAGTAAATCGTGGGGCTTGTAATTACCAATGATAAATTTTAAAATAAACCAAACCGTTCACCGATCTTTGTCCTAACCACGCTGGACGTTTCTTAACCAAAGCGAGCGATTGGACGGCTGGCTGTACTTGAATTTGGTTTGCTACGTCTGCGTCTGCAGCAAGCGTGAAATACATGCGTAAATTGAAGAAATTGGCCATTGTAAAAGTCCTTACTGCAGGTAAATTTCCACTGACAGCCTTTGCAATACCGTCATCTACTGATATTTTAGACATTGTTAGTTAACATTAAAGTTTAAAATACTGTATTAGAGTTAAAATTCACAAATTTATTACAGTTTTAAATCGACTCTTCACATTCAACTCTAATGTAATTCTACACACAAAATTCGAAGTAGCGTTTCAAAATTGTTTGTTTACATACTTTTGACGTCACAGCGTAGGCGACCAATCAGATTGCGTTATTTCAAGGAAGACCTTTGGAGAGCCTTTTCATCCCTAAGGAATGACTTTTTTAATTTTTGGACATCAAAATCGTGTTCCTCGGGTCTTTTTACATTAGAATCAATCATCTGCTCGAAAAAAATAGTCATTTGGGAAAGCCCCATTACAACAACAAAAATATTTTACAAATAGTATACATTTATATAATCATAATTCCGTGTCCGTGAGATAGGTATTGATACCTAAATCACGGTGGTGAGAGGATTATATGGACGCCCAAATCCAATGTCTAGGCTCCTTTCATGTCCATAGTATACAATTGATCACAAGCTAGATTACGACAGACCTTGGTTCCTTGACATTCGTATATAATATATATATGACTGCGTCCCGCCAGGTTTAAAGCAATAATCTTTTAGGGCGATCCGAATTTCGTTGAAACAAAATTCGATTTCGATGATTTTAAATTTATCTATGCACAAAAATAGACCAAGTGCCATGCGCGATCTCCAAAACATTAATCTCAGCGACTTCACTTTACCTCATCGCCCTCATCGGCAAGTTAACAGATGAAGAAATATAAAAAAAACACTGCCAATTATGGACACAATACTTCCTCGTGATTGTTTCACATTGTTTACACGTGCGAATTTTGAGTTTTTATACTAAATTACTTGTATCTCCAAAACGGATGAACCGATTTTCTTCAAATTTGTTTTATATGATAGAAAACCGTTTTTTCTACATTCTAGATTCTACAAAAAATTCTGTATCGGCAAGTCGTGGTCCTTATTTTTTTACTTTTTTGTCCAAAATTTTGGATTTTCTTAAATATCAAAGTCAAATTATAATTAATTTAGAAATAAATATAAATAACTTAAGTAAAACAGTAATTTGCATGTTCTTACAAAATTTCATCAAAATCGGGTGTAACGTTCACGAGATATAAGCGTTTAAGTAAAAAGTTAGTGGTCAGGCGCATGGTCTCTTTCACCCAGAACCGCTAGTATGAATTCGATGAATTTAAAATGGGACCATCTACAGAATGTCTCCTAGATGTGCGCAAAATTTCAACAAAATCGGTCTAGTAGTTTCCGAGATTTGCGCGTTACAAGGAATCGTTTTAACAGACCGACGGATCGACGGATCGACAGACCGACAGACCGACAGACGGACACAAAACCAAATTTACTCAGTAGGTTATGAAACGTCCAGAAATATGAAAAAAATTGAAATCGGAGCAAAAAAATATTTTTTTTTACAAAAACGAACACAATACTTCCGATTTCTAATATTAGAAATTTCTCGGAAGTAAAATGAAGCTGGGAAGCAATGACTGTAGTAAAGTAAAAGAGAAAAAGAGATAGTTTAATGAGAATTAAAAATGAATTATTCTAGAGAATTTTTCGTAAATAATGTTTATGGTTGTTTGTTGAACCCTGTTGAATAATTAAATTCGTTGTTTATTTCTATAGAGTAAAGATTATTATATTTAATTATTTGACAAATGATCAAACACCAAATACGCCTCAATTTCACATAATGAAGGTTTTTTTTTAAATTACCGCCACAATTTTGTTTATATTCTTGCCAATCCCTGATTTTGCAAAAAGTAAGCGTATTTCGAGCGAAACGCTGATTTTGAGGTTAGGTGGTTCGTGTTTTTGGTAAAAGTGAAGAATCGACTGTTAGACTTCATATTTTAGCGTCTATTCGGTGCGGTGGTGCGTTGATCACCGAAGTGAAGCAACATTCTTCACGGAAGTGAAGCAATTATTTGACCTACCCAGTTTTTCACATTTCTGGACGAATCATAGCCTCAGGATACCAAAAAAGTTGTTTTCAGCCATTGGTCCGTGCGTCTGTCTGTCTGTCCGTGTGTGAACAGGATATCTCGAGAACGGTAACAGCTAGAAACTTGAAATTTGGTATGGAAATCAGTGAACCCATGATACCATTAAACCAGTTTAATGACATTAACCAAAATAATTCGTACCTACCATGCGCGGCCGGTGCTAAGGAGCTGCGGAACTGCAGCACCCCAGACGAAAAGGGAGGAAGAGTGTTTTTCTCAAGTTCTTGCTCTTACACAGGGATCTTTACACATTTCTGGAATAATTAACTTATAATTATTATGATTGGCAAGGTGAACAAACTCAAACTCTTTCGAGTACTAGAAGAGCAACTCTTTAAATCACATTTTAGACTAGTTTATGGGGCTAAATCCCCAAAATATTTTCCCACAGGCCGTGTCTGGGACAATGGTTGGGTGGAAGAGATTGCCACAGGCAATAACCCCGACCTTTGGGTAGGACATTAGCTTCATTCTCTTTTTTGTTCTTATTTATTTGCTCAATCTATTTATTTTTTCTTTATAATTTCATTGTATTTTACTGTATATATTTTTGTCTTACCTAATAAAGCATACTATAAAAATAGTAATATTAACTACCTCCATCAGAAGAAAATGCCTTGGCATACATCAATAAGTCCTCCATGAGAATAATAATGAAAAAAGAGAAGTATATGTCTTGTCTCCCCTGCACCTCCACCACCTCTTCCTCCTCATCGCGTGAAGTCACTATCTCAGGGCCGTATTTAAGGGGGGGCCCAGGGGGCCCGGGCCCCCCCCTCGAGCTTGGCCCCCCCTTGAAATTCTCACTTGAACGCAGGCTCTCGTCCCGGGCCCCCCCTGCCTTGGATTTTTTCCTAGGTACATTACATATCTACAGACGTATTACATGTTGATTCCTAAACACAATAAACAGTAAAATCCAACTACATTACAACATAATTATTATTATACTATTTGGGCCCCCCCCCCCCCCCTGACAAAAATCCTGGATACGGCCCTGCACTATCCCACTAATATGTCGCAACTAGAAATGTTTCATCAATTAACAGAAATACATTGTCAGCAAGACCTGTAGTATCTGTATATACCTAATAAAGTGAATATCCTTATACATACATATAGGTACATGATATTTCTCATTTATATAGAGAGATCTCGAAAGGTTCCATATAGTATGATGGGTCGATTTAATAATATACCTATAAAAAAGCAATATAAAAGCAACTATTTTATATACCAGACACTGGTCCAGACAGATAAGAATTTGTTGTTGTGCGACCTTCAGCGTGGTACATTGACCTTACAATATTGTTATGTCTGGGTTCTGGGTTCAAATATTTGAATGTCTGGGACGTGATTCGTGATATTGTATTCATTTATAATTATTTCAGTCGAACTTGATATAAGAGAAACCTTGATATAAAAGAACTGGATATAAGAAAAACCTCACGTGCCTAGTTTGACTGGGACAGTGTAGGAATTTTTTTTGCTTTGACTTATACCTAATCTCCCAAAAAATTATGGAATATACGGGTTTTTGCGTTTTTCTATATTTATAGCAGTTCTTTAGATACGGTGGGTGGGTTGGGACGTAATGGACACCTTGTATACACAATACGCATAAACAGGGTGCCCAAAACTAACATGATCAGAAAAGTTTGAGTAGTAATTTGTTTGAAAGCTCTGGTGGAGATTTCATATCGAGAAGTCATGTCTGTGTCTATCTTTGTGGTGCAGGCGGCACTCTGTGAATCCAGAGACACCAGAGGTCGCGGGTTCGAAACCCAGCCGGGACATGACAAAATATCTGTCCATTTGGGATTTTGATCACATAATAATACGTCTTGGGTTTACTGTTGGAATAATGGGACCCATTAGTCCAAATCTGGCAGTATAAATAAGGCGATATTATTATTCTTGTTTCTTCAGATACACGATGGAAAACATACTGAGGACTTGGACTGATGTGAGACTTTATGTCCACCCTGTATAGTGTAACCTGGATATAAGAGAACTCAAGCGAACGGATTTTTATCTCTTATATCCAGGTTTCTCTTATAAAGAGGTCATACATATTCCCTTCAAAAGAGCTAAATTGGTCCTAAAAATGGTTCTTTTATATCCAGGTTTCTCTTATAAAGAGGTTATATTACCTTAAAAAGAGCTAAATTGGTCCTAAAAATGGTTCTTTTATATCCAGGTTTCTCTTATAAAGAGGTCATATTCCCTTAAAAAGAGCTAAATTGGTCCTAAAAATTGTTCTCTTATATCCAGGTTTCTCTTATAAAGAGATCATATTCTGATATATTAAGTAAATTTCAATTATTTTTTTCTCTTATATCGAGGTTGCTCTTATAAAGATGTTAATTTCCCTTAAAGAGAGCTAAATTGGACCTGGAAATTGTTCTTTTATATCCAGGTTTCTCATAAATCTAGTTCTCTTATATTCATGAGGTCAGACTGCTGAGGTATATAACATATACCCATTGTATATGCGATGTATGTACTTGGTAACAAGTTCAATACACGTAACATAAATACATATATATTATTATTATGATGTTTGATATACCTAAGTAGTTTCAAGTTATGTATACATAAGTGCATATAGACATTATATAGTCATATATAAGTGCATATATACATTGACTTTGTACATAGCCAATGCATCAGGTGATGCATGATTGGTCGGTCTTAGGTCGTTGCACTTCTGCGCAGCCGCGCAACTTGCAGTTTTTTCTCCCCCCCCACTTTTATTTTTGCAAAATTGGTTCGAAAATTGCATCTTTGCGAAGTCGAGTTATTAGGAAGCTGCAGTTGTGAGCATCGCAGGAGGAACCTTTCTGTGCAGAAATTGCAGTCGGACCGGACCGGAGCTGGATTTGCAACAAAGAATTGCATTTGTGAAAACCTGGCCGTGCGAAAGTGCATCAAGTGGTTTTGTAAGTGGATTTCTTGCAGCAAGTTTGAGGAGCGGTTTTAACGAGAAGATGTTTAAGTTGCATCAGTGTGTAAAATTGTATTTTTTGTCCCCCTGTAAGAAGCTCTTTAACCTTGTCATTATATATATGTTTTTTTTCACTTTCTATTACCACAGGTATAGAAAGTATCGTAATCGGTCAGTTTACAAATGGAGCTAATAACATTTCTCCTGATTTTTTAACAAATTTTTGAAACTCACATTAAGTTATGTAAAAAAATATTCATTTATTTTATACATTTTTACAAATTGAGCTAATAACATTTCTCCTGATTTTTTAACATATTTTTGAAACTCACATTAAGTTAGTAAAAAAATATTCATTTATTATTTACACATTTTTACAAATTGAGCTAATAACATTTCTTTTTAACATATTTTTGAAACTCACATTAAGTTAGTAAAAAAATATTCATTTATTAAAAATAAATCATATATCTTATATTGTGTTTTAATATGACGTATTCATACTGTTATTATTTTTTTTTGTTACCGAAGAATGAAGAATCCAATTTGATAACATTTGGGCACTCAAAATTTAGAAATTGCAGAGTGAGAAATATCTTTATATAATCAAGTTAAAAATTATTTAAGTTGTAATTCATCAAGAAAATAAGGAAAGTAAATATTCTATGAATTAGGATTGAATATATTCAACTTTATTTAATAAAAAAAAAAACTGCCACCATCCTTTAACTAGTTGCTTTACACATATTAGAGTAGTCCTGCAATGTTGCACAATATAACTGGTGTACTCTCCTGAAAGACAAGCTTGTCCAATTGGAATTTGTATATTTATGGGAAGCACAGTCTAGTAATATGCTTGAGGAGAAAAGAGTCATCACTAGCACGCTACCTACTGGAACCATGCCCGATGGAACAGCCTCCGTGGCGTAATGGTTGTGACTACTGCCCGTAGTCCAGAGTTCCCGAGTTCAACTCCCGGTTGGGGCAGACTTTTCGAAGAAAATTCTGTTCCATCCAAACACGTGAGGCTGGCATTTCCGGCCCTACCCAGGCTGGGTGAGGTTAATGTGGGTATACCCACATTAACCTATCCAGAACTGTTTAGATAGACTCTATCTAAACGGAGACTAGATAATTTACTTTGCCTTACATCTGGTGCCTAGATACCTAGTCTTCTGGACGTATTTTTCTCTGAGTGTAGCTGGTACGATTCCCAGCGAATGGAGGGTAAAACCCCCGTCCTAAGCCAGGACGTTAAATCAAATAGAATCGTTGGCGTTAGGAAGGGCATCCAGCCGTAAAAAAAATGTGCCAAAACCAATCAACCTGAACCATGAGGTTGAACAACGTCGACCCTGCTTGAGCGGGATAAGACAGAGTAAAAGAAAAAGATAGTCTAGTAATATGCTTGAGGAGAAAAGAGAAGACATTCTACTCACTTATTATTCAACACTAGTCAAAGAAGATTGGCAATCACTCCTTCGCTCTTCATACAACATCATGTACAAGGACATTAAGATTAGACCAGAAAATCCAACACCAAAACAAAGCTTTGTTACACAATACCCACTGGAACCAGGTCCGATAGAAAGAAGTAGAGTGGCCAACTTCGCCTTAGTGGTTCTTAGGTTTTTCATCAACAAGATGTCATTCGGCTGGGACCAGGAAGAACTATGTAGTGTCTGCAATCAAAATAAGCCCGAAAACATAATAATAATAATAATATCACCTTAATTATACTGCCCGATTAAGACTATTAAGTCCCATTATTCCAGCAGTAAGCCCAAGACATAGTATTATGTGGTAAAAAGCCCAAATGGGAGGATAACTTGTCATGTCCCGGCTGTGTTTCGAACCCACATACAACACTTTTTATTAGAATGTCCCCATTACGCAGCCTTAAGAATGAAATTTTTACGTGAAATGGGCAGCTCTGTAGAGGAATTGTTGGTCATCCAGTCGAAGACTCATCTGAACAATCTATATTTCTATGTTTTAGGAGCGTTGAAACTCAGATCTTTTCTACGAAATGAATAGTTTGTTCAATTAGTTTATTTATATATAAATAGATTTTTGTTTAGATTTTATTTATTGTATATTTATGATTATTTCGATTTTATTTTTCATATATTTATATTTTTACGTTATTTATAGATTTTATTTAGGTATTGTATTTATGTTTATTTCGATTTTATTTTCCATATATATTTATATTTTTACGTTATTTATAGATTTTATTTATTGTATTTATGTTTATTTCGATTTTATTTATCATATTTTTTTATTTATCTTTTATATTTTCGTTCAATCAAATTTGATTTATCATATATATTTATATAGATATTTAAATTTTTATATAATTATTCATACAGTAGATAATATTAAACATTTAAAATAATAATAATAGAAAGGAAAAAGAAGAAGAAAAATGGAGGAAAAATTATGTGGCACTGCAAAATAATAGCATGAAGTAATTGTTTTTTTAAAAAATTATTATGTAATTTTAGAATTATGTTTAAATAACCTGCATCCCAACCTCCATTGTAAACTCTTATTGAGAAATACAATTATATTGTTATTCTATTCTATTCTATTAGAATAGTGATCAGTAGACCTTGTCTTCATTTTACTTCCGATAAATTTCTCATATTAGAAATAATAATAATATCGCCTTATTTATACTGCCCGATTAGGACTATTAAAGTCCCATTATTCCAGCAGTAAGACCAAGACATATTATTATGTGGTAAAAATACCGAATGATGGGAGGATAACTTATCATGTCCCGGCTGGGTTTCGAACCCACGAACTCTGGAATCTTTGGATTCTCAGAGTACCGCCTTTATACCACTGAGCTACCGGGACAGAAACATTAATAAGAAATCGGAAGTATTCTTCATTGATTTGATGTTTTCTTTTTATTATTAATTTTCAATGGGTATAAATATTATTATTATTATTATTTGTCCATGTATACCAGTATGTGGCACTGAAGTATTCAAACTGAATTTTTATTTAGTAATAACACTCTTTAGTGGAAGGTAACCACCAGGCGAGGTTATTGCTCTAATCATTTTCTACCACCTAACCCTCAGAGTCATATTATTATGTGGTCACAAACTCCAATTAATGAGGAAAAATTCATGCACTGGGTGGGAATCGAACCAATGGATACCTGGATTAACAGACAAGCGCGTTTTTTTTGGAATAAAATGGAATAAAATGGAATGAAATTGGAATAAAATGGACAAATTGGAAGTCATTTTTCTTTTGAAAAAAAAAACGAAATGATGAGAAATCTTCTTCCAGTTTGGTTAACCAATATGGATTTATAAAATTCTTGATTCCATTAATTTATTCCTGGTTTGTTTTCATTTTTTCATTTTTTATCTTCATAAGTACCGAAACGCTTTTTTCTTTCACGAATGGTGGGGAAGCCAAACTTGGAAGAAAATGGAAATAATTGGAAAAAACCGAACCTGGATTTTTTTTTTAATCCAAAAGACCGTGCTTTTTATTTGTATACTCAGGATGGAAACTTTTCCCAGTGTTTCTCTTCTAGGAACGGAATGCCAAATGGGATTATGAGTCCATCTATTCAAGCAGTAAGACCTAGACGTATTATTATGTGGTCAAAATCCCAGATGATGGGAGGATTATTTGTAATGTCCCGACTAATGGGTTTCGAATCCGCGTCCTATGAATTACCAGTCCGGCACGCCTTGACCACTGAGCTACCTTGGGACATGCATTTTTAGTTTTTCGGAAATGCTATAGCGCCTGAAAGTCCTGGAAACTTGTGAGTCAACACGGGAGATTTATTCGAAACATCACTCAACGTTATTATTATCTTTTAACAGTTTCTGTCAGTTTTGCCTTCTCTTTTTTATCTGGTAAATTTGGTCTTGACATTAAAAAAGAAAATCTGGTGTGACATCATACGACCTTTCTTATCCCCCGAAAAGAAGCCAAAATCCGCCACTGGTGACTGAACGGTAAGACATTATAAAAAATAATGCCAAATTCGTAATCAGCACCTCAAATCATTGGATTTGATATGTCACAACCCCCATCTAGGATAAAAAACACTGCCAATTATGGACACAATACTTCCTCGTGATTGCTTCACATTTATAGAAAATTACTTGTATCTCCAAAACCACTGAACCGATTCTCTTCAAATTTGCTTTATATTGTAGAATATCGTTTTTTTCTACATTCTAAATTCTACAAAAAATTTTGTATCGGCAAGTCGTGGTCCTTATATTTTTAATTTTTTGTCCAAAATTTCGGATTTTCTTAAATATCAGAGTCAAATTATAATTAATTTAAAAATAAAAAAGAGTCAAATTATAATTAATAAATAACCTATGTAAAATAATAATATGCATATACAATATATACATACAAAATTTCATCAAAATCGGATGTACCGTTCACGAGATATAAGCATTTAAGTAAAAAGTTAGTGGTCAGGCGCATGGTCTCTTTCACCCAGAACCGCTTGTATGAATTCGATGAATTTAAAATGGGACCATTTACAGAATGTCTCCTAGATGTTTGCAAAATTTCATCAAAATCGGTTGAGTAGTTTCCGAGATTTGCGCGTTACAAGGAATCGTTTTAACAGACCGACAGACAGACACAAAACCAAATTTGCTCAGGAGGTTATGAAACGTCCAGAAATATGAAAAAAATTGAAATCGGAGCAAAAAAATAATTTTTTTTACAAAAACGAACACAATACTTCCGATTTCTAATATTAGAAATTTCTCGGAAGTAAAAAAAAGTTAGTCAAAAGTTAGTCTTTTGTCTGGTGTATAAAATTAGTGGTTCTGTGAACTGTAAAACTCACACAGATTCAACTATCGCATCAAACATGAGGACATCGATACCTTTCATTCAATATCCCACTCGATAGGTTTTAATTAAAAAATATCAACCGGTCCTTTTTTTTGGCCCTTTTTCGATTTTTTTTTTTTTTTTTTTTACCACAGTTTTCACGATCACAAAATTTCACTACTGAACTCAAATATATTTTCTAAACGACTCTACAAAATTTCAAGAGCCTTTCTTTATTTAAGAAAAATAGAAAAGTCGTTTTCAATTTTCACCGAACCGGCCCCCGTTTGGCCCCGAGTGGCCCGAATCGGCCTAATAACTTTAGGTAAATTTTAGGATCTCAATAAACATGTACGAGTATACCAAATTTCAACAATTTTGAACAATCTGGTCGAGAGTTATCGCGGAACAGAGACAGACAAACGAAAGACAAATTGTCCAGTATGCAAGTTAAAACAGAAGCTCACTTCAACCGAATGTTAAATAAAATGGAATAAAATCCTATAAAAATTAAATAAAGTGATGTAAAAAAATAGAATGCTGACAATTGTTATGATGATGATGTGTCCATGATAATAATAATAAATAATAAAATTCATGGAGTGAGATAGAGTTCAATGCCCCGACTGGGTTATGTATAGTACATTGTATACTGGAAGACTTGTATCGAGACAGCGAGGACTGCCTCAATGTTCCTTCGCGTTAAGGTAGGTTGCGATAGGCAAAAAGAGAATTCGGCCAAGCTGTGTGAATTTCCTAACCGAATACAGTGAGGTTGCTTCGCTCCCTCACTGTATTCGGTTGATTAATTTCCATACAAAATTTCAAGTCTCTAGCTCTTATACCGTTCTCGAGATATACTGTTCAAAACCACAGAGACACACAGAGAGACAGACGGACGCACAGAACAATGGCTGCAAAAAACTTTTTTTGTATCCTGATTCCTGATGCTATGATTCGTCCACTGGGTAGGTAAAATTTTCGACGAATACAATACTTTCATTATTATAGGATAAGGAAAGTAAAACGGTAACGTTGCCTCAGTGCTGAGTTTACACTGCCTCGGGAAGATGTCCTAGGAGAAGTGTTTTAAGTATTGTGGGAACAAAAAATCAGTCCGTTACTTCACCTGACAAAAAAAGCCCAAATTACAAAAGATCATCCATCATCCACACGAAATTACTTTAACTTACCTCACTCACCTTACATAACTAGTTTTATGTACATTATAATAAACCATTGACCACCATGTAATCCATGTATACATATACCCAAATAAACTATTCACACTTTTTGCACAGGTATTTCGTAATTACATAATTATATAATTCCAAGATTATATTAAGTTTGAATCAGGTTGTAGCTAGATCCTTTCACCTTCCTCATTATTATTATTATTAAACATACTAGATCAAATTTTATTTACATAAAATATATACATAATATACTTACATATGTATATGAAAATTTACATTAATAAAACAAAACTTGATCACGGGCGGTGCTAATACCTTTCTCATTTATAAAGTTAGTGTAAGGATCAGTCTTCTTGGCTCGCTTTAATCCTTCTTGGTTGGGTGATGGTTCGCCCGCGGCCTTGCAAGTCCTGACCATATACGGCAACTGCAGCAGCCAAACCGGAGGAGCCGACTCCTTGGAGTAGGAGATTAGAGGCGAGAGGAGGTCTCTCTCTTCTGGTGGTCTTTTGATGGTCCTTAACACATTGAGTGCCCACCAAGAAATTGTGCAAAACACCCTGGTTAACAGATAGACTGTAAAATGCCACTGACGGAACTTTGGGAAATAGTACTCAGTGGAATATCATTGATGGGGGACCTCATAGTGAGTGTCCTTCTTATAGTGCCCACTTCTTAGTAACAATGGTAAAAACCATATAGTGTAATGGCCTCAAGGAGAACAACTTGCTGTCAGTGGTATACCACTGACATGGCACTCAATGTGTTAATCTGTGGAGAGATCCTTGAAGGTCTTGGGTGTTGATATACATATAGCCTGTGGAGACTCTGGAGAGAGTGGAGAGTCTTAAGCGAGCCTACATTCCACTAAACCACTAGTCCACTAGTCCTACATTCCACTAGTCTGTCCCCGTATTATTAGCTCAGTGGTAAAGGCGGTACTCTGTGAATCCAGAGGTCGTGGGTTCGAAACCCAGCCGGGACATGACAAGTTAGCCTCCCATTTGGGATTTTTACCACATAATAATAAGTCTTGAGCTTACTGTCGGAATAATGGGACTTACCTAATAGTTTTAATCAGCGTCGATGGCGCGTTGGATGGAGCGGTTCTCTTGGGATCACCGAAGTTAAACAACGTCCAGCGAGGTGAAGACTTTGTGATGCTGGCATTCCGGCCCAACCCAGGCTGGGTGAGGTTAATGTGGATAGTAGTTTTGAGAGTTTCCTGCGAATGGAGGGTAACAGCCCCGTCGTGATGTGACCCTGCAGTTGAAAGAAACGTTAAAACCAAACTAAAAAAGGAAAAAAATCTCTACCCATAATATATGGGGCTCAAGAGTTTCCGTTAGCTATTCCATATTTCCATCTGAGTGAGGTTAATGTGGGTAGCTGGTACGATTCGCAGAGAATGGAGGGTAAAACCCCCGTCCTAATCCAGGACGTTAAATCATAGAGAATCGTTGGCGTTAGGAAAGGCATTCAGCCATAAAAAAAACGTGTTCCACCCTACCAACCTGAACCATGAGGTTGAACAATGCCGACCCCAAGAGCAACATAAGCTAATATGATGGGATAAAGGCAAGGGAGAGAGATAGCAAAGGGTGTTATTTTAACTAGTGATACGCAGATTTGCAATTGTAGAAGTGCTCTAAATTCAAAGGGCATCCAGCCGTAAACATGTGCCAAAACCAACCAACCTCAATTATGAGTTTGAAGAACGTAGACTCTCCTTAAGCGGGATAAGACAGAGTAAAAGAAGAAGAAAGATTTACCATCACCCATCATTATGTTATACTGTTATCATTTGTATATGTCAGGTAGTCAGACTCGGGTACTCTATAGTAGAAAGCACAATATAAACTTAAAACAGGAATTTATCAAAATGAACTTATTTGCTTCAGCAGGGTAACAAAATAATAATAATATCGCCTTATTTATACAGCCCGATTAGGACTATTAAAGTTCCATTATTACTCATTAAGCCCAATTGACATAATATATTATTATGTGGTATAAAAATCCCAAATGGGAGGATAACTTATCATGCCCCGGCTGGGTTTCGAACCTGCGACCTCTGGAATCTCAGTGGTAAATGCTCCAGTGCAGCATTTACCACTGAGACAAAAAGTTGACAAAAAGGGAGAAGAAGTTGTGAGGGTAACAGAAAGTCGTTGTGCACTTAGAGAAAATCAGTTCGAATTACCCCGAAAGGGAAAAATTCCCTTTTGGTGTTTTGAAAAAAGCGAAAAAGGTAAAAATCGAGCAGGAGAGTAGTCTCGGGTGGCGAAAGCTGCAGCTTTTCAATCTAACCCTCTTTTCCACGATTTTCTTTTTTCCGAAAGCTCTGTCAAGATATTTTTCAGGAGAGGGGGTTAGAAAAGTGGAGGGGTGCGGGTATTGTAGGACTGTAGGTAGTACATTTTTTTTTTTCTCTCTCTTTTTTTACGTTTAACGTCGCTTTTAACTGCATGGTCACAATGACGACGGTGGTGTTACCCCCCATTCGCCGGATACTTACAAACCTGCTACCCACATTAACCTCACCCAGCCGGAATGCCAGCATCACGTATTCATTTGAGGTATCATTTTTTTTTTTTTTTTTTTTTTTACGTAGATGTTCTTTTTTGCCCCAGAACTCGGAAAAACTCGGTCAATTTTTTGCTCCAACCCGGATTCGAACCTGCAACCACCGAGTCAGCAACCAATGCGACTTAACCACTGATTTTGGCTATTCTCACTTGGATCTTCACTTTATTGCCAATCCAGTAGTCACTTGGCCTAGCGGTTAGCTTGCTCGGCTTGCACTCCAGGTGACCCGGGTTCAAAGCCCGGCGGGGTCGGAATTTTTTCGGCCCTGATGAGTAAAATAATATCTAGTGAAACATTCATAAAACTTAGTGTTGCATACTCCCAGGGTCTGGGGTCTATTAGGGTATAGGCCCAGCATGGGTGTAGCCATGATTTTGGCTAGGGGGGGGGGGGAGCAGCTGATGAGGAAAATCAATATATGTATAGTGAAAAATTAAAAAAAACTTAGTGTTGCATACTCCTTGGAATTTTCTACGGCTGCATTCAAATTTCATTGAAATCCGTTCAGTAGTTTCCGAGATTTGCGCGTTACAATGAATATTTTTAACAGACCGACAGACAGTCAGATAGACAGACAGACAGAAAGATAGACAGCACAAAACCAAAGTTCCTCACGAGGTTATGAAGGGTCCAGAAATATGAAAAAAATGAAATTGGAGCAAAAAAATATTATTTTTATTACAAAAGCGAACAAAATACTTCCGATTTTTTAATATATTAATACCTAATAATAATATCGCCTTATTTATACTGCCCGATTAGGACTATTAACTCCCATTATTCCAGCAGTAAGCCCAAGACGTATTTATTATGTGGTAAAAATCCCAAATGATGGGAGGATAACTTTTCTTGTCCCGGCTGGGTCTCAAACCCGCGACCTCTGGAATCACTAGATTCACACAGTGCCGCCTTTACCACTGAGCTACCGGGACAGACTAAATTAGACAATATTAGAAATTTCTTGGAAGAAATATCACACATTTCTAGAATAAATGCATAATTATTATGATTGGCATGGTAAACAAACTCAAGCTCTTTAGATACTGAAAGAACAAATCTAATATAAATGTTATTTTAGTCCGGTTTATGTGGAAGCACCCCCAAATCATTTTCTCATCGACCGCGCCTGCTATTAGTGTCTCTTAACAGCATGCTGGACCTAGGACAGAGAGAGAGAGAGATAGAGTGTGTGAGAGAGAGAGAGAGAGAGATAGAGAAAGAGAAAAAAATAGAGAGAGAGAGAGAGAAAGAACCAAAAAGTTCAATCGGAGAAAGAAACTTTGTACCCACCGTATGCGGTCGCACTGAAACACAAGTCCCCTCACTTTTTAGACTTCCTATACAACTGTGAGCACGATTCAAAAGCTATGAAGCTTATTCTCAGACAGGTTTCTCTATCTCTTTCCCTCCTAAAACCAAAGTTCTCATTCAAAATATTCGTTGCGTCCACATTTTTCGTTATCTAAAAAAAATAATTCTCACACTTTTTCCCGTTAAAATCCCCCTGAACGAACCAAAATCCGTTGAACTTTCGTTCAAAAGCCCCCCGCCCCCTCGCAAAGTCCCACATTTGAGAAAACTTTAAAGGGGAATCTCAACTTTCGTATTAGGAACTCAGGAATTGAGGAGAGTGGTCAGGCGAACTTTGAAAAAGTGAAAGTTCACGGGGGAAATAAACCTGTGTATGTATTTATTTAGGTACATAACCGCTTGAGTAAGTATATATGGACTAACCACTCATGTAATGTAGTACATGGTATATTATGTAGTCCAAAGTTCATGGGAGATTTAAACTCATGCACACAAACACACACACCATCAGATGTAATTATATGTATAGAGTACCACCTAATAGTCCATGTAGAGATTTGATGGTCACTAACTCTACAAACTGGTTTTCTGGTATACTCCCAGTCCCAGCATAAATCTCATCAGACTTCTTCCTAAACCAGAAACCACATTAGTATCAAAATTATTTATATATATGTATACAAGTAAAGTAAATGCACATAAGTAAATTACCTATGTATTTATAAGTGGTATATACCCGTGTTGGCCGTGTTCTCCCTAATACTATAACTATAAGTTTCTGGTAATCTAGGTAGCGTAGGGATCTGTTGGTTCGAATCCCATCCAATGCATGAATTTTTTCTCATTGATTTGAGATTGTGACCGCATTATATTAAGTCTCTGAAGGTTAGGTGGTAGAAAATGCTATGAGAATTAACCTCACCTGGTGATTACCTCCCACTAAAGAATATTATTATTATTTATTTTCAAAGATTTCTCATTTATTTGAGGTACATAAATTAATTGATATTGAGAAATTTACGGATAATAGATGTTGTAGGGAGAATGACGGACTTCTATGATGTTTTGATCAGGTTCGATGTTTTTATTTTATTATTATTACATGTATATGTATATAATTGTATATTATAGTGTTAATAATTATTGTCGTCACCGCAGCCGAGTGAGTTAGCGCGCTAGGTATTGCAGTGACCAAAGTTCGATCCCCAGCGAGACAGGAATTTTTCTGCTCTGTACTGGGATGTTCAGGGTCCACTCATTCCATACCTCGTGAGGAAAACTTAGTAGCTACTTAGATGTGAAGCAGCGATCAGTGGCGGAATCATAGGCAAAAAACTGGTGTGAACATCACACGACTTTCTATTACAATTGAGAAAGTTTTATCAGAAATTTTATTAACACATTCTCAGGTTGAATTTTCAGAAATGTATATATGGAAATACTTTATTAAAAGTATTGTAATTATGTGCAAAGTTAACATTTAAAACGGTATTATGACATATAAAAAATTTATATCTCTTATTGTTTACGAGATATTTACACATAATCCATTTTTGTACAAAATATCAACAACAAAAATTATTGATATTCAAAATAAGAGTATGTAAATTGTGTGTTAAATCACCATTAAAGACGATTTTGTTCTGTTAGTTTTTTCGATGCTGATATACGAGATATTTGATATTTTATTTTTTCTCGAGATATAACCAAAAAACAATTTCACGAAATTGTTCCGGTCTGTACTTTTAGTGCTCTACGACTTCCCGTTCTTGAGATATTTATATTTTGTATAGAGTATACACATTACACATACACACATGCATTCGAACAAACCATTTAAAAGAAACTACTTCTTTGAAATCAGGAGATCCTAATTCGTTCAGAAATGTTATCAGCTTAGTTTCGAAAAAACCGACCGAAAACAATACTTTCTATACCTTATATTATGAAACAAGTTGGATCAAGTTTTATTTACAAAATAATGACATAGAATATATACATACATAGATATTAAAATTAAGAAACAAAACTTGATCAAGGGCGGTGCTAATGCCAACGGCATTCTCTTCCTATAGGTAATAGGAAGTAAAATATTATAAGGATAAGGATCTGCTGCTACAGATAAAATGTTGTAGTTAGGGGTAGTCGCCTATTTTTCGCACACTAGGTTATATATAAGTAGAAGGAAACATCCCATTAATATGTAAATAACACCTAAATAAGTCGTTTAGTGTAGCGACTAGGTCCGTACATATTTTAAGCCCTGAGAAAAATGTACTTTATAATCCACCGGGTAAAGCGGTGAAGAGAATCAAAACTCGAACATACTTAAATTTAAGGTCAAGTTTTGATAATGTTAAGTCATGTGATCCTACAAGAACCGGTGCATTCAACGCACCACCGAGGTTTGTAAATAACGCCTAAATCCGTCGTTTAGAATAGAATAGAATATACCTTGTTTATACTGCCGAGGTAAGACTGGAAAGTCCCTTTACTTCAGCAGTCAAACAGGTCTTATATATTTTATAGGATAAAATATATAAAAATATATACACAACGTTTAGTGTAGCGACTACGTACATTTAAGCAGTGAGAAAAATGTACTTTGTAATCTTTGTAATCCACCGCGTAAAGCGGTGAAGAGTATCAAAACTCGACCTTACTTTTATAAAGTATCAAAACTCGACCTTACTTTATAAAGTAAGGTCGAGTTTTCATCATGGAGGAATAAAACGTGTTAAGCACATTTTTGTTGAATCAGTTTCATGGTTTCAGGCCGTTTAAAATATTAAATTTATTTCCCCAAAATCGAAGCGGCGAGACACATTTGGGGAATTTCCTTGGGAAAGCGAAGGAAATTTGGGACATTTTTGTAGCAGGAGAACAGCCGCTTGGCAGGTGAAAAATTTCCCACCTACGCTCCTATGGAATTTTGCCGGCGGTGACGTCACGTTGTTTTTTTTCGACACATGCGAAGTCGAGATGGCTCAAGCGATAAGGCGCTTGGATTTTGTAAGCTGGTGACTGCGGGTTCGAATCTTGGTCAGGGAGTTTTTTTATCAACAAATTGGGGCATTTTTTTGTTGTATTCATGAAAAAAACTAATTTTTCGGTTATTGTTGGTTCCAGTTCGAATCTTGGTCAGGGAGTTTTTTTCGTTTATTAATTACTTATAAGGTCCTGTCTTAATGTTCTATTTTATGAAAAGAACCAATTTTTCGGTTACTGTTGGTTCCAGTTCAAATCTAGGTCAGGGAGTTTTTTTGTTGTTGATTAATTAATAAGGTCATGTCTTAATGTTCTATTTATGAAAAGAACCAATTTTTCGGTTACAGTTGGTTCCAGTTAGAACTTGTTCAGAGAGTTTTTTCCGTTTATGAGGTAACAAGGTGGGTCTTCATGTTCTTCTTTGTGAAAAGAACTAATTTTTCGGCTACTGATGGTGGTGGTGAGAAGTGTTGAACTTCCACTGTTATGTTAATCCCGGCCCCTGTGAAAGAGAACCAGTAGGCCCAAAAATTTTCCCTTCGACCGCACCTGGCATGAACAAAATGCTAAAACTACCCTCCCTGAATTCACAGGTCAAGAACTCAAGCCATCACTGCCACAACTCTGAAGTTGCAATTCAACACTCTACCAAGTCTGACATACACCTAGTCTAGTGATCATCACATGGCGCTCGAATATCTACTAGTCTTAATGAATTAGAGTTTCTAATCGATATTCATCTAAGTTGTCGTTGTTCTATTGGGATAATTTTTTTTTCCCAAGGTTCGTCGTATTTCCAAATATTTCCATTTTCTTCCAAGTTTAGCTTCCCCACTATTCGTTTCGGTACTTTCATTTATGGACACTTAACCTATAAAAGAATGGAAGCAAGAATTTTATAAATCCATTTTGGTTAACCAATCTCCTCTTCTTCCATTTTGGTTAACCAAAATGGAATTTATACAAGATTTATACATTGGAATTTATACATTGGTGATTTATACAAGATATCCAAATTGTATCTTGGGACATAGTGTGGAAAGATCTATTCGAAGTCTATGATTTGGGATTTTAAAATTGATTTTTGATAAGATGTAATGGCTATCTATTTCGTAGTTGAGAGATTTCTTCAAAAATATTAGTTGATTATTTGTAAATCTTGTGTCCAGTTTTTCAATGGGAAGGTGTTCAGATAACAGGTCGTATGATATATTGTTAGGGTAAGTCAGATAAGAACCATTGCATTTTTGAAATAGATATAGCGCACGAATCGAGCCTGAATGTCTTCAATGGATTTCTTATCTTTTTTGGTCTTGGGACTCCATATCACAGAGCCATATTCTTCCACCCACAACCATTTTTATCAGTTTGTTAACGTAACAGGTGAGTTCTCCATTCTCCATTCCCTGGTATTAAGAATAGTGTTAGCGGCGAGTTTAGCAACCAGCTAGACAAGCTTTGTTTCTATTTTCCTAATCAAATTCTAGCTAACTTCTGAGGAACAGTCATTCTAAATAGCAAAAAAAATCAGTGAGTGAGCCATAGATAGCAACAGTGCTACCAGTATTGGGTTAGTAAAAGTTAGAGTTAGGCCAGCGTCGATGGCATGTTGAATACACCGGTTCCCTTCAGAACACCGAAGTTAAGCGACATCCAGCGAGGTTAAGACTTGGATGGGTGACCATTCAAATTCTAATTCTCGTGACGCTGGCTTTTCCCGGCCCCACTCAGGCTGGGTGAGGTCAATGTGAGTAGCAGGTTTGTGAGTTTCCTGCGAATGGAGGGTAAAACCCCCGTCGTGATATGACCATGGCAGTTGAAAGCGACGTTAAACCCTAAAAAAAAAAAAAAAAAAAAAAAAAAAAAAAAAAGTTAGAGTTATCATATTTGTGTTAATCACTTTCGTGATTAAACTACTCAAACTCGCTTTACCTACTGAAGTCCAGGTTAGAAGTCCACCGCCATATCGATCAAGCTACTTACTGTCTGAGGTCGGTTGAATTAGTAGACTTACATTTCTAGCACATTATAAAAGAACAAGTATAGCTAAGCCAGCGTTGATGGTGCGTTGAATGCACCGGTTCTCGTAGGATCACCGAAGTTAAGCAACCAACGTCTAGCGAGGTGAAAATTTCGTGATGCTGGCATTCTAGTCCAATCCAGGCTGGGTGAAGTTAATGTGCATGGGTAGAAGGTTTGTGAGTTTCCTACGAATGAGAGGGTAACAATCCCGTCGTGGTATGACCATGCAGTTTAAAGCGACATTAAACCCAAATTAAAAAAAAAAAAAAAAAAAAAAAAAACTTAAGTACAATCCAAAACTGAGGGCGGAATTAATAGACAACATCAATAACTTAAGTCGTTGGTAAGTGTCGGTTTTCCCTATCTTACACAGTACGCAATCGGTGACTTAGCGCCACAGAGGTATTACAAAAACGTCTATTAATTCCGCCCTGAGTCTCCTGAAAATCCTTCTCTGTAGAGGGTTTCTTCTCTCTTGACGCCTATGCGTCTGAAAAGAGATTCCTGTGAGTTATAGCGACCGATTCTCACCCAAATTTGATACTTTTTGAAGGCAACATTTTTGAAACACATCATTTTCATGATGGGGGACTATAAACAGGGAGTATAGACCAGCAGTCTGGCTGATGGGGGACTATAAACAGGGAGTAGACCAGCATTGGCTTGGTTCTGGGGGACCTTGTCAATTATTAGCCTCCTTGTTAAGACAGTGGTAGAAGTGCTGAGTAATTCATCCACTGTTTGATGGCTACCATCGTTAAAACAATTAAAATTGCACGTCTAATAATTTTATTCCATCACACAAGTTGTACGTGCGAACAAAATTCTACCACTTCAGGCCTCTATCACCAAATACTTATCAAAACTTTTTGAAGGTGGAGTTTTACCAGTAGTCATTTATATTTATTTTCTTACTTGTCTTGGATCATGTAGTTGAAAACGACGTCAAACCCAAATTGAAAAAAAAACATTAATTTTTTCACAGGAAATATTTTTTTTCATACCTCAAGGTAAACGTACAAATTTTCTCAAGGTACAATTTTTCATGTCTTCCATGGCTTGCAAACAACACCAAACTGCACTTGAAGTTTTCGGAAAAACTGATGCAATTTTTGTGTATCGACAAACCCAGTTGAAGGTAACAAAAAATGTAAAATGGTCCACCACTTTAGCCCATAGTTGGAACTCCTACAACTTTTTCTTTGTGTTATTTTGTCACAATTTTAGTGGGTAGCGCAGAATCATAGGGCTTTACCACTTTAATATACAATATCTTGTATATTTTTCCGCCACTGGTCGCTGCTTCACATCAAATCAGCAACTCATTTTTTTTCACGAGGTATGAGTGGACCCCAAACATCGAAGTACAGAGCAGACAAAATCCTGCTCCGCTGGGAATCGAACCCAGGTAACCATGCGTGCAATGCGCTAACTCACTCGGCCACGGTGCCAACTCTCATAAATAGGATAATATCAGTATCACAAGGGAACCGTACTAGATTCTAGTATAAGGCCGAAGCTACTATAATAGTGGCAAGCGGTGACCGACAAGCGGCAAGCGATTTTTTTATCGTAGCGACCTACTAAGCATTTCCAAATTCTCATTTTGCCGCTCGCTGCTTACCGCTCACCGCTTGACGCTCCTATATCGTAGCTTCGGCCTAATGTTTCTAGTACATAGATTCTAGTACATAGTTGTTGTATTCTCCTAACGAATTCTCAGAATTCACGAGGCAAACACCACCTTCGTCTCCTGCTCTCCTAATACCCGAAACACAAAATGGAGCTTGGCTATTGATTCCGCTTCGTTCCCGATCCCTACGCAACCGAGTCGGGGGATACCGAGCCACAGCACAGAGACATTCGGGGATAACCGATTAGGATCCTAGCGTCGCAGAGGGGTGTGCGATTCTTAATTCTACACCAGATTTCAGAAATCGTGATGGGGACATAATACTTTCAACTAACAGAAAAACAGCAGATATACAGATTTATTGGTACTATTAATTTATTGGTAGTCTGATAGTCAAGTGGTTAAGTCTGGTAGCGTAGTGATCCGTAGGTAAGTCTGGTAGCGTAGTGATCCGTAGGTTCGAATCCCACCCAGTCCATGAATTTTTCCTCATAAATTAGTCTGGTAGTCAAGTGGTTAAGTCTGGTAGCGTAGGGATCCGTAGGTTCGAATCCCACCCAGTAGTAGTGCATGAATATTCCCGCGTTAATTTGAGTTTGTGACCACATAATAATAAGACTCTGAGGGTTAGGTGGTAGAAAAATAAATGCTTTGAGCAATAACCTCGCCAGGTGGTTACCTTCTACTAAAGAGTATTATTATTATTGGTGTATTAGTTGAGTAGAGAAGACGAACGGTAATAGAGTCGAACCCGGATAAAAGAGAACTAGATATAAGAGAAACCTGGTTAAATGAGAACAATTTCCAGATACAATGTACCTTCTTCAAGGAAAAAAAACCTCTTTATAAGAGAAACCTGGTTATATGAGAACAATTTCCAGGTTCAATGTACCTTTTACAAGAGAAAATAACATTTTTATAAGAGAAACCTGGATATAAGGGAACGATTTCCAGATTCAATTTACCTTCTTCAAGGGAAAATAAGCTCTTTATAAGAGAAACTTGGATATATGAGAACAATTTCCAAATGCAATAGACCTTTTTTCTTCAAGGGAGTATATTTCTCATTATATAAGAAACCTGGGGCTCATTTCATAAAAAAAACTTTACACTTCATACTTGATGAGTTACGAATAGCTGAAGTGTAAAGTATTCCTGTTTCATAAAGTCACTTTACGATTTTCCTTTGAACTGTCACTCAAACATCCGTTCAGTGTAAACAAAACAAAATTTTAATAAAATATTTTTATAAATTAAATTCATTTGATGCTTGTGTCTTTCAGTTTCTCTAATTCATTCTAACGAATAATAAGTACTAGTAAAAAGGGAAGAAAATGTGTGGCGGTTCACAATTGTCAAATGATTTTAAAAATCAATTTTTAATGTTTCTTTATGGAACAGAATTTGAACCATGAATTGTGAACTCGTTAAGTATGAAGTGTAAAGTGCTTTATGTAAGGCCCCTGGATACACAAATAAGAGAAATAAATTCCGGTCTCTCAGGTTCTCTTATACCAAGGTTCGACTGTAGTAGATAAGTCTTACAAGTAGGGATTTGTTGGTTCGAATCCCACCCAATTCATTATTTATTCCTATTTTATTTTGAGACTTTGACAACTTGTAAAAGAACTGCTGGAATAATGGGACTCTTTAGTTCTACATATTATATTAATATTTATTATTTTAATGTGAAAAGGCCTTGTGCTTCACCACAAATAAAATCATACAGTAAAAGGGGTTACCGCTTCCTCCTCGATTCTACATGGATATCTTTTATCCTTCGACAGTGGTTTTCATAATAATGAAAATAACCTTAATTATTGACTTTAAATTTGCCTGGAACATTACCACATGTCAGTGGTATGGAACTATGAAACAATAATAACAACCTGCAATAGACGTGTTTTATTAAATAATAAAATTATATCATTATTAACATCAAAGGAAAATAATGGGTTAAAGGGCAGTCATATTTTCAGGAGACTCAGTTTTGGATTGTTGTACTTCAGTTTGGGTTAAACGTCGCTTTCAACTGCATGGTCATATCACAACGGGGGTGTTACACTCCACTCCATTCGCAGGAAACTCAGAAACATGCTACCCACACTAACCTCACCCAGCCTGAGTTGGGCCGAAATGCCAGCATCACGAAATATTCGGTGATCTTACGAGAACTGGTACATTCAACGCGCCATCGACGAAGGCGAAATGAAAATAAAAGGATAATTTATAATAAGACTTTGTGAGTCTTATTATAAATTATACTAGTGGGCTGTCGCCCGCTTTGCGGGCCGAAGCATGGCCGCGTGAAAGCAAAAAGGTGTTGTAGTGGGAATTTCGAAAAATCCCGTCTTATTGCACATCTAGACTATAAGAAGCCAGCGTCGATGGCGCGTTGAATGCACCGGTTCTCGTTGGATCACCGAAGTTAAGCAACGTCCAGCGAGGTAAAAGACTTCGTGATGCTGGCATTCCGGCCCAACCCAGGCTGGGTGAGGTTAATGTGGGTAGCAGGTTTGTGAGTTTCCTGCGAATGGAGGGTAACACCCCCGTCGTGATATGACCATGCAGTTGAAAGCGACGTTAAAATCCAAAAAAAAAAGATTATAAGACAAAGCCACCTACCAAATTTCAGCTCGCTAGGTATTACGGTTTGGGCTGTAGAGCGATGATCAGTCAGTCAGTGACTTTGACATTTATATATTAACTAGCGGGCTGTCGCCCGCTTTGCGGGCCGAGGCATGGCCGTGAAAGCAAAAAATCCTTTTTCGCCAATGGCAGGTGTTGTAGTGGGAATTTATTGCACATCTCTATATATAAATGTCAAAGACACTCACTGACCACTGACCACTGACCACTGACCACTGACTGATCATCGCTCTACAGCCCAAACCGTAAGTCCTAGGAAGCTGAAATTTGGTAGGTAGCTTTGTCTTATAGTCTAGATGTGCAATAAGACGGGATTTTTCGAAACTCCCACTACAACACCTGCCATTGACGAAAAAGGATTTTTTGCTTTCACGGCCATGCCTCGGCCCGCAAAGCGGGCGACAGCCCGCTAGTCTAGACTATAAGACAAAGCTACCTACCAAATTTCAGCTTCCTAGGACTTACGGTTTGAGCTGTAGAGCGATGATCAGTCAGTGGTCAGTCAGTCAGTGACTTTGACATTTTATATATATAGATTAAGATAAGATGTGATGTGGACTAACTCAACTCAAATGAATGAGGAACATGCACTGTGGGCGGGATTCGAACCAACGGATCCCTACGCTACCTGGATTCCCAGACTAGCGCGTTAACCACTTGACTATCAGTGCATGTTAAAGCGAGTCTGATAACGCTTTGTTCTTGCTGCCTTGCTTGCGCGTTGCGTTGCACCTGGTGCAAAGAAGGCATCACAAAAATGACGCAAATTAGACATTCGAATATTAGGATCGTAGACAGTTGAGAGAGATTCATCTTGAGTCTAACCGAATGAATTTTGAATGGGAAGTGTGCAAAGGAGGTGCGTGAAGAAGATATGTTTCAGTCAGTGATTTCAGTCTGGTCGCTGCTCACATCAAAGCAGCTACTCATTTTTCCTCACGAGGTATGAATGGACTCCAAACATCCAAGTACAGAGGAGAAAAATTCTTGCCCCGCTGGGGGTCGAACCCAGGTCACTCTGCGTGCAATGCCGATCGCGCTATCTCACTCTGCCACGGTGACTAGCGAGAGGGGAAATCACTCTTCCAAAACGAAAGCAATGTACTCTTGGAGGAAAGAGGGGAAAGAGATGAACTACATAACCTCCTTTGTTTTTAGTCTCCTAATACAACGAGGTCCCAAATGTTCCGACTCGAAACTCGGCATCCGCATTTTAAGTTGGCGGTGGAATTGTTTGTGCTCCAAGCAGTTAGAGTTATTCGACGAGCAAACACGATTGAAGAGAAAGAATGGAAGAGTGAGTTCATTCAAAGAGCGACGAGTTTTATTTTGAGTGAGATTTTAGATCACAAGCATGAGTGAGTGAGGAGATAACAAACAGCACAAGCCCGCTTGAGTACACTTGAGTACTAAACACAGCGAGTTATAAAATTTGTAACTCCCTTGGTTCATAGTGTCCTACTAAGGTAAACTTTAAAAAGCATACCAGCAAGGACCCTTGGAATGACAACAATTTGCGAAATATGGCCGGACGGAATACGCGCTGCTATAATTTAATTTTGTTGCATTGATTCGTACTGTTTCTCTCAGATTGAGAGGGACAAGATATAAACAAGAAGGAAGTATGAAGTTGAAGATGGATGTGGCGTGTTCCAAATTTAGACGGAGTTGGCTTAGAAAATGGAATATGTTCTTATTTTTAAATAAATTATAATTTCCTTGTTTGAAAAAAAAAATTGTTATAGAATGAATGAAAGAATGCTTCTGCAATTTTGTAGGTACAATTTTATTGTGTATGGATTTCCTAACATGATGCGGTGTACTTACGAACGAGGTTTACTTACTTACATATTTATTATTATTATTAAATCATTAGTAATAAGTAAGCCTCTGGCGTGACGGTTGAGACTACTGCCCGTAGTCCAGGGATCCCAAGTTCGATCCCCAGTTGGGGCAGTCATTTCGAAAGAAATTCTGTTCCCTCCAAACACGTGAGGCTGGCTTAATGCAAGCCTCCGTGGCGTAACGGTTGTGACTACTGCCTGTAGTCCAGAGATCCTGAGTTCGATCCCCGGTCGGAGCAGACTTTTCACACATAAAATTCTGTTCCCTCCGTACATGTGAGGCTGGCATTTCCGGCCCTACCCAGGCTGGGTGAGGTTAAAGTGGGTAGCTGGTACGATTCCCAGCGAATGGAGGGTAAAAACCCCCGTCCTAATCCAGGACGTTAAATCAAATAGAATCGTTGGCGTTAGGAAGGGCATCCATCCAGCCGTAAAAAATGTGCCAAAACCAACCAACCTCAACCATGAGGTTCAACAACGTCGACCCTGCTTGAGCGGGATAAGACAGAGTAAAAGAAGAAGAAGATTATTTGTGGCTTAATCAATATTATAATCGCTGATATTTGTGGCTCAATATTGGGTCTATGTATGCAAAGCTGGCATGCTAGTGGCTTAATCATTATTAGAGCCCGGATTTTATGCAGCAAAAAAAGGCTAAAATATGCAATTGCATATGCAAGCGAAAAGCCCAATATATGCAAATTTGTAAACAAAAAGCCCAATATATGCAAAAATGTAAACCCGTAAACTCACTGAGCCAGGACTTAATTTTACTTTTGTCTACCTAACTCAAAATGCAGTAGTATATAACTAAGTCAAAAATGCAAATTTTGGAACTCAAAATACTCTTCTAACTAGAGAAATGCATACACATTTCTCGAGTAAAAATCAGTCGAAAAGTTAATTGTTTACAAACACAATAAATCCACTGCAAGTAGAAAAGAGCCGAAAACTAATAGAGAGGAAAGAGAACAGAGAAAGAAATACAATACACATGTAAGTAACTACCCCTCTTCCTACCTATCCTACCCTGCTGATACATGGAGTGCAGATGAGAGTATTGCAGACGCATCACGACAAGTTTGATCTTGTTTCAGTAGGCTTAGCTGCTTGTCAGTACTCAGAAGGTACCCACATGACTTCACAATGTACTCACAAAATGTGATTTCACGATTTACGTCCTAAGATTTGAATGGACTTCGGTAGCTCTGAGTAGGTAGATAGTGTAGTTACCTACTTACCGAATTTTTCCCCTTAATAAACCCCGAAATATGCAAATTTCGGCCAATATTGTTGAAATATCCAGGATTTTGCTCAAATATGCAAACTCCGAAAAAACCGCCAAAATATGCAATTGCATATGCAAATATGGAATATGCAAAAATCCGGGCTCTAATCATTATTATAGGCGCTGATATTTGTGGCTTAATATTGGGTCTATGTATGCAAAGCTGGCATGCTAGTGGCTTAATCATTATTATAGGTGCTGATATTTGTGGCTTAATATTGGGTCTATGTATGCAAAGCTGGCATGCTAGTGGCTTAATCATTATTATAGGTGCTGATATTTGTGGCTTAATATTGGGTCTATGTATGTAATGTATGCGAAGCTGGCACGCTGGTAGCTTAATCATTATTACATTAGGCGCTGATTTTCTTCCTTATTCTTCAAATGGATTTTACTTCCGATAAATTTCTAATATTAGAAATCGGAATCTAAATACAAACAATTTCTTTCCCAAATGGTCTAACGTCTAACCTATAACCATTTCTAGCTTCGATGCTCTAAGCACCCCACAGCAGCGAAGCAATTTCAGCCGCTTCCCCTGCCTCTCTTGATGATTAAGCTATCCCACTAAACTTGAACCCCAAGAGCGCGCGATTAGCTCAGTGGTTGAGCATTCGCTTGCCATACGGAAGGTCCCGGGTTCGAACACCCGCGCCTCCAAAAATTGCATTCTTAATTTGGTATTATATTATTACGTGGTAAAAATCCCAAATGGTAAAAACTTGTCATTTCCCGGCTGGGTTTCGAACCCGCGACCTGTGGAATCTCTGGATTCACAGAGTACCGCCTTAACCACTGAGCTACCGGGAGAGACGACAGCGATGGGGAGGGAGGCAGGGAGGGATCTTTTTAAAGGGAAAAAAAAGAGAGACGCGGCGGCGCATTTAGGAAGTAATCCGTTGTTGGAATGTGAGGAATTTAGTGAGGGATTTTAAGTACAACGACGCATTAGGATCTTATGAGATGAAGGAGGTTCTGCAGATAGATTATCCGTTAAGCTGTGTGGCCAGATAAGTGCGGGTAAAACTGTGTGATTTCTCAAGGGGGAAATCCAAGTGCTTAGCGAGCATACTGATCCTAATACAATAATGCTCCGGGGGGGATTGCACCAGGCGCGGCCGGTGGGAAAATGTTTTGGGGATTAGCCACATATAATTTTGTTTTATTTAGTAGTAACCATGGCAGAGTGAGTTAGCGCGCTAGGCATTGCACACAGGGTGACCTGGGTTCAATCCCCAGCGGAGCAGGAATTTTTCTGCTCTGTACTTGGATGTTCGGGGTCCACTCATACCTCGTGAGGAAAAATCAGTAGTTACTTGTATGAGTAACGACCAGTGGCGGCATTACCAGAGTAAAAAGAAATTAATGTAATAAAATAATTCGAAATGTGAAGGAGGCTCTTAGTAATACTCTTAGTAATTCGAAATGTGAAGGAGGCTCTTAGTCTCAACTTGTAAAATAGCTAGACTAAAATGTGATTTGAAGAGTCGCTCTTCTAGTACTCTTAAAGAGATTGAGTTTGTTTACCTTGCCAATCATAATAATTATAAGTTAATTATTGCAGAAATGTGTAAAGATCCCAGTGTAAGAGCATGCAAGAACTTGAAAAAACACTCTTCTTCCCTTTTCGTCTGGGGGTGCTGCAGTTGTCTGGAGGTATCTGGATTGAACCAAAATATATACATAGGTAAGTACTATAATTATAAAATTGTTTATTCCCATAGAGAGTAAGTAAATAGAGACGTCATATCGTATATACTTCATGGGTAATAAATCTGTCCCGTCAAAGAGACTACAGTATGGCTACCGCTATTTATAAATCACTAGCGGCTGTCGCCCGCTTTGCGGGCCGAGGCATGGCCGTGAAAGCAAAAAATCCTTTTTTCGCCAATGGCAGGTGTTGTAGTGGGAAAAATTGCACATCTAGACTATAAGACAAAGCTACCTACCAAATTTCAGCTTCCTAGGACTTACGGTTTGGGCTGTAGAGCGATGATCAGTCAGTCAGTGGTCAGTGGTCAGTCAGTGACTTTGACATTTATATATTAAGATTAAATGTACTAAAAACATAATACTAAAAAAAAAATATTCACTAAAAATCCTCATGGATCCTGATATTGTTCTAAATCTTAGCAACTACTTTATCCTATATTTATGCTATAAAATATATAAGACCTGTTTGACTGCTGGAGTAATGGGACTTTTCAGTCTTACCTCGGCAGTATTTCAGTCTTACCTTCTATTCTATTCTATTCTACTTACTTCATCCTTAAGCAAAAAATCAGAGGTGGATTTTGTTGTAATCGATCACAAAACAGCACGAAGTAGAGGATAAAGACGGCTCAGCCCCTGGATACGGACATTATGTCGTGGCAAAGTCATCAGGTTTAGGGCCAAAAGATGCAGCGCTATACACTATAACCATATATAGTCTGTCCCGGTAGCTCAGTGGTAAAGGCGGCACTCTGTGAATCCAGACGTTCCAGTGGTCGTGGGTTCGAAACCCAGCCGGGACATGACAAGTTATCCTCCCATTAGAGATTTTTACCACATATTAATGCGTCTTGAGCTTAATACTGCTGGAATAATGGGATTTCATAAGGCATTAACTTCGGCCCGGCTTACAAAACAATTGTAAATAAGTTATCATATTTGTGTTAATCACTTTCGTGATATCTACACTGAAACCGGGACTTGAACCACCGACCTCCAGGTTACAAGTCTACCGCCTTATCGATGAAACTACTGAGGTCGGTACCTTCCGCAATTCCGCATGGTATAAAGTGAAGATAACCATTCGCTGGACAAACAACTCAACTACTCAAAGTACCCTCACCCAACCTGATGAGTGGAGCTGGGAATAGCCACAGAAGAATGTGGATTATTAAAAGGTAACCAATAAAACCATAGATTCAAAACCATCAGACGATCACCTATTGACTGACCACACCAGCTTTATTTTATTTTATTTTTTCATCTCTGTTTACACGCAACAATAATGCTGCAATTAAGTACGTAAACAGGTAATGCTGAAAGGGTTGTAAAATTATTAATTCTTCTTATGATACAAATCTGTAAAGACAGTGGTAGAAGTGCTGAGTCATTCCTCCACTGTCTGGCTGCCATCGTTCACGATGACGTCACCCTATGATGATGATACAAAACACAGAGCCTCCGATTAGCTCAGTGATTAAGCACTCGATGACCATGCTTCCGGTCCCGGGCTCGATCCCCCGTACCGACAAAATAAATTGTGTTCTTTATCTGGTTAAAGTTTGGTTCGTATAAATGGGAAGTATTGTGTCACTTCTCGCCCATCACAGAATGTTCGAAAGGTCTTGCCATAAGGAGTTATTATTAACAGGAAAAATTCTCTCCATAATTTACGGTTAACGAGTTATAGGTCAAAATATATGGATATTACGCAGAACGTCCGACCCTGTATCTCGAGAACGGTAAGTTGTAGCTCACTGAAATTTGTTGTAATGAACTTCTCTCAATAAGACCTTTAAAACAATATGCCACAAGACATACCATTCTATTTAAGATTTTAAAGTTGGTCCATGCCCAGATTGCCCAGCCTGACTGGGGCCGTGTGGGCATTTTTTTTTTTTTTTCGCTGAAAATTAATCCCCCTAAAAATAAAGGAATATCGGTTTTTGCGTTTCTTGATATTTTAAGTCGTTTTTGAGAGACCCAGGCCTGGGTGAGACTTTATGGATGCCCTGTATATTGTAACTAAATCGTATATTATATGTAAATAAAACTATGTACAACTTTAGTTCTGACCATGTTCGTAATAATAATAATTATAATAATCCAAATAACAGACCAGACATAGTATGGAGAGACAAAGATCGAAATATAGCCTATCTGATAGATGTTGCAATCCCGAACACACATAATTTAGATAGCACAATAAACGAGAAAAAACGAAAATACCAGGAGCTCAGTGATGAAATTAAGAAAATGTGGGAGGTTGAAAAAGCAGAAGTTGTACCCATAGTCCTATCCACCACGGGAATAATACCTAAAATACTCCACCAAAGCCTCAAAACCATCAATATAAAGGAAAAAACATACATATTACTCCAAAAAGCTGTCATACTGAATACAACACGCATTGTTAGGAAATTCTTGAGTTCTTGAGCTGACGAAGAGAATACTTGGTATCAACCCGTATCTCTTCGATAAAGCAGGTGTAAAAACGAAACAGATAAAAATCACCATGAAAATAATAATAATAATACCTAATATCGTACTAAACCTCTCAATAAAAATAAATAAAATAATAAAAAGTCATTTCCATCAACAAAAAAAAAAATCACAAAATAATTTATGAAGAAAAAGTTAGTACGACTCCTCGTGGTTCACCCTGGGCAACGCATTGACATGCGACTAAAGTACTGACAATTCTGGCGATCAGACAATCACTGCCATCAGATTTCCTGATCAAGAGTTTATTTACATGTCTTCTCACTTTGAGAATTGTAATAAAGCCATACGATAAATAAATGAAGAAAAAGAATAAAATAACAATAATGAGACCGTGAATAAAAAGAATACGCGTCAATATTCTGATCTGATAAACTCTGATTGAAATTGTAACATCATAATACAAAATTGTAACATCATAATACAAATAAAGATCTAGGTATAGGATATAATAAACTCTGATTGCTGCAGGAAGGAAGGCGTGTTATGATAACTCGAGAATGAGAGGACAGCCGGGGACTCTTGTCTTGTTTAACCGTAACAGGGGAAACTCCTACCATGGATATGTACGTACATTGTAACATCAGAGAGGAAGGCAAAATAAACCAAGTAGACCATTTCCTTGAGTAAGCATTGTGTATACAAGAACTGTGATTTCCCCTCTCCGCAAGGAAAGTAGGGGAAGTTAAAGTAGGCGGTCTCTTAAGTAGGGAAAGAAAAGAAGGGGAAGTAGGAGAATATTTCATGGAAAGTAGGAGAAACAATGTGTTTGTTGTTTCGGTGTGAAGCAAAAAGCATTGGAAGAGTATTAGGAGCAAGCGGAGCAGTAGGAGTAAAAGGTGGTAACTTTTTCATATTTGTTTTAAACAGAACACTTTTTTTTACTTGCTCGAAATTCTCTCTTTCGACGCGTCCGCAGAGCTGTGCACTGCGAACACCTCCTGGCACTGCTATATCCCGGTCGAAATTTTCCCGTTCTAGGCGGTACATCGGCGCGCAACACGCCCAGTCCGCCGTATGGCTCAGGGGGGCAATTCCAGACTCGAAAACCTGCCCCTACACCGCCCATAGCCCCGGAATACGGAGACTTTTTAGGCGAAAAAACTTCCCCGGACTCGGATCTGGTGGGTTGCTCCTCTTCCTGCCACACGTTCTCGTCGAGTGTCGCCCAGAAAATAAGTTTTCTTTGAGTAGGAGGAAATTAGGCTCGACACGGAAAAAGAGGGTGGAAATTTTAGAAGAAAAGAGAAGAAAAAAAACTGAAAAGTTTTCCATGCAGTACACTTTTCTTCTAAAAAATTCCAGGCGTTCAGTTAGTTCTAGGTGATGTTAACCGGTGACAACTTTTTGTGTTAAAGCAAAGTACTGAGAACAGTAATAACCTCTCACTCTCTCCGATTGTCTATCAAAGTCAAAATGCCCACCGCTATTTCCGGTGACCTCTCAATCATTTAGCCGAGTGAAGTGTGCTCACCGCTATTTCTGGTGAGTTCATGTTTCAGATCGCGCGCGTGATATTGTGGGAGGTGTTTCATATTATTTCGGAGGCAGGAACCATTCAATTACTTTTTCTTATGTTGATAGCGTGTTTCCCAGGTTTTGGGTGTGTTTTAAATGGTATTTTTCTGTGGTAGATGAGATTAATGGGTTGGTACCTTTTCATCAATGTTAATTTATTTGTACTTCATAATTTTTTTTTTAAGACTCAGGGCGAAATTAATAGACAAATTGAGAACTTAAGTTATGTTCTCTCCACTTCTCCAGTAATATAAATATAGATAATAATATATCTAATACAAATGTATAGCCGACCTCCGTAGCACAGTGGTTAAGAGCATTGATACCTGCAGCAGAGGTTGCAGGTTCGAGTCCCGGCCGGAGCGGAAAGTTCTGACCGAGTTCGTTTCCGGAATGGCATGGATGTAAAGGTAAAAGTGCCCAGGAGTAATGTGAAAGTGGTTTCAGGGCACATCCACTTTTAAAAAAAATCCATTATTCAAAGGTTTCCTTGATATTCTTCCAATTACTTCTATCCTGTGCTGTTGCTTTTGCCATCCTGTTCCTACCACTTTTTTTTAAGCTCTCCAACTAGTTTTTGGTCTTTTCTGAGGTCTTTTAATATTTCTAGCGCAATACCATTGTAGAATTCTTTCTTTCTTCTTTTATTAACATTGTAGTATTAACTTTTGAGCTTGAATGAATGGAAAGAAGTATACTATAGGTATAAAATTGAAAGATCGAGTGAAAAACAAAGACATAAGAAGTAAAACACAAATAAAAGACGTTGGCAAAGAATTGGTAAAGAAAAAATGGAGCCATGTAGCAAGGATGTCACCAGAGAAATGGACCAAACTTGTTCAAGAATGGTACCCTAGAGATGGAAGAAGAAATCGAGGGCGTCCAGCAACCAGATGGCAAGACTCAATAAAGAAGACAGAAGGAACTCTATGGACATTGATGGACACATGATGCTGCTCAAAATAAAATGCAATGGAAGAAACTAAGGGCGGAATTAATAGACAACATCAATAACTTAAGTCGTTGGTAAGTGTCGGTTTTCCCTATCTTACACAGTACGCAATCCGTGACTTAGCGCCACAGAGGTATTACAAAAACGTCTATTAATTTCGCCCTAAGAGAGGCCTTTGCTCCTGTTGGGGATTGATTAGGCTAATAATAATGATGATTGTAGTATTAGTGTGGTCACCTTTCGTTTTTAATTCTATTAGCAATGTGTCCTGCCCATCGCCATTTCATTCTTTTTATTATTTCTATACAATGTCCATAACTCTATAGTTTCGTTTCTAATACATGATATTCTCTTGCCTACCTATCTCTTATAGTTATCCCCAACATAATCTCTTAGCCGACCTCAGTAGCTTGATCGATGAGGCGGCGGACTTGTAACCTGGAGGTCGGTGGTTCAAGTCCCGGTTTCAGCTTAGATTTAATAAAGCGAGTTTGAGTAGTTGTGATATCACTAGTTAGCCTCGCACACTTTGGAGTTGTCCATGCAGATCTCAAATCTAGCACTCAAACAGATGTGATCGTAGGAATTCAATTGCCGCATACTCAAGGAATCCCACCCTAAAAGTCGATCTGCTTCCCAGCAGAGAAAACACGCCCCTCACTCATTGTACGGAATAAGCGGAATTCACCTCTTCACCAGAGAAGTGTATTAGGACACATGGAAAAAGAACTAAACCATTATCCTCCTAGTTAGAATCAGAAATAATTTCTATTATTGTTGTTCCGTACTACTCCATTGTACTGTTACTGCTACTCATTGTTGTTCCGTACTACTCCATTTTACTGTTACTGCTACTCCTACTACCTCAACTAAAACACTGAATCGAAACACTTCTCTTCCAGCGTAATAAAATGTAGGTCAACCGAGCTCACACACCTCCCACAGTTTCTACTCTCCTATTAGGTCTCGGTCGTGTTTTTCCTTGGAAATGATAGACAGTCCGTCATTTGACATGTGGATGACGTCATCTAATTTATTACCCATGTCCTAGAACGGCGGGGAAGTGATGCGACCTGTCAAATTTCGCAAGTATTTCCCATTTGTCAAGACGAAAACGTTTTCTACTGATTAACCCACACGATCATGGTTTGTTCGCAAGAGAACAAAACAAAAAGTTGAGAAACATGAATCGAAATAATTGGAAGGAGGTCCTTTCATATTTCCCCTGATTTGAAATTCAAAATTTCTCCTCTAGTTTAGTCGTTTCCCCTCTTCCAATGCTCTACTTATCAATCATACATACTCCTTCCATTTACTAAAATCCAAGACTTCGTTCCTTGTTGTTGCTACCATCACCACCATTGTTAGTATGTACCACAACCATGACTGCAATAACTGTACCCCTTCCACTGTTTCTCCACCGTCCATAAGTGTAATACTTCTCCTGCTCCATCATGTGCTCCTCTTTTTCTCAACTCTCCAGATGTGGTATGAATAATAAGTTTCGTTCACAACATATTTTTAAATACCTCTCTTTTTCTCGTGCATTTGCTCCTATTACAAGTAGTGGACCTTTTCACAAGATTTTAGTAGATGCTGTATTTTTTTAAACGAAGAAAATTAAAGTGAAAAAAATTGTTCTTAAAAAAATGTATACGTAATAAAGATAATGAAAAAAAGATGAAAAATTAGAGTATATAGAAATAATTTCGTTTATTTTAAAGAGAAAATGGAGAAATAGGGAGGGGATTTTTATATTAATGTAGAAACTTTTTTCCCCATGATGGAATTTTTCCTCAAAATTTTCTGTAGATTTCATTAAAGTTACACAGCAAATCCTCTTTTTTTGAGAAACTTTTTTCGAGGAACTGTTTACATGCATTGTAGGTAGTTATATGTCTGACTCACTTGAGCCAGACCAGACCCTCCTTCAAGTCAGAGTTTCAACAATTTGTATTATTATTTTCAAAATAAATTATACAACTCTTACAAGTTGTTTATTTATTTTTTATTTATCGTATGGATTTTTATATTTTAACAAAATTATACCTACATGTTGTACATGATAAGGAAATAATGACAGTAAAATAGTACATAAAAGAAAAAAATTATAAGAGAAATAATTCGTCCAAAAATTTTATCAACCGAAAAAAATTCCGGTCCCTAGAGTTCTCTTATAATTTTATCTAGCTTCTACTGATTTTTTTTTTTTTCATGAGAGAATAAATCGAAAACGATTCTTGTGAACGCGCCCTAATCTCACATATGAAGTGCCGCACAGGTTACACATGAATAACGGATTCTGAACATTTCTATTAGGAGCGCAGCGAGCAAGAGAGGTTGCCGTTATACATATGTGAGCATGTGCTTCCCCATGTGTGTGTGAACGTAATGTAATTTGAATGTGAGTGTTATTGCCTATCAGGCGGTGTTGATGATTGCACAATGCTTTTTACAATTTACACGCTTTGTTTCGTAAGAAAAATTCCGCAAAACATTATTATTTAATTCTTTATTAATAGAAAAACCTCGGAAACAAGCTGAATTGAAACATCTACTATTTAATTTAAATTTATTTTTAATTGTAATTTTTTTTTATATATAGGTATAAAAATAAAATATAAAAATGAAATTCTTATTTATTCGAAATAAAGGTTTATTTATTTTATTTAGGACATATATAATTATGTATGTACCAGGCAGGCATTCCTAAGGCGCTGCGGAACTGCAGCGCCTTAGGAATGCCTGCCTGGTACTGCAGGCGGAACTGCAGCACCCCTAGAAGAAAAATAAAAAAGATAGGATTTTCACAAGTCCTAGCTCGTAATACCACAATGAATTTTTAAAATAATGAAAGCATATTTACTACTTCAGGACGAAGAAAATGGAAATATTTGGAAATACCCTGCGAACCTGGATTTTTTTTATCCATCCATAAGAAAAACATGGCTTAAGACTCTCATTGAAAATCTACCTATTCAATCACGATACAAGAAAGGCTACAAAATAACAAAAAAAAAGTTAAAAAAAAAGTTTTCATATTTGTGTTAATCACGTTCGTGATGTCACAACTACTCAATCTCGCTTTACTAAATCTCCGCTGAAACCGGAACTTGAACCACCGACCTCCAGGTTACAAGTCCGCCGCCTTATATTTATCAATCAAGCTACTGAGGTCGGTTTTACAAATTAACTATTATCTATTAAAGTCCCCAATAATATTATAAATGGCATGAAAATTTAACATGATCTTGAAGAAAAACCCAACATCTTGTAGTAAATGCTGTGTGTATCCGTTGGTTCGAATCCCACCCAGTGCATGAATTTTTCCTCATTAATTTGAGTTTGTGACCACATAATAATAAGACTCTGAGGGTTAGGTGGTAGAAAATGCTTTGAGCATTAACCTCGCCTTGTGGTAACCTTCCACTAGATCACTAGAGTATTATTTTTTTTTTTTTTTTTTTTTTTTTTTTTTTTTTTTTTTTTTAAACTTAGAGAGGAGGTAAAATCTTCTTACCATTCAAGACGGAGTGTAGGGTTTGAGTGCTTATAATGGTGCGCTATACCTACTAAAAACCTCCTCTCTACCACCACGGATACACCCGGAACCGTGTAGTACATTACTTCGGGTGTATTCGCTTATTTTCTGCCCTTTTTTTTATCGGACTTGTAGTCTTCTATCATCCTTCTCTTTCTGATTTATGACATTTTTAATTAATTTTTCAATTTCATTCCATTTGTCTTCTGTTTCAATCATTGTTCTGACTATGTTTTCAGGTGTTATTGCATGTCCAATTTTTTCTTCGCAGTCCTTTCTCTCTCTCTCAAATCTTGAGCACTTGAAAAGGGTATGTTCTGCGTTATCTTTAGGGTCATTACAGTACGCACACCTCTCTGATTGCTTCTTTTTAATTTTGTGTTGGAAAGAGCTAAAATGTCCGTGGCCTGTAAGGAATTGGCTCATTTCGTATGTAATCTTACCATGCTTTCTATTACACCACTCCTGGAGATTTTCTATTAGTTTTTTAGTCCATTGACCTTTATGTGTTTCATTCTTCCATTTATCTCTCCACTTTTCCATCATTTCTTGTTTAATGTTTTCCTCGTTGGTTTTCCTTTCTTCTTTTTCTTTGGTCTTTTTTCTCATCTCATATATTTTCATTCTCTCTTCTATCATGAATTCTATAGGTAATGAACCTGAAATAACCTGGAGTGCTGCGGTGGATGTCGTCCTATATAAGCTCTTGCTAATCTCATCATCACCTTTCGCTGGACTTTCTCTAGCATGTTAATGTATTTCTTCCATTTGATGATTTTTCCCCACACTGGAACCCCATATAGGAGAGCTGAATATACGACGGTGGCCAATATCTTCCTCTTCTCGTTGTCTGGGCCTTTAAGATTTGGCATAATTCTTGCTAGGTTCGCTGCAGTTTTTCCCGCCTTTTCTACTGCCTTTTTGGTGTGCTCTGCCATCTTCAAGTCCTTATCAAAGTGCACTCCCAGGTATCTCGCGGACTTCTTTGATTTTATGCTTGTTTCCTCTACTCTCACAACTATCTCTTTACATACTCTCTTACTTACTAGCAGAACTACTTCGGTCTTTTGTGGTGCTATTTGAAGTTTGTGGTTTTTCATCCATTCTATAATTTTAACTAATGTTTGATTTACTGTTCTTTCCACATCTTCTCTGGTTTTCCCTTTTGTCAATATAACCACATCATCTGCGTAGGCTATTATTTTGGACTCATCTGGTATCTTCATTTTTAGCAGAGAATCGTAGTAAAGGTTCCACAGGAGCGGCCCGGCTACCGAACCTTGCGGTACGCCGCAGGAGAGGTCTAGTACTGTTCCTTCTTCGACTATCAATTTCCTATCTTCCAGATAACTGCTAATCATGTTTATAAGGTACCCCGAAAGTTTTTTCCTTTTAATTTCGTCAATAATACCCTTCCAAGGGATGGAATTGAAGGCGTTTTTGACGTCTACTAGGACCATTGCACATATCATTTTATTCTTCTTTGCTTCTTCTGCTATTTTCAAAACTTCTTCCATAGCGTCTATTGTGCTTTTTCCCTCCCTAAATCCATACTGGTTTTCCGACAGATCTCCCTTTTCCTTCAGTTCACTTATTATTCTTTTTTTAATTAAATGCTCCATAGTTTTTCCCATCACATTCAGTAGACAGATAGGTCGATATGCCATTTTTTCTGACCCCTCTTTTTTACCCTTTTCCAAGAGCATCAGTTTGGCGGTTTTCCATACTTTTGGGAATTCTCCGGCAGTCAGAAGGTTGTTGAAGAGCCTCGTGCAGAAATCTGGTGCTGCTTCAAACAGAATCTTTATGATCTCTCCTCCAAGTCCATCTGGGCCTGGTGCTTTTTTGTTCTTGAGCTTCTGGATCGCTTCATGTACCTCTTCCATCGTGAATTTAGGTATTTCTTCAATACTAATGATTTCCCTACTCCATCTCTGTATTTCATCTGTTGGAAAAAGTTCTTTTGCAATTTGGGTTTTTTCTTCAGGTTTGAGAGATATAAGAGGAAAGAGTTTTAGTTTTTTGCATACAATTTTATAGGCACTTCCCCATACATTCTTGTTGAGATCTTGACATAGTTCTTCCCACTTTTTTTTCTTGGATTTATCTATTTCCTGTCTTAAAATTTCTTTCATTTCATAGTATTTTTTTCTTGTGTCTAATTTTTCTTGTTCTGTGTATGTTCTTTTCTTATTCATCCTTGTCATTTTTCGCTTTTGGGCGTGGCACATTTTTCTTCTTTGAGCGATGTTTTCATTCCACCAATAGGCTGGTGGTCTTCTATCCTTACCCTTTCTTGTTCCAAAAACTTTCAGGCACATTTCCTGCAGTATTTCAACACAGGTTTCAGCCCCTATGTAACTATTTTCTTTTATGTTGTTAATTTTTTTAACTAGTTCTTCTTTAAGTATATCCTTTCTGTTCTCGTTATACCTCCATTTATCTTGAGCTTCTCTAACTTGAGCTATAGTATTTACATCGTTTAGTTTTAACTCATAAAAAATGTACTGGTGATGGCTTAAATTTTCTTCCTCTGAAACTATCCAATTTTCCATTTTTCTTGTCAAATTTCTAGAGCAAACAGTTACGTCAATTATTGAATTGCTGTTTCCCCTAACAAATGTTGGCACATTTCCATGGTTTAGTACATCTAAATTCATTTCTTCTATCCATTCTGACAATACCGTTCCTCTATCATCTTCTTTCTTTGATCCCCAGAGGTATGACTTAGCGTTTACAGAGTATTATTATTATTATTATTATAAGTATGTGTGTATGTATGAGTATGTGAATGATAATAGTGTCAGTTATTGCTTGCAATTGATGGTTTAATTCATTATTGCGAGTAGTACTATTAAAAAAAATATACAAATTAATTAAATAAAAATCATTTCCAAATTAAAATACTATAGGTTATAGGTACTCCTAAAATCGATAGATATATGATATTTTATAAGTATAGATAATTCAAATGTTTTGTTCTCATTTAAATTTAAATCTAACTAACCTGGCAATTAATACGGCGCCGTTGAGGTTGGCTGGCGTCCTTAAAATAATAATACTATCTCCGGTTTGGTCTGAAATTTAGAATTATTCAAAGTTTCGAAAATTTCTATTTTTTTTTGTTTTTTTAACCCAGATGGGGCTGACGTCCTTCCAGAAGGACGCTTCAAAGGTACTACGCTGTGGATTTTTCTAATTAATTCAACTTGTTGAGGATAGTTGGCGACACCTCAAACTCTTTGTTTAGAGTCCGAGTGATAAGTTGACACCACTTTTATTTTGATTTATTCTTGCGTGTGAAAGTTTGGATAGCTGTGAATTTCAATGGATGAACGAGACAAAAAATTTCACGGCGTTATCTGGGTTTTAAAGATATATCATCTTTTTATAATTACCACTTTCGTGTTATCACAACTTAACAACGACTCAAACTAGCTTGACTAAATCTTCGCTCAATTCGGGACTTGAACCACCGACATCCAGGTTACAAGTCCGACGCCTACTGAGGTTGGTGAAAATGTCGCATTAATAATAAATTATTATTCTCATGGATTAGATAAGTACATGGTACGCGTATGTATTGCAAAATGCAAATTGAAAAAACATGTTGTGTTGATACAAGCACGTTTAAATAAAAAATTCAGTCCTGGGTTCCGAATGTAAGCGAAACCCGAAGAAAAGATGTCTCCCTATAAAATTCTCTTTTTTACTGGAATGCGAAAAAAAAATTGAGGTATTTTGTGGGGAATTCTGTCGTTCATCCTCCGTTTCTGCTACGATCCTACTACTTTATTTAAAAAATTTGTTGAAAATACCAGAAAACTGTTTCCAGAAATCGCAATTTTTTTAAAAACAATAAAAAAAATTGATGAAACAAGTAAACGAGCCTGGATTATTATGATTTTTCTTTACACAGAAACTATTTTTGCGATAGGTATGACTTGTTTGTTGGGTAACGAAAAAATCATAACAAAATTTTATTGGGAATGTCTCAGTGTTCTGAGGGGATTTCTTTCAATTTCTCCTCTCTGATACAGGAGAAGTAAAATTTCTCCTCTTTCAATTGATATAGAGGAGGGGAAGTTTCAATGTTTGGTGTCTGAATTTCCCCTCTTTCCATTGATATAGAAGAGGGGAAGTTTCAATGCTGTGGTGTCTGGCTGACCAGCTTAACTCCTGAGAATTCTAGTATCCTAATATTTCAACGTGCTCTAGTATCATTCCCTTGCACGGGAAACTTTGCACCACATTATTTTTTTTTTATGCACGGACACACACACACACACCACAATTATGGAGGTGTGGGATAATTTTCTCGGAGGTGCGATGATTTACATGGAGGTGGGATGATCTACATGGAGGTGAGATGATTTACATGGAAGTGGGATGATTTACATGGAGGTGAGATGAACTATCTACATTGAGGTGAGATGATTTACATGGAAGTGGGATGATCTACATGGAGGTAGGATGATTTACATGGAGGTGAGATGATCTACATGGAGGTAGGATGATCTACATGGAGGTGAGATGATTTACATGGAGGTGAGATGATCTACATGGAAGTGGGATGATTTACATGGAAGTGGGATGATTTACATGGAGGTGAGATGAACTATCTACATTGAGGTGAGATGATTTACATGGAGGTGAGATGATCTACATGGAGGTAGATGATCTACATGGAGGTGAGATGATTTACATGGAGGTGAGATGATCTACATGGAAGTGGATGATTTACATGGAGGTGAGATGATCTACATGGAGGTGAGATGATCTACATGGAGGTGAGATGAATCACATGGAGGTGAGATGATCTACATGGAGGTGAGATGAATCACATGGAGGTGAGATGATCTACATGGAGGTGAGATGATCTACATGGAGGTGAGATGATCTACATGGAGGTAGGATGATCTACATGGAGGTGAGATGATCTACATGGAGGTAGGATGATCTACATGGAGGTGAGATGATCTACATGGAGGTGAGATGATCTACATGGAGGTAGGATGATCTACATGGAGGTGAGATGATCTACATGGAGGTGAGATGAATCACATGGAGGTGAGATGATCTACATGGAGGTGAGATGATCTACATGGAGGTAGGATGATCTACATGGAAGTGGGATGATCTACATGGAGTGAGATGATCTACATGGAGGTGAGATGATCTACATGGAGGTGAGATGATTTACATGGAGGTGAGATGATCTACATGGAAGGTGAGATGATTTACATGGAGGTAGATGATCTACATGGAGTGAGATGATCTACATGGAGGTGAGATGATCTACATGGAGGTGAGATGAATCACATGGAGGTGAGATGATCTACATGGAGGTGAGATGATTTACATGGAGGTGAGATGATCTACATGGAGGTGAGATGAATCACATGGAGGTGAGATGATCTACATGGAGGTGAGATGATCTACATGGAGGTGAGATGATCTACATGGAGGTGAGATGATCTACATGGAGGTGAGATGAATCACATGGAGGTGAGATGATCTACATGGAGGTGAGATGATTTACATGGAGGTGAGATGATCTACATGGAGGTGAGATGATCTACATGGAGGTGAGATGATCTACATGGAGGTGAGATGATTTACATGGAGGTGAGATGATCTACATGGAGGTGAGATGATCTACATGGAGGTGAGATGATCTACATGGAGGTGAGATGATCTACATGGAGGTGAGATGATCTACATGGAGGTGAGATGATTCACATGGAGGTGAGATGATCTACATGGAGGTGAGATGATCTACATGGAGGTGAGATGATCTACATGGAGGTGAGATGATCTACATGGAGGTGAGATGATTCACATGGAGGTGATGATGAGTTTGTGTGGCCCTATTTGCAACAGAGCTCTCAGAATGGTTCTTGAATTAATTGCACTGATTTCCTGATTATATTATATTTGCAGGTAACCTAGGTATTACATATTATTATTGAATCAAATTTTAGTAAACACTAGCCGTTTGCCCGTGCTTTGCAACGGGACTAAATTTCAAATTACTAAGGCATGGCCGTACTGCTGGACAGCAATGCCTTTTTGAACTTTTTATAATTTTTCTGGACAAAGCGATAATGGTTTTGGGGGGGTCAATTCTGAGACATTTTTCGCTATCTCTTACCGTTTTGGCTAAACAACTCCGGACAAACAAACAAACAAACAAACATAGGTAGGTAGGTAGGTAGGTAGGTAGGTAGGTAGGTAGTCCTTTTTTCTGTTTTATATATAGAGATTTGAAACGGAACAGAACAAACAGTCATAATAAATGTTTAGCGACAGTTAGCTGTTACTCTCTAAACGTAAACAAAAATCCGAACCGAATCGGGGACTCGGTTATTTTTGGATGAGAATGTTCTGGGATCGGTAGAAAAGGATGAGAATCATGCATTGGTAGTCAAGTGGTTAACGCGCTGGTCTGGTAATCCAGGTATCGTAGAGATCCGTTTGAATCCCACCCAGTGCATGCATTTATCCTCATTCATTTGAGTTTGTGACCACACAATAATAATAAGACTCTGAGGGTTAGGTGGTAGAAAATGCTTTGAGCATTGGTTAATGTTTTCGCCTGGTTTTTACCTTCCACTAAAGAGTGTTTTTATTATTATTATTTAAACGTTGCTTTAAAACTGTATGGTCATACCATTCGCTACACTCAAATAGACCTCAATACCTCAGCCAGCCTGAATGAGCCGGTAATAGCAAGCATCACGAGTCACAAGGATTCGAATTTCAAGTCCTACAGCCTCACTGGACGTTCCTTAATTTCAGTGACGGAATGAGAACTGGTGTATTCAACGTGCCATCGATTCTTCAGGGTCTGATTACAAATTTAAAGTTCACACAAAATAAAAAATGTGAAATTTTGACAGTAAAACAATAATCATTATAATTATATTATTTTATAATACTTTTAAAAAATAAATAAAAAAACACCCTAAATGAACCCCCCAAAAATAAGCTGAAAATTCTTCACCTCCAGCTTTAAAAAAAACCCCAAAGGAGAAGGGAGGGGAAGAGGAAGGGGAGAAGAAGAAGGGAGGGAGGGGGAGGGGAGGGACGATGTGGGGGTTGTGAGAGTTGAACAAATGACATCGGGCTACGTCCGAGTATTAGGAGGCTAGCCATTTCCGAGAGGCGTATTTTTACATTTAAAATTAGGAGGTAGGGGTGGGGGGAGGGGGGGTTAAGTTATCTTATTTGTGTTTATCACTTTCGTGATATCACAACTACTCAAACTCACTTCACTAATGGGTCCCAGCTCATGTGGATTTAGCGTCACGTGATCAATTTCCACCAATCACAGAGCTCCAAATTGATCACGTGACTCTAAATCCACATGAGCTGGGGAACTCAGTAGTCGAGTCTCGACCCGGCCATAATTTTTTTCGCTGAACCCGGGACTTGAACCACGGACCTCCAGTTACAAGTCCGCCGCATTATCGATCAAGCTACTGAGGTCGAAACGTTGGTGTGAAGTAGATTTCTATACCTACACTAGGGGCCGAGTTATGAAACAGGATAAAATATGGTCCGATTTAATGAGCGCTGCTGTGGTGGACACTGGGAGGGGGTTAAATATCTAGGATTTGCTAATCCAAGCCACTATCACTTAGCAGCTGATATAAATGCACTGTGATTGGTTGAAATTCCCACCAGAGGGCGTGTTAAGGGATGGTGTAGGATAAGTGAATCTAATCTTGTTTCAGGGGCAAGGACTCTGAATGTTACAGACTTCTCATTAAATAAATATTCATTTTAAAATAATCTTGTTCCATAATTCAGGCCTTAGACATAGAAAATTAGAATTACCAAACGAGTTTTTTATGTTAAGGAGAACTCCTCTTGTCCATTCATTACCCAGGCGGAATTGCTTTTCTGAATTGCAATCGATATTCTTTGTCTTAAAAACTCAGATAAATGTCGTTAAGTTAAATGTCTAAATATCAAGATTCTTTCAGTTGACTGGTTGACAACCAGAACGGATTTCGATGCAAAATGGTTCATTGTTTTCTATGGTCCTAAGGTATTTCCAGGAACTGTTCGAGATGAATTCTTGCGTATTGCATAACCCGGAAAGATTATAGGCGCTCATACAAAATTCTGGCTGGGGGACTATAAACAGGGAGTAGATGAGCATTCTGGCTGGAGGACTATAAACAGGGAGTACACCAGCAGTCTGGCTGGGGGACTATAAACAGGGAGTAGACCAGCAGTCTGGCTGGGGGACTATAAACAGGGAGTAGACCAGCATTGGCTTGGTTCTGGGTGCCCTTGTCAATTATTAGACTCCTTGTAAAGACAGTGGTAGAAGTGCTGAGTCATTCCTCCACTGTCTGGCTACCATCGTGAACGATGACGCCACCCTATAATGATGATACAAAATTTGTAGCTATTGGGCCGTATTCATATAATAAATATGCAATAAAAATAAATAAATAAATGTGTTTCTTTGTGTTTTTAGTTATCCATTATTATATCACAATTTTTAGTGGGTAGCGCAGAGTTATAGGACTTTTCCATATTTTTTAATATGCACCTGTATAAAAATCATTAAAAAAATGTATATACAATTGTTTGAAAATATTACTGTGTCGCCTGGCAAGCATCACTGAGATGTCAGTTAAATAAATATAAAACAAGTAGAAATAAATAAGATAATGAAGGGTGGTGCTAATGCCAACGTCATTGCCTTCCTAAATTTAATCGATTTACTAAATTCAATCCTTGCTGAAGCCAGCGTCGATGGCATGTTGAATACACCGGTTCCCTTCAGAACACCGAAGTTAAGCGACATCCAGCGAGGTTAAGACTTGGATGGGTGACCATTCAAATTCTAATTCTCGTGACGCTGGCTTTTCCCGGCCCCACTCAGGCTGGGTGAGGTCAATGTGAGTAGCAGGTTTGTGAGTTTCCTGCGAATGGAGGGTAAAACCCCCGTCGTGATATGACCATGGCAGTTGAAAGCGACGTTAAACCCCACAAAAAAAAAAAAAATCCTTGCTGAAACTTGATCCACCGCGACGGTTACGAGTCTATCGCCCTAATATCCATAGAGTTGTACTATGAAAGAATTGCCAAAAGGGCAAAAGGTAATTAACTACGTGTTGGCTGTTGGGTACTGTTGGGTGTTTTACTTCCGAGAGTATTATCTAATATTTGATATCTACTTCTGATCGTTTCTCTATTACTTTATTTAAATGTTCCGATTTCAAAGAATTTCATATACATATTTGGACTCTTTCCGAAGTGAAGAAACCCAGGCTGGGTGAGGTTAATGTGGAGAGCAGGTTTGTGAGTTTCCTGCAAATGGAGGTTAACACCTCCGTCGTAATATGACCATGCAAGGTTTGGGTGGAAGAGATTGCCATAGGCAATAACCCCGCCCTTTAGTTAGGACATATGTTTTTATATATTTTTCTATTCTTTTTCATTTTTATTGTAAATATTGTAAATTTTTATTGTAAATTTCCTTTTTTTTTCATTGTTAAAATAATTATTTGTATTATACATTATGTCCATTTATATCTAATAAAGTGTAAAACCTGGGGCTCATTTCATAAAAAAAAACTTTACACTTCATACTTGATGAGTTACGAATAACCAAAGTGTAAAGTATTCCCGTTTCATTAAAACTTCACAAGTCACTTTACGATTTCCCTTTGAACTGCCACTCAAGGTCCACTCCTAGGGTGTCCATACGAGGAAGCATCAGGTCCTTAGTTGGCAGACTATCGATATTTCTACTCATTAACAGCAAAGCTCTAGGCATTTTCCATTAGAGACAATAGCTATTATAGACTGTTACAGACAGACAAATAATAATAATAATATGATCTCTAATGTTTTATCTTTACAATGTTAATAATAATAAGTAATCTAATGTTTTTTCATAATAATAATAATGATAATAATAATCCTCCAACTTAAACCTGATATTTATCTATGTTTGCTGTTAAGCCCATGGAAATACTTGGTACCATTTGAATAAATGAGAAACAATCAAATAATAATAATATTATGACGGTTTCTAATGATTTGTCCTTATTAGATTTCATATTATTATTATTAGATTATTAGTGTAATCTGTCTTTTAGCCGAAGGGATCTTTGTGAATGTCTAATAAATAGTCGAAAAAATAAACATCGGATATCATTAAGTTTTCATCTCGTACACCAGCAAGACCTCCAGCAGTGACCACTTAACTAAGTGAACCACCATGAAGATCTTCATTGTTCTTGCCGTGATCCTAGCTGTGGCTTTTGCCAAACGTAAGTGAAACGATAATAGTGCCCTGAACTAAAGCGAAAGCGGTTCCAGGGCACAACTAACTTTTTTTTTTTTTTAATGAAACAATCCAAATAATAATACAGCCAAGTTAAAGTTAAGTTATCATATTTGTGACAGTCACAATCACAGCTGTTTGTAGAGGATACCTTCCGGTGCGCTCGTGTTGACCCAGCACCTCAATGGGAAATATTGTGTCGCTTTTCGCCCATCAGAGGGGTGGTATACAACGGGATAAGCAAGCTACAATACAGACCACAAGCGTCTGCAGTATAGCTCCTGTTTCCTGGCTACGAAATAAATAAAAAACAATCGTGTTATCATAATTTTATTTTTATTTTAATTTATTAATTTATTTTTTTAAGTGCAATACAAAACAGATGTATGTCAATTACAATGAAATTTGACATACACCCAATTACATTATAATACACAAACTACTCAACTATATCAAAACATTGGTAGATTTAATATTATTTTTAAGTTATCATAGAAATTTGTGTTAATCACGTTCGTGATGTCACAACTTAACTACACAAACTATAGATTTACTAAATTTTCGTTGAACTTAGAACTTGAACCAACAGGTTACAAGTCCGCCACCTTATCGATCAAGCTACTAGAAAATCTCCCTTTTAACCGTCACACATCGCAATCTGATTGGTTATTTCATTCTAATTAACCCCAATCAGAGTGCGTTGTGTGACGGTTGAAAGGGAAATGAAACCTATACAATATTTATGCTTGTATTGTTACATTTAATTCCTTTATTATAATTATGTATGTAATGTTGCATATCTTAAAAAAAAAATGGGATTATAAGTGTGCTTTTTGAAATGAGGATTGAGGACCAAGTATTCCCTCTGAAATCTTACATTGATCGCTTCTCATTTACAGCTCAAGGTTTATACAACCAAGGCTACAACCAAGGTGGTTACAACCAAGGCTACAACCAAGGTGGTTACAACCAAGGTGGTTACAACCACGGATCTGGTTACAACCAGGGAGGAGGTGGTCAGTCCACTGATATTGATGCCAGCACTTCCTACCATGCCCAGCACAACAGTAACCAGTATGGGGCTGCAGGACAGAACTACCAGCAAGGGCAGCATGCTGCAGGTGAGTAACACTCACTTAGGACCCAAATTAGTAGCTCAGTGGTTATTATTATTATTATTATTATATAGAAAGCTTTATTAGGTAGAACAAAAAATATATACAGTAGAATACAATGAAATATAAAGGAAAACAAAAAGATTAGGCAAATATACCTACAAGAAAAAAAAAGAGAATGAAGTTGAAGTTATGTCCTACCTAAAGGGCGGGGTTATTGCCTGTGGCAATCTCTTCCACCCAACCTCGGAAGAGTTAAGTTAAGCACTCGCTTGCCATGCGCAAGGTCCCGGGTTCGATCCCCCGTGCCGACAAAAATTTGTATTCTTTATTTGGTTACAATTGTTTGTAAGGGACACCTTCCGGTGCGCACGTGTTGACCCAGCACCTTTGAGGTTGGTTGGTTTTGGCACATTTTTACGGCTGGATGCCCTTCCTAACACCAACGATTCTATTTGATTTAACGTCCTGGATTAGGACGGGGGTTTTACCTCCATTCGCTGGGAATCGTACCAGCCACCCACATCAACCTCACGCAGCCTGGGTAGGGCCGGAAATGCCAGCCTCACCTGTACGGAGGGAACAGAATTTTCTGTGTGAAAAATCTGCTCCGACCGGGGATCGAACTGAGGATCTCGTACTACGGGCAGTAGTCACAACCGTTACGCCACGGAGACTGGTGGTTACCTTCCACCAAAGAGAATTATTATAATAAAGATATTACCTATGCTTTTGTTACAGGAGGTGCTGCATCAGGAGGTGTTGCAGGAGGTATTGGGGGAGGAATAAGAGGCGGTATTGGAGCAGGAGTAGGAGCTGGTATTGGAGGAGGAGTAGGAGCCGGTATCGGAGGAGGTGTTGGAGGTGGTATTGGGGGAGGTATAGGAGGTGGTATTGGGGGAGGTGCTTTAGGAGGATTAGTGGGATAGATTTGTCTCAATGACACTCCTATACAGCACTCCTAATTTTTTAACGAAAAAACGAAAATAATATGTATTCTCATGACAATAAAATAAATTTTGTGCAAAATAAAACTTTACGTGTTTTTTTTTAAACATAAATAAACTATGGCAGTGTATTTCTTTTGGATATTTTTTTTCCAGGTTCGGTATTTCCAAATATTTCTATTTTATTCCAAATATTTCCAGTTTAGCTTTCCCACTATGCGTGAAAGAAAAGTGCGTTTCAGTACTTTTAAAAATAAGCAATGGACTTAACCTATAAAAGAAATGGAAGCAAGAATTTTATAAATCCATTTTGGTTGACCTAACTGGGAGACGATTTTTCCTCTTCCAAAAAAAAAAAAATGACTTTTTTCCAGTTCGTCCATATTATTCCAGTTGAATCCACTTTGGTTAGAAAGAAAAATACAGCTTTTATGTACTGCTTCCTGTTCAATTTCGTCAACAACAAAAAAATCCGTGTCCGTGAGATATGTATTGATACCTAAATCACGGTGATGAGAGGATTATATGAACGCCCAGATCCTATGTCTAGGCTCCTTTCATGTCCATTGATTCTATATGGTTTTAACATCCTGACTTGTGATAGTCAGGACAGGGGTTTTACCCTCCATTCGCTGGGAATCGTACCAGCTACCCACATTAACCTCACCTAGCCTGGGTAGGGCCGGAATCGCCAGCCTCACGTGTTCGGAGGAACAGAATTTTCTGTATGAAAAATCTGCTGCGACCGGGAATCGAACTCAGGATCTCAGGACTACGGGCATTAGTCGCAACCGTTACGCCACGGAGGCTGGCTTTTTTGTATTCAGTGGAACCAAGCACACCAAAGTATATTGTGTCCATAATTGGCAGTGTATTTTATTCTCTTTTTTTTTCAAATATAAAATGATGGGACACATTATCATAGACTGATTGGAGTTCACAAGAGAAGCAACAATTATCACATCGACGTCTATTATTTATTAGATCTATTGTGACCAGTTGATTCTACATATTTGATTTAAAACTCTTTATTTGAAGTAGTCAGGACGGGGGTTTCACCCTGCATTCTCTTGAATCGTACCACAACTACCGACATTAACGTCACCCAGCCTCACGTGTTTTGGAGGAACAGAATTTTCTTCGAAAAGTCTGTCCTCTCCAGAATTTCTTCGAACATGGGATCTCTGGACTACGGGCAATAGTCTCAACCATTACGCCACGGAGGCTGTGGCTTTGGTACACTTGAATAAATTTAAAAAAGTGGAAACTAAGAAGTCATTTTTTACACAAGTCTCTGTACAGAGAAAAACAAATTCTAAATTTAATATATTTGAAATAAGTAATACACAACTGCGCCTGTCTTATAGTGTAGCTAATACACGACAAATTCAATCAATAAAAAAACCAAAGTTGTTCAATAAGAGGTTCGAAACGTCCAGAAATATGAAAAAAAATTGAATTCGGAGCCAAAAAATATTTTTTTTTTTTTACAAAAACGAAAAATATCTGATTATTACTACTGAATCAATTGATCAAGAAGATGAAACTAGTTATCATATTTGTGTTAATCACTTTCGTGACATCACAACTACTCAAACTCGCTTTACTAAATCTACGCTGGAACCGGACTTGAACCACCGACCTCCAGGTTACAAGTCCGCTGCCTTATCGATCAAGCTACTGAGGTCGGTACTATTTAATATTTTTTTTATAATTTTTTTTTATAGGTAACAAGATTTTATTTATATATATTTTTTTCAATGTTTAACAACTTTCTTCACATTCAACACCCCGCACTTTTTCCTCATCCCCTCATTCTTATGACACGCTCTGAGAGAAACAATTAAATTTATTCATTCAACGAACTGCTCGATAACGAGTTGCTACATCTGACACAGTATACATAGATATGGGGTTTTTTTTTTTTTTTTTTTTTTCTAATTCTTTGCTAGGTAGTAGGTATAATTCTTTCTTTTTTCATGAGTATAAGTGCTTGTTGATAATATTCAGGGTGTCTTTCATAATCACTTGGGGCAGGTCAGTCAATTTTTTTTTATTGATGTTATGATTGGCAAAGAACTTCATAAGGAATGGGAAGCTGTTCCACGTACGCCAAACCAAAGACCGAACACTTCCCAACGTGGTATTTCATACTTTAGAATAAAATAAGGGACAGTGGGAACATATATTTCTTGTTTTTCTTCATTTATTTTGATGTCTTGGTCTTCTAAAGTAAAAGTCCAGATGTTTCTAAATAGACATCTGGACTTTTACTCTCAACCATCCTAGTGTTTGGGAATATATTTAATAATTTAATTTTTCTTTTCGTCTTCTTTTCCTTCACAATATGGCGACTACTGCCACCAGGGTTTCTCGATTTCTACCACATGGGTGCCAGATTTGGGGCTCTTATAGCCGGGATAATAGTTCTTATACTTTCCGGGTGCCGGAACGGTGGCAGAGGAGGGGTGGGGTGGGGGGGGAGGACGGCATAGGGGCCACTGACAGGGGAGCTGTGGACACGAGAAATATATTATTATTTATTAAACATGAGGAAAAATGAGTAGCTGCTTTAATGTGAGCAGCGACCATGGTGGAATTATAGGCAAAAATAAGATATAAGGATAATAAAGATATGGAAAAGTCCTATAATTCTGCGCTACCCACTATAATTGTGATAATATATAATAACACAAAGAAACACATTTATTTTATTTATTTGTTAAACATGTTAGACCAAGTTCATTTACAATAAAGTACATAGAACATTTACATAGAAGTGGTTAAGCTCAGTGGTTAAGCACTTGCCAGCCATGCGAAGGTCCCGGGTTCGATCCACCGTGCCACGATCCACAAAAATTTGTATTCTTAATTTGGTTACAATTGTTTGTAAGGATACCTTCGGTGCGCTCGTGTTGACCCAGCACCTAAATGGGAAGTATTGTGCCACTTCTCGCCTATCAGAGGAGAGGCGTATACGGGATGGGCAGGTTACAACACAGACCACAAGTGTCTACAGTATTTCATGGCTACGAAATAAAAAAGGCTGTGAAACACTCATATTTAAAAAAAAAAAAAAAAAATTATTAATAAAACAAAACTTGATCAAGGGCGGTGCTAATGTCAACGGCATTCTTTTCCGCACCACCCTTGATTAAAAAATAAAATAAAATAAAGGTAACTCGAAAAGATAATAATAATTGAATGGGTGAGTAGAAGAACCAGGAATGTCAAAAATCGATTTTTTTTTTCTTCGTAGAATTAGAAGGAATGTACTCTTTTCTATCATCTCTGTGAATATGAAGGAGAAATACCCCTTAAAATTATATTTTTTTTCGATTTTAAAGTTGGGGAAGCGGAAAAAAAATCTGATGTAAAACAAGGATTGTAACAAAATCACTGACCACTTTTGTTAGTGGTATTAGTACCAAGTTGTGAGAATCTTGTCGAATAACAAGGAATGTAAAATTTAATTTTATTATACTCATTAGCATCAGGAAAGCAAAAATAAGACAAATCTTATTTTCGCTTTCCTGAAAAGTCGATTTTTGACATTCCTGGTTCTTCTACTCACCCATTCAATTATCAATCAACATAGTAACGTTTCCTGGTTTATACATTCAAGAAAATATTATATTCACAATTAATGTATATATTCGCCTCTTCACAATTTTTGTGTGTAGCGCAGGACGTTAAAACCAAATAGAATCAAAATGGACATGAAAGGAGCCTAGACATTGGATCTGGGCGTCCATATAATCCTCTCACCACCGTGATTTAGGTATCAATACCTATCTCACGGACACGGAATTATTATTATTATTTAGATACCTACTAAGTATATATATAATATTACTCATAGTGTACACTAATATACAGGGTTTCTCCGTCAAATTACCTGAAAGGGCGGCGTTCTACTCGTCCGCTTACGGATTTTCCCGGACTGAAATGAGAAAAAATTGTGATCATCAATAATTGTTATAAAAATACGATTCATTTCTTAAAATAAGGAAAGTTAAAATTACTGAGACCTCTGAAATGAAATGTATCTCCGGCCCTGTTTTGATCAAAAATCTCAAACTTGTCTTAAAATCAGTATAATCAGTCTATATAAACAGAAAAGTGAGAAGTTGTATTAGATGTACATGAATATCAGAACATACCTGGACAGCTATTTCGAGCTTATTATTTTGCTCTCATCAGCAGGTTTATTATAGTTCTGAATAACCATGCATGCCATCATTTAACCTCTCTATTTTAAACAGTACTTCTAAAAAAATACTTCTGATTGCATATCTACTCTTTGGATTCCAAAGTTGACCCCCCTGGTAGTGATAAAAAAACTACATTCAGTAGAAAAGGTTTTTCCATTGATATAATTGTACAATGTACACCCGTCCTAATTAAATCAAATAAAATCGTTGGCTTGAGGAAGCGCATCCAGCCGTAAAACATGTGCCAAAACCAACCAACCTCAAAGGTGCTGGGTCAACACGTGCGCACCGGAAGGTGTCCCTTACAAACAATTGTAACCAAATAAAGAATACAAATTTTTGTCGGCACGGGGGATCGAACCCGGGACCTTGCGCATGGCAAGCGAGTGCTTAACTTAACTCTTCCGAGGTTGGGTGGAAGAGATTGCCACAGGCAATAACCCCGCCCTTTAGGTAGGACATAACTTCAACTTCATTCTCTTTTTTTTTCTTGTAGGTATATTTGCCTAATCTTTTTGTTTTCCTTTATATTTCATTGTATTCTACTGTATATATTTTTTGTTCTACCTAATAAAGCTTTCTATAATAATAATAATAACCACTGAGCTACTAATTTGGGTCCTAAGTGAGTGTTACTCACCTGCAGCATGCTCAACTGCTCAAACTCACGCTGCTAATTTTTAACCAAAGTTGGGCGACTCGAACCACCGACCTCCAGGTTACAAGTCCGACCTCCAGCCGCCTTATCGATCAATAATCGGAAATCATAATAATATAACAATAATACTCTTTAGTGGCAGGTAACCACCAGGCGAGGTTAATACTCAAAGCATTTTCTACCACCTAACCCTCAGAGTCTTATTATTATGTGGTCACAAACTCAAATTAATGAGGAAAAATTCGTGCTCTGGGTGGGATTCGAACCAACGGATCTCTACGCTACCAGGATTACCAGACTAGCGCGTTAACCACTTGACTAACCAGTGCAAGTCCGCCGCCTTATCGATCAATCAGTATAAACAGAATAGTGAGAAGTTGTACTAGATGTACATGAATATCAAAACATACCTGGACAGCTGTTTCGAGCTTCTTTGCTCTCATCAGCAGGTAATAGTTCTGAATATCCGTGCCATCAACTAACGTCTCTATTTTAATCAGTATAAACAGAATAGTGAGAGTATCGCGGAAATCATACACACCTGGCTGATTCGAGATCCTGGTTCAAATCCATATACGGGCGAGACCTGGTAGCACTATACTCCGTGCTGCCGCCCGTGCCCCGTCTCTGTTGGGTGATCTGACCGTTCCTGCCCGCTGGACTGTGGACGCTGCCGACGCGACTTCCGAGCGAAGAGGCGCTGCTGACGCTGCCGCCCGTAGTCGATTCTTCGATGTCAAAGGTGGGGCCGGTGGGCCCAATCATGTAGCCGCGGTCGGCTGCATACCTGTTGGGTGGAAGAGATTGCCATAGGCAATAACCCCGCCCTTTAGTTAGGACATATGTATATATATATTTTTTTTTTCTTCTTGTTTATATTATTAACACTGTCAATTTTATATTTAAGTTTTACCATTGTTTGTCTGTATATGTTATGTTCTGATAGTAAAGAGTTTCTAAATAAATAAATGTAACCACCTCAACTAGAATTAAGAATATTTATGTTTATGTACATATATTTTACTTTTACTATAACCTTTTTAAAATAAAATTGCTTATTAGATTTAATCTAGATTGTAATGTATCAATAAATGCCCAAACTGGGATTTATATTGGAAAAAAAAAAAAAAAAAAAATAAATACCCCGCGATACCACTGTCGGAATCAGTCTCGCTCGTATAACTCCCAGTGGTCTCAGTGCCGGGGCTCGAACTTCTGTATCCTTCCGGCCCGTCCACCGGGCTCCCACTGGCACGACGACCGCCACTGGCCTGGCTGGGCCTCCTCCTGCTGGTTAGGGTGGGGGTTCCGCTGGACCCGCCATTGTACCCGCCGCTGGTGCTGCTAACTGTGGAAGAGAAAAAAAACACTGCCAATTATGGACACAATACTTCCTCGTGGTTGTTTCACATTGTATGCACGTGCGAATTTTGAGATTTTATACTAAATTACTTGTATCTCCAAAACGGCTGAACCGATTTTCTTCAAATTTGTTTTATATGGTAGAATATTGTTTTTTCTACATTATAGATTCTACAAAAAATTCTGTATCGGCAAGTCGTCATCTTTATTTTTTACTTTTTCGTCCAAAATTCCGAATTTCCTAAATATCAGAGTTAATTTATATTTCAATTTAAAAAAATATACGATATAAACAGCCGATGTAAAACTATAATAATATATATATACATACAAAATTTCATCAAAATCGGGTGTACCGTTCACGTGAGTTACCGCGCTAGGCATAGCGCGCATGGTGACCTGGGTTCGATCCCCAACGGGGCAGGAATTTTTCTGTTCTGTACTTGGATGTTCGGGGTCCACTTATACCTCGTGAGGAAAAATGAGTAGTTACTTGTATGAGTAACGACCAGTGGCGGCATTACCAGAGTAAAAAGAAATTAATGTAATAGGTAATAGAGTAATCCGCAAAAGTAAAGGAGGCTCTTAGTAATGCTGCGCTACCCACAAAAGAGGCCTTGTGCTTCACCACAAATAAAACCATACATAATATCTATATACATACAAAATTTCATCAAAATCGGGTGTACCGTTCACGAGATATAAGCGTTTAAGTAAAAAGTTAGTGGTCAGGCGCATGGTCTATTTCACCCAGAACCGCTAGTACGAATTTAATGAATTTAAAATGGGACCATCTAATGAACGTCTCCTATATGTGTACAAAATTTCATCAAAATCTGTTGAGCAGTTTCTGAGATTTGCGCGTTACAAGGAATATTTTTAACAGACCGGCGGACGGACAGACCGACGGATCGACAGACGGAGACAAAACCAAATTATGAAAAAAATTGGAGCACAAAAATATTTTTTATTTACAAAAACGAGCACAATACTTTCGATCTCTAATATTAGAAATTTCTCGGAAGTAAAATGATATTCTGTAACGAGGTAGGGCCACGATCAGTCCCTACTTAGGATATATTTTATGTACACTACATATGTACTGTAATGTTTTTTTTTTTTTAAGAAAAAAAAAAAACACTGCCAATATGGACACAATACTTCCTCGTGATTGTTTCACATTGTAAACACGTGCCAATTTTGAGATTTTATGCAAAATTACTTGTATCTCCAAAACGGCTGAACCGATTTTCTTTAAATTTGTTTTATATGGTAGAATATTGTTTTTTCTACATTCTAGATTCTACAAAAAATTCTGTATCGGCAAGTCGTAGTCCTTATTTTTTTACTTTTTTGTCCAAAAATTCGGATTTTCTTAAATATCAGAGTCAAATTATAATTAATTTAAAAAAAAATATATAGAGCCTATGTAAAATAATGATATGCATAACCATACAAAATTTCATTAAAATCGGGTGTACCGTTCACGAGATATAAGTGTTTAAATAAAAAGTTAGTGGTCAGGCGCATGGTCTTTTTCACCAAGAACCGCTAGTACGAATTCAATGAATTTAAAATGGGACCATCTACAGAATGTCTCCTAGATGTGTGCAAATTTTCATCAAAATCGGTCGAGTAGTTTCCGAGATTTGTGCGTTAGAAGGAATCGTTTTAACAGACCGACAGACCGACGGACCGACAGACGGACACAAAACCAAATTTGCTCAGGAGGTTATGAAACGTCCAGAAATGTAAAAAAAATTGAAATCGGAGCAAAAAAATATTTTTTTTTACAAAAACGAACACAATACTTCCGATTTCTAATATTAGAAATTTCTCGGAAGTAAAAAAATAGTTCCTACTGAGAGCACTATTGCGAAACTTTTACAGAAAAATCCTAACTTTAGAGGCTTGTAAGTGCAAAAGAATGATCTAAAATCCGTCCTGGTAGCTCAGTGGTAAAGGCGGCACTCTGTGAATCCAGAGATTCCAGAGGTCGTGGGTTCGAAACCCAGCCGGGACATGACAAGTTATCCTCCCATTTGGGATTTTTACCACATAATAATATGTCTTGGGCTTACTGCTGGAACAATGGGACTTTAATAGTCTTAATCGGGCAGTATAAATAAGGCGATATTATTATTATCATAGGATATATTTTATGTACTGTAATTTTATTTTTTTTTTAAGAAAAAAAAATTCCTACTGAAAGCAGTATTGCGAAACTTTTACAGAAAATTCCTAAATTTAGAGGATTGCAATAGCGAAAAAAATGATCAAAATGATCTAAAAGATTCTCATTTTTCAATGAGAACCATGAAACGGATTTTTTTAATGAAACATGCCTAGGAATCATGAGACAGTAGTTAAAGCTAGGCAAGACCTTACCTTGTATGATGAAAGTAGCTATCAAAGCCACAGAGATGAACAAAACCTTTCCCATGCTTAAAATAGATACAATGTGTCCCCGTATGAAACAAGAATAATGGTTCAGGGTCTGATCAGAGAGATGCTTTTATACAATTCTGATGGAACATTACCGACGACCATTTTGTTAAACCTATGCGTGACAAAGTAAAATAAAATTACATAAAAACAAAACACAAATACAATATGCCAATTATGGACATTTTTATTTTAAAAAAATGAGTGTTTCACAGCCTTTTTTATTTCGTAGCCTTGAAACAGGAGGTACTGTAGACGCTTGTGGTCTGTGTTGTAGCCTGCCCATCCCGTAGTATGTCTCCCCTCTGATGGGCGAGAAGTGACACAATACTTCTCATTTAGGCGCGCTGGGTCAACACGAGCGCACCGGAAGGTATTCTTTACAAACAGCTGTAAACAAATTTTGAATACAAATTTTTGTCGGCGTGGGCGGTGGTCCAGCGTCCAACGAGTTGTAGTGATGCTGGCATTTCTACCCAACCCAGGCTGGGTGAGGTTAATGTGAGTAGCCGGTTTGTGAGTTTCCTGCGAATGGAGGGTAGCACCCCCGTCGTGATATGACCATGTAGTTGAAAACGACGTTAAACCCAAATTAAAAAAAAAAAAACTTTTCAACTACGTCTGATATCTAATGAGAGTCATGACTGTATCATGTGAACACACAGCATTAGCGTGATGCGTGATCAGATCAATGTCTTTCACGTCAGAGCCGTGTTATACACTGGCCTTGCTTTTACCCTGCTGGGTAAAAGCAATAAGCATTTTCTACCAACTAACCCTCAGAGTCTTAATAATAAGACTCTGAGGGTTAGTTGGTAGAAAATGCTTTGAGCATTAACCTCACCTGGTAGTTGCCACGATAGAGTATTTTTATTATTATTTTAAAGCTTTACTCAAAACATTATCTAAAGACCTGTGCTTTATTTTTATTATTATAAAGCTTAACTCAAAACATTATCTACAGACCTGTGCCAGATATGCCTGCGCGAAGTTCACTTGTTTATATGACACGCCTAGCGTCCTAACCACATCGACCATCAATGCTACTTGGCAATTCTACTACTTAATTTAAAGATACTATCTTTAAACCCTTGAAATCTAAGAAGATTTTCTTAGATTTCTTAGAATAACCCCGCCCTGTAGGTAGGACATAAGCTTTGTTCTCCTTTTTGTTCTTGTTTCTTTGTTCAATCTATATATTTTTTCTTTAAAATTTCATTATATTTTACTGTAAATATTGTACTTTGTCTGTACCTGATAAAGAGTAATATAATAATAATATGATAATGAGAGATGACGGGAAAAGACCAAACGGCATCGGCATGAATATGGCTCCATGATCCAAGGCAAAAGTCTGGGATAACACTTGTGTAGATACATTTGCCAGCTTCTACATATTTCTCACAGACGAGGCTTTCAAGTTATAGGGGGAACTGCAAGTTATAGGGGAACTGCAAGTTATAGGGGAACTACAAGTTATAGAGCGAATTGCAAGTTATAGGGGGAACTGCAAGTTGTAGGGGGAACTGCAAGTTATAGGGGGAACTGTAAGTTATAGGCTGAACTGCAAGTTATAGGGGGAACTGCAAGTTATAGGCTGAACTGCAAGCTATAGAGGGAACTGCAAGTTATAATGGGAACTGCAAGTTATAGGGGGAACTACAAGCTATAGAGGGAACTGCAAGTTATAATGGGAACTGCAAGTTATAGAGGGGACTGCAAGTTATAGGGGGAACTGCAAGTTATAGGGGGAACTGCAAGTTATAGGCTGAACTGCAAGTTATAGGGGGAACTGCAAGTTATAGGCTGAACTGCAAGCTATAGAGGGAACTGCAAGTTATAATGGGAACTGCAAGTTATAGGGGGAACTACAAGCTATAGAGGGAACTGCAAGTTATAATGGGAACTGCAAGTTATAGGGGGAACTACAAGCTATAGAGGGAACTGCAAGTTATAATGGGAACTGCAAGTTATAATGGGAACTGCAAGTTATAGGGGAACTGCAAGTTATAGGGGGAACTGCAAGTTATAGAGGGGACTGCAAGTTATAGGGGGAACTACAAGCTATAAAGGGAACTGCAAGTTATAATGGGAACTGCAAGTTATAATGGGAACTGCAAGTTATAGGGGGAACTGCAAGTTATAGGGGGAACTGCAAGTTATAGAGGGAACAGCAAGTTATAATGGGAACTGCAAGTTATAGAGGGACTGCAAGTTATAGAGGGGACTGCAAGTTATAGGGGGAACTACAAGCTATAGAGGGAACTGCAAGTTATAATGGGAACTGCAAGTTATAATGGGAACTGCAAGTTATAGAGGGACTGCAAGTTATAGAGGGGACTGCAAGTTATAGGGGGAACTACAAGCTATAGAGGGAACTGCAAGTTATAATGGGAACTGCAAGTTATAATGGGAACTGCAAGTTATAGAGGACTGCAAGTTATAGAGGGGACTGCAAGTTATAGGGGGAACTACAAGCTATAGAGGGAACTGCAAGTTTAATGGGAACTGCAAGTTATAATGGGAACTGCAAGTTATAGAGGGAGACTGCAAGTTATAGAGGGGACTGCAAGTTATAGAGGGGACTGCAAGTTATAGAGGGGACTGCAAGTTATAGAGGGGACTGCAAGTTATAGAGGGGACTGCAAGTTATAGGGGGAACTGCAAGTTATAGGGGGAACTGCAAGTTATAGAGGGAACAGCAAGTTATAATGGGAACTGCAAGTTATAATGGGAACTGCAAGTTATAGGGGAACTGCAAGTTATAGGGGGAACGCAAGTTATATGGGGAACTGCAAGTTATAGGGACTGCAAGTTATAGGGAACTGCAAGTTATAATGGGAACTGGCAAGTTATAATGGGAACTGCAAGTTATAGGGGAACTGCAAGTTATAGGGGGAACTGCAAGTTATAAGGGAACTGCAAGTTATAAGGGAACTGCAAGTTATAATGGGAACTGCAAGTTATAGGGGGAACTGCAAGTTATAGGGGGAACTGCAAGTTATAGGGGAACATGCAAGTTATAATGGGAACTGCAAGTTATAGGGGAACTGCAAGTTATAGGGGGAACTGCAAGTTATAGAGGGAACTGCAAGTTATAATGGGAACTGCAAGTTATAGGGGGACTGCAAGTTATAGAGGGACTGCAAGTTATAGGGGAACTGCAAGTTATAGGGGGACTGCAAGTATAGGGGGAACTCAAAGCAGTATAGAGGGAACTGCAAGTTATATAATGGGAACTGCAAGTTAACTAGAGGGGACTGCAAGTTATAGGGGGAGCTGCAAGTTATAGGGGAAAAATTTGTCTGGCTGGGGCTGGGGGGACGTTAAACAGTGAGAAGACCAGTGTCTTGCCAGAGGACTATATACAGAGAACGGACTAGCCCACCCTAACAAGCCAGGCTAATAGCTTACAGTTTCCCAAGGGTTTAATGGGTTGAAAAGAAATAGCCCAAGTTCTCACAATGGCGATGGTTGATCCCACATAGAAATATTTGGTTCAGAACGAGCCAACTCTTTTACTTTAGTTGGCTGTAGCCAAGCTGGTCACAACAACAAATACTTTAGTGTATGAAAAATCACCTCTACATACGAGAAACCTGGATAGGTATAAGTGAATAAAATTTTGGTTCCTTGAGTTCTTATTTTTTAAGGGTTTTGCTTAACATTCAAACGAAGGCGTTGTTTCGAACCTTCAAAAGGGGTTTTCACCCCTTCTCTGTAATTTTTATCTTTGATCCTGGAACCGCTTATAACTTATAGAATTATATCAGGGTCTCGAGTTCTCTTATAATTCTTATACAGGGTGTCCCGGATACAGATGCAAATATTTTGAGGCTAGGTTCAGCCCACCGTGGACTATCATATGAACGAAACTTGCAGTTTTTGCTTCGTTAAAGAGTTATGGCCAAATCCCTGTTTTTCCCACAGGTCTAGAGGTCACTTGGATCGATGCATGTTTTTAAAGAAATGATAGCCAGTAAGGAATTTTTGACTTCATGTATGGATAGTCATGCATATTTCCCTTAAAATGCAGTTGGTTGCATAAAAAAATATTGAAAGACCAGAGAGATGTTTAATCATAAGTTCAATATATTTCTAAATTTGATTTTTCCCTTTTTCCTTTCGTGAATTTAGAGTCCTTCTACAATTGCAATTCTGCGTATCACTAGGTAAAAAAATACCCTTTGCTATGTTGTTTCAATAAATTCAAAGTTCTTTCAGACGCGTGAAGGAAGGAATGAGATACGCCTTAGTAAACGGCACCAGAAGGAGAAAAACACATCTTTCAAAATTTGAATCTGGGCGCTAGTGCATTTTGAAGAACACTCGATGCCTGAAGCGGTCTGTGTGACCATTTTTGTGCCAACAGCAAGTTTTAATGAAAATTTTCGGAGTACAAATAGTTCTATTAACCAACTATATCAATAATTTCTAATAGTTAAAATAACAAGGCGATCGATTTGTTCGGTGGAAGAGAAAGCCACAAGCTTTAACCTCGCCCTTGCTTCGCTACATATTCTTTTGGGTACTTTTCATTTCATGTCCTGTGTTGCAGAATGTATCATGTAGGTAGTTTATCAATAAAGTATTAATAATAATAGTAACCTGAAGGTTGGATGTTCGAGTTTTACCCAAGGTTAATTTTCGGTACTTTTTTGTTATATTTTTGATATCATGATTGTGATAAACACAAAAATGATATTTTTAATTTTACTTCAAAAAATAAAATCACAATTTTTGTTGTTAGCGCAGAGTTTTTCTCCATGTGTATTCTTTGTCCATAATAATTACACCACTGGTTGCTGCTTTCGTTGCAGCTTCTCTCATTTTTCCTCACGATAACCCTGTGACCCCGTAACCCCATTCACATAAAAGTTCACACCGACCGACCACTGTGAATGATCAATTTCCCTCTGTTAAACATCCCAGAGCAGTGTATTTATACCTTAAATTACGCGCCAATTCTGTTAAAATTCAGCCAACTTTGAATTTTCCATCATGATTCAGAGGTGTTTTTTGAGCTTTCTGTATCTTGCGTTGCATGATTTTTAAAGTATTACAAAAGAACCTTCACTTTTCTAAAACTAAAAATAATAGGGTATTTTGTGAACTAGTGATACGCAGAATTGCAATTGTAAAAGTACTTTAAATTCACGAAAAGGGAAAAATCAAATTTTAGAAAAGTATTGAACTTATGATTACATATCTCTCTGGTCTTTCAATATTTTTTTATGCAACCAACTGCATTCGAAGGGAAATATGCAAGACTATCCATACATGAAGTCAAAAATTACTTACTGGGTATCATTTCTTTAAAAACGTGCATCGATCCAAGTGACCTCTAGACCTGTAGGAAAAACAGGGATTTGGCCATAACTCTTTAACGAAACAAAATGACCCACTGCAAGTGTCGCTCATATGATAGTCCACGGTGGACTGAACCTACCCCCAAAATATTTGCATCTGTATACGGGACACCCTGTATAATAATAATAATGTGTTTCTTTTGCTATTATATCACAATTTTAGTGGCTAGCGCAGAATTATAGAACTTTTCCGTATCTTTATTATCCTAATATCTTATTTTTGCCTATAATTCCGCCACTGGTCGCTGCTCAAGTGCTCAGTGCTCACATTAAAGCAGCTACTCATTTTTCCTCATGAGGTATGAGTGGACCCCGGTATAAATACACGAGGTATAATTCTTATATGACTAATTAGATTCAGACTAATTAGTTTACCTGTTGTGAGAGTTATGCGTCATTTGTGGACGGTGAAATAGTTATGCGTCATTTAATATTTTATCGCAAGTATGTGCAGGTACAATATAATGTACGTATATGAATAGGTACAATGTGAACTATTCATGATGGAGTATTGTTCCATAATTCACAGTGTATTATTTATTACCTTTACACAGATATATTATGTTCAAATAATCAAATAAAAGAATTATTCATTTAAATCGGGTTCGATCCCTTGACAAAAAAAATGTATTCTAAATTTGGTTACAGTTGTTTGTAAGGGATACCTACCGGTGCGCTCGTGTTGACCCAGCACCTAAGTGGGAAGTATCGTGTCATTTCTCGCCCATCAGAGGGGTGGCATACTACGGGATGGGCAGGCTACAACACAGACCACAAGCGTCTATACTGTAGCTCCTGTTTCATTGCTACGAAATAAAAAGGCTGTGAAACACACATCATAAAAATATCATACTGAAATGTCAAAAACTACCTAATACCTAATATTAGTTAGTATTAAAACTATCTAATATTAGTTGGTAATAATAGTTCCGTGTCCGTGAGCTAGGTATTGATACATAAATCACGGTGGTGAGAGGATTATATGGACGCCCAGATCCAATGTCTAAGGCTCTTTTCATGTCCATTGATTCTATTTGGTTTTAAAGTCCTGACTTGAGGTAGACAAGACGGTGGTTTTACCCTCCATTCGCTGGGAATTGTACCATCTACCCACATTAACCTCACATATCCTGAGTAGGGCCGGAATTGCCAGCCTCACATGTTCGGAGGGAACAAAATTTTCTGTGCGAAAAGTCTGCTCTGACCGGGAATCGAACTCAGGATCTCTGTACTACGGGCAGTAGTCACAACTGTCACGCCACGGAGGCTGGCATACTAGTCAGTATTATGATCAATCAAAAACGCTCTCAAACCGACCTCAGTAGCTTGATCGATAAGGCGGCGGACTTGTAACCTGGAGGTCGGTGGTTCAAGTCCGGGTTTCAGCGTATAAATTTAGTAAAGCGAGTTTGAGTAGTTGTGACATCACGAAAGTGATCAACACAAATATGATAACTAAAAAAGCTCTCAAGACGCTGATTTGGGACCTTGCCAATCCGATCATTTTATATTCATGTCTAATATGTTTTTGTCAAACTTGCGTGCCTTATTCACGTAAACGGTGAGGCAGTTTGTATCGTTGAACACATCATCCCAGGAACCCCGCCCCTTGTCTGAATTCTCCAAACATTTCTTTCTCTTGAAATTTCTAGCTTTATTAATGTAATAAACGTCGCAGTGGCGTTTGAATATGTCTTCACTTATCTTCCCAGTGTTCGCACTGATTCCAACTTGTCCACCAGTTTGTAATACACTTCCGATGGGTTTGCAATTCGGCGATTGTGTCCTTTCACTGCTCTTACAATGTGCATCTTCTCCTCTGCCTTCCCCATTGTTCAATGGTGTCAGCACAGCGTTGATTTTTTCCATGAGCAAAGTGCGGTTTTGTAGTGAATATGTCTCTTTTGGAAGGCAGGTCACTGAGGAAAAGGTTGGTGCGAGAGGAAAATCCTTGGGTTTGTCTGGTACTTCAGGTCTGGTGGTCTTGAAAGTTTTCCTTTTCCCATCAGGTCTGCTTTCCAGTTGCAAGTATTGGTTCTTCACGTGCAACGTACTGCAGAATGTTCGCTTTCTCACATCTGACTTTCCAATTTCATAGCTTTCAAAGTTCTGATGGCACTTTCTATTCGTGAAATTTTCTGTTTCTTGTTTGAAATCATCAACTCTATCTGCGCCTTTCGTTGAGTTGTGCTTTTTCCAAGAGCATGTCTCAAATTTATGTGGTGTCGCATTACAAGTCTCATTGATTTGTTTAGTTTCTCGATTCCTCTCTTCAGCACTTTTGAGGTTCTGATCATCTCTTTGTGATTTCTGTAGTCTATTTGACTCCTTCATATTGCCATGTAAACAGGGATATGTAATAAAGTTCTTTCCAGTTGTCATGTTTTGCGCGAGCTTATAAGAATGTGGTTGTAGAAGCTCATTTCTAATAGCTTGATCCGTTTCATGGTTTTGTTTCATAATCGACGTTGAAATGGATGATTCACTTATCGTTTTTAACTGAGGTGTTTCTTCTTCTATGATATTTAGTTTTCTATCGAATATACCTGAAAAACTTTGCTTGAAGGAATCTTTGGTAAAGCGAGAAAATGTTTCCCTGTTGTTAAAGTTGCGGTTGATGCAATGGCTCTTTTGCCTTGAATAAGAGAATTGAGTTTCATTATTCCTGTTTTTCTTTTCTCTGGGATTTACCATGAAATTAAATTTCCTCTCAGTCTTTCTTAAATGTCGCTCTTCAGATAATTTAAAATCACTCTCCAAATGAACACTTTTGATTGTAGATTCATCGGAATCCGTTAGAGTGTCTATATTTTCACCTAGAATATCTTTTTTGACATCATTCCGTAGACATTTTATTTTGCATTTACCAACAGATATTTCGCCTCTTTTCACATTTTTGTTCGAGGCAGTATGTAAAGCATCATCACTTGAGTGTATTCTCAAAGGGTTTAATTGTTTAGGCTCGTAGGTTCGTCTGAGGCTTCTAAAAATATTATCATGCATCATTTTTGTGTTTCTGTTGCAATCAAAATCAGTCATGGATACACTCGGACCTATGGTAAGACTACTTGTACTTCCAGAAGACATACGGTCCGAAACGGATTTGTTTTGAGTTTTCTGAGAATTTGACTCAGAACTTGTGGAATATCTTTCCTCAGACATCTGTTTGGTTTCAGATTTCCTCCATGAAGGCATCTTATTCTTCGGTCGCTTCAATGAGCGTCGCTTAGTTCTATTTCTCCATAAATTTGACAGATGTTTATTTCTTGTGGGCCAAGTGTTTATTTCTTCTTCTCTGTACAGTCCAGTTTCGTCTGCAAAAGTATTTTGACCACATCGAGGACCAGTCCCACTTTCAAGGTTACTTGAACGAGAATCAGAGTCTAACGCTCGACGGTTCTTGTCGGAATCATTGGAAAAGTTCAAGTAGCTAGAGGGATGTGCTGTCCGTTTCGATTCCAGCAGATCAAAGGGTGATGGTTGCCACGGGAATGACTCATTGGTAGTGGAGGTGTCACACCCACTGGAGGAGGGGAGAGCGCGTAGCTGGACGGTGCTGGAGAAAAAGGGATAGACAACCCTCTGAATGATGGACGTCATCCTCCCGAGGTCTCCTTGCTATGTCTGAATGAACTATTTATCTCATGCAAACAGAAACACAGTTCTTATTACTAATTTTAATATTCTATTTATTAAGTTTTTTGATTTTCTACTATAAGTAAAAATAAGTATAAGTTTTTAAATCGATTAAATCTTGGTAATTTAATGACCAGAAAAGATAGTTTAGTTGCATCAAATGTGTGGTTTTTCAAATGTTGCATGACATTTGTTTTGTTTTTATTTTTTATATTTATTATTATATTTTTCTTCATTTTCAGTGTCTCTTTGAAAACTCCCCCTTAGTCAATACAAGTTTTAGACCAGGTGCCTAAAACTTTCGACGAGAGGTATATATCCTCCCATTTGGGATTTTTACCACATAATAATATGTCTTGGGCTTACTGCTGGAATAATGGGACTTTAATAGTCCTTATCGGGCAGTATAAATAAGGCGATATTCACTTTCTCTCCTTTGGAAGGTAATTATTACCTTTCAAAGGGTATTACACCTGGAGCGGATCATATGATCAATTCTCCTGGTGTTGTAACTTCAGGAGCGGATCCGAAGATCAAGTCTCCTGAAGTTGTTTGGTTCATAGTGTGGGGAGGCAATTTTATGATGGACTCTGATGTCCATCTTTTTCTCTCCCGTGGCTATCCCCCTTGGTGGTCCAATGGATTTTTCCATAGGAAAACACTTTCGGGGGTACGGATGAATCCGAGCAGCCACTTGGTCACATTATGAACCATTAGGTATGTCAACAGAGTTTTCATGGGACAATGTCCCACTACTTATACAGGGTGATTCAGAAAAGTACCGTCAAACGTTAACCACATATTCTATGGGCTATTTAAGGAGGGGTCAACTCTATAAAAGAAAGTGCGCAAATGCCTCCTAACGTAGGTACACGCCCCTTAAGGTGTTTTTAAACAATCGAAATTTTCATTTTACGGCTTACCTATTTGGGATATCGCAATGTGGTAAAAAAATCACTTTCAATACTAGATAGCATCTTTCTTTTGGCACAAAATTTAACACCATTCCAATGTCAGGGGCGGTCTCAGGAGGGTCAGATGGTAGAAAAAAGGTTCTAACTTTATAGTCGTTGCTTGTAATTGAATTTGGTTTTCACACTATTAAAACGTCTGTCATTGTCTACAAAAATGTTCTGAATAATTTTTTTCTCAAACCAACACAAACGCTTGAAAATTGAAATTGAAGACTTTAAAACCGCATTAAGTTTTGAAACCTATGCAACTAGCATACAATTTTAGAACAAAAATTTTCAGCTAATTCATTATTTAACAAAGAAATACACCTGGAATATTTGAACGTGTTTGTCAATCTTTTTGAAGGCGTATGGAGGTCTGCATTGAAGCCAGAGGAGCCCATGTGGAACATTTGCTGTAAATCTTATTTCGGCTTAAGCCCTACAATTTCGATTTTCAAGCGTTTGTGTTGGTTTGAGAAAAAAATTATTCAGAACATTTTTGTAGACAATGACAGACGTTTTAATAGGGTGGAAACCAAATTCAATTACAAGCAACGACTAAAAAGTTAGAACCTTTTTTCTACCATCTGACCCTCCTGAGACCGCCCCTGACATTGGAATGGTGTTAAATTTTGTGCCAAAAGAAAGGTGCTATCTAGTATTGAGAGTGATTTTTTTACCACATTGCGATATCCCAAATAGGTAAGCCGTAAAATGAAAATTTCGATTGTTTAAAAACACCTTAAGGGGCGTGCACCTCCGTTAGGAGTCATTTGCGCACTTTCTTTTATAGAGTTGACCCCTCCTTAACTAGCCCATAGAATATGTGGTTAACGTTTGACGGTACTTTTCTGAATCACCCTGTATAGAAGTTGTCTCTATGCTTCTGTTGACATACCTCGCAGTCAGTGTTCATATGGTATTGTGAATTACCATACTACTTCCTGGGACGTTGCTGATACTTGCAACCATCCAGGGATCACTGACCACTTGCTCGGGTGCCTCGGGAACGCCAAATCCCGTATGACCATTTATTGGTCATACGGGATTTGGCGATATTATTATATTATTATTATTATACTCATATGTTATTTTGTTGCGTTCAGTTTATATTGTACAAAATAAGGTATAACACATATTGAAAAAAAAACATTTTAATCAAGCAAATTAGCATTTGCTATTATCCTGGTATTGTACGTTTGTATATTAAGCCAAGAACACATGTTCTATGACTCAGACATGTTCTCTATTGCGTTGAGGGCTGGCACAAGCTTATGGGGAAGCCACCAACTGTTTGATTATTTTCCACTGCTCGATCTCATGCGCGGATATAGCACTCTTGTTCCAGGGGGGCACACACGCACAATATACCTAACTAGCGGGTTGCACCCGCCGCTTCGCAAGCCCATCACACACACACAAAAGCACACACACATTCACAAGATGTCAATATTTTTCGTGTCACCCATCCATTTCTTGTCCTTACTCGACGTAGCTCAAGAACGGCTCATCAGAATTTCGTGATTGATATCTCAAATGAAAGCTTGAACCCTTCCTTAACACTTTCTCGTTTTGAATTGATACGCCGCCGCGGCGCCGTCACGACAAATTTTGAAAAAAAATGTCTTTTAGGTCAAAAAATGTGATTTTTTGTGCATCCATCCATTTTTTGTCCTAACCCCGTGTAGCTTAACCCCAGAGATATACCCTGATCCAAATGGACCTATAGGTAAAATTACAGGTTTCTCGGACAATCTGTGTGTATTTGACAACTTTATATTATTTAGGTAGGTATTTCTAGTTGGTCTTAGAAATGGGAATTATTTTGGGGCCCGTGCCCCCCCTAACTCATTGAGATCATTTTTTTACGGGATTAGGTATAATGAAATTTGAGAAACACACGCTTGCCGAATAAAACTGGAGGGGGGAGTGGGGGCACGTGCCCCCCGTGTCCCCCTCCTATATCCGCGCATGCTTGATCTATGTAGACAAGCCATATTACGTACATATACATACATACATAGGCCTCGAAATATTACATATTGCCAGCTTTTTTTGTGTAGTATAAAGACCTTGGAGAATTCTAGTTATGAAAGCAATAGCTTGTCCAACCACAGACATAGAGAGTACACACCGCTGGAGAAATGGGAAAACTTATTATCTCTTTCATAGCCTGTACATTCATTTTTATGATAGCAGGTAAGTTTTTTTTCTCTAACCGACCTCAATAGCTTGATCGAAAAGGCGGCGGAATGGTAACCTGAAGGTCGGTGGTTCAAGTCCCAGGTTCGGCGTAGTTTGAGCGAGTTTGAGTAGTTGTCACTTTTGTGTCTATCTGTCGGGCTGTTAAAAATATTCCTTGTAACGCGCAAATCTCAGAAATTACTAAACGGATTTTGATGAAATTTTGCACACATATAGGAGACGTTCTGTAGATGATCCCATTTTAAATTCTTTAACTTCGCACTAGCGGTTCTGGGTGAAAGAGACCATGCGACTGACCACTAACTTTTTACTTAAACGCTTATATCTCGTGAACGGTACACCCGATTTTGATGAAATTTTGTATGTTTATGCATATTATAGTTTTACATAGGCCATTCATATTTTAATTATGATCTAGCTCTAATATTTAGAAAATCCAAAATTTCTAATATTTAGAAAATCCAAAGTAAAAAAATGAGGTCTTCAACTTGCCGGTACAGAATTTTTTGTAGAATCTAAAATGTAGAAAAAATAGTATTCTTCGATTTAAAATATATTTGATCTGTTAAGTGGTTTTAGAGTGTGACCTAGCGCACTGCTTACAGCCGTGCTTTCTGGAACTTGACCTAACGTATACTATCGTGTGCTCAGATAATAATTAAAGTAAATAAATACTTAAAATCATAATAACATTCCACAGTGGACGCCCAAAATAGATACGCGAGGGGCTCTAATTCCAAACCATCAGGGGCACCACAATCCAAGCAGTCTGTCCAAAGTGGGCAGCCGACGGGAAACGTGAAAGCCCAAAACTCGGCAAAAGCAGGAAGCAGCTTAACCCCAGGTGAAGAAGCTGTCTTGTTAGGTCATCTTTAAACATAGTGGAAGGTAAGACCGAACTCAGTAGCTTGATCGATAAGGCAGCGGACTTGTAATCTGGGGGTCGGTGGTTCAAGTCCCGGGTTCAGCGAAGATTTAGTGAAGCAAGTTTGAGATGTTGTGACATCTTCTTAACAAAGTAATAATAATAAGTATTTTTTTTTCATATACAGGGTGATCGAAACCACCCAGCCACTCACTATCTTTTTCTCGAGAACGGTTTGAGTTAGGATCTTGAAACAAAAAATTGGTCCCCAATATGAAGTCTGAAGTTTTATGGGAAAATATTTTGAACCTCCGCCCACCGCCCCTATGGGCGTTTTCAGGGGGCACATGTCCGTTTCTCCCGAATTTTAAATGGAATGCATATTTTTTATTTTACTTTCAAAACATGCAAAGCAAGTTTGAGTAATATTAGAAAAAAAATATACCTTGGTTAGAGTCCCGAAAAAACACGGTTTTTAGAAGAAAATAAGCCCAGCTTGCGGAAGTCATTACGGGCACCCGGTAAACCTTGTAAAAAAAACTAAAAATGTCAAAAAATAGATAAAGTTCTCTTCTTTAATTTGATGTACTTGCTTTTATTCTTTAAGGAAGTCATAAGGTATTTAAATAGGTCATAAACTCTTTTCAGTTTCAAAAGACCAAAAGTCCAGAAATTTAAATTCGACCCCCTAATTTTTTTTTCTTTTATATAAAAGAAAAAAATTAGTAGCATACAATGCAAAAAAATGAACTTTCTGCGATTTTTCTCCTTAAAATGGCAGACGAATAACCTCTGAAACAGGGCCTGGATATCTTTCTAAGAGCTTACTGAGTGAGTCTGAAATTATGCACGGTACACCGGAGTGTAATAAAACTGTCTTTTAGAGTGCGGCCATTTTTTTGGGCCCACTCTAAAAAATGGCAGGCCCCATGTCGGAAACAATGGGGCCAATTTTTTTTTTTTTTTTTTTTTTTTTGATCTTGTGGTAAATTTTGGAGAATTTCATTCAATCACAAATACTTTGGTACGAATTTCATCTTTTCATCATTTACTGTTTACAAATGGCGGCCAACTTTACTTTTGCCATTAATTGCACAATATTGGCCGCCATTTTCAAACGTCAAACAATGGAAAGCTGAAATTGGTACTGAAATATTTGTATGGTCTATTTAAGTTAGGTATTATATTTTTAGTTTCCTTATCCTATAATAAGGAAAGTATTGTATTCGTAGAAAATTTGACCTACAAAGTTTTCAAATTCCGAAATGAGCCTCAAGATACCAAAAAATTTGTTTTGATCCGTGTGTCCTCTTTTTTTTTCAGGGGTACCCAAAATTTGGGTGTGGCGCTCAGGGAGGGCCGACTTGAAAATCTTTGAAATAACCATTTTTAAATATATATATTATTGAAAGAGCATTATTTTAAGATTTTTTTTACCGAAAACAAAATAACCTTATCTTCAACCAAAACAAAATGGCGACCAAAATGAGTTTCTCCATTGAACCAATACGGGCAACCGTCCAATTTTAACACTTAAAGAAAGACAGCTAAAATTTCGCATATAGCTCTATTATAAACTAATGCATTTTCAGCGTTATCCAAAATGTATTAGGAGGTGGGGGTGGGCCAGTTTGAAAATCTTAAATCAAAATGGCGTTCAAAACTAATTTTGGTTGCCATTTTGTTTTGGTTGAAGAGAAGTGATCCATTCAGTAAACTAGTCGTTAAGGCAATTGGGTGCAATTTTTGAGTAATTCTGGGTATATGATTATTTCTACAAATTAACACTTAGACGACCGGCATGATTTTTCGTGAATTCTCTTGTGGGACCGGCGATAATACGGCTCTCCGACATTGTGTATCACCGGTGGTACACCCGGTCCATTCCGTACGAACGTGCGTGTACCACCGGTGGTACACCCGGTCGTCTAAGTGTTAAGAAGAAAAAAAAACTTTAAAATCTTTAAAAAGAGTATACTTAGTTTATATTAAAAGTTTATTTCTTCTTTCGATAACCAATAAGATATAGAAATTATTGTTTTCGTTAATTTTTTTAGGTTATTTTAATTAAAATAAATAATTTCATAATAAATAATTATGTACTGTACCTATACAATTTGTTGCATTTTTTTCTGTCTGTAGGATTGAACATGTTCGGTCATAACATGAAATCTATGCTGTTGCATAGTTAGATAAGAAAAAGGCTGTGAAATAAAATCCACCCCGTGGATCTGTAGATCATATCCTACACAATTCTTGGATTTCTTCTTCATCTATTTGAGTGTGTGACCACATAATAATAAAACGAATAGCACAGTGGTTAAGCACTCGCTTGCTATGCGGAAGGTTCCGGGTTCGAACCCCCGCGCCGAAAAAATTTGTATTCAACACAGACACAAGCGTTTACAGTAGCTCCTGTTTCATGGCTACGAAATAAAAAAGGCTGTGAAACACTCGTCTTTTTTTTTATTAATAAAAAAAAAGGTGGTAGGAAATATGAACTTTGAGCATTAACCTCGACTAGTTGTCACTTTCCACAAAAGTGTATTATTATAATAATACACTCTAGTCTATAGACTAGAGCTAAATTATTCTAGCAATTGTTTTGTTGACATTATCAGGTGGTCAACATCTCAAACAATCGCGGAAAAATCGTGTATTGGCTGGAATTCGAACCAACAGATGCTTACTTTATCGTGTTTACCAGTCACATGATGCCAATGCAATAGTATTCTGTATTAGCAACTGTTCTCTTCACCAGAACATAATATAGTACAATACTCTGTTTATCCTACAACTTTTTTATTTTTACCAACCCAACAAACGCTTAACTTAGGGCTGAATTATGAAACAGAGATTAATCTATAAGCGGTTTTTTTTAATTGAACGAAAAGCCTGAACAAGACCGAACGGTCAGCTGTGGTCAACCAAAATTTGAAGAGTAAAAAAACTTCTTCTTCTTACCGAACATGACAGAACGAACGGGCCGGTCCACTCCGGTCAGGATTTTTCGATCCGGTCAAAAAAAAGTGAATTTCAGTGACCAGGTCAGCTTCGGTTCGCTTCGTTCAAATAAAAAAACCGCTTTAAGAGGACACTATCACCTAACTGGGGCTATAGTGCGCTGCGATTGGTTGAAATTCTCACTAGAGGACGTTTTATGGGATAATGTTCACTTAGTTTAATCCACTGAGATCATACAACATAGAGCAGGGGTGCCCAACCTTTACAGAAGAAGATCTACTATAAAGTCTCAGATAATCAACGCGATCGACCCCCCCCCCCTTACAGATTCAATGTTCATTCTGGGCTTGAATGGGTTAATGAAGAATTCAACCAAATTTTCAAGTTACAAGAAGTCACGAACGAGACCTCCTTTTAATTCTCATGAGTTAAGGAAGGAGATCTCGGATTTTCACTTGTGTGAGATGCCAGCCATCTCACCTCTCTGGACGTGATCGACCCAAAATCACTCCGCGATCGACTGGTTGGGCAGCCCTGGTATAGAAGATTCAATTGGATGTTCTGATGTGGTACCAACCACTATGAGGTATATTGAGGAGTGTGAGGTCTTCAGACTTCCTTTTCTCTGTTTCAAGCCTGTACCCTTACTCCTTAGGAATTGGCCAACTATAGCTATGCTGATAAAGGGTTTCGATCCTATTATCATGCGCGGATATAGCCCTCTTGTACTGGGGGGCACAATAGCACAATATACCTAACTAGCGGGTTGCACCCGCCGCTTCGCAAGCCTATCTCACACACACACACGCACGCGCGCACACAAATGTCAATATTTTTCGTGTCACTCATCCATTTCTTGTCCTAACAGGAGCTCAAGAATGGCTCATCAAAATTTCGCGATCAATATGTCAAATGAAGACTAAGACCCTTGCAAAAACTTTCTCGCTTTGAGTTGATAGTTCGTCACAAAAATATCATTCAGGTCAAAAAACGTAAATACTTTTTGTTCACCCATCCATTTTATGTCCTTACTCAACGTAGCTCAAGAACGGCTCATCAGAATTTCGTGATTGATATCTCAAATGAAAACTTGAACCCTTGCTTAAAACTTTCTCTTTTTGACTTGATACGCCACCACCGCGCGCCGTGGCGCCGTCACGACAAATTTTGAGAAAAAAAATGTCATTTCGGTCGAAAAATGTGATTTTTTTGTGTCACCCATCCATTTTTTGTCCTTACCCCGTTTAGCTGAGCCCTAGAGATATATTCTCTGATCCAAATGGACCTATAGGTAAAATTTCAGGTTTCTCGGACAATCTGTGTGAATTTGACAGCTTTATTATTCAGTTATTTCTTATTGGTCTTAGAATTGGGAGTTATTTTGGGGCCCGTGCCCCCCTCACTTATTGAGATCTTTTTTTTTTTGTACGGGATTAGTCTTAGAATTGGGAATTATTTTAGGGCTCGTGCCCCCCTAACTTATTCAGATCTTTTTTTTACGGGATTAGTATTAGAATTAGTAATTATTTTGGGGATCGTGTCCCCCTAACTCATTGAGATCTTTTTTTTTTTTACGGGATTAGTCTTAGAATTGGGAATTATTTTGGAGATCGTGCCCCCCTAACTCATTGAGATTTTTTTAACGGGATTAGTCTTTGAATTGGGAATTATTTGGGGCCCGTGCCCCCCTAACTTATTGAGATCTTTTTTTTTTTACGGGATTAGGTATAATGAAATTTGAGAAACATCGCTTACCGAAAAAATCTGGGGGGCACGTGCCCCCCGTGCCCCCCCCCCCCCCCTATATCCGCGCATGCCTATTATGTAGTTGCATCTTTAAAAAAAAACTGTTCTCAGACTGATATCACCCTAGTTATGGGCTTTTTGTTGGTGTTCTATGTCTTGGTAAGTATTTGAGAGAATGAATTAAATAAAAATAATTAATCTCTTTGAAAGTTCAAAAGTGTTAAAATAATAGTTTATTTATTGTTTAATTTCACATCATTATCAATCACACGTTTTTGCACTTACAATTCTTAGGAATCCTGATCACAATAATTATTATAAAATGGCAAAATTTCAGTTTCTGTTTTTAAAAGCTTGATAAAAAGTCACCATAAAATTAAAGTCGTAGTTTTAAGATTATTTACTAGACCTAGACTTACCTTTAATTTTGATTTTCATACTTAAAATTTTTGTTGACTTCAGAATTTTGACTTTCATATTTCACAATTTTGTAGACTCCGGAATTTTAATTTTCATACTTCTCAATTTTGTAGACTCCGCAATTTTGACTCTCATACTTCACAATTTTGTAGACTCCGGAATTTTGACTGTCATACGACTTCACAATTTTGTAGACATCGGAATTTTGACTCTCATACTTCACAATTTTGTAGACTTCGGAATTTTGATTCTCATACTTCACAATTTTGTAGACTTCGGAGTTTTGATTCTCATACTTCACAATTTTGTAGACTTCGGAATTTTGATTCTCATACTTCACAATTTTGTAGACTCCGCAATTTTGACTCTCATACTTCACAATTTTGTAGACTCAGAATTTTGACTCTCATACTTCACAATTTTGTAGACTTCGGAATTTTGATTCTCATACTTCACAATTTTGTAGACTCAGAATTTTGATTCTCATACTTATTTTTGTAGACTCAGAATTTTGATTCTCATACTTAATTTTGTACACTCAGAATTTTGATTCGCATACTTCATAATTTTGTAGACTCCGGAATTTTGATTCTCATACTTCACAATTTTGTAGACTCCGGAATTTTGATTCTTATACTTCACAATTTTGTACACTCCGCAATTTTGACTCTCATACTTCACAATTTTGTAGACACCGGAATTTTGATTCTCATACTTCACAATTTTGTAGATTCCGAAATTTTGATTCTCATACTTCACAATTTTGTAGACTCCGCAATTTTGATTCTCATACTTATTTTTGTAGACTCAGAATTTTGATTCTCATACTTATTTTTGTAGACTCAGAATTTTGATTCTCATACTTCATAATTTTGTAGACTCCGGAATTTAGACTGTCATACTTCACAATTTTGTACACTCAGAATTTTGATTCTCATAGGTACTTCATAATTTTGTACACTCAGAATTTTGATTCTCATACTTCATAATTTTGTAGACTCCGGAATTTTGACTCTCATACTTCACAATTTTGTACACTCAGAATTTTGATTCTCATACTTCATAATTTTGTAGACTTCGGAATTTTGATTCTCATACTTCACAATTTTGTAGACTCAGAATTTTGATTCTCATACTTATTTTTGTAGACTCAGAATTTTGATTCTCATACTTAATTTTGTATACTCAGAATTTTGATTCGCACACTTCATAATTTTGTAGACTCCGGAATTTTGATTCTCATACTTCACAATTTTGTAGACTCCGAAATTTTGATTCTCATACTTCACAATTTTGTAGACTCAGAATTTTGATTCTCATACTTAATAATTTTGTAGACTCCGAAATTTTGATTCTCATACTTCACAATTTTGTAGACTCAGAATTTTGATTCTCATACTTCATAATTTTGTAGACTCAGAATTTTGATTCTCATACTTATTTTTGTAGACTCAGAATTTTGATTCTCATACTTCATAATTTTGTAGACTCCGGAATTTTGACTGTCATACTTCACAATTTTGTACACTCAGAATTTTGATTCTCATACTTCATAATTTTGTAGACTTCGGAATTTTGATTCTCATACTTCACAATTTTGTAGACTCCGGAATTTTTGACTCTCATACTTACAATTTTGTACACTCAGAATTTTGATTCTCATACTTCACAATTTTGTAGACTCCGGAATTTTGACTCTCATACTTCACAATTTTGTACACTCAGAATTTTGATTCTCATACTTCATAATTTTGTAGACTTCGGAATTTTGATTCTCATACTTCACAATTTTGTAGACTCCGGAATTTTGACCCTCATACTTCACAATTTTGATTCTCATACTTCATAATTTTGTAGACTTCGGAATTTTGATTCTCATACTTCACAATTTTGTACACTCAGAATTTTGATTCTCATACTTCATAATTTTGTAGACTTCGGAATTTTGATTCTCATACTTCACAATTTTGTAGACTCCGGAATTTTGACTCTCATACTTCACAATTTTGTACACTCAGAATTTTGATTCTCATACTTCATAATTTTGTAGACTTCGGAATTTTGATTCTCATACTTCACTATTTTGTAGACTCCGGAATTTTGACTCTCATACTTCACAATTTTGTACACTCAGAATTTTGATTCTCATACTTCATAATTTTGTAGACTTCGGAATTTTGATTCTCATACTTCACAATTTTGTACACTCAGAATTTTGATTCTCATACTTCATAATTTTGTAGACTTCGGAATTTTGATTCTCATACTTCACAATTTTGTAGACTCCGGAATTTTGACTCTCATACTTCACAATTTTGTACACTCAGAATTTTGATTCTCATACTTCATAATTTTGTAGACTTCGGAATTTTGATTCTCATACTTCACAATTTTGTAGACTCCGGAATTTTGACTCTCATACTTCACAATTTTGTACACTCAGAATTTTGATTCTCATACTTCATAATTTTGTAGACTTCGGAATTTTGATTCTCATACTTCACTATTTTGTACACTCAGAATTTTGATTCTCATACTTCATAATTTTGTAGACTCCGGAATAGCCAGCGTCGATGGCATGTTGAATACACCGGTTCCCTTCAGAACACCGAAGTTAAGCGACATCCAGCGAGGTTAAGACTTGGATGGGTGACCATTCAAATTCTAATTCTCGTGACGCTGGCTTTTCCCGGCCCCACTCAGGCTGGGTGAGGTCAATGTGAGTAGCAGGTTTGTGAGTTTCCTGCGAATGGAGGGTAAAACCCCCGTCGTGATATGACCATGGCAGTTGAAAGCGACGTTAAACCCCACTTAAAAAAAAAAAAAAGACTCCGGAATTTTGATTCTCATACTTCACAATTTTGTAGACTCCGGAATTTCGATTCTCATACTTCACAATTTTGTAGACAGTAACTGTAAGAGTAAAGAATAAAGATACTTAAATCATTAATGTTTTTTTTTAATGTCTACTTATTTGGAAGTTTTTTGTTATTAGTCACTTTCTGGTTTTAATTAGGTTAGGATTTAATTCCTTGCTTAGAATCTTTGTATAATTAAATTGATACGATTAGTTCTGTATCTCAAATTGAATAGGTATAAACATTAAACAACAACCCGAAGATTCAGAATTCTTACTAAACTCTACTCTTTGTGCCTGACATTTGTTCTGGTAAATTCCTAGTGGTATAATAATTGTCAACCATTTTCTGAATAAAAAATATTTATACTTACATTTGTTATAGAACAATGATTATGTTGGCATATTAAAGGTAAAATGGTGACTTTTTAAGCTTTGAATGAAAACTAAACTAAAAATGCATGAGATTTATTGGATCAGGAATCCTAAGATAGTACAGAAAATCTCTCTTATACTATTCTTGTTCAATCCTCATTTTGTTTCATCTGTCACAATTATGATCGAGTCATTAAGTTTCGGTCAAGATTTCTCCGACGACGTTCATAACTTTGACGAGTGGCTTTGTTTCTGATCTTGATGTGACTTATCTGAAATACGAGTAAAAAGAAAGCAAACTTGATCTATACATTACATTATGTTAATCACTAAGAAGCTTTGGTAAGCCTTCTAATAAATTTCGGAAATGCGATTTGTGTTCCAAAATATATTATGTTTCTAATTTTTTTAAAATTCATTCCGGTAAAAGTTAAGACAAATTTTATTAATTATCAGAATACATTTACCAACAGTAATACACATCTTCCATAATAGCACAAACTGGAAGTGTGCCCAGCACACTAGCCGTATTCCCGCGCTGTATTGCAATGGACAGTCTTTGCATTAGGAACGCTTTGGATTTGGTAGTGCTAAATTTAGAAAATGCTTTGTTTCTAATTTCGATTCCTACGAATGTGATGGCGGAACCTCTAAAGGTGGAATTTAAACGAGACATTTTTTTTTTTAAATTGGCGACAAAAAAACTAGAAAACCTTTTTCGAATAAAAGGTTTTTACCCATAGTTTATTAGAGTCGGCTCTAATACGTGTTCAACTCTCAAGCCAGAAACGCTGCATGTCATTTAGAACTTCAATCGTAAGCTATTTTAGTTCTAGTTACAGCTCTATTCTAGATCTGACAATTAGCAAATGACAGTTAGCAAATAAGGGTTGGGTGGAAGAGATTGCCATAGGCAATAACCCCGCCCTTTAGTTAGGACATATGTATATATTTTAATTTTTTTTTTTCTTGTTTATATTATTAATACTGTCAATTTTATACTTAATTTTTACCATTCTTTGTCTGTATATACTATATATGTTCTGCTAATAGAGTTTCTAAAAAAATAAAAAAAAATAAACGGAAACACCATTCGAGACGGCATTGATGCCACATTTAAATAAATGGTTTTCACAAAATCACTGAAGTTAAACAACAACTGTTAAGGTTCGGACTTGGTGGATGACCACTCCAATTGGAAATATTTTGATGCTGGCTATTCCTGGTAAAACCCAGGTACTCAGCTTAGTGAGTGATGCGTTTTCTCCAATGGTGTCAAAAAATCGAAACTAAAATACCTGATCGTGGTTTTGAACCATTTCCGAAAGAATTGAACCGCGCCATGTATCAAGCATTGCCCTTTGTTTCTTCTTCTAATGGAAGGTGATTCTGTATTTCTTCTAATCGAATGATTAATTCTTTACCATAAATTTTGATTGACAGTTAAATTTTGTTTTTGCTACATTTTTGATTAGTATGAATTTTTATAACCTATTTGATGTTCCTTGAAATATAAAATAAACTGGCCAATTGGTAAAAATTTAAATGATTTCGATATATTATGAAAATAATGAGTTATGAAAAATCTGGCTGTATAAATTGTAGGTTTATGTTATCTAACATAACGCAGAATTTATTTTCTTTTTTATTTATATCCCACAAAAACATAAATGTAAAATAAAGGCCAAGTTCCTAACCAAAAATGTTGGCCCTTAAAAGTATTGAGATCTAAATTAGGTCCAAGTTACAGATATTCCTATAGGTACATTAAGACTGAACAAAATATCTAGGAACTCCCTAGAACCGTATATGGAAAATTAGAAATAATATTTTACATATATTCAGTTCTATCTTCGATGTTTTAAATTTTCACTTGGTAAATTTTCTTCTTTGGGCTCTCTTCTGAATACTTTTAAGGGCCAACATTTTTGGTTAGGAACTTGGCCTTTATTTTACATTTATGTTTTTGTGGGACCTCATTCCTTTTTTTCTAAGTTTAAAAGAAATTGGTTGATAAGACTTATTTTTATGAAAGTACGGAAACTAATCCGAATAAGAAACAAACAAAATTTAAAAATTAGGTACTTAATACCTAATTAGGTTTAAAGAAGAATTTTATTAAAAGAAATAATCAGTGATATTGCTATTCATGCTGTCAGCCCTGATACAGTGACATAGAAAATCTATCATTATTATCAATATCCAGGCAACACGCATCGAATCACAATTGAGATTGCAAATATTTTTTTTTAAGTTAAAATACATATAAATATATATTTAACGACCGCACACCCAATGATGTGTTGCCTGTAGGCACGGTATACTCAACACAATCTTTTTTTTTTTAACATAGTTTGAGGGTGTTGTTTTAGCCAGTTGTTTTTTTTTTTTTATAATCTTGCTACTTTTTAGTTTGAATTATAGAGGTGGTGACGAATTATTTGAATGGTGTATTTAACTGCTATGAGGGCAACTTCCTTGGCAATGGTGTTTTCTAGGTTGAAAAGTTTCAAGACATCAAGGAATCTTTGAGTGATTGTGCCTCTTGCTCCAATGAGAATTCCCTCAACTGAGATGTTTTCCAGTCCATACTTTTCTTTATAATAATTTATGGTTGGGTTGTAAATCTGGCACTTTTCCGAGTGTACCTCTTCCGGTTGATCAAGGGAAGACTCCAAGCGGATTGTTGGGTCAAGGATAAAAGCATTCTTAAGATCTTTGTTAATAGCAATAATATCTATTCTTCTTACTGATCCTTGGTTCTCAATTCCCGTTACTTCCTCATAACATGTCCAACCTTTTTCTCGGATTTTTTTTGCTAGGAGACTTCTTATATTGTTATGTCTGAGTTGTCTTAAATCATGACCTTTAGCGAAATACCCAATAACATGTCCCAGGGATTCAAATTCTACTCCACAGTGTCTGCAGCCAGTTCCGTCCTTACTTCTTCCATGAGTTCCCCTAAGGGGTAGGTTATTTGCCAGGCTTTGAAGGTAAGTGCGAAACTCACTGTCCGTGAGACCTTTTCTATTCTTTACACTGATGTTAGCAGGTGGGTACTGTTCATAGAGGACAACCCCTTTTCCCCTTTGAGGCAACTCACACCACTTCAGATACATTTTCTTTCGGAGTTGATTTCTGGTCTGAAATGGTTTAGAGTTTGAATCAATTGGAGAGTCAAGGATTTCCAGGTTTTCTTTCATCTTTTGTGTTTCTAACTCCATGTCATATTTGATAAGGGGATGGTTGGATTTGTTTATAATCTTTTTAATATTATGAAGTTGAATTGAAGCTTCCCATGAAGGTTTGAAGGCACCAATTCCTTTCACTTTAGGGTCAGAATAGAGCATCGCATCTGGGGTATCTCCAGGGATGTCGAGCATTTGTTTTGTCGCCAATTTGAATATCCGGTCTAGATCGTTGAGAAATGACTTTTTGAAAGTTTCGGTTGGTGTGTTTTGAAAATGGTAGTTGAGAGTTGGTCTGATGAATGTGTTCAAGACTTGTAATTTTTGATCTTGTTTTAGGAATGGGGTTTTTGTGATAGTTTCCACCTTGTGTTCTAAATCAGAAATTATTTTATTTTCATCAACAGTAATAGTGCCATTAAAAGTCACTCCCAAGTATCTTATTGTTTGATTGTCTGTCCCAAGTATCTTATTGTTTGATTGTCTGTTTTCACTATTTTCAACATTGGTTCCAGAGACCTCCATTGAGCCAGCGTCGATGGCATGTTGAATACACCGGTTCCCTTCAGAACACCGAAGTTAAGCGACATCCAGCGAAGTTAAGACTTGGATGGGTGACCATTCAAATTCTAATTCTCGTGACGCTGGCTTTTCCCGGCCCCACTCAGGCTGGGTGAGGTCAATGTGAGTAGCAGGTTTGTGAGTTTCCTGCGAATGGAGGGTAAAACCCCCGTCGTGATATGACCATGGCAGTTGAAAGCGACGTTAAACCCCACTTAAAAAAAAAAAGACCTCCATTGCAGGTTCGGTAGAGCGACATGTTCGTAACTGAGAGGCGAGTGGATTTAATAGAATTCGAGATACTTACAGCCGTATTTATGAACAGAAAACGCCGTTTGAGCATGGTCTCTCTAAAGCATGATTTCTTTTAATATTATTAGCCAATACCTTGCTTGAGACAGTGCTCAGACAAAATTCGCTGTTCATAAATACGGGTGTTAGTGTTTTCATATCGCAATCTTTTTTGCAACCTAGCGCGCGGGGTTTATACTTTATATTTTGATGTATTTTAATCTAGGTAATATTCAGATTTCGATAAGTTAGTTAGATATTCTTATACCTACATTTAAATTTAAAATACATATATAGACATACGCTTCCACTGTCCCCTTCCCACTGTTTCACCTTAACGGCCCTGTTTTAGGGGTCTGCCCGCTAAAAATGAAATTGTTTGTATATTTTCCTATATGTGCTCATTAATACCCACCTACATACTAAATTTCAAGTTTCTAGACCATACCCTTCTACTGCCCCCCTACCCCCTAGGTTTCGGGTTATCGGCCCTGTTTTAGGGGTCTACCCTCTAAAAGTTACAATTTTCGGATTTATTCCTGTATGTACTCATTAATATCTACCTACATATCAAATTTCAAGTCTCTACGACCACGGGAAGTGCTCCATAATATTGATGAGTGAGTGAGTGAGTAGTAAAAGGGCAGTTTTCAATGTCCGTTTTCTCTAAAACCATTGTATTTATAGCTTTCATTTTTATAGTGTCTGGTCAGAGGTATTATCTACATGTATATAGCTTTCATTTTTATAGTGTCTGGTCAGAGGTATTATCTACATGTATGTTTAAAATTACAAAACTTTACATCAAAGAATAGAAAAGTTACGACAGGGGTAAAATCACGCTGAAATGTTTCGTGTAAATATACACACTGCGTGCTCAGGCTGGAACTTGGCCTGGCACACTGCCGTGCGCCTCGATATAGCAGGGGTGCCCAACCTTTACAGAAGAAGATCTACTATAAAGTCTCAGATAATCAACGCGATCGACCCTACAAATTCAATGTTCATTCTGGGCTTGAATGGGTTAGTGAAGAATTCAACCAAATTTTCAAGTTTCAAGAAGTCACGAAACCTCCTTTTAATTCTCATGAGTTAAGGAAGGAGATCTCGGATTTTCACTTGTGTGAGATGCCAGAAAACCTCGTTCACAATTATTTTGTACTTTACAAGAGATGGCTTTTTTGTTCAATAAAAAATACTACTGTGGATAGGTAACAGTGGTAACACACAAGAAAGGAATGAAAACAATTGTTAAAAATAACCAGAAAATACCCTTTTTTATTCAAAAAGTAACGAAATAAAAGCAATAAATTAAACGATCATTTTTAATGAAATTATAGTACATTTTGTAGAAAACCTACCTTTTTTTTTGTAGAACCTACCATGGTGGAAATAAGCTCAAAGCAGGACCTGGTACCAATCACAGCTTTCGGTGATGGCTGTATGGACTTATTTTTGGTCCACTGCCAAAAAAAAAAAAACTTTCCCGCTCTGTGCTAGGAGCCAGCTGAATCACAAGTATCTTGAGCCAGGTTTACAAAACGAGCTTTTTATTCATTTATTTTTAATAGTTACAATACACATAGATGGACATGCGCAATTGCACATGCGCATTACCCACTGAAATTACAAATGCGTGGTCACATACTCAATTAAAATGAGGAAAAAATCCTAGCATTGGGTGGAATCTGACCCACAGATAACACGAATCCATGCGTTTTACAAAAGTAAATGAGATTTTGTGTAGCATGTGCTAGTGAAGGTACTCTTAAACAGAGTATTTAAGTCGTACAATAATAAATTATTTAATACAAGAGTGGGTCTACTCATTATTGCAGGATAAACAGTTAACAGAATATTTAGGTCGTATAATAATAAATTAATCAGTAAAATAGTGTGTCTAGCGAATAATTTACTATATAAGTTATACATGACAGTTATCTATGGTGAAAAAGAAGAACAATGCATTTTAGAAAGCGATAGGGTTGGGTGGAAGAGACAAGCTTGGAACTTTGGACAGGAAACCCATCCTTTAGGTAGGACACATTGATTTGTACATAAAGTTTTAGGGCGAAATTAATAGACAAGTTCTATATCACAAGTCACTGCTAAGCGTCGGTTTTCCCTATCCTACACAGTACGCAATTCGTGACTTTGCGCCACCACAGAGGTATTACAAAAACGTCTATTAATTCCGCCCTTGGTGAAATTGTTTAGTAATATTTCCTCAGGCAACGACCAAAGAAATATGAAATAGATTTTGAACTATATAACTATAAGATACTCGTAAATTAGGTCCGGCAACAGTGGATAACTTTTTGGTGTGTGTAGACAGTACTTGAAAAAAAAATAAAAAAATAACTTTTGAACGGTTTGAAGTTTGAAAGTTGAAAATTTGAATTTAGACCTGTTAAAACGTACTTTTTTAAATTAAAATTTCAGAAACTTAGGCCACCGTTTTGTAAGATAGAGCCAAATTTATCAGGCTGTCATATTGGATTGCTAAGCTCCTGCTGGACTTAATGAACACACTGTATATTATATTACAAAACCGACCTCAGTAGCTTGATCAATACGGCGGCGGACTTGTAACCTAGAGGTCTGTGGTTCAAGTCCCAAGTTCAGAAAAGATTTAGTAAAGCGAGTTTAAGTAGTTGTGACATCACGAAAGTGGTCAACACAAATGTGATAACTTTTTTTTATAATATATAAAAATTATGGTTCAGTATCTATTGATTGATTGAAAGATAAAACATGGTAACGACGGAATAAACATAAATTGATAAACATAACTAATTCTTCTGAAATCATATAGCGTTCATTTCAGAGCAAAACCTTATAAATCTCTGCAAATAAATTGATTTTGATTTATAAAACCTATGAGATATCAAATGACACCCAAGAGCAGAGAGACTTGGCGAACTTTATTGAATAAAGGGGAATAAAATTAACTAGGCGTGTGGGCTCCAGTTGTGTAATGGGAAGAAGTCAAGGGATGCTCTACAGAAATGTACATCTCCGCGTTCTATTTCCGGCAGTTTCATAAAGAAAAAAAAAAATATATATTAAAGAAACATCTGATTGCACATGCATGCGCATTGCGCACAGACGCAAAAAAAAAAAAAAAAAAAAAAAAAAACCGGCAGTAGTAGAAGTTACGGGACATAATCGCAGTCACCTCCCTCTATACAGCCGTCTGGTGTTTTGGCAGCACTGTTGTTGTTTAGCCCGGGAAATAATGGTCGGAGTCGCCTCCCCCTATACAACCGTCTGGTGTTGTGGTAGCACTGTTGTTGTTGTTTAGCCCGGGAAATAATCGTCGGGGTCGCCTCCCTCTATACAGCCGTCTGGTGTTGTGGTAGCACTGTTGTTGTTGTTTAGCCCGGGAAATAATCGTCGGGGTCGCCTCCCCCTATACAGCCGTCTGGTGTTGTGGTAGCACTGTTGTTGTTGTTGTTTAGCCCGGGAAATAATCGTCGGGGTCGAAATCATCGGCCTGGAAAACGCCATACGGATCTGCCCCCTCCTCATCGCTGTCCAGCTGCATCATGCCGAGTCTGTAGCCGAGAAAATCGTCAAAGTCGTGGGGGTCGATCCCCAGGCCCATCAGATACATGTACTCGTCATCCGAGTCCACTACTGGAACAGAAGAAACACGAGCCAATGAAATTAGCTCAGTGGTAATAATATATATAATATAATACATAATATCGCCTTATTTATACTGCCCAATTAGGACTATTAAGTCCCATTATTCCAGCAGTAAGCCCAAGACATATTATTATGTGGTAAAAATTCCAAATGGGAGGATAAGTTGTCATGCCCCGGCTGGGTTTCGAACCCACGACATCTGGAGTCTCTGGATTCACAGAGTGCCGCCTTTACCACTGAGCTACCGGGACATGACAAGTTATCCTCATCAGTAATAATAATAATAATACTTTTTAAGGGAAGGTAACCACCAGGCGAGGTTTATGATAAAAGCATGTTCTACCAAATAACCCTCAGAGTCTTATTGTTATGTGGTCATAAACTCAAATAAATGAGGAACAATTCATGCATTGGGACGGGATTCGAACGAATGGATCCCTACGCTACCTGGCTTACCAGACCAATTGACTACCGATAGTATCAATTCACGGTTGCGTAAGCGAATGTCATTAGCTCAGTGGTACAATACTCGCTTGCCATGCGGAAGTTCCCGCGTTCAAAGTCTCGAGTCGACAAAAAAATGAATTTTAATCCACTGAAAGGTATCCCTTACAAACAATAAAATTTGGGATCATGGAAAATCAGTTTCCAAAACTTACCATGGTGAACATAAATATTAACCCTTTCTGCAATAAATTTTCCTGCTACTCTTTCTCTTACCCCAAATAGTTTGTAAAGGATACCTTTCGGTACGCTCGTGTTGAACCATTTAACCCTTCAACGGTACCTGACGGATATATCCGTCATCAGAAAATTACAAAAAAATGATTTCATTTATGAAATTATGATAGTTAAATGTCCTAAAAAATGATGTGATTTGCTATACGCTATAGTTAGCGGTCAAAAGGCAAACTTGTTTTGCGAGAAAAAAATGGTCTTTGGCAAGTGATAAAAAAAATAAGAAAATATGTCCTGAACTCACAAGAGTATGGAGAATGAATTTAGTCAATAAAAAAAAATGAGCATTTTGATAAGAGGTTTTGTCAAAATAAATTGACAGTTGAAGGGTACATTCAGCGTCACGTGTACAGTATAGTGTACACGAGTGTTTTCTACAGTGAACCGCGTGTACACTATGCTGTACACCTCACCCTCTCACTTTCAGAAACCGATGCTCTTTAAAGTATATACCTGTATACGCTACTGTGTATTTCTTATGGGGATTCGATTGTCGTGGTCCGTGGAAGTTTTTTGTTTTTTTTTTTTTTTTTTTTTGGACCAGAAAAATATCTATCTGGTGACTTTTTATGGCTGTTTGAGTCTACCTACCTCTTTTTTCACACAAAATAAGAAGAGAAGGTTGGTCCACTGAACCACATTACCAAAAAAACCCTTGGCGCTGAATGTGTTAAATGAGAAGTATTGTGTCACTTCTCGCACATGAGTACTCAACTACAAAGTACTTATTGAGAAAAAAAAGGTTTTAAATGAGAAGTATTGTGTCACTTCTCGCACATGAGTACTCAACTACAAAGGACTTATTGAGAAAAAAAAAAGGTTTTAAATGAGAAGTATTGTGTCACTTCTCGCACATGAGTACTCAACTACAAAGTACTTATTGAGAAAAAAAAGGTTTTAAATGAGAAGTATTGTGTCACTTCTCGCACATGAGTACTCAACTACAAAGTACTTATTGAGAAAAAAAAGGTTATAAATGAGAAGTATTGTGTCACTTCTCGCACATGAGTACTCAACTACAAAGTACTTATTGAGAAAAAAAAGGTTTTAAATGAGAAGTATTGTGTCACTTCTCGCACATGAGTACTCAACTACAAAGTACTTATTGAGAAAAAAAAGGTTTTAAATGAGAAGTATTGTGTCACTTCTCGCACATGAGTACTCAACTACAAAGTACTTATTGAGAAAAAAAAGGTTTTAAATGAGAAGTATTGTGTCACTTCTCGCACATGAGTACTCAACTACAAAGGACTTATTGAGAAAAAAAAAAAAGGTTTTAAATGAGAAGTATTGTGTCACTTCTCGCACATGAGTACTCAACTACAAAGTACTTATTGAGAAAAAAAAGGTTTTAAATGAGAAGTATTGTGTCACTTCTCGCACATGAGTACTCAACTACAAAGTACTTATTGAGAAAAAAAAGGTTTTAAATGAGAAGTATTGTGTCACACGAGTACTCACTCAGGTCATCCAGCAGATCTTCGCCGTCCCCGGAGTAGCTGGAGTCACCGTCATCAGACTCGTCCAGGGCCAGGTCCATGAGGCTGATGTCCTTGGGCAAGGTCATGTTGGAGGCGCGGAACAGGAGGCGGGGGTGAAACCTCTTGCCCGAGGCGGCGGCCGCCTCCACTGCTGCCTGGATGGGCGTGTCTGTGAGGATAAGATAAGATAAGATTTAGATAAGATAAGCTCCACTGCGGCCTGGATGGGCGTGTCTGTGAGGATAAGATAAGATAAGATAAGATAAGATTTAGATAAGATAAGATAAGATACGATACGATAAGATAAGATGAGATAAGATGAGATAAGATAAGATAAGATAAGATAAGATAAGATAAGATAAGATAAGATAAGATAAGATAAGATAAGATTACATAAGATAAGATATCATCAAGTTTTGTTTAATAATATCAACTTTTTTTTCTTGTAAATTGTATATACTTTATTTTGTAAATAAAACTTGATTAAATCTGTTTAATAATAAGATAAGATAAGATAAGATACGATAAGATAAGATGAGATAAGATAAGATAAGATAAATTGTTTTATTTAGAATCAATATACATATAGTTCACAAAGCAACACTTTCCCTAAGCTAATACAAAAAATATGGGCTTCTAAGGATACCGGACAAGGGAGTAGCAGTTAGTTTCCTTCTACTTTTTTTTACAAGTATTTAATATTATATAAATATATTTTTTTTTATTGTTTATTTCATTTTTTTTATATCCTACTCATTACTGCAGGATAAACAGTTCACAGAATATTTAGGTCGTATAATAATAAATTAATCAGTAAAATAGTGTGTCTAGCCAATAATTTACTATAAAAGTTATACATGACAGTTATCTATGGTGAAAAAGACGAACAATGCATTTTAGAAAGCGATAGAGTTCGGTGGAAGAGAAAGCCAGAGGCTTAAACCTCGCCCCTTGGTTCACTACATATTCTATTGTGTTCTTTTTTTTTCATGTTATATTTTGTTGAATGTAGTATCATGTAGTTGAACAAAAAAAGTGTTAAATAATAATAATAATTATGTAAAAATACATACAGTGTGGCGAAAAAGTCTGAAAACCCCTGAATATCTTTGGAAGACTTTCTGAGTAAGTTTTAAATTTTGCACGGAGCCAGCGTCGATGGCATGTTGAATACACCGGTTCCCTTCAGAACACCGAAGTTAAGCGACATCCAGCGAGGTTAAGACTTGGATGGGTGACCATTCAAATTCTAATTCTCGTGACGCTGGCTTTTCCCGGCCCCACTCAGGCTGGGTGAGGTCAATGTGAGTAGCAGGTTTGTGAGTTTCCTGCGAATGGAGGGTAAAACCCCCGTCGTGATATGACCATGGCAGTTGAAAGCGACGTTAAACCCCAATTTAAAAAAAAAAAAATTGCACGGTGAACCGGAGTAATAAAACCTTCTTTTTTGGGACCAGCCCCTACGTCGGGGCAGAAGGGCCAAGTTCATTTTTTAAATAATTACAAATACTTTGCTTAAAAAAAAAATATTATCTTTTTATCTTTTACCGTTTGCAAACGGCGGCCAACTTTACTTTTGCTGGTTATTGCAGAAAATTTGCCACCATTTTCAAACGTTATTGATTGACTAAAGCTGAAAGCTGAAAATTGTACTAAAGCAGGCGCGGCCGGTGCTAAGGAGCTGCGGAACTGCAGCACTCCCAGACGATAAAGTGAGGATTCTCTCAGTCCTACCTAGTACACAATCAAAATAATTTTCATAATTATTATGATTTTTAGACTCTTTAGATACAAATTTAGACTCTTTAGATACTGAAAGAATGACTCTATAAAAGCCATTGTAGTCCGGTTTTTCTGGCAGCACCCCCAGATCATTTTCTCACCGACCGCGCCTGTACTAAAGTATTTCTAAGGTAAATTCAAGTGAAGTAAGTTAGAGCACGCTGAGCTACTCACCGTCAATGTTGAGCTACTCACCGTCAATGTTGAGCTACTCACCGTCAATGTTGAGCTACTCTACAATGTTGAGTTACAAGAAAATTATTACAAATTACAAAATTACAAATTACTCACCGTCAATGTTGAGCTACTCTACAATGTTGAGTTACAAGAAAATTATTACAAATTACAAAATTACAAATTACAAAAATTACAAATTACTCACCGTCAATGTTGAGCGTCAGGTAGAGCGGCTCGCTGGTTCGGCCGGCCACGGCGTCCTCGGCCGTCATCAGCGTGGCCTCGGTGACCTGGCCGCACATGGAGAGGTTGAGGGTCTGCAGCGCGGAGCACAGGGAGAGCACCGCGTACAGAGCCTCGTCTGAGAGGGCCGTGTTGGCCAGGTGGAGGTGACGCAGCTGTGTGGGCGAGGCCAGGTTGTTCACGAGGCCGATGATGGCCTCGTTCTTGAGACCTGGAGGAGGAGAGGTGGTGCGTTAGTAGAGGCATGGGGGAAGAAGTTTTTTTTTTTTTTTTTTTTTTTTTTTTTAAATATGAGTGTTTCACAGCCTTTTTTATTTCGTAGCCATGAAACAGGAGCTACTGTAGACACTTGTGGTCTGTGTTGTAGCCTGCCCATTCCGTAGTATGCCTCCCCTCTGATGGGCGAGAAGTGACACAATACTTCCCATTTAGGTGCTGGGTCAACACGAGCGCACCGGAAAGTATCCCTTACAAACAATTGTAACCAAATTCAGAATACAAATTTTTGTCGGCACGGGGGATCGAACCCGGGACCTTCCGCATGGCAAGCGAGTGCTTAACCACTGAGCTAATCGTGCGCTTTAGAAACTCTTTATTAGTAGAACATATATACAGACAAATAATAGTAAAAATTAAATGTAAAAATTGACAATATTAATGATCATCATCATAGGGTGGCTTCATCGTGAACGATGGTAGCCCGACAGTGGAGGAATGACTCAGCACTTCTACCACTGTCCTTACAAGGAGGCTAATAATTGACAAGGGCCCCCAGAACCAAGCCAATTTTGGTCAACTCCCTGTTTATAGTCCCCCAGCCAGACTGCTGGCCTACTCCCTGTTTATAATCACCCAGCCAGTATTAATAATATAAACAAGAAAAATAAAATAAACAAAATATATACACACGTCCTAACTAAAGGGCGGGGTTATTGTCTATGGCAATCTCTTCCACCCAACTTCCTAAGTGAGTAAATAATTAATTAAATTATGTGTTTATTTGTGTTATTTATATCACAACTTTAGTGAGTTGTGCAGAATTAGAGGACTTTTCCGTATCTTTTATATTTCCCATGAAATATACGTGATTTTCTATGTGTTCCAGCTTCCAGCTATCCAAAATGGCCGATTTTATGTGACAGGCTCACTACCAATGAGATACACGTGATTTACTCTGTGTTCCAGCTATCCAAAATGGCCGATTTTATGTGACAGGTTCATTACCCATGGATATACGTTATCTCATGTCCGTTACATAGTCCTTCCTCCATGAGTAGGGGACAGTTCCTTTTCTACGAATGGTCGTGTCGTAATATTATTTGCTAGCGTCGCGTCGTGACGTCGATGGCACGTAGAATACACCAGTTCCCGTTCTGTGACGCAAGTTAAGCAACGTCCAGCGAGTATCAGTAGACTTGGATGGGTCACCATTCAAATTCCATCCCTCGTGATGCTGGCTATTCCCGGCCCCACTCGGTCTGGGTAAGGTTGATTTGAGTCACTGGTTTTATTAGTTTCCAGCGAATGGAGGGTAAAACCCCCGTCGTGATATGACTATTCAGTTGAAAGTGACGTAAAATAGCAACAACAATAAATAATGAATAAATAAAAAAAACATTCCCATTTAATAGCTGTCTGTCCCGGTAGCTCAGTGGTAAAGGCGGCATTCTGTGAATCCAAAGATTCCAGAGGTCGTGGGTTTGAAACCCAGTCGGGACATGACAAGTTATCCTCCCCTTTGGGATTTTTACCACATAATAATACGTCTTGGGCTTACTGCTGTAATAGTGAGACTTAATAGTCCTAATCGGGCAGTATAAATAAGGCGATATTATTATTATTATTACCACTAAGCTTTAATATCACACTACTCTCTACTGTGATTGTTTTTGTATAGTAATAAAAAATAAAACAAAACGAAAAAGTGCTGATTTCTAAACTATTAATAATTTGAACTTTACTCATCCCACAATACAAGACCAAGGAGGCGCGCGGCGCACTCACCGTTGATGTCCGGGATGTGACAGAGCGAGAGCGAGGCGAGGCGGGGCAGCTTGCCGAGGCTAGCGACCGCCTCCGCGCTCAGGCCAGAGCTGCAGTCCAGGCTGAGAGACTCGAGGGCGCGACAGTTGCGGCCGAGCCGGAGGAGGATCTCCGAGGTGAGGCCCTTGTTGAGGCAGAGGGAGAGGAAGCGGAGGGAGGACAGTTTGTACAGGGCGTCGAGGCGGAGGTTTTCCGAGGAGCGGTAGAACATGTCAAGGGTCAGCGCCTGGGGGGGATATAATAATAGAACATGTCTAGGGTCAGCGCCTGGGGGGGATATAGTAATAGAACATGTCCAGGGTCAGCGCCTGGGGGGATATAATAATAATAGAACATGTCTAGGGTCAGCGCCTGGGGGGATATAATAATAATAGAACATGTCTAGGGTCAGCGCCTGGGGGGATATAATAATGGAACATGTCTAGGGTCAGCGCCTGGGGGGGATATAATAATAGAACATGTCTAGGGTCAGCGCCTGGGGGGATATAGTAATAGAACATGTCTAGGGTCAGCGCCTGGGGGGATATAGTAATAGAACATGTCTAGGGTCAGCGCCTGGGGGGGATATTTTTTTTTATTTTTTTTTGTAGTATGCAAAGGATGGAAAGTATTGCAAAGTGATGCAATACTTTCCATTTAGGTGCTGGGTCAACACGAGCGCACCGGATGGTATGTATCCCTTACAAACAATTGTAACCAAATTAAGAATACAAATTTTTGTCGGCACGGGGGATCGAACCCGGGACCTTCCGCATGGCAAGCGAGTGCTTAACCACTGAGCTAATATAATAATAATAGAACATGTCTAGGGTCAGCGCCTGGGGGGGATGTAATAATAATAATATCGCCTTATTTATACTGCCCGATTAGGACTATTAATTCCCATTATTCCAGCAGTAAGCCCAAGACGAATTATTATGTGGTAAAAATCCCAAATGGGAGGATAACTTGTCATGTCCCGGCTGGGTTTCGCACCCGCGACCTCTGGATTCACACAGTGCCGCCTTTACCACTGAGCTACCGGGACATAATAATTATTAAGTTCCGGCCCTACTCAGACTGGGTGAGGTTAATGTGGGTATAACATGCCCAGCGTCAGCGCCTGGGGGGGATATAATAATAGAACATGTCTAGGGTCAGAGCCTGGGGGTAATGTATATTTTCACAATTCAATGGGAAAAAATAAATCTTTAGTGGAAGGCGAGGTTAATAAAATAAATGTGTTCCTTTGTGTTATTTTCTATAGTACATTTTATTACAAATATTTGTTGTCTCTCTCTCTCTCTTACACCGACCTCAGTAGCTTGATCGATAAGGCGGCGGACTTGTAACCTGGAGGTCGGTGGTTCAAGTCCCGGTTTCAGCATAGATTTAGTAAAGCTAGTTTGAGTAGTTGTGATATCACGAAAGTGATTAACACAAATATGATAACTTTTTTTTATTTTATTAGACATAATACATCTCTTCCAAATCTTCGGAAATGGGGCAAGCACCAATAACGCTTGCCGCATTTCCCCTCTGAATTTCAATTGAGATTCTTTGAATAAAATAAGTTGCTGCAGCACTTGATCCAGTTTTTTTCAATTTATCTTCTGCCAATTTCTTCCACTAAATCTCTCGCCTCTTCACACATCGTACCCGTCGTCTCCACCGCAAATCCAACAAACTTATAATCTTCACACAGTTCTTGATATTTTCTCCTTTTGTGTACATCTAATACAACTTCTAATTTATGTACATCTAATACAACTTCTCACTTTTCTTTTTATACTGATACTGATTGTTTTTACAGGCCATTTCTGCTACTGCTCCTTGCTCTTGTACTGTCCTGCTTAGATTGGAAGGTGCTTTGTATTATTATATTACAAGTTTGATGGCTTTGCGTGACCAAGTGACCATGTCTTACGTCATGGAGTCCCAGGTCGGGTGACAAACTAGCAGTGTGTGTTTGTATTGTGTACTCACCTCCAGGTTAGGCGCATGCTTCACTACTCACCTCCAGGTTAGGAGCATGCTTCACTACTCACCTCCAGGTTAGGAGCATGCTTCACTACTCACCTCCTGGTTAGGCGCATGCTTCACTACTCACCTCCAGGTTAGGAGCATGCTTCACTACTCACCTCCTGGTTAGGCGCATGCTTCACTACTCACCTCCAGGTGAGGCGCATGCTTCACTACTCACCTCCTGGTTAGGAGCATGCTTCACTACTCACCTCCAGGTTAGGAGCATGCTTCACTACTCACCTCCAGGTTAGGAGCATGCTTCACTATCACCTCCAGTAAGCTGGTTACTACTCACCTCCAGGTTAGGCGCATGCTTCACTACTCACCTCCAGGTTAGGCGCATGCTTCACTACTCACCTCCAGGTTAGGCGCATGCTTCACTACTCACCTCCAGGTTAGGAGCATGCTTCACTACTCACCTCCAGGTTAGGAGCATGCTTCACTACTCACCTCCAGGTTAGGCGCATGCTTCACTACTCACCTCCAGGTTAGGCGCATGCTTCACTACTCACCTCCAGGTTAGGCGCATGCTTCACTACTCACCTCCGGGTTAGGCGCATGCTTCACTACTCACCTCCAGTAAGCTGGTTACTACTCACCTCCAGGTTAGGCGCATGCTTCACTACTCACCTCCAGGTGAGGCGCATGCTTCACTACTCACCTCTAGTAAGCTGGTTACTACTCACCTCCGGGTTAGGCGCATGCTTCACTACTCACCTCCAGGTTAGGAGCATGCTTCACTACTCACCTGCAGGTTAGGAGCATGCTTCACTACTCACCTCCAGGTTAGGAGCATGCTTCACTACTCACCTGCAGGTTAGGAGCATGCTTCACTACTCACCTCCAGGTTAGGCGCATGCTTCACTACTCACCTCCAGGTTAGGAGCATGCTTCACTACTCACCTGCAGGTTAGGAGCATGCTTCACTACTCACCTCCAGGTTAGGAGCATGCTTCACTATTCACCTCCAGGTTAGGAGCATGCTTCACTACTCACCTCCAGGTTAGGAGCATGCTTCACTACTCACCTCCAGGTTAGGCGCATGCTTCACTACTCACCTCCAGGTTAGGAGCATGCTTCACTACTCACCTGCAGGTTAGGAGCATGCTTCACTACTCACCTCCAGGTTAGGAGCATGCTTCACTACTCACCTCCAGGTTAGGAGCATGCTTCACTACTCACCTCCAGGTTAGGCGCATGCTTCACTATCAACTCCAGTAACCTGGTTACTACTCACCTCCAGGTTAGGAGCATGCTTCACTATCAACTCCAGTAAGCTGGTTACTACTCACCTCCAGGTGAGGCGCATGCTTCACTACTCACCTCCAGGTGAGGCGCATGCTTCACTACTCACCTCCAGGTTAGGCGCATGCTTCACTACTCACCTCCATTAAGCTGGTTACTACTCACCTCCAGGTTAGGCGCATGCTTCACTACTCACCTCCAGGTGAAGCGCATGCTTCACTACTCACCTCCAGTAAGCTGGTTACTACTCACCTCCAGGTGAGGCGCATGCTTCACTACTCACCTCCAGGTTAGGCGCATGCTTCACTACTCACCTCCAGGTTAGGCGCATGCTTCACTACTCACCTCCATTAAGCTGGTTACTACTCACCTCCAGGTTAGGCGCATGCTTCACTACTCACCTCCAGGTTAGGAGCATGCTTCACTATCACCTCCAGTAAGCTGGTTACTACTCACCTCCAGGTTAGGCGCATGCTTCACTACTCACCTCCAGGTTAATCAACTCCAGTAAGCTGGTTACTACTCACTTCCAGGTTAGGCGCATGCTTCACTACTCACCTCCAGGTTAGGCGCATGCTTCACTATCAACTCCAGTAAGCTAGTTACTACTCACCTCCAGGTTAGGCGCATGCTTCACTACTCACCTCCAGGTTAATCAACTCCAGTAAGCTGGTTACTACTCACCTCCAGGTTAGGCGCATGCTTCACTACTCACCTCCAGGTTAGGCGCATGCTTCACTATCAACTCCAGTAAGCTAGTTACTACTCACCTCCAGGTTAGGCGCATGCTTCACTACTCACCTCCAGGTTAATCAACTCCAGTAAGCTGGTTACTACTCACCTCCAGGTTAGGCGCATGCTTCACTACTCACCTCCAGGTTAGGCGCATGCTTCACTACTCACCTCCAGGTTAGGCGCATGCTTCACTATCAACTCGACCGCATTTTCGTACATCTCCTCATCCAGCCTGCACCGGAACAGTCGCAAGCTCTTCAGCGTGGCTCCGTTCCGTGCCAGGAACTTGGTGAAGTGTTCGTGCGTGACGTCGCACGAGCGCACGGACAGTGCGTGCAGCCGGTCCAGACACTCGATGAAGTTCGTGCCGGTGGCTTGCCGCGTCACGCTCACACTGACGAGCGACTGGAAACAGGAGAGTAATTTATTTATTTATTTAGAAACTCTTTATTAGTAGAACATATACAGGGTGAGCATAAAGTCTCACCCCACCCCCCGTATCTCGAGAATGGCTGAAAATACAAGAAAACGCAAAAACCCGTATTCCTTAATTTTTGGGGGGATTAATTTTTAGCCAAAAAAAATTTGCCTACAGGGCCCCAGTCAGGCTGGGCATGGACCAACTTTAAATTCTTAAATAGAATAGTATGTCTTGTGGCATATTCTTTTAAAGGTCTCATAGAGATAATTTCATAACAACAAATTTCAGTGAGCTACCGTTTTTGAGATACAGGGTCGTCCTGCGTAATATCCATATATTTTGACCTATAACTCGTTGACCGTAAATTCCAGAAAAATTAAATTTGTAGATAATAACTCCTTATTGCAAGGACTTTCGAACAAGTTAAAGCTTGATTTGTTTTTTCGTTAAAAATTTTCGGACTGTTCGTCCGGCTGGCTGACGAAACCGACCAGAAACTAACATCAACAGAGTATGTCGAGTTATACCTTTTTCGACAGGGCTTGTCATAAGGAGTTATTATCAACAAATTTCATTTTTCTATAATTTACGGTTAACGAGTCATAGGTCAAAATATATGGATATTACGCAGGACGTTCGACCCTGTATCTCTAGAACGGTAAGTCGTAGATCACTGAAATTTTTTGTAATGAACTTCTCTTTATGAGACCTTTAAAAAAATATGCCAAAAGACATAACATTCTATTTAAGATTTTAAAGTTGGTCCATGTCCAGCCTGACTGGGGCCGTGTAGGCAAAAAAAATTTGACTGAAAATTAATCCCCCTAAAAATTAAGGCATACGGGTTTTTACGTTTTCTTGTATTTTCAGCCATTCTCGAGATACGGGGGGTGGGGTGAGACTTTATGCTCACCCTGTATACAGACAATTAATTGTAAAAATTAAATAAAAAAATTGACAATATTAATAATATAAACAAGAGAAAAAATAAACAAAATATATACCTATGTCCTAACTAAAGGGTGGGGTTATTGCCTATGGTAATCTCTAACGGTATAAGTATATTTTATTTAGGTCGAAATTAATAGACAACATCGATAGCTAAAGTCCCTGCTAAGTGTCGGTTTTCCCTATCTTACACAGTACGCAATCCGTGACTTAGCGCCACAGAGGTACATATTACAAAAACGACTATTAATACCGCCCTTAGAGTGCAGTACAATAGAGGTGTTGGCTTTACAAAAGTTAGCCAGCACCCAATTACATAGTTTACTGAGAATACACAATAGAAGAAATAACAAGAATAAAAAAGTAAAAAAAAAGATCAAGATTTTTTTTTTAAGAATCAATTTTACGCCTAACACATAGGCAATTACAAAATCAATTAACGTACATCTAATCACATCTATACAAAAAAAAAAATATGAAGAATTAGAATTACATGCAACATATTAAATATATAAAATAGCCTTTGCTTTCTCTTTAAATTGTTCGAGGTTGTCGGCAATGTCCAGCACTGTGGCATTCTTATTAAAAATCGCCATGGCAGTGGGCAGCGTTGATGAGGCAAACACAGGACTTCGTGTGTTATCAGATGAGAAAAAAGGAGGGTTTTCTCTTGTCCGTAGTCCAAATATGGGAACTCTAAGTGATATATATTGTAGAGCAGAGGGGATGGATGGTAATAATATTAAGAAAATTAATAAAAAGAATTCGAGATAAACACAAATAAATGAGACTATCATGGTGAGAGTTAGGATCTCATTCTTGCAGGATAAACAGAGTATTACATTGCATCATATTGTAGTACAGTGAGTCGAACCTGGATACAAGAGAACTCAAGGGAAACACATTTTGATTTTCTTTGCGCGAGTATATCTTAAGATATTTTTTTACTAATAATAAATCATTTGTTTTATTTTTCACATTTTCTTTACGTATACAGAGGACCCATCCTAAGCCATTTTTATTTGGCTTCTAAAATTTTGGCTTCTAAGATTATATGAAATTTATTTATTTATTCGTTAAAAATGAGCGTTTCACAGCTTATGATATTTCGTAGACATGAAACAGCAGCCACTGTAGACACTTGCGGTTTGTATTGTAACCCATCCTGTAGTATGCAAAGGATGGAAAGTATTGCAAAGTGATGGAATACTTTCCATTTAGGTGCTGGATCAAAAGGAGCGCACCAGGAGGTATCCCTTACAAAGAAAGGATGCCCCATGGCAAGCGAGTGTCTTACCACTAAGCTTTAATATCACACTACTCTCTACTGTGCTGCTGTACACATGGTGACGTGGGTTCGATTCCCAGCGGGGGAGGATTTTTTCTGCTCTGTACTTGGATGTTCGGGGTCCACTCATACCTCGTGAGGAAAAATGAGTAGCTGCTTTAATATGAAGCAGCGACCAGTGGCAGAATCTTAGGCAAAAAATAATACAAGATATTGTAAATTAAAGTGGTAAAGTCCTATGATTCTGCGCTACCCACTAAAATTGTGACATAATAACACAAAGAAAAAGCATTATTATATTATATATTATACTCTCTACTGTGATTGTTTTTGTATAATAATAAATAAAACAAAAAAATAAACGAAAAAGTGCTGATTTCTAAACGTATTACTTGCCAGCCTCCGTGGCGTAATGGTTGTGACAACTGCCCGTAGTCCAGAGATCTCGAGTTCGATCCCCGGTTGGAGCAGACTTTTCGAAGAAAATTCTGTTCCCTCCAAACACGTAAGGCTGGCATTTCTGGCCCTACCTAAGCTGGGTGAGGTTAATGTGGATGGCTGGTACGATTCCCAGCGAATGGAGGGTAAAACCCCCGTCGTGACTATCTATCTCAATCAGGACGTTAAAACCAAATAGAATCAACTGGTCACAATAGATCTAATTAGGTCGCAGTGTTAATTGATAGGGTTTCACTGAAAACACTGCAACCAGATCAGATAATAAAACCCATTACTTACCTTGGCAAAAGAGAAGAGTTTGGTCAGGAGCTTATCACTGAAAGAACAGCCCTCCAGATTGAGATGTTTTAGAATTCTTAGCGAGGGTAACACCACCTGAATTGACACAGAATGACAATAATTATCATTGGGATAATAAATAAATAAAATATAGTGAGACAGCGAAAATCAGATACCCGTTAGACAGTAACATTTAAAGAGAATTGAAAAATAAAGGAGAAACAAAAAAACAAATCAAAAGCTCGTCTGGTTTGTTTACGTTGAATATTTTTTATTTTCACTTTTATAATTAAAATTCGAGAAAAAAACGTTGTGCACCCAGGGCTCCTGTCTTACCTTGGCATCTGTCTTTTTTTTTTTTTTTTTCTTTTTTTTACAATACAATAAACGGAAATTATTCCAGTTCTAACTAAATACAATTATTTTTGCCTATCTAAGCTTATGCTAGCAACTACAAAAAAAAAATAATAATAATAAATATATTCTATGTCCTTAACAATAATAAATACTTATAGCACAAGGCAAGAAAGTAAATAAAGAAAGAATCAGTCTGTATCTTAGCCCTGGAATTAAGAAGAAAAAAAAAAATCAAAAAATCAAATTTCCATTTGTTCATCATAATAAGACCTGATATTAGGGACAGTGGAAGAGAAAAGATCAAGCTTATTAGAGGAGAATTTTGGAGATAATTAGTCTTCACAAAGGTTGGTCTAAAGGGTAAGGTGTTACGTGTGGCAACATATCCAGGAACATTTATGTTAATAGATTCCAAGAGCTCAGGGGTATCTGTCTTGGAGTGTAAAATGTTGAACAGTGTGAGAATGTCAAACATTTCTCTCCTGAGTGAGAGAGGAAGAAGTCTTACCTTGGCATCTGTCTTACCTTGGCATCGTAGTCTTACCTTGGCATCGTAGTCTTACCTTGGCATCGTAGTCTTACCTTGGCATCATAGTCTTACCTTGGCATCTGTCTTACCTTGGCATCTGTCTTACCTTGGCATCGTAGTCTTACCTTGGCATCTGTCTTACCTTGGCATCTGTCTTACCTTGGCATCTGTCTTACCTTGGCATCTGTCTTACCTTGGCATCGTAGTCTTACCTTGGCATCATAGTCTTACCTTGGCATCTGTCTTACCTTGGCATCTGTCTTACCTTGGCATCGTAGTCTTACCTTGGCATCTGTCTTACCTTGGCATCTGTCTTACCTTGGCATCGTAGTCTTACCTTGGCATCGTAGTCTTACCTTGGCATCGTAGTCTTACCTTGGCGTCGTAGTCTTACCTTGGCGTCGTAGTCTTACCTTGGCGTCGTAGTCTTACCTTCGCATCGTAGTCTTACCTTCGCATCTGTCTTACCTTGGCATCTGTCTTACCTTGGCATCTGTCTTACCTTGGCATCTGTCTTACCTTGGCATCTGTCTTACCTTGTCATCTATCTTACCTTGGCATCTGTCTTACCTTGGCATCTGTCTTATCTTGGCATCTGTCTTACCTTGGCATCTGTCTTACCTAGGCATCGTAGTCTTACCTACCTTTTTTTTTTCTTCTTTTTTTTTACATAATTTTGTTTTTAAATAGTTTATTTATTTATTTTATTTATAAAGAAACATTTATACAAAGCTACTTTGTTTTTGGTACCTTGGCATCGCAGTCTTACCTTGGCATCATACAGGGTGAAGTGGTGCAGGGCTCCTGTCTTACCTTGGCATCATACAGGGTGAAGTGGTGCAGGGCTCCTGTCTTACCTTGGCATCATACAGGGTGAAGTGGTGCAGGGCTCCTATCTTACCTTGGCATCATACAGGGTGAAGTGGTGCAGGGCTCCTGTCTTACCTTGGCATCATACAGGGTGAAGTGGTGCAGGGCTCCTGTCTTACCTTGGCATCATACAGGGTGAAGTGGTGCAGGGCTCCTGTCTTACCTTGGCATCATACAGGGTGAAGTGGTGCAGGGCTCCTATCTTACCTTGGCATCATACAGGGTGAAGTGGTGCAGGGCTCCTGTCTTACCTTGGCATCATACAGGGTGAAGTGGTGCAGGGCTCCTATCTTACCTTGGCATCATACAGGGTGAAGTGGTGCAGGGCTCCTATCTTACCTTGGCATCATACAGGGTGAAGTGGTGCAGGGCTCCTGTCTTACCTTGGCATCATACAGGGTGAAGTGGTGCAGGGCTCCTGTCTTACCTTGGCATCATACAGGGTGAAGTGGTGCAGGGCTCCTGTCTTACCTTGGCATCATACAGGGTGAAGTGGTGCAGGGTGAGTGTCTTACCTTGGCATCATACAGGGTGAAGTGGTGCAGGGTGAGTGTCTTACCTTGGCATCATACAGGGTGAAGTGGTGCAGGGTGAGTGTCTTACCTTGGCATCATACAGGGTGAAGTGGTGCAGGGTGAGTGTCTTACCTTGGCATCATACAGGGTGAAGTGGTGCAGGGTGAGTGTCTTACCTTGGCATCATACAGGGTGAAGTGGTGCAGGGTGAGTGTCTTACCTTGGCATCATACAGGGTGAAGTGGTGCAGGGCTCCTATCTTACCTTGGCATCATACAGGGTGAAGTGGTGCAGGGCTCCTATCTTACCTTGGCATCATACAGGGTGAAGTGGTGCAGGGCTCCTGTCTTACCTTGGCATCATACAGGGTGAAGTGGTGCAGGGCTCCTGTCTTACCTTGGCATCATACAGGGTGAAGTGGTGCAGGGTGAGTGTCTTACCTTGGCATCATACAGGGTGAAGTGGTGCAGGGCTCCTATCTTACCTTGGCATCATACAGGGTGAAGTGGTGCAGGGCTCCTGTCTTACCTTGGCATCATACAGGGTGAAGTGGTGCAGGGCTCCTGTCTTACCTTGGCATCATACAGGGTGAAGTGGTGCAGGGTGAGCGTCTCGAGCGCGGTGCAGTTGTCGCGAATCGTCTTCAGCGTCTCGGACGCGGCGAACCGCTTGATGGTGAGCGAGGCCAGGTTGTGGCCCGTCATGGAGGTGAGCTGCTTGGCGGTGAGGTCGTACTCGAGGGCGCCCTCCTTCAGGTGGGAGGAGAGGGGCGGGGAGGTGAAGTCGAGGCCGCGCACCACCAGCCACATGGCGCGACTGAGGCGGAGCCAGCGGCGGCACACTGGAGGGGGGGGGGGGGTGAGAGCACGCATGATAATTATTAGAGCAGCCAGCGGCGGCACACTGGGGGGGGGGGGGGGGGGGGTGAGAGCAAGCATGATAATTAGAGCAGCCAGCGGCGGCACACTGGGGGGGGGGGGGGGGGTGAGAGCAAGCATGATAATTAGAGCAGCCAGCGGCGGCACACTGGGGGGGGGGGGGGGGGGTGGAGGGGCAAGCATGATAATTAGAGCAGCCAGCGGCGGCACACTGGGGGGGGGGGGGGGGGGGGGGTGTTAGAGCAGCAGGCGGCGGGCACACTGGGGGGGGGGGGGGGTGAGAGCAAGCATGATAATTAGAGCAGCCAGCGGCGGCACACTGGGGGGGGGGGGGGGGGTGAGAGCAAGCATGATAATTAGAGCAGCCAGCGGCGGCACACTGGGGGGGGGGGGGTGAGAACACGCATGATAATTAGAGCAGCCAGCGGCGGCACACTGGGGGGGGGGGGGGTGAGAACACGCATGATAATTAGAGCAGCCAGCGGCGGCACACTGGGGGGGGGGGGGGTGAGAACACGCATGATAATTAGAGCAGCCAGCGCCGGCACACTGGAGGGGGGGGGGGGGGGTGAGAACAAGCATGATAATTAGAGCAGCAGCGGCGGCACATGGAGGGGGGGGGTGAGAACACTGTGGTAAAAAAAAAATATTTATCCAATTTGATCCAAATAAAGCAAATTTATTTGGATCAAATTTATGAAAAATACAAAAATAAGTTCTTATTTTATTATACTTTTTTTTGCATTGGCTTTGGCATTGGGACAAAAATAACCCATACAGCCACTTTATTTATTTTTAATTACACATTAAATATTAAATTACAGAATAGAGATTACATTTTATTTTAGGTGGATATTTTGTTTTTGCAAGATATTTATAAACGGAATTATAGCAGGAGGATTTTGGAAAATATGACGTAATTAAGGGCTGGTCCAAGATATAACTCAGTCTTTGAAATAGTTCATTCCTAGAGTCCTGGTATTTTACGCAGCACATTAATATATGTTTGAAGTTTCTTTTACAAGGCATTGTTCACATAGGTTATTTGGAGACAATTGTATTTTATTAAGATAAGCTTTACAGATGGCATGATTAGACCTCAATCTGTTGAAGGCAACGATGTATTTCCGATTTGCTATACCTTTATAAAACCATGTTTTACTGTTGCTTACACAGAAGATGTTTTTATAGAATAATCCTTTGTTGTTATCTTTATGATTATTATACTTAGTACATAAAAAATCAAATTATACAACCATACCATACATACCAATCATAAATTAAGCCAATTCAACTTTGCTGAGGTACATCTCGTATATATTTATTTATTTTTTCTTTATTTTTTTCTTCTATTATATTGCATTTTAATTTGTAATTATTTGTGTTGTATACAATACTAGCCGTTTGCCCGTGCTTTGCAACGGGACTAAATTTCAAATTTACTAAGGCATGGCCATACTGCTGGACAGCAATGCCTTTTTGAACTTTTTATAATTTTTCTGGACAAAGCAATAATGGTTTTGGGGGGGGTCAAACAACTCCGGACAAACAAACAAACAGAGGTAGTCCTTCTTTCTGTTTTATACAGGGTGGACCAAAAAAACGTTTACACCCGTTAATGGTAGATTACTGACGACATTTCTAGGACGGATCTGCGATCCGTTTTTTCAGATTCGCCTTTATAACTGCACAAGGTGATTTTTTGCAACTTTCTGAAAAAGTCCGACTTTGGCTTATTCTTCAGGTCAGAACTTTTTTCCTGTTTAAGATGAGTTGATTCTGAACATTTCTACAGAAAGCCAACAAAATTTCGATGTTTCTAGCTACACTACTTTGTTTTTTACGGTTTGGTTTGGTATCTTTTTTGACACCTGAATTGAAAAAAAATTCTCATGTAAAATTTTTACACTTTGAAACACTCAAGATTTGCCCGAGCAAATTTTGGCACAGACATGGGCAAGTTTGATAAAAGTTGGCGGCCAACCCAAGGATGCTAAAAAATAATTTTACGATTTTTTATCACGTGATCTTCTGGGTAAACAAACCAGGTAAGTCTCAAAAAATGATGTTCAAAATCTTAAAAGTGTTGACCGTGTAGGGTCGTCTTGTACTCAAAGAGTAATTAGCTATATATGTCTGATAATTATTTTCCTTCGAATTAATTAAAGGCCAGTCAAATGAATGATTGTTTGTTTCTCGATGATAGTTTTCAAGCATATTTTTCTGCATTCTATGAAATATTATCTTTAAACTTCTTGAGTTTTTTTAGTACAAGTTACATTATTATAATTCGGATGCTGAAGTGGCAGATACGCATTTAGCATATGGAGTTGCCAACAGGAACATTTGGGATCACGTGAAAAACATAGTTTACGAAATCTGGTAACAAGAATCCTGGTGGACTAGCTTACCACTGAGCTAATCGTGCGCTTCTAATCGTTTCTCATTGAACATACTAACACAAAATGTTTTTTTAAATACCTTTTTGTTTATATCAAAATAGTAGAAAACATAATAAAGACTGCAAAAGTTTATTAATTTTACAAAATATTATCTTGTTTTTTTTCAAGACTTCTATTAAGAGTTGGCAATCGGTAAATATTTGTTATTTATAATTAGTATTGTTTATGATAGAAGAACCTACCTACATATTTACCTGGATTTATTTCATAAACTCTATTTTCGTTTGGAAAATTCGCTTGTTTTTTTTTTTTCTCTCGTAGGGAAGCATAAGAAAAACCATCCTTACATTATCAAGGCAGTCTCCTACATAAATAATAATTATGTGTATTGTGATACCAATAGTATCTGATATAACTCAATTTACAGATGGTATTACCCCCAAAAAAACCATAAGTTGTTGGTGTTACAACAGGTCAGATAGAGGTGTGAATAAAATATTCCATCAGATTTTTTTGATAATTAAAATAATATTGACCGCCGAGTATTGAACCTCGGTCATGCGACTAAACTCTTAGTACTACCACATCTAGCTAACACCACTGACAATCTGAAAAGCACGAAATTTACCATTTGAATTTTCCTAAACTGACTGATGAAGGCATGTGAGACCGCGGTATTCAAAAAAAGCAATGTAAACAATTTTTGTAAACAATACAAGACGCCCTTACACAGTCTACAGCTAGAAAACTCTTAGGATTTTTGAAGAGTTTTTGGCAAACATCTAATAATTTTTCCCAGAAGATCACGTGATAAAAAATCGTAAAATTATTTTTTAGCTTCCTCGGGGCGGCCGCCAACTTTTATCAAACTTGCCCATGTCTGTGCCAAAATTTGTTCGGACAAATGTCGAGTGTTTTATTTAGTAAAAAAGTTTTTTTGGGTGTTTTTTTTCTGTTCAGGTGTAAAAAAACATTGCAAACCAAATCGTAAAAAACAAAGTAGTGTATCTAGAAACATCGAAATTTTGTTGGCTTTCTGTAGAAATGTTCAGAATCAACTCATCTTAAACAGGAAAAAAGTTCTGACCTGAAGAATAAGCCAAAGTCGGACTTTTTCGGAAAGTTGCAAAAAATCACTTTGTGCAGTTACGAAGGCGAATCCGAAAAAACGGATTGCAGATCCGGCCTGGAAATGTCGTCAGTAATCTACCATTAACGGGTGTAAACGTTTTTTTTGGTCCACCCTGTATATAGATAGAGATGTCCTATTAATAAAGTGTGAATAAAAAAATAAATAAAAAATCTCAAGGAGAATCTATGCGAGCAGTCAAGCTATACAAGATGTAATAAATGCGCACAGTCCACATGTCTTCCAACCAGGCCTTCAATATAAGTTCCATCAATCTGTTCTCTACGTTCATGCTCAAGACTCAATTCCACACCTGGGTAATAATAACATAAACATTACTTGATGACTTTCAGTTTTTTGGCTTTCAGGGTTCTCAGATGTGAGCTCTTCCACCCAACCACTGGAGCCAACTCAATAACACAACTTTGAGTTGGGTGGAAGAGATTGCCATAGGCAATAACCCGCCCTTTAGTTAGGACATATGTATATATTTTATTTATTTTTTTCTTGTTTATATTATTATTATTATTGTCATTTTTATATTTACTTTTTCCATTATTTGTCTGTATATAATTATGTTCTACTATTAAAGTGTTTCTAAATAAATAAATAAAACTTTAATAAACTTACTTCATTCACTGACTCACTAACTAGCTCAATATGTCACCTACCAACTTCTACTTTAGTCCTCATGACCAGGTCTAGATAGGAGAAGATATGCCGCAAACAGTCATCATTGAGTTTCTCTATGTAGCAGGCATCCGGGGCAGTGACAGCTGCCAGCTTGTCTATGTGAACCGGCATTGGTTGATGAGTTTGGAGAGCTTCTTTTATCTGGGGGAAGAAGAAAAAACATAACAGTGGCAGCATGTACTTATGTTGTGTTGCGCATGCCTTGTGACTACAAAACTACTACGAACCATGCATGACCGGTTGTTCCAATTTTTCCACGAGCTTGTGTCCCACGATCACACAGACTTGGTATTTGGAAAAATGAAGAAAAATGAGCAAAAATCTTACCCTTACATACTATTATTTCTAGGTTTAATAGCTTTACTTAAAAGCTTTGTTCTTATAAGATTTTAAATTATTATTATTCTTTGTTTATTTGAAGAAAAAAATCTTAATGGCAAAATATATAATCATCAGAAACATGGACATTCATTATCAACTTACCAAAGGTTTGTATTTGCCTATTTTAAAATCTGAGGCTAGAGCTTTGACGGCATCTTTGTGGTGTAGAAATGTGACAAAAGCAAATTCATAGAGGTCCTTGAGTTTCAGAACAACCTCCACTAGGGAACCAAACTGGGAGAAGGCTTTTGTGATTTCAGCTTCTGTAGCCTGAGGAAGAAAATAAATAGTATGTACTTAGAAAAATAGGTTCAGTGGCAGAAAATGCTATATGTGGATGTTGATCTTTGTACTAACAACATATAAATGAGTGTTGTAGATAATCCCACTTTAACCTGTGAGTACACGCGCTAAAAATCCGAACGTCAATGCACGCGCGATGAAAAAAATTCTCACACCTGGTTTTGCTTTGTATTTCGTTCTGCTTGAAGAGTTATATATATTTTTAAGCTACATTAAGTTGACTTATGTATTTAAAAGATATTTAAAGTAATTTTAGCAATTTTTTTTCCAAATGGTTGCAGTTCGAACCCTGATTTGAATTTTTTTTTTCCCAGAATTTGTTCATCGTAAGCCATAGTGACATAAGTTTGTAGGGCAATTCACAGTATATCTTATAATCAAGAATATTATGTAATTATATTTGTTTAGGTACTTCTAAAAGCTAAAAACAGAAACGATAAAAAAATAAATGTACTTAGATTATACCAGGAGGTAAGTAGGTAGGTAGGTACCCATTATAGTAGGTGGAGAAAGATTACAAAGAATACTAATTATTTCAGTATCTAGCAAAAAAAGTGTAGGAAGGTACCTAACTACCTAGGTAATATTATTACAAAGAAATTTGATTAATGTTAGTTAAAAGTTTATATTTCGTTAGTTAAAAATCATTATAATAATTATTATAACAATAGTGAACAATCACGAATTTGGTAGATAAACAGTAAACACACTAATTTTCTTTAAAAAAATATATTTCTTTATATAAAACAATTGTTATTATTATATTAATTAATTATTAAAACTAATTATTATAAATAATTAACTAAATTAAACTAAATAGTTAGTAACAGAAAAAAAACTCGAACAAAAAAAAAAGTTACGTCTGTACACGCGCGATGAAAAAAAATCTTACATTTCAGACCGATCTGAACTTTTCGCCACGTCACGGGCAACAGAAATTGAAAATAGCTCAAGGGACTGTGGATACATCTAGATAAACATATTATCAACAGCTACTCCAGGTCCCTACAGGTTAGGACCAATATCGATCAAGTTCTAGCGTTTTTGCCGAGCGTGTGAGAATTTTTCCCTATGTGCGTGTACTCACGGGTTAAATAATTAATCAACTTTAACTAGGGGATCTAGGAGATAATGACCTTTTGTGTGACCTCTAATATAATATATGTACACTGGACAGCTGTACAATCTTAAATTTCATGATGGGTACACCCAATTTTGATGATTTTTTTTTTTTTTAATAATAAATCATTGTTGAAATCTGAAGGTATTAAGACAGCTTAAAAATTACCCGTTTAACTTACATTTCCTATTCTAGACACATACAGCTTTGTAACTGGTATCTTTGCATTGGGATCATTTGGATTGTATCGGACACCATAACCATACTGGGGATTTTTCACAGGTAACTTAGAGCGGAAAAGATGATCGGGATCATCGTTTTCTTTGACAGGTGGCAGTTTGGTTGGGATTTTGGGAATTTCTTTTTGACTTCACTATCACCCGTAGGCACAGCATTGGCAGCAGGTCTGCGGGTACGAGTTGAACCCTGGAAAAAAATCAACATCACACCATTAGTTTATCAATGTACAATTGTACATGTACAGTTATTATTACATAACTATTGAAGTAATTAATTCTTTATTGACTTCACTAACAATTTGGCTTTTGTTTGTGTTGTTGGTCTGTTTGTTTGTCTCTCTATTCTGCAATATCCCAATATCTTCTTGATGAAAATTGAAAATATTTTGTAATTACATAATTTGTAATTACAAAATATATCTCATTTCAGAAGTGGCATAATGTGATCAATTGATGGTAAAGAAAGATGGAGATTTTTTTTTTTTTTTTTTTTTTTAAGTGGGGTTTAACGTCGCTTTCAACTGCCATGGTCATATCACGACGGGGGTTTTACCCTCCATTCGCAGGAAACTCACAAACCTGCTACTCACATTGACCTCACCCAGCCTGAGTGGGGCCGGGAAAAGCCAGCGTCACGAGAATTAGAATTTGAATGGTCACCCATCCAAGTCTTAACCTCGCTGGATGTCGCTTAACTTCGTGTTAAGATGGAGATTCTTGGTGGCCCCAAGAGTGAGCGGATGATATATTCTTTTAACCCATCAAGTGGGGTATTGAAGGAAAGGTCTTAATGTCCTGATGATTGATTTGACATTTTTTATTAAATAAGAAAACCTATATGACATTTTAATTAAATAATAACAATAAAAAAAATACAATACCACTACCTTTTGAGAAGAGTTGTGCAACCCTTCTGGACCCTGTTTCAGTGGTTCTGCAGCATTTGAACTGTTGTCGCCTGACTCAACAGCTGGGCCTACATCCCTCACATTATATCTGCGGTCCCGTGTATTATTCTGACCTGAGCCTCCTCCCCTTGCTCTGGTTCTGGCTGGATGGTTTCCTGAAATTGAGAAGATTTCTTTTAAAATTCTTCTTTGAATTGAGAAATGTGAAATCCATAATAAAATTATAATATAAAAACCTACTTGGGGGGTGAAATTATAAAACATTTTTTAACACGTTCGTTACCAAGGCAATTTTTTTCAAGTTTTACGTAGGGACCAGGCGGTAAAGTCGCTGTTGCATCCTGGGTACCAAAATTATTTTTTTTGCATATTTTGCATCGTATTTGTACAAGAATCGATCCTATATCTGTTCTAATACTAACAACCTACCTCAAAAAGGCCATATATGGTTGTCAGGTCCCTCGTTAAAATTTTGATAACAGCCACATGTGTGTTTTGGTCCCACAGAAAAACACAAAAACATCCACATATGGCCGTTCGGTAACGAACATCTTAAATATATATACATATTATATTTACTACCCCCAAGTAATAATAATAAATAAAAACATCAAAAAAAATATATTGAAGGAAATCTTGAGACACTGCTCAAAAAAAAAACTTACTAACCTGTCTAAATTTACTTGATATTTCAAAATACACTGCACATTATGGACACACAATACTTTCTTCTGAATGGTTCATAATAATAATTTATTATTTTTGAACATTGCCTTACTACCATATTTTAAGATTTTTTTACTTAATCATTTGTAAGGCATCTGTTTGCAACAAATTCTCTTCAAATTTGTTTCGTAATATGTTGAAGTAGTGTACTTATTTTATACTTTTTAAATTTAACAAATTCTGTATCATCAAGTTGAATGAATATGTTATTAGTTGAATACCTCCAAGTTGAATAAAATTTGTCAGTATTTGTGCTATTCAAAAAGTTTTTTTAATCTCCAAAAGAGTTTTGACATTTTTAAATGTAAGTGGACCCCCTATAGATGCCCCTGAAAACTTAATGAAAGATTATGTTGGTCATGTAGGATTGATAAAACATTTTCATATGTATGCAAAACAAAATTGTCCAATGAAACTCTAATTGTTTAAGAATAAGAGCAAAAACAACAAAAAAAATTAAACTTTAAGAGTTCCTAAATGGAAGAGGAACCATTTTTCAAGATTTTATACGGAAATAAACCAAAACTAAATTGTACCCATGAACATCCTCTTGAATGTCCATACATTTTTTACACCCTGCATAGTAATATTTTCAAAATTTCAAGGCTATTTTTTTTTTTTTTTAATTTTTGTAAGTACCTCTTTTGTGAAAGTTTTATGAGAATCAGTCCAGAAATGGCCCTTGGATAAAAATATGAAGAACCCACAGTGACTTCAGCAGTGAACATAAAAAATAAGAGCTGATGTCATCAAAAAGAAAAGAAAACCCACTGCATGAAAAACCTGCAATTTTTTTAGTTTTGAAATTGATGTCCTAATGTTAAAACCAAGATGTGTCAGCATTTTCTTAAAGTCATTGAGTTCAATTAGGGCGGAATTAATAGACAACATCAATAACTTAAGTCGTTGGTAAGTGTCGGTTTTCCCTATCATACACAGTACGCAATCCATGACTTAGTGCTACAGAGGTATTACAAAAACATCTATTAATTTTGCCCTTAATGTAACGCTAAGGCCCAAGTGCATCACTAATGAATAGATTAAATCAATGAACTTCATACACAATTAAATTGCTAATGGGCGTGCTTAATCAGACTGTTAATGACTATGCACTCCACTATTAGTCTCTATCACTATCATTTATCCGTAACTCACCTCCTCTACCACCTCCTCTAGGCATTTTGATTGACTGCTGATGTGCTTTTAGGGACTAACACGTAAAGAGCATCAACTTTAGGTAATAAGTAGACAAGATCTAGAGTTCTTTTATGGACACAATGACAAATAGAAATGATAATGATTAGTAGTACACAAATAACAAAAGATGATAAGTTTATTAATGAAATTTGACAGTTCTATTTGGCATAACGACAATAAAATTGCATCTTTTGATTAGTTTTCTCTGAACTGGGGTACAATAGAATTTTAAACAGGACCTAAAAGATGGTAGGTGATAGCCTTCAGTATTGACATGACAATTGTGAGAACAAGATTATTAAAGAAACAAACAAGAAAGCTTTGAACATTTAAATTTAAAGAGAAAGAAGTGTTAAATGTATTGTTGTGACTGGATGGACTGAGGTGAGTGAATAGTGGATCCGAAACTGAACACAGATGATTTCACGAGTGTGAAGTGATGAGGTTGAGAGGATTGAAGACAAGACAAGTCACAAATGAACTTTGGACCAGAAACTGGAATGGAAAGATTGGAAAGTAAAATTGTTCAAATTGATCAAATTCGTAAAATTTGGTTTTGAATTTAAAACTTTAGGTTCTATTGCAAAGTCAGGCCTAATAGTCTCGTTAATTAATCGAACACAGTGAGGGAGCGAAATCAGCGAATTAAGCGACCACACAAGTGAGGTTAAAATTCCATACTGGACGATTTGACTTTCGTTTGTCTGTCTGTTTGTTTGTCTGTCGATAACTCTCGACCGGATTGTTCAAAATTGTTGAAATTTAGTATACATGTAAGTTTAATATTAGGGTCCTGAAATTTTAGCCTAGTTTTTGGGCCAAATTAGGCCACTCGGGTCCAAATGGGGCCGTTTTGGGGAAAATTGAAAACAATTTTCTATTTTTATAGAATGAATAAGCAAGGCTCTTGAAATTTTGTAGATTCGTTGAGAATATAATTTGAGTTCAGAAGTAAAATTTGGTGATTGTGAAAGCTAAGGGGGCCGCACTGAGTAAAAAATTGAAAATGGGCCAAAGAAAGGGCCGATTGATATTTTTTAATTAAAACCTATCGAGTGGGGTATTGAATGAAAGGTCGAGTCTCGATGTCCTCATGCTTGATTGAACATTTATAGTGCGATAGTTAATTGAATCTGTGTGAGGTTTACAGTTCACAGAACCACTGTTAGGCCATTCACGATCAGTCCAAACTGATATACTTTCGACTGACGTGAATGGCAAATTCGACTAATGAGTTAGATTGTAGGATTATAAAAAAATTATATTTTGGACTGAAGGTGCTTGGACTGACAATTAATTTTTATTATGTGAATGGTGCTTTCAGTCCTCAGTTAACCAATTTCTCTTTAGAGTTCAGATTACCGATTTTGATTTTTTTTTTTTTTTTTTTTTTAATAATTCATAAAATCTAGTGGCTCCTCAGATGATAATTCTTTTAATAAACTAACATCAGAATATTGATTACGTCTTTGAAACCACTTCTTGCACCACTGACTTTTAGACTTTTTTTATTTTTCTTGATCATTACGAAAAATAATACGAGAACAGCGATGTCGTCGTAAGAATCCATTGTGAGATTTGTGAGGACTGATGGTTTTAACTGAACGTGAGTGCCTGAGTGGGCATCTCAGGGATCCGACACAAGGGCCGAATGGTGCAATAGTTTTTGCGGGATCTGTGATAATTATGTTGCATAAAAGTTCCACTGCAGCGCTGGCGTAGTTTTCAGGAATGATCCATGGCCTCCATGCGTCATGATGCTTAGACGTCCGCGGGTTCGATCCCTACCCAGGACGTTTTTTTATTATTTATTTTCGCTTTTGTGATAAACTATTATGCAGGGTTAGACCGGGTCGCTGCGCGACCCGGCCTAACCACCTGCACTAATTTCAACCTAACCTAAGCCCCTCACCCAACCATCCTACCCAACAAACTGAAGTCAGTGATCTATCGTGCAATTTCACCTCGTTAACTTTACCTAACCCTATACAGGGTGATCGAAACCACCCAGCCACTATCTTTTTCTCGAGAACGGTTTGAGTTAGAATCTTGAAACAAAAAATTGGTCCCCAATATGAAGTCTGAAGTTTTATGGGAAAATATTTTGAACCTCCGCCTGCCGCCCCTAAGGGCGTTTTCAGGGGGGCACATGTCCGTTTCTCCCGAATTTTAAATGGAATGCATATTTTTTTATTTTACTTTCAAAACATGCAAAGCAAGTTAGTAACATTAGTAAAAAGAAAAAAAAATATTCCTTGGTTCGAGTCCCGAAAAAAACACGGTTTTTAGAAGAAAATAGGGCCAGGTTGCGGAAGTCATTACGGGCACCCGGTAAACGTTGTAAAAATTTTAAAAATGTTAAAAAATAGGTAAAGTTCTCTTCTTTTATTTTATGTACTTGCTTTTATTCTTTAAGGAAGTCATGTGTCCTTAAATTGGTCATAAACTTTTTTCAGTTTCAAAAGACCTTCATATTTTCCACATCTGTTGGCTTAGTTCGGTATGCTTAAACTTTCACCTTTCCCCAAAGGTAGAAATCCATGACGGTGAGGTCCGGGGTGCGGGGAGGATAAGAGTTTGGTCCTCCTCTACCGATCCATCTCTGAGGGAACATTCGATCAAGTTGTTCTCACACCCTCAGATAAAAAGGGGTGGGGCCACGTCTGGTTGGAACAACTTTGTTCCCTAATGTTGGTTTTAAGTTCAAATTTAGTTCAAATACTTCCCTCCCGCCAGGTTTCCGTCGATGAAGTACGGTCCAATTATCCTAGTGCTAAGGACACCGCACCAAACATTAAGACTCCATACATGCTGGACATCAACTTTTTTCATTAAATGAGGGTTCCGTACATACAAACTTCAGGCTCGGACTCGTGTGATGACTCACGCGCACGGAAATTAACGCATTTCAGAGGTTATTCGTCTGCTACTTTAACGGAAAAAATCGCAGAAAGTTCAATTTTTTTGCATTGTATGCTACTAATCGTCGTCTTTTATTTAAAAGAAAAAAAAATAGGGGATCGAATTTAAATTTCTGGACTTTTGGTCTTTTGAAACTGAAAAAAGTTTATGACCAATTTAAGGACACATGACTTCCTTAAAGAATAAAAGCAAGTACATAAAATAAAATAAGAGAACTTCACCTATTTTTTAACATTTTTAAAATTTTTACAACGTTTACCGGGTGCCCGTAATGACTTCCGCAACCTGGCCCTATTTTCTTCTAAAAACCGTGTTTTTTCGGGACTCGAACCAAGGAATATTTTTTTTTCTTTTTACTAATGTTACTAACTTGCTTTGCATGTTTTGAAAGTAAAATAAAAAAATATGCATTCCATTTAAAATTCGGGAGAAACGGACATGTGCCCCCCTGAAAACGCCCTTAGGGGCGGCAGGCGGAGGTTCAAAATATTTTCCCATAAAACTTCAGACTTCATATTGGGGACCAATTTTTTGTTTCAAGATTCTAACTCAAACCGTTCTCGAGAAAAAGATAGTGGCTGGGTGGTTTCGATCACCCTGTATAACTACAAAATTCTTCTTAACAAAAAAATCGTCTTACCAAAAATGACTTACGCATCAAATTCCAATTGACAATAATCATTCGTCTTTTATATGTGAAAGAATAAAACGGACAAAATACGTAAAAAATACGATGTAAAAAATTATGATGAAAAAAAATTGTTTTTTTTTACTTCTGTTGGTACCTATACATGTCGATGGTTCTCTGATATAAGGATAAAACTCAAAAACCCAGGAAAGTTGAGGAAAGCAAATAAATTTCACAAAGATGATCAGTGATTTCAGAATTCAGTTCTTTTCAGTTTTCAGTAAAAGAAAAAAGAAACAAAACAATTATTTTATCTTTAGTTGACTTTATTACCACTTGAGCGCAGCCCAATAGATCCCGCAAAAACTATTGCACCATTCGGCCCTTGTATCGGATCCGGCATCTCAGTTGTCAGTCCAAACTGTCAGCTTGGATTTGGACTGATCGTGAATGGCCAGCTTTATGGAGTAGAGTAAACGGATCTCTACGCTACCTGTTCCCAGACTAGTGCGTTAACCACTTGACTACCCGTCAATTAATATTTGTGAGATCATTAAGTCGGACTATGCAACTTCCTAGCATAAGAGCGCGTATTTTTTGATTTATCAAATAAATTATTGTTTGTTGAACCCTGTTGAATAATCAAATTCGTTGCTACAATTTGATGTATATTTCTATCTATAGAGTTCTTATTTTCGAAAATATGTAAGAAGAAAATTTCTAATATTAAAAAAAAAAATAGTATTTAGTTCAACCAAGTTAAAAAAGAAGCTCGCAAACTAGTGAAACTAGACAGTGTAAACATTTACCCAGAAAAAAACAACCGAAAAGTCCAAAAACCAATTACCAACATTTTTCTTTTTCCCTGTTCTGTCCAGTAGAAAAAATGCTTACCAATGAAGACAATATTGTGGTTGTCAAAGCTAAAAAAGAAAGAAAAGTATTCCGTGCTCCCAATATCAAATCCATTAATAAAATACCAGATGCCATCCTGAACAATGAAAAATTGAAGGTGGCAATTGAAGATTTACCAAGCAACTATGATTTTGAAATTCCCAAGACCATTTGGAGGATTCAACAGCTCAAAGCTAAGCGGGTGGCACTACAGATGCCCGAAGGGCTTTTGATGTTTGCCCTCAAGATTTGTGACATAATTGAGGAATTCACTGAAGCAGATACTGTCATAATGGGTAAGCATTTAAATTTATACAGAAGAATCTCAATACAAAAAAAACTTGATATAGCAAACAAAAATCATTTTTCCTTCCTTTGAGAATACTAAACCTCAATATAAAAAAATAGTAGAATATGTATAACAAATTTTTGAACTTGTCTGAAATGGTTTACCCTCATATAATAAATTATTTTGCATAATGACATGACTAAGTACAACAAAAATGCATTTTTTTTTCCACACACGAACAAACTTTTTTTCTACATGCACTTCTTGTCACTTGCAGTCTCCAGTACCACACATGTCAGTCAAATATTTATGTCTCATTTTGTTGTTTGCTTTTTTTTTTAAAAAAAAAAACTTTATCAAGTTATTCAGATTCAGAGCAGCACAAATCACGTTTCTAGCCAATATTTTAACGAACAGAATTCAAAGCCCCTACCTTCTAGGAGCAATTAAATTTAAAATTCCAAACCATAGATTGAGACCGAACCCTGCCCTTCTTTTTGAACCACCAAAATTGAATTTCAAATCTCCCATTGCATTAGCTATGATTCTATACAAAGAAAAAGTAGAAAAACCACCATTATTTCGGTAGAATTTAATATCTACCACAAAACCCCTTTGTCAGTTATTGCATGACAAAATGTTTTTCAATTTAGTGTGTGTAGACAGTACCTACTTGAAAAAAAAAAAAAAAAAAAAAAAAAGTTAACCGCCATGCCAAAAATCATGGTCTGCACCACCAGGCCATGAGAGTCCATTTGGGATCTCAAGACTATGGCTAAACTTGTGTATTGAGACTCCATATGGGGACTCAGCACTTAGTTGTTTGAAGTAAAAATTATTGATGGGAACAAAATTAATAAGAATCCAATTAAAATCTACTGAAAAAGCCATGGTGATGCAGACACCCAATATTTGCCTTAGCCTGGTGGTGATAATTGATAAAGATCCCAAATGGAATCTCATGGCAGTTGACGTGTTAATAAAATCTATATGTTTTTTTTTTTTTTTTTTTTTCTAGAATACCTTGATATTTTTTTTCAATGGAGAACCTTAAAATGAAAAAAAATTTGGCTTTCCCTCTGGGTTTTGTTATGTTCAGGTTCTACTGTATGAAACTATCTGTTTGCCTGTACCTACTTTGCAATAGGACTGAACTGATTTAACACACGCAAATATATTATGCACTCAACCATAGAATTGAGTCAGAGTAACATAAATGAGCTGAAGAGAATGAAATTGGTGTGTGAGAGAGAAAAATATTTTATACTGAGACACAGGCCACTATTCTTGGTATTTGTGAACTGGTTGCTCCTCAACTTGGTCCCTCTGATGGCAGGGATGTAGCCTCCCTGAAAAGCTATTATAAACTCTTTTCAAGAGGGACACTAGAGATTTTGACAGAATTTATGACACAGTTATATTTAATATTTAAAACAGACTTATTGAACAAACATATTTTCAGCCAGTGTTGAGAGTAATAGTAATGTGTTTTATTTGTACCTAAATACATAAAATACATGATACAATGGTCAATATTAAGAACACTTAAAGGAAAGATTAATTGAAAAAAAAATTCCTGCCCCGTTTGGAATCGAACCCAGGTCACCATGCGTACAATGCCTAGCGCGCTAACTCACTCTGCCACGGTGACTACTGATGTGATCATGCAGTTGAAAGCGATGTTAAATTTTTGTTTAAAAAAACGCTTGCATACGAGTCTGCAACCATTTCGACATTTTCATCTTTACTATTCAAGGTCCAAAACCCAACTGACCAAATTTCGTATTGTGCGCATGACACATACCTTCTCTCTTCTCTTAGGGTTGCAATATTGAAACGAAAATATCGATATTAGGTATATCGATAATATCGAAACCATAATATCGATATCCGATATTAGAAGACTTCTCTCCCTTTACAATTCGATATTTCGTTACATAATATCGTTACATAATATCGTTACATAATATCGTTACATAATATCGTTACATAATTTCGTTACATAATTTCGTCACATAATTTTGGTTATGTGCCAGAGCAAAGACATGAAAATGTCAATAAATGGAATGGAAAGATAGACTTTATAAGATAGAGAAAGATTGCATATGAGTAGTAAGAAAAACCGATACAAATTGTACAGATAATGATACATCAAATTCTGCCTTCCGGGAAGGCAGAATTTGATATAACTCGGGCCTCGTTTATCCGAGGCTCAACATATTATAGTCAAAAGATGCGCTTCGAGCTCTTCTATCTTTTGCCCCCACTTCCACCCCCCCTAGGGAGGTTTATGTAAATTGAGAAGAATGTTTATCCGAGGTTCATCATAAAGCTCCTCTATCCAGCCTCCCCTTGGGCCTCGTTTATCCGAGGCTTGATATAGGTAGATCCCGAGTTCCGAGTCCCATTTATAACACTCAATCCTCATATTGAAACAAGCTGTAAAAGTGTTTAAGTTAGGGTAAAGCAGTCATGGTTAATAACTGTACAAGCTACTAAAAAAAACTGCTCTTAGTTGGAATCGAATTTAGGACCTCTTAATTTCGAGTCTGTAGTGTAATCAATCAAACCATAATGTTAAATTCTATGAGTCTAGAAATGAGCTATTTCATCCTTATCTCCTTATCTTGTCAAGTTTTTGCAAGCATCTCTGTTTTTTGCAAGCACCTCAGAGTAAATGAATACAAGGTCTGGATATCACGTGCCGCAATGCACAAACTCCGTGCGGTTATGAAATGACACATGCTCGTTTAGTATGTTAGATGACGCATCTCGCTTTGCCCGACGCGACCGGCATAGTCGTACTTTAGTGTAGGATCCTCCGAATGTTGTGTTGTCAATGACAGAGTCGGCAGTGACACAGGGCAAAGGTAGGTTGATCAATCAATTACGCGGTTCCAGGGCGATTTTCCTATACTGAGTGCTCATACATCAGGGAGGGTTTAGTTGGTAGGTGCTGGTAAGAAAAATACCAGTTAGTCCAACATAACCTGGCGAGATCCGAAATGGGTGTACAAGGGTGGATAACCACACTTGCATGTCTATTTTGAGGTATCGTTAGGTAAACATGAGCTTTCCTACCTTGTTGTATGAATATCAGTATAGTTTCTTTGAAAAAAAAAAAGGTTGATCAATCGATCCGAATAGTAGAGGGAAACATTTGACGTATGGTGTTTGTACGACGCGACCAAGTGTTCCCGACGACGCGTGGCGCTTGTCTAATTGCACGCGTCCCATGGCACAAGGTGAACAGGCACCGCCCGACTGTCGAAATAGTTTCTTGGCGATTTCGGACGGAGTGTCGACCGTCATTGTTGTTCCTGGTTCGTCCCAATGTTGTTCGAACGTCTGATGGTACTCGTTGTTGTTCCTGGTTCGTCCCAATGTTGTTCGAACGTCTGATGGTACTCGTTGTTATTCCTGGTTCGTCCCAATGTTGTTCGAACGTCTGATGGTACTCGTTGTTATTCCTGGTTCGTCCCAATGTTGTTCGAACGTCTGATGGTACTTGTTGTAGTTCCTGGTTCGTCCCAATGTTGTTCGAACGTCTGATGGTACTCGCTGCTCAGCTCGGTTGTAGACTTGGGTGGTAAAGGCAACAAATCGTTACTGGTGGTGGTGGTGGTCGATGTTGTGAATTGTGAGTTTCCAGAAAATGGAGGGTAAAACCCCCATTGTTACACAACAATGCATTTGATCTGAATGCAATCCTGTATGTCTACCAATCAATTTTTTGAAGAACTGATTTCTATGTCTAATCAATTTCAGGTGACGTTACCTATGGAGCTTGCTGTGTTGATGACTACTCCGCTAAGGCTCTAGGTGTGGACCTGCTGCTTCACTATGGACACAGTTGTCTAATTCCCATTGACCAGACACAGGGAATGAAGATGCTGTACATCTTTGTCAACATTAATATTGACACACGGCATCTATTGGATACAATCAAGTTTAACTTCAACAAAGGTGGGGACTGTCACTGCTTTGCAGTGCAAGTTTTGTCTAACTAAGAAACTTAATTTTGTACTATCCTCCAAAATTTGGATAGTACTTTTCAATAATAAAAAAAAATGAAAAATAATGAACTGCCAGAATTATTGTTATTCAGTTGTATGGTTTGTTTATATGAGTGACGTCATATATCATGCATCAGACTTGTTTCAAACTCCGGTGCAACATGTTCCACTATTAGGCTCGTATGCAGAGACGATTTTGTAATCCCTATAGGGTTCACTGTAGGATGGTCCCGAGCTTGCTATAGGGAATACTTTGACCTTGACAATTATTTATTAAAGAAACATCTGAATGCGCATGCGCACAGGCACTTCAAACAAACGTCTCTGAATAACAATAGAGTTATTGCCACAGGCAATAACCCCGCCCTTTAGGTAGGACATTATTGTTGTTTTCTTTTTTTTTACTTATTTATTTTGTAATTTGTTTGTTTTTCCTTTTCTTTTCTTAATTTTATACTGTTACTTGTACTTTGTCCTCCTAATAAAGCTTAAAAAAAGAAAAAAAAAAAACAAAAAACAAAAACAAAATCAGCTGAAGGGACAATTGACCCAGCCATCCCTACAGTGAGGACTCTGCATACAACCCTTAGACTCAACATTGGACTTTCTTTTTTTTAAGCTTTATTAGGAGGACAAAGTACAGACAGGTAACAATATAAAATTAAAAAAAGAAAAAAAAAAAAAAAAAAAACCAAACAAACAAATGACAAAATAAATAAGTAAAAAAAAGAAAATAACAAAATGTCCTACCTAAAGGGCGGGGTTATTGCCAGTGGCAATCTCTTCCAATTTTTTCAAATGCAAATTTTTTACAATCCAACAAATAATTGTCATTTCACTCAAAAAGTTTCACTTATTTTCTCCCAGACACCAAGATGGCGCTGGTTTCCACTGTTCAGTTCATTTCCACGCTCCACTCCATCACATCTCTCCTTCGCTCAGACGGCTACTCCATCACAGTGCCCCAGATCAAGCCACTCAGCCCTGGAGAGATCTTGGGCTGCACTTCTCCCCGGGTGAGCAAGGAGGAGGCAGATGTGTTGCTGTACCTGGGAGATGGCCGGTTCCATCTAGAGTCCATCATGATTGCCAACCCACACTTGAAAGCATACAGGTACTTGCTAGCAGCTAGAATTATAGTCGAACCTAGATGAACAGTTATTCAAGAGACCAGCAGTAAGAAAAGTGCAATGATGAGTTCATTCCGTTCTGTCTGACAAGACGGGTTGAAAGACCTTTATTGTGTCATCCCCGAGCAAAAGAAAAGGATGTGGCGTAGGTGTTCAGAGCGTGGGTGGGTGTCTCAGTGTGGCTTTTGTTGATGTGGATGTGAGAAAAAATGTCAAATCTCCCAATGTGTGTGTGTTTGTGTGTGTGTGTTTTTTTTTATTAAGATGAGTGTTTCACAGCCCTTTTTATTTCGTAGCCATGAAACAGGAGCTACTGTAGACGCTTGTGGTCTGTGTTGCAGCCAGCCCATCCCGTAGTATACCTCCCCTCTGATGGGCGACAAGTGACACAATACTTCCCATTTAGGTGCTGGGTCTTTTGATTTTATATTTTAAACCAGGCAGGAAACCTCTGAGGACTACTTTTCAGTTTATCCAAGTTTCCTGTTTACACAAGTAATGTTTATTCAGGTTTCCTGCTTACACAATAGATGTTTATTCAGGTTTCCTGCTTACACAAGTCATGTTTATTCAGGTTTCCTGCTTACACAAGTCATGTTTATTCAGGTTTCCTGCTTACACAAGTAATGTTTATTCAGCTTTCCTGCTTACACAAGTAATGTTTATTCAGGTTTCCTGCTTACACAAGTAATGTTTATTCCGGTTTCCTGCTTATACAAGTAATGTTTATCCAAGTTTCCTGCTTACACAAGTAATGTTTATTTAGTTTTAACGATTATTTTTTAAATGTTACTTTCAGCTGGTCTTAACAAATCACGTCGGGAGTTATATCCTCCATTTGCTGAAAACTGATAAACCAGCTTCTTAAGTAAACTTCAGTTCACCTGAGTGGGGAGAATAGCAATATCACAAGCCTAAGAAAGCCAGAATCACGAGGCGGGGTTTCGAATTTGAACTGTCAATTCTTCAAGTCCTAAACTCGCTGGACGTTGCTTATCTTCAGTGACCGAGCGAGAACTGGTGTCATTGACGCTGATTTGACTGAATGTAAAATTGCATTTTATGTATAAACTTAGGGGTAGAATTATCTGCACACTTGTTTTTCCATATCAGTGCATTTCTTTCCTTTTGAACCAAATTTTTCATAATTTTTATTGTTAAAATTTTCTACCTGTTTTTGTTTTCATACAAGTACCATATGGGGATTTACACATTAACAAATAAAAATCATCTACAAAATTGTGCACTGGTAGTCAAGTAGTTAAGGCGCTCGTCTGGTAATCCAGGTAGCGTAGGGATCCGTTGGTTCGAATCCCACCCAGTGCATGAATTTTTCCTCATTAATTTGAGTTTGTGGCCACATAATAATAAGACTCTGAGGGTTAGGTGGTAGGAAATGCTTTGAGCATTAACCTCGCCTGGTGGTTACCTTCCACTAAAGAGTGTTATTATTATTATTATTATTATTACAAAAGATTACAAAGCATTTGTATTTGTATTTCTACATTAACACTTAAAAAATCAAAAGAAAAAGCATACTTATATAAATAATAGCTAAATACCTAGTCAACTCTGAGCCTACAGATCCCCAACTGGACCTCTTTATTATTATCAAATGGAGTAATAATTTACTGTTTCAGATATGACCCTTACGAGAAGAAAATCACTCAAGAGTATTATGATCATGTCACCATGAAGAAAAACAGAGCAAGCAGTGTGCAATGTGCGAAAACAGCTAAAGGAGCATTTGGTGTGATACTGGGTACTCTGGGACATCAAGGTAGCACTGCTGTGCTGGACTATGTACAGGTGAGATATTGAGGAAGTAATAACTGGAAGGTCAGTAAACTGTTAGCTACTGAATTTTCCTCACGAGGTATGAGTGTACCCCGGACATCTAAGTACAAATTTCTGTGTTAATAATAATTCCGTGTCCGTGAGATAGGTATTGATGCCTAAATCACGGTTGTGAGAGGATTATATGGACGCCCAGATCCGATGTCTAGTAGGCTCCTTTCATGTCCACTGATTCTATTTGGTTTTAACGTCCTGACTTGAGGTAGACAGGACGGGGGTTTTACCCTCCATTCGCTGGGAATCGTACCAGCTACCCACATTAACCTCACCCAGCCTGGGTAGGGCCGGAATTTGGAAGCCTCACATGTTCGGAGGGAACAGAAGTTTCGGTGCGAAAAGTCTGCTCCAACCGGGAATCGAACTCCGGATCTCTGGACTACGGGCAGTAGTCACAACCATTACGCCACGGAGCATGTGCCTGCAAGTCCGTGCAGTACTCCACTCTGCCACGGACCAAGGTATTTTCCATTAGATCCATATAAATATAAAGAAATAGATAATTATTATGTATCAAATTCGGACTGATCAAAGTAAAAACAAAGGGAAAATGTAGAAAATAATCTTGTGCAGTTTGTTGATTTTACAACTTCATGTATTATAATAATAACATTAATAACACTCTTTAGTGGAAGGTAACCACCAGGCGATGTTAATGCTCAAAGCATTTTCTACCACCTAACCCTCAGAGTCTTATTATTGTGTGGTCACAAACTCAAATTAATGAGGAAAATTTCATGCACTGGGTGGGATTCGAACCATCCCTACACTACCTGGATTATCAGACTAGTGCATTAACCACTTGACTACCAGTGCACGTTTTATTATGTTTGCTAGAAAGTGACCGCAAGGATTAGTTTCAAGTTTTGAAACTAATCCTTTTTGAAGGGGGTTCGGAAATCTCGCCTAACGAACATTCCATCTTTGCTGGGGTTTCTTGGAAATTTCCCCCCCACTGCCTACGCCTCTGGTTGTGTATTTTATTTATTTATTATGTTGTGTTATTTTTAAAATAAAGACTTTAAGGTATATTCACCCATTTACCCGAATAAAAATAACATTCCAGTAGGGGTATTATTTTCTATTCTTGTCTGATAACTGTCCCGGTAGCTCAGTGGTAAAGGTGGCACTCTGTGAATCCAAAGTTTCCAGAGGTCGTGGGTTCGAAACCCAGCCTGGACATGACAAGTTATCCTCCCATTTGGGATTTTTACCACATAATAATATGTCTTGGGCTTACTGCTGGAATAATAGGACTAGTCTTTATCGGGCAGTATAAATAAGGCGATATTATTATTATTAATTCTATTTTGTGTTGTGTGAATTTAGAAACGAATCAAGTGCAGCAACCGCTCCTACGTGTCCGTGCTCCTGTCGGAGATATTCCCCGCCAAGCTCTGCCTGTTCCCGCAGATCTCCGCCTGGATTCAGGTGGCCTGCCCGCGGCTCAGCATAGACTGGGGCGCCAGCTTCCCCGCCCCCCTGCTCTCCCCCTACGAGGCCATGGTCAGCCTCGGCAAGGCGCCCATGTGGTCCGAGGTGAGGTTTTTTTTAAGCTTTATTAGGTAGACCTCAGCAAATAAGCTGAATTGGAACCAGTTGTTCTGATATACGAGGTCTGTAAATTAAGTGATGAGACTGATGTTATAACTCCTGACCTGTTCATTTTCAAACTTTGAAATCTTCAAGAATTAAAGGTCAATATGTAATGAACGTTCAGTGTTAATTTGGAAGCTGTAGGTTCATTATCTCAACTTTCGTGATTATTTTCCAATAACTTGTTTTTACAGTGCGTCACGAAAATGATTAATAGAACAAAGATGTGCGATTCAGTTTTGTGTGAAACTTCGGTACAGTGCGAGTGAGACATTTGTAAAAATTCAACAGGCTTATGGGGAGAGTTCTTTATCAAGGGCATGGGTTTTTAAATGGTTCAGGGCGTTTGCGAAGGGTCGGGAGTTGATTGAAGATGAACCCCGCAGAGGAAGACCTCTAACTTCGAAGTCTGATCAAAACATTGAAAAAGTTCGGGTTCTTGTGCGTTCTGATGGACGTTTAACAGTCAGAATGATTGGAGATGAATTGGGATTTTTTTTTTTTTTTAAGTGGGGTTTAACGTCGCTTTCAACTGCCATGGTCATATCACGACGGGGGTTTTACCCTCCATTCGCAGGAAACTCACAAACCTGCTACTCACATTGACCTCACCCAGCCTGAGTGGGGCCGGGAACAGCCAGCGTCACGAGAATTAGAATTTGAATGGTAACCCATCCAAGTCTTAACCTCGCTGGATGTCGCTTAACTTCGGTGTTCTGAAGGGAACCGGTGTATTCAACATGCCATCGACGCTGGCTGAATTGGGATTGAATCACACAACTGTTCATCAAATTAACTGAAAATCTGAAAATGAGAAAGTTGTGTGCGAAAATGGTCCCCAAAAACCTGGTCACACAGCGATGTCAATGAATGAGTATTTGGCCAATAAAAGTATCCCTGTGGCCCCGCAACCAGTTTAATCCCCTGATCTGAGTCCTTGTGACTTCTTCCTATTTCCCAGGCTTAAAAATGTAGCATTTCAAAAATTAAAAGAAGCATTTCAAAGAGGAAATGCTTCTTGCATCCTCGGTTCCCTTCCAGAAGGACGGTCCCTGGGACAAGTTTTTTATATTTAATAAAAAATAAATAAAACATTCCTCTTAAAAAAAAAAAAAAAAAATTTGGTACTCTTTAAAACATTAAATCCGCCGTGACCGACAAACTAAAGGTCATTCAGCAATCTGAGTTCCAGCACTGTTACGAAAATTGGAAAAACCGTCTCCATCACTGTATCAACGTACAAGGAAACTACTTTGAGGGAGATCATATTGAAATCTAGATATATGTAACCAAAAAAATTAAATAAATTTTGTCTCATCACTTTATTTACAGACCTCGTATGTATTAATTTTGATGTATGTAATATTTCTGTTCCAAATAAAGGTTTATTTATTTATTAGGTAGAACAAAAAATATATACAGTAGAACACAATGAAATATAAAGAAAAAAGAAAAAGATTAAACAAATATACAAGAAGGAAAAAAAAGAGAGAGAATGTCCTACCTAAAGAGCGGGGTTATTGCCTGTAGGCAATAACCCTTCTTCTCAAAATTTTAATAATAATAATAAGCCCGGTAAACGGGTATTTATTAACGGAGCTAGTCCTATTTACAAATGTCAATATATAAACACAACAATAAAGGTAAAAAAATATGTCAATAAAATTAAATATATCACAGTGTCAAAAAATGTAGTTAAAAATAAATGTAAATTTATTGAACATGTTTCACAACTTGTAGTTGTAGCTTTATTCATAAACATTTACAGATATAAACAGATATATAAATATATGTAATTAAATAATAAAATTATTTGGTGTTTGACTCTGACGCTAGAGAAATTCTCAAAATTTTGTATACGTCCAAGCGCACAGCCGTAGCTTAAAATGGTTAAACCAGGAATTTTGAGAGAAAAAAATCATATTATAAAAATAAATAAATAAAAACAAATTAGTGTTTCACAGACTTTTTTATTTCGCGACCGTGAGACAGGGGCTACAGAAAACGTTGTTTCTTTTTTATTAAAAAAAAAAAAAACAGCGTCTACAGTTTTCTTTAAAAGCTGTACAGTTTTTATTTTGTAGCCTTAAAACAACAGCTACTGCAGACGCTTGTGGTCTGTGTTGTAGCCTCCCCATCCCGTAGTATGCCTCCCCTCTGATGAGCGAGAAGTGACACAATACTTCCCATTTAGGTGCTGGGTCAACACAAGGAAAGGTGTCCCTTACAAAGTTACAAACAACTGCCACCAAATTTTGAATATATATTTTTCATCCGCTCAGGGGTTCGAACCCGAGACCTTCCGCATGGCAAGCGAGTAATCGTGTGCTCTCAATTTCTTTGTGCTTGAATTTTTAAATGTTAGTATTTTCTTGTTTTAAACCCGACACAATTTTTTTATAAAGCCCCATTGTCACCCAAATTAATGGGCTATGGCCTCCTTTAAAAGGGTATATTATATTTTTACATTGTTAATAATCTGTTGCATGAATATACATAAAAACAAAAACAAAAAATACTTACTAAATACACAATAAAGACTATGACATTGACTAGGACTTACTTAATATGACATGAAAAGACAATCATTGAGTGTAGCCATAGAGTGTGACCATAATTTGTGTTCAATTTTTTTTTTTTTTTTTTTTTTTTGAAATATTAACCGACACAAATATTCAACTATTGTATTTTTTTTTTTTTTTAATAAACCCATGAACTTTTGTGGAAAAAATTGTTGAGTACTGAATAAAAGGAAAAAAAAATGGCGCTGATTTCAGGTGTACCCCATGGACTATTACGCCAAGGATAGTGAGGGCCAGTGGACACCCAACTTCACGCCCAACCCTCTGGCGGTAACCAAGTGCTGTGGCGACTGCACCAAGTCCCCGCCCAACAGTAAACCAACCCCATCACCTTCAGTTGAGTCCCCACCCAACAGTAAACCAACCCCTCCCTCCCCCTTCAGTTGAAAAGTCCCCACCCAACAGTAAACCAACCCCGCCCCCTTCAGTTGAGTCCCCACCCAACAGTAAACTAACCCCTCCCCCTTCAGTTGAAAAGTCCCCACCCAACAGTAAACCAACCCCGCCCCCTTCAGTTGAAAAGTCGGCCCCACCCAACAGTAAACCAACCCCGCCCCCTTCAGTTGAGTCCCCACCCAACAGTAAACCAACCCCTCCACCTTCAGTTGAGTCCCCACCCAACAGTAAACCAACCCCGCCCCCTTCAGTTGAAAAGTCCCCACCCAACAGTAAACCAACCCGCCCCCTTCAGTTGAAAAGTCGTTGTCTGAGACATGCGCCCCGCGGTACCCCAGGAGTTGTGAGACTTCTCACACATTAGGGTCGAAATTAATAGACAACATCGATAACTTAAGTCACTGCTAAGTGTCGGTTAAATATCAATCTATATAAACACGACCACATCGGCTGTATGGCAAATTCCATGATAAGGAGAATGCCTAACCAATGCCAAAAAACTTAAATAAAAAAAAAGTGTCGGTTTTCCCTATCTTACACAGTACGCAATCCGTGACTTAGCGCCATAGAGGTATTACAAAAACGTCTATTAATTCCGCCCTTAGTCTCTTACTCATGAGTGGGCTGTATTATTATTAAATTCTTTATTAGGTAATAAGACATAAATGTACGGTACAAATAGTTATTACAAAAATTTATAAAAAATATATAAACAGTTAAAAAGAAGAAAAAAAGCATTCCTTACTAAAGGGTGGGGTTATTGCCTATGGCAATCTCTTCCACCCAACCATTACCTTTACTCTTGTGTGGGCAGTCACTCATGCCTGTCTAGTGGACAGTGATCCTTATGGTGCTAGTTTATAAATCTGAGATATTAAGATAATTATATTAAATGAAAATAACATGAAAAAGAAATTTGATGGACCACAACAAAGAAATTTAATTCAAAAAAGAAAAAGACATGAGAAGAAGAGTTGTCACTTGGTTTCCCGCGTTCGATCGCCGGTTCGATCAGACTTTTCTCACAGAAAATTCTGTTCCCTCCGTTCATGTGAGGCTGGCATTTCCGGCCCTACCCAGGCTGGGTGAGTGGGTAGCTCGTACGATTCCCAGCGAATGGAGGGTAAAACCGTTGGCGTTAGGAAGGGCATCCAGCCGTAAAAAATGTGCCAACACCAACCAATCTCAACCATGAGGTTGAACAACGTCGACCCTGCTTGAGCGGGATAAGACAGAGTAAAAGAAGAATTGTTTACTTCTAAAATATTGAAAATGTAATTGATCAAGCTTACACCTCTTCATCAGTTGCTGTCACAACTGATGCTTAGCGCTAGTCAGATATAATAATCACCTAGAAAATAAGAAATAAAAAGAAAACGGCTTGGACTTTTTTCAATATGTCTTGGATTTTTTATTTACTCTTTTTTTTAGAAAATATTTATAATATATATAGTTTCGTTTATGTATAAGTATGTATAAGAATACAAATATAATAGAAATCAACACACGAAGAGATTACTGAAAGAAGGAGAAGGTGTTAGGGAGACAAACACAAATACATCTACAAGGAAAAATATAAAAGTTAAAATCAGACAGGAAACTGTTGGACAGTCCACTAGTTCACAACATGAAATACTGTTCTTCACAAGTCACCGTGTCAGGGTGAGTCTACAGAAAGTCGGTTTCCTAGCTTGCAGTTTCCCAAGGGTTTAATGGTTTATAGAGAAAAAGCGCAAGTTCTCACGATGGTTGATCGCACATAGAAATATGTGCTTCAGGATGAGCCAACACTCAACTCAAGTTGGCTGGAGACCATCACTCCTCTTAGCTGTAGCCAAGCTGGTTACAACAATATGAATATTGAATACACTAACATCACTAAAGTTAAGCAACTAAAGTTGAGTTTCTTTTGGATAGCTCGTTTCCAGCCTCCCCAACAATGGAAAGTAAAAAAAAAATCTTTTTTCAAGTGACATCCAATGTTGGAGAAGTTTAATATTTTTTAAACCTAGAAAAAAAAGAAGTTTTTTAAAGCTACCATTTGTTGTTCATCACAATTTTACTACTCAAATTCACCTTCCTAATTTTTTGCCGTAATTTGGGACTCGAACCACCGACCTCCAGATTACAAGAACGTCGCCGTTTCGATCGAGCGAGTGAGATCGGACAAATTATATATTTTTTTCGACAGCAAAAAATGCAGTAGCTCCGAAAAAAAAACGGTTATAAGGAGAGACCAACAGCGAAATGTATAAAAGCTAGAGGATATTTTATCAAGACGGGAAACGAATGGGGGTTGTAGTTATCAAACATTTAGCACGATTTAAAATTCAGGACTAGTTAGGTAAATAGGTTGGAGCGATTAAATATATTATACAACATAATTATATATTATGAGAAGACATTGAATGGCAATGACAACTCGTTCTGATAACAGGATTGGTTTAGAACTACAGTTATTAGACATTTTCTGGATATTCACTAGAAATGAACAATTGAACATGTTGATCACAATCGTGACGTCACAATAACTCGAACTCGCCTCATACTAAATATTTGCTGCGCTTGGGACTCGAACCACCGACCTCCAGGTAACGAGTCCGTTGTATTATTCTAAGAGCTAAAATTTGAGCCATTGTGAAGACGGGATCCCACCACTGAGTGCAATAATTATATAATAATACTCTTTAGTGGAAGGTAACCACCAGGCGAGGTTAATGCTCAAAGCATTTTCTACCACCTAACCCTCAGAGTCTTATTATTATGTGGTCACAAACTCAAATTAATGAGGAAAAATTCGTGCACTGGGTGGGATTCGAACCAACGGATCCCTACGCTACCTGGATTACCAGACTAGCGCGTTAACCACTTGACTACCAGTACACGCGCAACATTTTGTTGCGCAGCGCTGCGCAATGTTTTGTCTCGCAACGCAACGAATTTTAAATCGTAAGCGTAGCAAACTCAGTGGGTTTCGATCCCATTTTGATCCGAAAGATTGGAGCATGAAACGTTGCGCAACTAAATGTAGCACTCAATAGGATCCCGGCTTAACATGACGACTGTGATTCACACTAGGAATATTAAGATGAACTTGTTCGTTATATTAAATTACATCCATTGTCAACATTAAGAAAATAATGAGTGTTTAATGACAGTAAGAAAACACCTCAGATAAAGAAACACCTAAAAAAACACGTCGCGTTAGAAATTCTACTTCTACGAAAAACACTCTCTCTAGTTTGTATAAAGGGGGTCCATCATACAAGGGGTCCAATTTTTTTATGGAAAATTTTAGAAACTTTTTAAAAATGTTTTATTTAGTAGAGGTCATACGAGAAATAAAAAAATGCTAATTCCGTGACCATGATTTGACTAACCATAAGAACGAATTGTTGGTTAAGTCCATGATTAAATCTCTGCATTAGCAACCCATGCGATTTGGCTTTAGACAATCTACATATTTTAGCATGATGTCAAAGCAAAGGCCTGATTATTATATTATATCATTAGTTTTAGTTATTAAAACATGGCACACTGTCTTGTTTTTGTATGTTATGGCGGATTATTTTGATTTGAACAAGAACATACTTTTTTTTTAAAAGAGATTTTACATAAGTCAACTTTTAAATATTAACATTCCCGCCATCTTCACATTCAACACCCCGCACTTTCTTCCTCATCCCCCTCATTCTTATTGACACAGCTCTGATAATAGACATCTGGACTTTAACCTTCAACAATAGCGTGTAGATTTAAGAAGTGTGGAAACGAACCCCAGTTACATGGAAACGCCACATAGCGCGACATCATCGCACAGAAGTAGAATATTTCTCGCGGTTTATTTATGTTTACATTTTGATATATTTATGTTTATGTTTACATTTTGATATATTTATGTTTACATTTTGATATATTTATGTTTATGTTTACATTTGATACGGGTGAGGGACGAGGAGAGGAGACTCCTTTGCGATACTAGCGCTGAGGACGCCACGATGTAGGCCGGCAGGGGGTGTTTCCACACCTGTTAATTTTACACGCTATGCCTCAACTATCCTAGTCTTTGGGAATATGGTTTGTTCCATATGATAGTATGTTCCATACAATAACATAATACTTCCTATGATATTTCCTGGGTGTTTCACATTGGAACATATTCCGTTACCTTCTCCTATGAGTGTGATGATTTCGTTACCAAGGGTTGGGTGGAAGAGATTGCCAAAGGCAATAACCCCGCCCCCTTTAGTTAGGACATTATATTATGTATATATTTATTTATATTTTTCTCTTTTTATTTCTCTTATATTGTATTTGTAATTATCTGTGTTGTATATAATATGTCCAATTATAAAGTGTAAATAAATAAAATAATTTAGAGGTGTATAGCTGATTCTTTTTTCATGGCAATCATTAGTAATTTCCTTTTTTTGTTATGCATTTACAAAAGAACATAGTGAAATGTAAATACAAATGTATGATTAATTGTGTTAAGTCACAATTTTAGTGGGTATCACAGGGCTAAAATATAACTTCTTACAATTCCTAACCACCTAACCACCCAATAGCAGACCTGTACCGCCGCTACTGGTTGCTACTCACGAACTAGAATGGCTACTCCATTTTCATCACGAGGTATGAGTGAACCCCGAATATCCAAAGAAAAGAGTGGTAATGTTACCCTGTCTGGGATTATAACCACACCGCCTGCAAACAAACTCAGTGTGTCTGGACAAGAATACTAGTAGTAGTTAATTTGTATACTGCCCACACATCGAGGAAGAGTTTCAAGTCGGAAAGTCTGGCTCGTTAGGGTTAGCTAGACTATTTTTTTAGTCCCCTAGCGAGACACTGGTCTTTTCCCTGTTTAACGTCCCCCAGCTAGACAGAAACTCTGACACTGACTGCTCGTTTCTTCCTCAATTACTCTAGCACTGCTCGTTGCTTCCTCAATTACTCTAGTACTGCTCGTTGCTTCCTCAATTACTCTGGTACTGCTCGTTGCTTCCTCAATTACTCTAGCACTGCTCGTTGCTTCCTCAATTACTCTAGCACTGCTCGTTGCTTCCTCAATTACTCTGGTACTGCTCGTTGCTTCCTCAATTACTCTAGCACTGTTCGTTGCTTCCTCAATTACTCTAGCACTGCTCGTTGCTTCCTCATTACTCTGTATGCTCGTTGCTTCCTCATTACTGGTACTGCTCGTTGCTTCCTCAATTACTCTGGTACTGAGCTCGTGCTCCTCAATTACTCTGGTAACTGCTCGTTGCTTCCTCAATTACTCTGGTACTGACTGCTCGTTGCTTCCTCAATTACTCTGGTACTGACTGCTCGTTGCTTCCTCAATTACTCTGGTACTGACTGCTCGTTGCTTCCTCAATTACTCTGGTACTGACTGCTCGTTGCTTCCTCAATTACTCTGGTACTCTGGACGCGCGCTCGTTGCTTCCTCAGATTACGTTGGGACGGACTGTCGTGCTTGCCAATTACTCTGGTACTGCTTCCGGCGGCGTCGCACCGAATTCTCGTGCGGAGTTGGGGCCGATGCGGGGCAGCGAACGTGTCCTCGTCGCGCGACTTACTCCCTCGCGGGTCCAGAGGGAGAGTGGGGGGTGCGAGATTACGACTCGGGTCGCTGGTCGCTTTGGGGGGTTGTTGACCCCGCGCTGACTGAGGTCGGGCTTGGAGGGGATGAGCCCGCGGGAGAGGGCGTACTCGATCAGAGCCAGATGACAGAATATGTACTGGTCCGGCATCTGGAAGAATAACAACAATGGTAATCTCATCACCTCATTTATTTATTTATTTACACTTTATTTTTTTACAAAATAATCATCGACAACAACGAAAAAAATAATAAATTTAAAAAAAAAACTTAGCAGTAATGTACAAAAAGACATAAAGCTCAATATTAATTTTTATTACAATTGTTTTGTAATCCGGGGCGAAGTTAAACCTTAGGCATTAACTTCGCCTCAGTAGGTTGATAGATGAGGCGGCGAACTTGTGACCTGGAAGTCGGTGGTTCGAGTACCAATTTCGGTAAAAAATTAACAGCTTGAGTTTGAGTAGTTGTGACGTCACGAAAGTGACAAACACAATTGTGATAACTTTTTCAAAATTCTGAGAAGCTCATTGAGAACGAAGTGAGTATGGTTCGATCTAAATTTGTCGTCGAGCTTAGCTAAGAAATGGGTCAAAATTTATGTGACATGGCCCGGTACGGGCTATATTATCTTGAAATATTTAAAATCGCATAGACACCTAAATAGAAAGTTCTTGATTTCTTGTCAACAGAGCTACTTCCTCCCTGTTAACTACATTTTACTTTGCGGACGAATTTTATTCGAATATTGTAGGAATGTGTTTATTTTATTATTTTTATTCTTTAACTTTTTGTTAAATAGCTAAAGAATCCAATATAAACATTTATCAATGTTTAAATTGGATTCTTTCCGTTAATAAAAGTGCCTTTGAGCACCCTTACCATTACCATTACTTGTCGATGGGACTACTGAAGTGGGTAGAATAATATGGAGCAGTTACCTGTATGGTAGAATAATATAGAGCAGTTACCTGTATGGAGTAGAATAATATGGAGCAGTTACCTGTATGGAGTAGGCGCGTTGGCCTCGTATCCTCTGCACTGTGCCCCTCACATCCACAGTCCCCGTGTCTTCCAGCCTCGCTATGCACACGTCCAGGGTACACAGCGTCCCGGTGCGGCCAATGCCTGCAATCATGATAATACTATAGTAGTCACCGTGGCAGAGTGAGTTAGCGCGCTAGGCATTGCACACATAGTGACCTGGGTTCGATTCCCAGCGGGGGAGGATTTTTTCTGCTCTGTACTTGGATGTTCGGGGTCCACTCATACCTCGTGAGGAAAAATGAGTAGCTGCTTTAATGTGAAGCAGCGACCAGTGGCAGAATCTTCGGCAATAAAATAATACAAGATATTGTAATAGAAAGTGGTAAAGTCCTATGATTCTGCGCTACCCACTAAAATTGTGACATAATAACACAAAGAAAAAGCAAATAATAATACTATAATTATAATAATGGAATTTAAATACTTGTACAGTAGAACCTGAACCTTTAGAGCGCGCGATTAGCTCAGTGGTTAAGCACTCGCTTGTCCTGCGGAAGGTCCCGGGTTCGATTCCCCGTGCCGATTTTTTTTATATTTTTTTTTTTACATATATGTCTACACTGGAGATGAGGGTGCAAGTATTACTACCTACAGCCATAATCCCCAGCAATAACTGACAAGAAAATAATTTGTATTCTTAATTTGGTTACAATTGTTTGTAAGGGATAACTTCCGGTGCGCTCGTGTTGACCCAGCACCTAATTGGGAAGTCTTGTGTTACTTCTTGCCCATCATAGGGGAGGCATACTACGGGATGGGTACGCTACAACACAGACCACAAGCGTCTACAGTAGCTTCTGTTAAATGGCTACAAAATAAAAACGGCTGTGAAACACTCATCTTTTAAAAATAAAATAATTTCCAGGTCAAATTCACCTCACTACTTAAGGGAAAATAACCTCTTTATAATTAAAATCTGGATATTTTCAGTCCCTTGATTTCACTTGTATCCAGGTTCGACTGAATTAAGACTTGTATAGTTTGGGTTAAAATTGATCATTAGATAGATAGTATAGTAGTGCTTTATTTAGACTGTCGGCTCGAGACAGGAAGTCCCATTACGCCAACAGTTTAATATAGCAAATAGATTTTATTTTTCATTTGACATACATGACAAGTTATCCTCCCATTTGGGATTTTTACCACATAATAATATGTCTTGGGCTTACTGCTGGAATAATGGGACTTTAATAGTGCTAATCGGGCAGTATAAATAAGGCGATATTATTAATTTTCATATAAATATAAAAGAGAGTTTCACTCACTGACTGACTGACTCACTCACTCACTGATTCTTCAGTGTTTCTCCGAACTGGTAAGTCCTAGGAAGCTGAAATTTGGTAGGTAGCTTTGTCTTATAGTCTAGATGTGCAATAAGACGGGATTTTTCGAAATTCCCACTACAACACCTGCCATTGGCGAAAAAGGATTTTTTGCTTTGGGGCCATGCCTCGGCCCGCAAAGCGGGCGACAGCCCGCTAGTTATTCATATAAATGTGTCAAACATCACCCTCGGTTTTTTTCCCCCGGCCGCCGAAATTGATTTATTCGGCCGACTGGCGCGGCCGCCACTCACCTGCGGAGCAGTGCACGACGATGGGGGGGCCGCGGGGGTGGCCGGCCCAGGTGTCGCCCAGGCCCCCCAGCAGCGCGGCCTGGGAGGCGCGGGCCGCGGCCAGAAACTCGAGCATGGAGAGGGCCGACTCGGGCACGCCGTAGTCCGGCCAGGCCGTGAACTGGTAGTGGGCCAGCGAGCGCGTTTCCTGCGTCTGCGAAATAGAATAAGTATTAGTATATTTTATTTAGAAGAGTGCAAAAATGTTAAAAAATATCAACCAGCCTATTTTTTAAATATTGTATTTTTTTTTTTTTTTTTTTTTATGTAAACAAATTTTTATAGATGTATTTTACTATATAATATTGTATTTAAAAACAAGGTCGAATCAGTATCAGTATAAACAGAAAAGTGAGAAGTTGTACTAGATGTACATGAATATCAGAATAATGATAATAATAATAATATCGCCTTATTTATACTGCCAGATTGGGACTGTTAAGTCCCATTATTCCAGCAGTAAGCCCACGACGTATTATGATGTGGTAAAAATCCCAAATGGGAGGATAACTTGTCATGTCCCGGCTGGGTTTCGAACCCGCGACTTCTGGAATCTCTGGATCCACAGAGTGCCGCCTTTACCACTGAGCTACCGGGACAGATATTATTAACGTTGCTTTTTGCGAGGGAATCTACACATGTGGCATCCCACCACACTTTTAAATTGTATTTAAAAACGAGGTCGAATAATGATAATAATAATAATGTGGGCCGCGCCTCACCTTGGTGTTGGTCAGGCTGAGAGCGCTGAGCACGTAGTCCGGCCGTGACGTCACAGCCTCGGTCACCAGGGCGAAGTCCCCGAAGCTGGTCTCCGCCCCCTCCCCCCCCGCCGGCCAGTACTGGGCGCACTTGTTGCGGCCCCTCTCCATCACCCGCGTCGTCATGACAACCACGAGGGTCTGCTGCTCCCACACCATACGCCAGAAGTCCTCGATGGTCTTCGGCATGGGCCCTGCGGGGTCACGACAGCGGGATTGTGTTATTTCATAATGAAAATAATATGATAAATCAATGTGTTATTTAATAATAAAAATAATATGATAAAATGAGGTACAACAGTGACTACTAGATACGGAAAAGTCATAAAACTCTGCGCTACCCAGTGAAATTGTGATAAAATAAACAAAGAAACACATTGATTTTTTTTTATTAACAAAATACTCTTCATTTATTTTAATTTTACATAATATAAAATTTTACATAATTTTAATTTGTTATAAAAGCACCTACCAGAAGCCGTAAAATTCAAATTTTCCTACAGAGTGTCAAAAAAGAAGAAAAACATAATTTTTTTATGTTTAACAAAAGAAGTTAAAACATGAGATATCAACAAGATTTATTCGTAACAATGATGGTGAATCAGTATTTTGTGTTGTCTCCCCGAGCTCTAATCACAGCATTCATTCGATTTGGCATTGACTGGATCAAAATAACCACAATATCTTGGGGCAACGTCTACCATTCTTCGGTGAGGGCGATCTTGAGCTCTGCTACAGTCTGGGGAGCCGGTATTCTGCCTCAAACACTTCGTTTGAGTCGGTCTCAAAGATCTTCGATCGGGTTGAGGTGGGGACTACGAGAGGGCCAGTCCAAAGTGTCAATATTCTCCTCACCCAGGAACTCCCGAACACAGTTAGCCGCATGTGGGCGGGCATTGTCGTGCATGAGGAGGAACTGGTCACCCATACTTTGAGCGAGAAGAACCACATGGGTCTGAAGGACTTCAAGAAGCTGGAATTCAACCAATGAGAGCTTCAAATGGACCCAAACTCTCCAGAGAGCACAGGGAAAGGAGACTCTGATTCGCCATAGAACACGTGGATTGGATACCCCAGCAATGGCGCTCTGTTCTCTTCACTGATGAATGCCGGGTGTGTTTGTTTGGTAATGACAGAAGGAAAAGAGTCTATAAAAGAGCCGGAGAAAGGTATGCTGAGTGATGCATCACAGAAACTGTCAGTTTCGGCGGTGGTTCCTGTATGGTGCGGGGTAGGATTTCAACTGAAAGAAAGACTGAATTGGTTTTCATCACATGCGGTGCGGGAGGTGGCCTGAATAGTCAGAGATACATTGATAACATTTTGCAGACCCATGTGGTTCCTCTCGCTCAAAGTATGGGTGACCAGTTCCTCCTCATGCACGACAATGCCCGCCCACATGCGGCTAACTGTGTTCGGGAGTTCCTCAGTGAGGAGAATATTGACACTTTTGACTGGCCCTCTCTTAGTCCCGACCTCAACCCGATCGAAGATCTTTGAGACCGACTCAAACGAAGTGTTTGAGGCAGAATACCGGCTCCCCAGACTGTAGCAGAGATCAAGATCGCCCTCACCGAAGAATGGTAGAGGTTGCCCTAAGATATTGTGGTTATTTTGATCCAGTCAATGCCAAATCGAATGAATGCTGTGATTAGAGCTCGGGGAGACAACACAAAATACTGATTCACCATTGTTACGAATAAATCTTGTTGATTTCTTATGTTTTAACTTTTTTTGTTAAACATAAAAAAAATCATGTTTTTCTTCTTTTTTGACACCCTATAGGAAAATTTGAATTTTACGGCTTCTGGTAGGTGTTTTTTTTAACAATCAAATTATGAAATTGTAGAAAACAAAATTTACAACATTCTGAGATATCTTACGACGCGATAGAAATAGTGATTTCGAAGATATCGCAGATTTGGTGGACGAAAAAGTTTGATTCGCTTTTTCTGCTCTCAAGTGTATTTTTAACTATGATAGATAGTTATATTTTTACAATATATAAAAGACTTCTCCAAGGACATCTTCCCGAGGCAGTGTGCTCAGCACTGAGGCAACATTACCTCTCTGAACAGCGAAACTAAGCCGTTGCCTGAAATATTCCGCGGCGCGTCTGTCCTGCGTCTGATAACTAAGTATTATTACGTGGTCAAAATCCCAAATGGAAGAGGGATAACTTAACATGCCCGGGCTTGGTTTCGAACCCGCGACCTCTGAATTACCAGACTGACGCGCGACGGCGACGCCTGAACCACTGAGCTGGTGGAACAGACAGCTCACTCACCTTGCGTGGAGATGAAACCATTCTTCTGTCTCCGTATCTTTTATATCCTAAATATCTCTTTTTTGTCTATGATTCCGTCACTGGTCGCTACTCTCATTATAGCAGCTACTCTTTTTTCAGCTCACCTTGCGTGGAGATGAAACCATTCTTCTGTCTCCGTATCTTTTATATCCCAAATATCTCTTTTTTGTCTATGATTCCGTCACTGGTCGCTACTCTCATTATAGCAGCTACTCTTTTTTTTTCTGATTTACGGAATGCGAATCCATTTTTATAACACGCGGACCTACTTAAACTATAAACTAAATTATCACTTAACTAAAAATAAACCTATCTATTTCAACAGGAGTTATATTGAAAATATCAATTCCTACATCGCTGGGCTCTATTGCCTATAGTTTGTAGCCTTTGCATAGGTGAAAATTCTCCTTTTCAGCTCACCTTGCGTGGAGATGAAAGCATTCTTCTGTTTGTAGCCGTCCACAAAGTTAGCGTTGATATAGTCGGAGCCAGGCACGTCTTCCTGCAGGGAAAGCAGCACACGCGAGTGATCGAACGCCAGGACGTCTGTGTAGCGGTTCTTGAATTGGTTCTCCCGCCGCCTGGTAGTACAACAATAGCAGCAATAATAAGCACGAGAAGAAAAAAAGAGACAATATCATGTAAAATTCATTCTTAAATTAATGTAAAATAGTATGTAAAAATTGTCATCATCATAGGGTGACGTCACTGTGAACGATGGTAGCCAGACAGTGGAGGAATGACTCAGCACTTCTACCACTGTCAGTACAAACTAGCACTAGTTACTCACTTGGCCACCTCAAAGGTTCCCTGAAACTAGCACTAGTTACTCACTTGGCCACCTCAAAGGTTCCCTGAAACTAGCTCTAGTTACTCACTTGGCCACCTCAAAGGTTCCCTGAAACTAGCACTAGTTACTCACTTGGCCACCTCAAAGGTTCCCTGAAACTAGCACTAGTTACTCACTTGGCCACCTCAAAGGTTCCCTGAAACTAGCACTAGTTACTCACTTGGCGACCTCAAAGGTTCCCTGAAACTAGCACTAGTTACTCACTTGGCCACCTCGAAGGTTCCCTGCTTACAAGCCAGGCTAGCTTGCAGTTTTCTAAGGGTTTAATGGCTTGTCAGAAAAGTCCAAGTCCTCATGATGGTTGATCGCACATAAAAATATGTGGTTCAGGACGAGCCAACTTTGAAATAAAGTTGGCTGGAGGCCATCACTCACCCCTCCAGCTGTAGCCAAGCTGGCTACAACAAAGGTTCCCTGAAACTAGCACTAGTTACTCACTTGGCGACCTCAAAGGTTCCCTGAAACTAGCACTAGTTACTCACTTGGCCACCTCAAAGGTTCCCTGAAACTAGCACTAGTTACTCACTTGGCGACCTCAAAGGTTCCCTGAAACTAGCACTAGTTACTCACTTGGCCACCTCAAAGGTTCCCTGAAACTAGCACTAGTTACTGACTTGGCGAGCAGCCTCCGTGGCGTAATGGTTGTGACTTCAACTCCCGGTTGGGGCAGACTTTTCGACGAAAATTCTGTTCCATCCAAACACGTGAGGCTGGCATTTCCGGCCCTACCCAGGCTGGGTGAGGTTAATGTGGGTAGCTGGTACGAACCCCAGCGAATGGAGGGTAAAACCCCCGCCCTGACTATCTATCTCAGTCAAGACGTTAAAACCAAATACAATCAACTGGTCACAATAGATCTAATTAGGTCGCAGTGTTAATTGTAAAGGTTTCACTGAAAACCCTGCAACCAGGTCAGATAATAATCAAAAATACTCACTTGGCCACTTCAAAGGTTCCGTCGGGCGGCTTCGTTTTGATCTCTGTGTACTCCAGACAGAGGCCGGCGCGGCCCTTGCTCCTCACGGCCTCTATGAACTCGGCCAGGCTCTGGCCACAGTCCAGGTGGAGCGAGTCATCGTCCGAGAAACCTGCGTAACAATCACTCTAGGTTAGGTTTTTTTTTTTTTTTTTTTTAAGTACTGCTTTCACTATTAAGTCATTCGCGTATTTTGGCTATTATAATAATAATAATGCTTTTTCTTTGTGTTATTATGTCACAATTTTAGTGGGTAGCGCAGAATCATAGGACTTTACCACTTTAATTTACAATATCTTGTATTATTTTTTTGCCTAAGATTCTGCCACTGGTCGCTGCTTCACATTAAAGCAGCTACTCATTTTTCCTCACGAGGTATGAGTATTTTGGCTATTATTATATTTTGTTGTATATGTTTAGGTTTTTGAGGTATACAAAAGTGGAGTTTATTGCATCTGTGTCATCCCTTATGGAGGGAAAAGGGTCTAAGTTGTTTACAAACTACAAAAATACATTTTCAGATCCTTCCAATAGTGCACTGGTAGTCAAGTGGTTAACGCGCTGGTCGAGTAATCCAGGTAGTGGAGGAATGCCGACCTCCGTGGCTCAGTGGTTAAGAGCATTGGTTGCTGACCCGGAGGTTGCGGGTTCGAATCCCGGCCGGAGCGGAAATTTCTGACCGAAATTTTCCGATTCCGGAATGGCATGGATGTAAAGGTAAAGTACCCTGAAGTAATGCGAAAGCGGTTCCGGGGCACACTTACCTTTATAAAAAAAGGTAGTGGAGGGATTAGTGTAGTGCAGTGCATGAAATTTTCCTAATAAATTTGAGTTTGTGACCACACAATAATAAGACTCAGAGGGTTAGGTGGTGGAAAGTGTTTTGAGCATTATTAACCTGGCTTGGATGGCTGTATGGAATGGCCTTGCCAACCAATGCCAAAAATAAAAAAAAAAACCTTGTTGGTTACCTGGTTACCTTCCACTAAAGAGTTATTATTATTAATTAATAGCAGACATTTGTTCACTATGCCAGAATACCTATGCCAGAACCACCACCTCTCCGCCTGTACAGCCAAAGGGCAGGATATTTCCTGCTCTGTACTTGAATGTTCAGGGTCCACTCATAGCTCGTGAGGAAAAGTGAGAACTGCTTTAATGTGAGTATTTTGTTCATGTTTCCTTTTATTTTGTCCATAATTCCGCAATGCATAGACGAGGCTCTGGTCATAATAATAGTGTTTGTTTTCATCATAGGGTGGCGTCATCGTGAACGATGGTAGCCAGACAGTGGAGGAATGACTCAGCACTTCTACCACTGTCTGTACAAGGAGGCTAATATTTGACAAGGGCCCCCAGAACCAAGCCAATGCTGGTCTACTCCCTGTTTATAGTCCCCCAGCCAGACTGCTGGTCTACTTCCTGTTTATAGTCCCCCACAGCCAGAATAATAGTGTTTGTGTTAGTAAATCAAAATTTTAGTGGTAGCGCAACAAGGATTTTAACCTTTTTGTTTTACGATTAAAAGAATAGTACTGGCTCATCGTAAATTTAATGATGATTTATCATTAGCTCAAAAGACGGCCGCACACGTGCATGCATGCCGGTTGAATTTTCAGCTTCTGCTCAAGACCTTTTACGGTCACATACACATCATATACGCATGAATAAAAGGCACATGCATGAACGCATCTGTTCACGCGTGCGTACGTTTGCGGCCGCCCTTAACACGTTGATCGCCACGTCAGGTGAATTCACCTGACACTAACCTTTCCCAGGGGGCCCTGTCAGGCATATTCACCTGACATGATTATCTCGTACGGCCCCGTCAGGTGAATTCACCTGACATGATTATTTCGTACGGCCCCGTCAGTTGAATTCACCGGACATGATTGTCTCGTACGGCCCCGTCAGGTGAATTCACTTGACATTGGAGTGTCATTTGAGCCCCTGGGGAAATGTAACTCTATAGTGTTGGCGATCAACGTGTTAAGACAGACTACTTGGCGCTCACCGGAGGACGCGGAGGAGGGGGGAGGGAGGGGCGACTCCTCGGGATCCGAGCCGGCGCCTGCGCAGAGCTCCTCGCCCAGACTCCCGCCATTGGTCGCAGCGGCCGCCGCGCTGCTGTTGTTGTTCATGGCGCGCGTGCAGGAGGCGAGCCACTCATCGTGCGAGGCGAGCACCGGGCCTCCCAGACTCGTGGGGAGGGCCTCGCGAGGAATGTGCACCGAGAGCTGCGGAACCAGACAGCGAAACGTTGGTTTTAATAATAAACGTTGAATATATTAATAACAACAACTGACATCTCGTGATGTTTGCCTATAGACACAGACACAGTAGTACATAGTTTGGTGATTTTGAGCATTAATAATGGTGGATGAATTTCTTTATTTACATTTTTTTTTTTTTTCTTTTTGTTTGATTTTTTGTCAGGTGTTGTTTTTATATAGATGGTTGTGGATGATCTTGCAAGAACCTCTTACAAGATGATCTTACAATTGAATTGTTTGATAAGGCGACGGACTTATAATTGCCGGTGGTTCAAGTCCCAAGTTCAACAAACATTTAGACACGATATGATAACTTACAATTGAATTGAGTACTGTCGAATCTGGATATAAGAGAACTCAAGAGACCGCAATTTCTCTCTCTTATATTCGGGTTTCTCTTATAAAGAGGTTATTTTACCTTACATAGAGGTACATTGATTTCTTACCCTTCTTATATCCAGATTCCACTGAATTAATATTTATTTGTACCCAAATAATATTACATGCCAAGTCCTCATCGGTGCGCCTATCTCTACCATTTCACTTTAAACTCGCAATAATGCAAGCCTTTCGCCCACGCCTCTCGAGAAACCATGTTCTGGGCACTCAAAAGCGGCTCTGACATACATTCCTCTGTCCATGCGTCATGTTGGAAGTGAAAGGGAAGACGAAAGCGCAGGAGTGCGGACATATATTATGTAGCTTTACATCCTCTACAGCTAAGTATATTATATTTTAAATTGGCTGGATTCCTAAGGGTTGGGTGGAAGAGATTGCCATGGACAATAACCCCGCCCTTTAGTTAGGACATATGTATCTATATATTTTTCTATTCTTTTTCATTTTATTGTATATTTCCATTTTTTTTCATTGTTAAAATAATTATTTGTATTGTACATATGTCCATTTATATCTAATAAAGTGTTGAATAATAATAATAATAATAAAAAGATTCAGAAATTAGACTAGCCAAGTCTAAATTCTGAATTTTTTTTTAACGTCGCTTTCAACTGTGCGGTCACATTTCGACGGGGGGGTTTCACCCTACACTCGCTGCTGGAAACTAACAAACCAGCTACTCAAATTAACCTCACTAACCCTGAGTGGGGCCGGAAAAAGCAACTTCATCATCATAGGGTGGCGTCATCGTGACCGATGGTAGCCAGACAGTGGAGTAATGACTCAGCACTTCTACCACTGTCTATACAAGGAGGCTAATAATTGACAAGGGCCCCCAGAACCAAGCCAATACTGGTCTACTCCCTGTTTATAGTCCCCCAGCCAGACTGCTGGTCTACTTACTCAACTTACCTGAGGTAAACTGACTGTGTAGACTCGGTCCCGTAGCTTCTCCCGCACAAAGAGTCTCAGGATTTTGAACGGGGCTTTGAACCAGAGGGGCGCGGTCACGATGAGAACCTTCTTCAATTTGGCCGGGTACCCTCCCTGGAAACAAAATGATAGTGAACGATATAAATGAATACAGGGTCCACCATTGATCATAAACCATTTTGAAATGCTTTTTTTTCTGATAGCTATGTTATTTTTTTTTATATTTATTATCTTCTCTCAATTTTTATTTTACTATCTATAAAACAAGTCAATCAACTCATCTCCCTGAGGCACACAGCCCACAACTGTCGCCGCATTTCCACTTTGTATTGCTAGACTTATTTTTTGTGATAGGTAGAAACTTGTTCTACCATCACCTGATTTTTCTACTAGCCTTGACCCCAACACGTTCACCAAGCTTTTTGCTTCAGCTCTAAGGGCGGAATTAATAGACAACATCAATAACTTAAGTCGTTGGTAAGTGTCAGTTTTCCCTATCTTACACAGTACGCAATCCGTGACTTAGCGCCACAGAGGTATTACAAAAACGTCTATTAATTCCGCTCTAAATCATCATATTTTAAGAAATGCTGTTTTAAAATTTATGATCAGCTCAATTTCGAAAAAACGGACAGAGACCTGACCATCACATTTCTAAACACAAAACATTTCTATACCCTTCAGGTAATAGACAGTAGAGTCAACAAGAATACTGTCGATGCAAAAGTGAATTTTCTCAAAGATCCCTAAGAATCTTGGGTGAGTAGTAGATTCTTCACCTATGCACTGATACGAGGTAGTACTTCATCTTCTCTTGTTAATTTATTCAAGAAACACAACATCAAGAAAAAGCAGATCCAAGAATTATGCATAACAATTCTCAGGGATACACTCAACATTATCCATCGCCATATGTACTCATAAGAGCTGTCCCCAAAGATGCTGCTGAAATAATTTCATCTTCAAAAATGTTCATTCTACCCAGAAATGTTTAAATAACTAATGACAAGAATGTTTGAATTGTATATACTGTGTCAGTTGGCAACTCTTTGTTTAGAGCAGTTCAAAATAAAATAAAATTTATTTTGTTAATAAAAATGATCTGGTTGTCCATATAATTCTTCCACCACCGTAAGATAGGGATCTGTACCCATGGAATCATTGTTTAACTTTTTTTACTAGACTTTTTTTTTACTCGTCCGCTGAACTTCTCCCAGGTGACGAGGACCACTAGTCTGGCGCTCAGAGAACCGAACATTCAGTACAGCGAAGGCATAAACTAGATCCCCCAAAAAATATCACTTCGTGACATAAAAAAAGTCCCGCCAAGTCGTTCCCCAAAAATAATTCAGTTCCCAAATACATCCCTCCCTTAAAAAAACACATCGTAGGTATTTGTGATATAGTTAAAGAATATCATATTTTATATGATACTGGAACAGTACATGGTAAAATTTATTATTATACTGGGATTAAAAAAAGAACCACTTTTTTCCAGCACTTGTTTTGAAGCCATTTTTTTTTTTTTTTTTTTTTTTTAAGTGGGGTTTAACGTCGCTTTCAACTGCCATGGTCATATCACGACGGGGGTTTTACCCTCCATTCGCAGGAAACTCACAAACCTGCTACTCACATTGACCTCACCCAGCCTGAGTGGGGCCGGGAAAAGCCAGCGTCACGAGAATTAGAATTTGAATGGTCACCCATCCAAGTCTTAACCTCGCTGGATGTCGCTTAACTTCGGTGTTCTGAAGGGAACCGGTGTATTCAACATGCCATCGACGCTGGCTAGCCATTTTTTTAGTCAGTCAATTTCTCAAATATAAGAGGAAACTTCATCTTCATTTCTTTGTTTCCAATGCAAGACGTAAACAAAATGAGACGACCTTGATCTGCTTAATGAATTATAATATTATCAATTAGACAGTCTGAGTGTAATAGTATTGTAATGCTTCATTCTTACAAGAAATAAATAAATGAAGACAGTCAGTTTTATCAATGGTGTCATCAATGATTGCTACTATACGATAGTAGTGTGTAAGACTCCTAACATCCTAGTAATGCCTAGATTGTCAAGGCTCTTTTCATATCGACGGCCAATCCAGATGTTCCATCAGAGCCCTTTCTCATGAGAAGTGCGTAGCAGGCGTTTTTTTCCCCGCTTACTCTGAAATACATTTTAAACGAGTGTTCTTATGGAAGAGGAGCGATTTTTCAACTCCTCAATGGGAAAATTCTCAGTTAAAATGTTTTGCCACTAGAGCAAGCGGGAAAAAACGCCTGCTACGCGCTGCTAATGGGAAAGGGCTCTCAGTTGGCTCGTCCAACAAAGCCACATTGGGAGACATGCCACATTTTTTCACAATAACATCAACAAAATACACATTGGGAGATTTAACATTTTTTCTCACAATAACATCAACAAAATACACATTAGGAGACATACCATATTTTTCACAATAACATCAACAAAATTCACATTGGGAGATTTAACATTTTTTCTTACAATAACATCAACAAAATACACATTGGGAACATGTCATATTTTTTCACACTTACATCAACAAAAGACACATTGGGAGACATGCCATATTTTCTCACATCCTCATCAACAAAAGCCACACTGAGACACCCACCCACGCTCTGAACACCTACGCCACATCCTTTTCTTTTGCTCGGGGATGACACAATAAAGGTCTTTCAACCCGTCTTGTCAGACAGAACGGAATGAACTCATCATTGCACTTTTCTTCTTCTTCTTCTAATTCAATTTCATTTTTAAATTATTTTTCTACTACTTTGAAAAGCTTTATTTTTTTTTTACAAAATTCATTTTCAGCCTGAGTAGCTGGCGCTCTATTCAATTGAAAAGTTTTTTTTTGTATAATTCATTGACTACTGTCGCTCGTGGGAGGTGATGGGCGGGCAGAGGAGGGGGAGGGAGAGAGAAAGGAGGCTGGGAGGGAGAGAGGAAATGAGGAGGGAGGGGGAATGAGGAGGAAGAGAGAGAGAGGGAGGGGGAATTAGGAGGGAGGAAGAGAGAGAAGGGTAGTCTGGCAGGGTGTTCACCTTTACCCTGAATTTGGTTTTGAAATGTTTCCGTTTTTTTTTTTTTTTTTTTTTTTTTTTTTTTGTACAAAAAATGATGAAACACTCGAGAAGGGTACACTTGTGAGAAGTGAAAGTCTTTTGAAAGATAGGTTCTATAGAATAAATTGCCAACCTAAGTGTCTACACATTTTCTATAGAATAAAGTACCAACCTAAGTAGCTACACATTTTCTAGAAAACAAAAACCAACCTAAAGGAGCGATACGAGTGGCTTCGCTAAAAGGGAGTACAAAAGAATGAGGTCAAACGTCTGGGTTAAAAATAAGATTACCTCATAGGATCATGAGCCTTACGATCTTGAGCCAACGGATCGCAGTAGTTCTATTGATATGGAGACAGACTCGTAACTCGGAGTTTGCCGGTTCGTGTCTCAATTTTAGAATTTTATTAAGAGGTCTGTTTCACACTCCTTTTTATTTCAGAAAAAGCAGCTAACGTAGACGCTTGTGGTCTGTGTTGAAGCTTGCTCATCCCGTAAAATGCCTGTCTTCTGATGAAAACGAAAGTAACACAATTACAGATTGAACCCGTTAATTTGTTTTTTTTTTTTTTTTTTTTTTTTTTTTAAACAGACAATTCTGATTTAGGAGCTGGGTCAACTTTTTTTTTTTTTTTAGTAAGCTTTATTAGGTAGAACAAAAATATATACAGTAAAATAGAATGAAATTATAATGAAAAACAATAAGATTAAACAAACAATCAAGAACAAAAAAAAGAGAATGAAGTTGATGTCCTCCCTACAGGGCGGGGTTATTGCCTGTGGCAATCTCTTCCACCCAACTTAAGCACACCGGGAGGTATCACATTCAAACAACTGTAATCAATTTTTGAATACCATTTGTCGGCACTGAGGTTTAAGCCCGGCACCTACAGCACAGCAAGAGAATGCCTTAACACTGAGCTAATCGTGCGCTGTAGTGAGGCGAGTTTTCTGATAAAAATAGTGACTAAACCAAAAAATGATAACTTTTTTGAGCTGACCACAAGGTCAATTGTCTTGTGATTAACTCAAAATTACTCATTCCAGCTTATTAGAATTAAATATCCACGAAATTCGAAGCAGTAACCTCTTAGTTCTGAGTCTGCTACTCTAACAACCAATCTAATAATAATACTGTTTAGTGGAAGGTAACCACCAGGCGAGGTTAATGCTCAAAGCATTTTCTACCACCTAACCCTCAGTTTTATTATTATGTGGTCACAATCTCAAATTAATGAGGAAAAATTCGTGCACTGGGTGGGATTCGAACCAACGGATCCCTACGCTACCTGGATTACCAGACTAGCGCGTTAACCACTTGACTACCTACAGTGGTGTTTGTCATAAATATGTTCGTAAAATAATAATTATTGAATTATTATTAAGTGAATTTGACGCATCAGTGTTAGTCTTAATAAAATGTTTTTTTTTCTGCATAAAATATTATTGAAGCCTTGAAAATGATAATAATAGGTAAGCAAGGTAAGCAAGCACCAGGCAAGGTTAACACTCAAAACATTTTCCACCAACCCCTAGAGTGAGTGGGTAGCGCACTCAGCTTGCACGCACGGTGACCTGGGTTCGAATCCCGGCAGACTAGGAGTTTTTGGATGTTCGGGGTTCACTCATACCTCGTAAGGCGGGATGAGTGTATCTGCTTTGATGTGAGCGACGCCAGGGGTGGAATTAGGGGCAAATGGTACACAATATGGTAAAAAGTCAAAGGAAATTCTGCGCTACCTACTTGGGCTGTGATATAATTACACAAAGCCGTCAAAGGACACACATTTATTATTTTTGATCAACATCTCTGTAACATCTAGGTCTATTCAATTGAGACGGGTGTTATACCCTCCATTTGCTGGAACCTCACCAATCAGCTACCCACATTTACATCACCCAGCCTGGGGAACAGCCAGCAATACGTTCGATGGCTTTAATTGAAATACTCACCCATCCAAGTCCTAACCAAGCTGGATGTTGCCTAACTTTAGGTACAGAACGAGAATTGGTGGATTCAACGTGCCATCAACGCGACGCTGACTTAAGACCTATTAGAAGGTTTTTTAAGAGAATTAGTACTGTAGAAGTATTAAACTCTTTATTGAAATATATTTACATAAATTACCAAGGGCGGGATTATTGCCGGGATAATACCCATGATAATAATAATAACACTCTTTAGTGGAAGGCAACCACCAGGCGAGGTTAATGCTCACCACCCAACCCATGATAATAATAATAACACTCTTTAGTGGAAGGCAACCACCAGGCGAGATTAATGCTCAAAGCATTTTCCACCACCTAACCCTCAGAGTCTTATGATGTAATCAAAAACTCAAATTTATGAGGAAAAATTCATGCACGGGCTGAGATTCGAACCAACGGAATAGTCCTTCTCAAGAAAAAAGAAAGAGAAAAATAAAATAAAAATGAAAGAGTTTAATTTGTCAGACAAGATTTTCTTAGATATGGTTTTTAAAAAAGGTCAAATAAAAGGCAAGATAAGCCAGCTTCGATGACGCGTTAAATACATCAGTTTTCTCTGTGTCACTGAAGTTAAGCAACGTCCAGTGAGACTAGTACTTTGACGGGTGGACATTCAAAACCAAACCCTGAAGTGATGCTGGCAAATCCTGGCCCCACTCAGGCTGGGTGAAGTTAATTTGAGTAACTTGTGAGTTTCCTACAGTTGAAGGGTAAAACCCCGTCGTGATATTACAATGCAATTGTAAGTGACGTTAAAACACCAAAAATATGAGAGAAAAAAGAAGATACTCACTGGGAACAAAAATCCTACAAAACTTGTGCTGCCGACATTTCTACAGCAAAGTTTTAAAAAAAAGCTATATACTATCACCGATTACAACTAGACGAATTGAAAATAACTTTTCAACAATGACAAAAGCTTTGTTAGACACTAACTCGACAACATGAAAATCTGTAATTTAAAATGGGGGAGAAAAGAATTCACGTAGGATTTTCGATAAATTTGACGCTTATATCACAAGAAGATGAAAAATAACACAAAACTAAGCGGACATATTCGTAAATTTCCTTGATAAAAACACTTCACAACACACATGGGCTTTGAGAACTGATACAAAAAAAAAAAACACTTTGATGGAGAGAAATACAAAACTCAACAGTACGACGATTTGGATTAAAAATTACTTTTATTTTATTGTATTACAATTATTGTACACATTCCGAAATGTTCGGAAAAATATCGGGTTCTCTACAAATTAACACAGTGCATTTTCCAAACATGAATGACAGTGTTCGAATTTCAGCAAGGATTTTTCCGGAAGAAAAAATAGGGTTCCTCTGAAATGAAAAACCGTCTGTCAAAGTTTTTATCAACACACACACAAAAAGCGTAATTTACTATTGAACGAAAAAAAACAGATAGGTAAAAAAGAAATTTCCAACACCTTACTCTTCTAGACACATTTCGTAAATATGGAATTTTACATGGAAAAAAATTACTCAGGACACCGCGTCAGTTTTCGGATTAAAAAAAAAAAAAATGAAAAAGTAACACAGAGGGAGATAGACGGTGCATAGGGCTGGATAATAATGTTTCTCTTTTTGCACAACTCGAATCATCGTCGTCGGTCTAAATTTAAACTCACGAAGTTGATATCAAGGGGGCGAGAGTGTTTCTGACGCTGCCGCTCTTTCTGCGAACGTGGAACTCTGTTTTCCAATGTATTTTCTTTTCTATTTAAATAATAATAATAATAACAATTGCCCGGTAAATGGGTGTTTATTAACGGAACAAGGTCTATGTACAAAAATGTCAATACAAAGTGTCCATAAAGTCCTATCCCCCCCCCGTATCCCAAGAACTGCTGAAAATAAAGAAAAACGCTAAAACCTTAGAAGTACCGGAGGTATTACCCTCCATTTGCGAGAAACTCATAGCCGGAAGAACTACTTTAAACCTCGCTTGACCTGGCTTGTGAACCTCAACATACTAAGGTCTGAATTATGTAACAGGATTAGATTAATCTAATCCTGTTTTTCCCCTAATTTCAACCAATCACAGCGCATTTATATCAGCTGTTGGTTGGATTATCAAATTCTAGATATTTAACACATAGACGACCGGCATAATTTTAGTGAGTTCTCCCGTGGGACCGGCGATGTTTAGGCTATTCACAGGCGTAGTACATGCGTGTACCACCGGTGGTACACTCGGTCCATTCCTTACAGACACGCGTGTACCAACGGTGGTACACCCGGTCGTCTAAGTGTTAATGCTGTTTTATGATTCCGGCCCTTAAAAGTTAAATTTTCTGTCAAAACTCATCAATTTTGAAGCATTTGGTTGATGAGATTCGAAGCAGCGGATCTCCTATCACTCGCCCGGCGCCTCATCCACTATTTCCACTCTTGCACATAAAACAAGCAAAAATGCAATATCAAAAGCGAGTCCCACTTTCGCACTCAAGATTTAAAATAAGCAGGGGGGGTGGGCATAGTTTTTCCATACGAGAAATGAGATAGGGGAGAGAGGGGTGAAAACTGTAGGTGGAATAAATGAATGGATGAGCTTTTCTCTTTCCCTCCCCTCTCTCTCTCTCTCTCTCTCTCTCTCTCCTCTCTCTCTCTCTCTCTCTCTTCTCTCTCCTCTCTCCTCTCTCTCTCTCTCTCTCTCTCTTCTCTCTCTCTCTCTCTCTCCTAGCAGCGTAGGTATCCCGTATCTGGGAAATCAATAATCAAGAGGTTCTCTCTCCCCCCCCCCCCCCCCCCCCAGCATAACTTCCCTCTTTCCTTGCTTCGTCTACCCTCCTCTCGCTATCAATTCCCCTACTCTCTTGCTCACCCCCACCAGCTGTTTTTCAGTCTGAGTCACCCCCCTCGCCACCCACCCCCCACCCCACCCCTAGGCACTGAGCAGCCTCCGCGCAATTTTTTCTCTCCTCTTAGGACGCTGTCACACGACGTGCGAGTTTGCGCGATGCCGCGCTGGCATTAGACTATAGTACCCGTGTGGTGGAGTCTTGTTGGAACTCATTGCGAAGATTAATTTGGTTTTAACGTCGCTTTCAACTGCATGGTCATATCACGACGGGGGTTTTACCCTCCATTGGCTGAAAATGTTTACAAATGCAATTTAAGAAAAAAATTCCTGTTTGAAATTTTGCATTGACGCTTTTCCTTGACTTGCAAAAGGAACAATCTTTGCTAGTCCACAGAGGGCGCTAGTGACGGACAAGAATCGATTTGGATTTTGATATAAAAAAAATTGTATATGCGTACTAGCGTTTTACATCGTACAATATTATTTTTTATTGAATTGATTATGGATTAGCTATGATAAGTATTTAAGAATTTGGGAAAAGTTGCACCAAAACGTGCAAAAATAAGATCCTCGACGTCTCGATACAGATTTTTTTGGAAGAATTTAGAATTTAGGAAAGACGCTGTTCTACCATTATTTTTTAAAAGAGAATCGGTTGAGAACTTGTGAAGATACAAATGATTCAGTAGAAAAAAAATCATAATCAAAGGGTTGGGTGGAAGAGATTGCCACAGGCAATAACCCCGCCCTTTAAGTAGGACATTAACTTCATTATATTTTTTTTTTGTTCCTGTATCTTTGCTTAATCTTATTGTTTTTCTTTATAATTTCATTCTATTTTACTATATGTATATATTTTTGTTCTACCTAATAAAGCTGACTATAATAATAATAATAATCTAGCGAGAGTGGAATGTCGAAACTTATGATTGCCATTCACGAGGAAGTATTGTGTCCATATTTGGAGGTGTATTTTCTCTCTCTCTCTCTCTCTCTCTCTCTCTCTCTCTCTCTGTTTAGACAGAGATGCGACCCCAAATAACTTTGTAATGCTACGTATTAGAGTAAAAATAGTGATAGCCTCCCCTCACCCAAGTCACGGATTATCATTTCTACCAAGTGTAGGTGTAGGGTGAGTGTAGGTGAAACATTTCAACGCACCCTCTAATGCTAATCATGTGGGCAAATGTATTCTAATAATGACTGACCTCTAGCAATGGGTGCACTGGATTTATTTTTTATCATACGGATCATACCTGTACTAATTTTTACAAACATTTTCCCTAACTACAGTAAGTAGTACTTATTACGTTTTATGTAAAAATAGAGGACAAGTTTCAGGTAAAATGTACCTCTCGAGAAATGAAAATAAAATCTTTATAAGAGAAACCTAGATGTAACAGAAGAAATTGGCAGTCTCTTAGTTCTCTTATAACCAGGTTCGACTCTAAAGAAATTTCCTGTTAATTGGTGTAAATCCTAATATTGTATAAATGTTACTTCCCATTTAGGCGCTGACCCAGCACCTACATGGGAAGTATCGTATCTGTCCAGGTAGCTCAGTGGTAAAGGCGGCACTCTCTGAATCCAGAGGTTCCAGAGGTCGTGGGTGCGAAACCCAACCGGGACATGACAGGTTATCCTCCCATTTGGGATTTTTACCACCATAATAATATGTCTTGGGCTTACTGCTGGAATAATGGGACTCTAGTAGTCTTAATCAAGCAGTATAAATAAGGCGATATTATTATTATTTTCTTACCTATCAGAGGCCTACTACGGGACGGGCAGGCTACAACACACAACTAAGATCGCCTACTGTAGCTGCTCCTCTATGGCTAGGAAATAAAGAAGGCTGTGAAACACGCATTTTTTTATTGCTAAATGCTAAATTTATTTGAGACACGAACCACCAAACTCCGAGTCGCGAGTCCGCCGCCTCGATCGACAGTTGTAGTGTTGATCGATGCAGTCGACATTTGCTCCGTCCACAATAATAATAATAATTCCGTGTCCGTGAGATAGGTATTGATACCTAAATCACGGTGGTGAGAGGATAATATAGACGCCCAGATCCAATGTCTAGGATCCTTTCCTGTTCATTGATTCTATTATTTTGGTTTTAACGTCCTGACTTGAGGTAGACATGGCGGGGGTTTTACCCTCCATTCGCTGGGAATCGTACCAGCTACCTCACCCAGCCTGGGTAGGGCCGGAATTGCCAGCCTCAGATGTTCGGAGGGAACAGAATTTTCTGTGCGAAAAGTCTGTTCGAACCGGGGATCGAACTCAGGATCTCTGGACTACGGGCAGTAGTCACAACCGTTATGCCACGGAGGCTGGATTATTTAATGTGATTTAGTCGACTGTAACTATCAAACTGTGCTGTTTGATTGATTGATTTTAATGAAATCAATTCAAATAATAACATTTTGTTTCTTGTTTTGCAAAGTTCTGTAGAACAAAGAGCCAAATTTCATTGTTTTTTTTTGTTGCGGCATTACCAGAGTAAAAAGAAATTGATGTAATAGAATTCGAAAAGTACAGGAGTAAAGTAAAAGTATCAGTAAAGACTGATACTTTTACTTTACTAAGAGTACTTAACGTACTCTTAGTAATGCTGTGCTACCCACAAACATTGTGAAGAGGCCTTGTGCTTCACCACAAATAAAATCATACATACATACATGTTTTTATTTTAGGTTATTTTTTTTCAATACCAATGAAACTGTAATACAGATTTTAAAATTTGTTCAAACACAAGAAAACAAATACAGGGTGCGGCGCGGTTATGTCCCATTTTGAATCGCTTAGTGTGAAGCCGCACTTCTAATTAGACAAGTTCAAACAAAGTTAGAAGATGCACAAACTACTAATTTTTTCGATTCAATTTAGCTCAGTTGTCAAAATGATTTTATCAAAGCAACAGAAAGCTTATTGCGTGGAGAGTTATTTTTCGAAAAATAAGTGTATCGTAGCAGTGCAGCGGGAGTTTGACATTGCACACCAAACTGTAACTCGATCTGCATGGAGGGAGTTTTCATGAAGTTCCCTAGGGTTGTTGTCACTCCAATAACGCCTATTTTGTTTATTAACACAGCCTGTGTCAACCCCCAAAACATTGAACGAGTACGTGAGGCGATATTGTGGTCACCTAGGCGCTCAGCTCGCAAGCATGCTGCTGCTCTTGGCATATCAGACCGTTCATTGCGGAGGATACTTCATAAAGAATTGCATTTTCATCCCTACAAAATGGTAGTGGTGGAGGAATTGTTCGAGCGAGACTTTATTCAACGACAAAATGCATGTGAAACCCTGATTGACTCCTTACTTCCAGATGCGATAGTTTTCTTCAGTGATGAAGCCCATTTTCACATTTCAGGCTGTGTTAATAAACAAAATATGCGTTATTGGAGTGACAACAACCCTAGGGGACTTCATGAAAACCCCCTCCATGCAGATCGAGTTACAGTTTGGTGTGCAATGTCAAAACTCCCGCTGCACTGCTACGATACACTTATTTTTCGAAAAATAACTCTCCACGCAATAAGCTTTCTGTTGCTTTGATAAAATCATTTTGACAATAAAGCTAAATAGAATCGAAAAAAATAGTAGTTTGTGCATCTTCTAACTTTGTTCGAACTTGTCTAATTAGAAGTGCGGCTTCACACTAAGCGATTCAAAATGGGACATAACCGCGCCGCACCCTGTACAATGATTGATGAAGATGTTCTTCTAGCTGCTACTACTGCCATATTTTTCAAAGAAAAAAGACTTTTTTTCTACACGTCCACACTTTGAATATTATTCATTCGACTCCACAGCGTGTTGCAAAAAATCCATTTTATCCGGGTTGTATTCGGCTCGACACAACATGTTGATCGACCACGTCGATCGAGGCTTTGGAGTATTAACACCGTCTATCGACATAATGGGAACGCACCTTTAAGAACTACAGAGGTCTCAAAATCGTTTGCGATATTTTTATTTTTAACCCAGACATTTGACCTCATACAAAATAAAAAAGACTGTGCATCACTTATTTTTTTTAAATAAAAATAAAAAATCTATTTACAATCATTGATTGATTCATCAACAAAACAAAACACCAAGTTTGGACAGGCTACAACACAGACCACAAGTGTCCACAGTAGCTCCTGTTACATGGCTACAAATAATAAAAAAAATCAGAGTGCATCATTTAATCAAAAGGGCTGTTGAAAGGGAGATTAGAGATAAGGGTTGGGTGGAAGAGATTGCCATAGGCAATAACCCCGCCCTTTAGTTAGGACATGTGTATATATATATTTTTTTTTTTTTTTTTTTTCTTGTTTATATTATTAATATTGTCAATTTTTATATTTAATTTTTACCATTATTTGTCTGTATATAATTATGTTCTACTAATAACGAGTTTCTAAATAAATAAATAAATTGACTAGAGTGAACGGGAGATTAGGTTACTTGGAGAGTGATTGTGCTTTCTTGAATGAAGGCCTGTAGTTCATACAACTATTAGATATTAGAAGAAGAAAAAATCTTACCTTGAGAAGAGTTAGAATTTTTTGGCTCAGGTCATAGTCAAAGTTGGAATATTTGGACTCGGTCATATCATAGATGAACACCAGACCAAACTTTTGGGTTTTCTACATTCTCTAGTGCCGCATCTAACTGATACAGAATTCCCTGCAAGGTGAAACCAAATTAAAATCAGATAGATGTAATTTCAGATAAGTTACAACGCACATGTTGTGATACCAGGGCCGGGGCATTCTTACGCCAATGACTGTCATTGGCAGTCCAACGAATGTCAGTAGAAAAACGATGACATGTTCGTTGTATGAAGATACAGTTAAATAATTCGTACCCGTACCTTGTTACTTAGAGTGTGAATTAAAAAATTAAAATTGTATTTATTTCTTTTCAAGACAATATTTTGCAATAGTCATACTCAAGTGATTTTTCTCATTGTTAAACTAAAACAAATAGTTATCTTATCTTGAAAAAAATCATCACAAGCTACACAGTTTACAGTGTGTAGGGCTACTATACAGGGTGTTCCTTACTTGATTTTTTGCGTGCAGTTTCCAATTGTTATGCTAGTTTGGTCTGAATTTGGATTTTTTTTCCATCAGTAAAAGATTAGCTCTCCTTTCATGGATTAGCTCTCCATGAAAGGAGAGCTAATCTTGTACTGTCTGCAATGCAAGGATTTTTGTGTATAATACCAAAAGTGTTGCAGTACATCAATAAACCTTTGTTAACCTTATGAAAAACATTATAATTGTGTCTTTATTTCTTCATAAACAGTATATAAGAGAGTATTTTATTAGGAAAATAGTACTATACCTATTTTCCCCTACCACTATACCCACTTTCCCCCCAAGCATTGGTGAAAATGGGTATACCACTATTTTAGGTCACAGTGATGTTCCTGTAATGCCTATACCTGCAATGACCATTACAATCTCTTCTCTAGACTTGTATGTGCATGAAAAAAAATACACATTGTTATCTTATGTAGTTATTGTTTTATTAGCTTAGAAAAAAAAAGTACCCAAAAATATACTCATTTTACTCCATCAGACCCTATTCATCTAGCAAGACACTGGTCTTCTTGCTGTTTAACATCCCCCAGCCAGACAGATACATCTAGTATTACCTGTAGAGTTGTCTGATGGGTAGAGGTCTGAGTCTGATGGTATCTTGCTGTGAACACAGCTATGGCAGCACCCGACGAATCTCTTGTGGGCTGAAATTACAAGAATAGGGTTCTTAAAATGTCAAACAAACGCCCTGAAATTATTGCCTGAAACAAGAATTATAAACATAATCCTTTTCTTTAAGCAAATATTTTGTTTGATAAAAAAATTACATCTGACTATAAAAAACTAAACCCCCAAAAATCCACCATCTGTTAGCCTGAAAAAAAAAAATAGAAAAAGTAGAGAAAGGCATAGCCATCCACCAGTACTGCCATGCCTCTGAATTTCACCTGACAGAACACCTTCAAACCCCAGGTTAATGGCCAGTGTTCTGACATAAAATATAGCTTTTTACCCAATGTATGGGCAAACAGCTAGTCATTTATTTTTAAGGAAAAAGGGCTCAAATGTTATTGTGTAATTATGAAATTGAATTTTATTTCTAATTGAGAGATACACCCAATGCTTGATTATTTATTTTTTATGTGTTTTAAAACACTTCTTTTTAGGTGTAATAATTTCTTTCTTTCTATTTATATGACAGGATTTTCACTAAAGTAAAGTCTTTTCTACCTCTAATATGTATTGCTAAAGGCACAACAAAGTTCACACACAGGATAGATATCTTTATCTTTCACATAAGGATAGTTATCTTTCTGGCACCAAGTGCTAAATAAAAACTTTTGTCAAAATACAAGTACAGAGGTTGAACTGTGTTGACTGTTCCCATCAAAGGCCATTCTCTAAATATTTCAATTTGCATAAGTAGGAGTTATGTCTATGTTAGCTCTTGTTTTGGACCCTCTTAGGTTTGGTGAGGATAATGTGGATATATAAGCAGGGCACCTAAGCAGCAACTGAATAGGAAATATGTTTTAAAATGACCGCAGTAGTTGAAAGTGATATTGTACCACAAAAATAAGCAATTAAGATTAAATGAAGAAAGTATGAGTGTTGATTGTTGAATGTGATGGGGTTAGAATGTTGATATTTGAAACTTCTTAAAATTAAATAATTTTTTCTCATTAAGGTTAAAAAAAAATCCCCGATTTCAATTACTTCATTTGCAGATTATTTTAGAGTACACAAATGTCAGATGGGTGTTTGTCCTCACACTACACTAATGTAACATTTTGCAATATATGTATATTGGGTTATTCCCATTAAAAAAAAAAAAAATAATAATAACAATTGAAAATTCAAATTACCAAGATTGTAAACTTTCCCGTTTTTAGTTCACTTTTGAGTGGTTCTTTGGTTGGATCAAAATTCATTAGTCCCTCTACTCGTCTAATAGATTCATTTTGTTCAAATAATGAGACGGCTCTAGAAATGTCAAACTTCCTTGCCACAAGGAATTTGACTGCAGTTGTCCACGAAACTGGAGCTACTCTTCTATGGCCTCTGCTTTGATTCACTAGTTCCAGAAAATGTTTTGTGGCCTGAAAATAGAAAGAAAATTCATCAGTACCTGGTTTCACATCTTGTGCAGATAGGTACCTACACCATTTTTTATGCTAGAAAACTACAATTGAATGCATGCCTCAAAAATTGATCTATATTACAATTTTCTTAAATCAAATTTATTGGAAAATAATGACCTGAGAGGGGTTTATAAAACAAAGCTTCAAAAAAAATCTGAAAAATGTTTTCAAGACCCCAAAATTTGGCTCCAAACTTATTATTTTTTGGAAAAACTTATTGTTACAACAAAATATGTATAGATCCTATAATTATTATTGGAGATATATATATTGCGTATCCGATCCAAGAATGCACCCACTGACTTCTATAGTGTGAGTGGAAAAGGAGTTTATGTTACTTCTGAAACTGAGTGACATGTACAGTTGGAACATTGTTTTTTGTGTTGCCTGTAAAATTGGAAAATTGGTACATAGATCATTTTTCAAGACACTCATTCAAATTGTATTTGTTTTATAAATAAATTGTAAAAACAGGATTAAGATAATCAAGAGCAAGACACCTTCTTCTCATTGGAGCTTCAACCAATCAGTTACATATACATAACTAGTATTATTATTTGGCCCTAGCTGAGAGTATTTTTAATTTTTCAAAACAGTCTTTTTGAATTTAGTATCAAACTATATAAGTTATTCCTTAATAATTGTCAAAGTAGATATTTTTTTTTTTTTTTGATAAAAATTGAGGTAAATTTATACAACATGACTAGAGGTGGAGTGCACAGTCATTAACAACCTGATTAAGCATGACCAAATTGATGACAATTAGCCATTTGATTGTGTATAAAGTTGATTGATTAAATCTGTTTATTAGTCATTATGCACATAATTGTGGTGAAAATCCCACTTCAATATTGGTAGTTCCAACCTAAAGTGGGGTTGGTGGTTAGAGGCCCAAACATATGTAATTCTTATACATTTAGTTTGAGTAACTGTGACTGTCCATTTTTATTTGATGTGGTTATGGTGCTAGACTAGTAATGTAAACAATCTAGTGGGTGGTTTGGATTCCATCCAATTCTTTGATATTCCTCATTTATTTGAGTTTGTGACCACACTGAGACTCCAAGTGTTCAGTGGTAGAAAATGCTTCAAGCATTAGGTATTATTACTATAGCAACTTTACACCAAGGGTGGAATTAATGGGCATTTTTGTGATACATTCATAGACTTGATTTAATTTTTCTTATATTAAAATTACTTCTAACAGAGCCTGATATTCTGCTGACCACAAAATAATCAATGTAACCCCCTTTCCTATCATTGATTGAAAGACTTCTAAAAGCAACAATGTCATGTTATTTTAATAATGAAATTTAAGAAAGAAATAAGTTTCTACTTATACATAGGTAATGATAAGCTTAGACATAGATAAGTACAATGAAGCAAGGACCTAAGAGTAGGCCGCAGTACAAGTTAACAAATAACAGTTAGCTAACTGTAAATAGGTGTAGGTTCAAGTTTCTGACCCCCAAAATTCTACTATCAGCATAATGTAAACAAAAGTCTGAAACAGGTAGCTGAGAAGTCATTTGCAAAAGTTGTGAGACAATTTCACAGTTTAAAAGCTTTCTTCTCGGAAACCTGGGCTAGACAGGTATGGACAAGTGTCTTTTGAAACTTTTTTAGATATCAAAATTTCTCCTAAAATTTGGGGAAGAGTGGAACAGTCCATCATTTGAAATCGTCAGCTCATCCTCCCAACATCTAGGATGAGTCGACAGCTGAACTTCGGACATTGATTACAAGCGATGTAAGCAACGTAGAGCTTTCATTTAAAGTTTTCCAGAAGATAAGACAATAGAGAATCTAATAAGGAAGAAATTTTAAGAATTGCTTTCTAAATTAGCAGGAAATTTCAGCTAAACAAAAATTATTTACCTGTTCCTGATCTGCCGTCAGCGGAGCAGCCATTTTAACACTAGCGATACTAGCGGCGATTTTTAAAACATGTTCGAATATTTTCAGTGTTGCCAACGGTGAACTTTTTATTTCGAAAAAGGTTCATGTCCACTGAATCCGAAATTTTCTACCATGTAAAATAAGAGTCAAGAACATTTTCATTTGTCTAATAAACGAGTGAAATTTTAGGACTTCCCTTCATTTGAGAATACCTTATTACATTTTGTATCTGCTTTATTGTACTTCATTCCAACAATAAATATTTATCAAGTCAGCGTCATTGGCACATTAACAGCCGGGTCGAAAATCGACTGATGAGTCCTAGCTCATGTAAATTTAGCGTCACGTGATCAATTTCCACCAATCACAGTAGTCACGTGACAAGTTTGATCACGTGGACTCTAAATACATATGAATCTATAACCCCATAATTGGCTGGGACTCATCATTCGATTCTCGACCCGGCCATAAGTACTGCTTGTCAAATTACTGAAGAACGCAGCCAGGAAGACGAGATGTGTGACAGCTCAACTTTGAACCGTGTGCGTTATACTGGCTAGTCTCGGCCCAACCTAGATATAAATAATTTGTGTCTAATGTTATTTCTTGAATCCGGATGTAGAGGTTTATGACGCAAGACCAATGTTAAGACCTTTAGCAACAATTACTATTAACAGTCTGATTAAGTATTGAAAATTTTACCACTACCATCCAATCATACAGTTACAATTAAAACTCACCCAGCCTGGGTATGGCCGGAATTGCCAGCCTCACAGGTTCAGAGGGAACAGAATTTTCTGTGAAAAAAGTCTGCTCCAACCGGGAATCGAACTCAGGATCTCTGGACTACAGGCAGTAGTCACAACCATTACGCCACGGAGGCTGGATAGGATAAGTGATGTTAATGTTATTCTGGAATCTGGGTATTAGCTGATGGTTTGTGAGTTTCCAGCGAATAGAGGGTAAATCCCCCTGTTTCGAGAGACCCATATTTATGTTAAAGAGACTTTAAGTAACAAAAACAAATTACACCGTACTAATAAGTTTAGTATTGAAATTTACGGAAGTACCATCCAACATTCAGTTTTATATAAAACTTCTTGAAAACCAGTCTAATCTACACATACGAATATCTGACAGAATAACAATTAAACTTTTTATTAATATTATTAACACACTCATGCATTATAAAATAAAAATAATAATTATATAAAAAATGAGCATCTATCTCCATCTATCTGACATGAAAAACTACACTTTAAGCAGATTGTTTGTATTCAATTAACCTAGACCTAGTAATGTGTATTGTAAGAAGATGAAATAAGTTGTAAAATCAATATAATAACAACACGCGGATATTTATTAAAGCTATAGGTAGGTACTGTATTTCAGCGCACGATTAGCTCAGTGGTAAGATACTCATTTACATATTTTCGTTTCAATCAATCTAGGTTCGATTATATTCTAGGTTCGATCAATCGGAGCCTAGAGTCAACAAAAAAATGTATTTAAATTTTACTTCAGTTTTTTTTAGTAGCTTCCGGTGGCTCGTGTTGATCAAGCTATAAAGACGTCGTTTACATAGAAAAAAGTAAAGTTCGCGACTCGCGTCAAAAATGACAAATAATTGACTAACGAAACCAATCAATCTGCCAAATCGTCAAATGAAAACCAGTTCGAACAATTTGAATACATTTACAGAATGTTTCTGAAAATGGCTACCCCCTCGTAACTTTTGAACGCGATGAAATTTTCAATTCTGTAAAGTTCCAAAAATAGAAAGTGCCGAAAGTTCTATATGACCCAACCTGTGGTCATACTTATTTTGGGCCCTGGACGGCCCTTCCGTCGGGTTCCTGTATTTTTAGCGACTATTTAAATTTTTGTGCAATTTTTACTTACATATAGCTTCACAATATTGTTCTGCCACTATATGAATTCAAAATATTCTTGTAGGTACTTTAGCAGGGCCGTAGATAAATTTTCCTAAAAGTATTTATTTGTTTCAAGTGATTTTTTAGGGTAAAATATAGTGGCTTTTAGAAAATGGCCTTTTTCGGGGTTAAATCTGTAGAAACCTATCTTTTTCATACTTTAAAATGAAATAAAACTTAATATAGAAGCATTTAGAGTCATAAAAAAGGCTATTTAAGCTGCAAGATTTTTCACAACATTTAACCAGTAAAGTGTGTTTTTCTCCAAAAAGTCCAATAATTTCTAAATTTATCCACTTTACCGAACTCTATTGTGAAAATTCTGGTGGGTTAAATATCCCGTTTTTGACTCTAAATGCTTTTCCGTTTAGTTTAATTTCGTTTTAAAGTATAAAAAAGTAATAGGTTACTACTGACTTTCACCCATTAAAAGCAATTTTCTAAAAGACCATTATTTCACCGTAATAAAAATAAGTAAAAGATTTAAATACTTTTAGAATGAAAAATTTCCATACGTCCTAGTGAATTCACATGCAGAATATTTTTTGCTCACCTTATTAACATGCGTATAATCAGTATTTGGCTCTTGTATCATAAGTAACATTGCAATTTAAAAATTAAAAGTGCTAAAATACGTGTGTAACAGTTTGAACTTTGCACCCTATCAGCTCCGCCCCATATAAGATTTTTTTAATAATAATAATAATAATAATAAATTACCTACCTGTTAAACAGGTGTATATTTACGGGCCAAGACCTTTTTAAAAAGTTTGTTATTCTCAGTCTAATTTAGGCTTTAATTAACAGGAATAAAAATATGACATTCCATTTAAAATTCGCGAAAAAATGAAAAATATGGCCTAAAGGACGGAAAGGCCGGCCGAGGCCCAAAATAAGTAAGAGCATAAGATGGGTCGTAGGGCACTTCTTATCCTTAGAAAGTAATAATGTATATTTATTTTACAGCTAACTTTACAGAATTGAAAAATTCCATCGCATTCAAAAGTTACGAGGGTTCACCTGCAGAAGTCGGTTTCAGTGAACATCCACCTTTTTAGGTTGTTAACACTGGAGTTATCATATCAGGTGATTTGGCTCTCGGTGTTATCACTATCAGTGGGGGAGTTTGGATCAAGATGGCGAATTCCCAAAATTTAAAAGAAATGAATTGAAAAACACCAGTTGTTTTTTAAATTAATTGATTATAAATTTAATTATCTTCTAGTTGTAAGCTTAATTAATCTAATCACCTTTGTTATCTATAGTGAGTTCTTTTCAAGTTTTTCCAGAAATATGTTTCATTCGTTTAATATATTGAATTTTAAGAAATTTCGGACTTCATGTACTGTTATAATTTAAAATCATCTGTATCCAATATTACAGTTAACTGATTTGCTCTTGGTTTCATAAAAAATGTCCATGTAACTAGTTAAATCTTTTCCTTATTAAGTGTATCTTAGCCCTAGAAAGCATATTTGGAAATGAATTGTCACCAGATATTGAGCGGAGCTTGCAATGTTGGTGATAAAGCTTTTGCAGTGGGGAGTGTGGAAGGAATACCATTTACAGTAAGTACTAGAAACACATTGATAAATTGGCTATCTACTTTATCTTCAGCAAAAACATGACACCCTTTTTTATAAAACTTTCTCGTCAATTGTTGGTAATGCTCCCAGAAAATGTCATTTCATGTTGCTGCAATTCTCTACAAGACATTTCAACTAACAGTACTGATACAATCAATGAGAGATATGTTATCAATATTATCAGTTATCACTTGAGGATAAAGTGTTTGTTTTTTTTCAAGGCCACTTCTTAATTATCTAACCATGCCTAAGCGTGCAATTTGTTCTGGACCTCAGTACCTGTTTCTCCAAGATTCTATTTGACAGGGGGATACTACTCATACTGCTCAAAATCTTGTTACAATGATAATACATGCTTTAACTTGCTTTAGAGCTAGGTGCATGATAGTGAGCTAGGCCAAGCACTGGTCTTAGCACACTATTTTACTCAAAATGGGGTATTTGTTCTGTTAACAAGATCTATAAGTAATAATTTTGCTCTTCTATTACATTATTTATATGAGACAAACAATGATAGAATTCAGGCCTTTTATAACCTACTTTTTGTATTAATTAATAGAAACTTGGACTGAGGGCTGAATTACAAAATATACTAGTCAGACCATCCCTCAATTTGGACTAAAGTGTGCTGAGATTGGTTGAACATCTGACTTGAGGAATGGTCCACCATAATCTTTGTTGTAATCCTAGGTATTTTTAATTTATTAGGCCCTTTTGAATTTGGTTATTTAGATTGTTTCATATTCTTTTAGAGTGAAATTAGTATACATGTCATTTTTACAACATTTGTGATGTCAGTCTGCTTCTACTTAAAATAGAGTCTAAAATACATTATGATCTGTAAGCTGCACACAGTAAAAAATGATCCTTGAAAAGGAAGTGTTGAGTCTATCAGCAATTTCTTTGGATAGTGTTTTTTTAATGAATGATTTTAACATATATTTTCTATAACTAGAAAGTTCTAAGAATGTAGAATCCCAGTCTGAGGATCCAGCCAATGTTAAATATTGACATCTAACTCTTGATAACTCAGAATAGTGCTCCTGTCTCTTGGATTTCAAGTTAGCAGGATTATTATTATTATATAAATTTCTATGAGGAGGACAAGGGAATGAACAATATCTTCAGTATAAAATTAAAAAAAAAACAAATAAAATAAAATAGAATGAAAAATAATTAAATAAATAAAAAAGAAGAAAATATGACTAATGAACTAGGTGGGGTTATTGCCTGCAGAAATCTCTTCCACCCAACCCTTATTATCTGTAGTTAGAAATGATGTTGAGAATTCATTAGGTAGGTACATCAGTTATCAAAATAGAATTGACCAACATTATCAATATAGGTACCAAAACAATAATGAAATTAAGGATTTTCATGAAATTAAAAAAAAAAAAAATATAGACCAACATTGTCAATTTAGGTACCAAAACAATAATGAAATTAAGGATTCTCATGAAATTAAAAAAAAAAAAAAAAAAAATTGATAGTTCTTAACAAATTATTATCTCCTTCTTCTCTTACTTTGCCTTTTCCGTACATATTGGGGTCGGCATTTGTCCTGTTAAACCTTACCTTCCATTATCTTTTTTTGCTGCATTTATAAATATTAAGTGGTTAAACATTAACGAGCAATAACTAGTATAGTCATTCTCTCATTTGTACATACAAATAATATACATTCATTCATAAATAAATATTAGGTTAATATCACAATGGAAAAGGTCTGGTTTGTCTGCCTACTAGTCATTATATGTTTTAATGGCTGTAATAATTGGTGACTATAATAAGGGAACTAAGTTATATGTTGGACAGCTTAAGAGTTTGTTTTGGTCCATTCTAAGTCTAGGGTTAGGTGTTTTAAAATCTATTTTTGATATAACATATGGATTGTTGATTTTGTTAAGTAGGGTATTCTTGAGTAGTTTGATTTGATTATCTGTAAATCTGGTCCAGATTGATTCTATAGGTAGATTCTTTCCATTGAGCATGTCCTCTTTTTTGCAGTTTCTCTCTTAGTTCTTTCTCAACTTTGTCTCATCTACAATCCTCCCTTTTTTCCCCCACCTGTATCAATTTTTTCTATTATCTTACCCACATTGTTTTTATCTTTTTGCTCTATTTCTCCAAACCATCTTAGCCTACTCTCTTGAATTTTCTTTGCCAGAGGCCCCACTTTCACTGTACCTACCTCTAGTCTACTGATTTCTCAACCTATCTTCCTTGTTATACCACACTTCCATTACAACATTTTTCATTTTCACAAACACCAACTTTTCCTCTTGTGCTTTTGTTATAGACCAGGTTTCTGTGCTGTACATCAATGCTGGTCTCACTACTCTTGTACAACCTCCCTTTCATTTTTACACTCACTCTCTTATTACACAACACTTCAATCAAATTTCTCGAGTTTGTTCATCCACAGTTTCTGGTTCAGCTCCATTCTTTTCCAGTTATTAACTTTTAAGGAAGTAAAATACAGTAAAAATCAAGTCTGCTGGTGATGACATCCAGGACAAAATCCCATTGTGAGAGATATTTGATGCACACACACTCTCTATCCTTATAGCATCGTGATACTTATCTGTAATGTCATTGCCATGAAAATGGACCATTTCAGACATGCTGTCTTTGAAGTGCTGCTATTCCAAAACAATATATCCAATTTACCAAGATTTATTGTTTGCTTACTTTTTAACTATGATCTTTTATTAAAGTTATGAGCACTCAAGTGCAGGGCGTTACTTTGTTATTTTTCTCTTGCCCAAACAACATTGCTTACCCACAACCAAAGTTGCTGAAAAGATGTAAATTATATCTGAGTGCAACATTTTACCAATTGTTGAAAAAAAAAAAAAATTATGAGAATTGTCAACTCTCAAAATTGATTTTTTTTTTTATATGAAATCCTTAATTTTTTTTTCAACTGCATGGTCTAATCACAATTCGGGTTTGCGCTCCATTTGCTGGTAAGTCACAAACTAGATACTCAAATTAACCTCACCCAGCCTGATTGGGCCCAGCATCATGAGGGTTTGAAATTGAATGGTCACTCCATTCAAGTCCTAACCTTGCTGGACATTGCTTAACTCCTGTGACAGAACAAGAACTGGTGTACTCAACATGCCATTAATGCTGGATTAAAACAATTCAATTACACAATTAACAATTATGTAATGTAAAACCACATTTTTGTACATTATTTTAATAAAAGCTTTGATGAGAAGTATGAGAAAATATTTTTCAATGTTGTATTCTGAAGTAGGTAGGCTCTGATATCCTGTGATTGCACAATGATATTTATTTATTTATTTTTCAATTCAAAACATTTGATAATCTGTAATCAAACCAGCTCAACTGCTGCCTTACTATGATGCATTGTTGTGTCATTCTAAGAGAGGCCTTGACCAGGGTTGATGTTTTTCATAAACTATGAAATGGTCATTTCAATTATACTATTTTTGTTAAAAATTATTTGATTTTATAAAATGTTTGCTGCGTATGTTTGTGTGCGTGCATGTGTGTGCGTGCGCGCGTGTTTGTTCGTGCCTGTGTGTTTGTGTGTCCGCGTGCGTGTTTGTGCATACACATGCGTGTGTGTGTGTGTTCGCGCGCGTGTGTGATGGCTTGACGAAGCAGCTTCAGCCCGCTAGTAATCAAGCTCGCCGGGAGGGAGCGCTCGTCATGTAGCGCCAGCCAACCGGCCTATATTAACACGCAACAGAGTTTATATGTATTTTGTTTTATTGTTTTCGCCCACTTCCGCTAACTTTTATCAATTTTTATTTTGTATCTTATTAAAAAAAAACAAGTAGACAAACTATCTGAAACATCTTTCATTTAAAATGAAGGGCCAAATTATAAAAGAGAATTGATTGGCGAAGTCGGAGTTAAAACCAATCACCACCCATTTTGTAATCCTATTTTATAATTCGGTCGCCTGAGACCTTTTGTCAATAAATTATTACCGTCCCATTAATAAGCTCATTAGTCAAAAGCATCGGTCTGTTTATCCAGAGGTCCCGGGTTCGAAACGTATCCGAGACATGACAAGAGTTATCTTCCTATTAAAATTTTAAACGTCAAAATTTCAAGTCGAAATTCTAAGAAGACATGACATCGAAAGAAGGTGTTTGAAGGACGAGTCGACAAGCTCAATAAGGAGATGAGTTGAGAAAAATGATTTTTTTTTTTTAAATAAAAGGCTATTGGCGAAATAATATAATAATATTTTTTTTATATTTGTCTCCGGATATAATAATACGTCTTCCACTTACTTTTTGTGCAAGACGGCTGTGGATCTATAATTATTATTATCTATTAAAAGTTAGTTATCATACATGACTGTGTTAATCACTTCCGCGATGTCACATCTTCTCAAACTCGCATTGCTAAATCTTTGCTGAAACCGAGACTTGAACCTCCGACCTCCAGCGGTTACAAGTCCGCTGCCTTATCGATGAAGCTACTGAGTTCGGTTTATTAGCTATTATTACTACTGTCTAATATTTTGTGTTCCCAGGCATACGCCGCTGGCTGTAACATTGTCATCCTAGCCAGCACATCCTAGCCAGCACATCCTAGCCAGCACATTATTATCTATTATTACTACTGTCTAATATTTTGTGTTCTCAGGCATACGCTGCTGGCTGTAACATTGTCATCCTCGCCAGCACATCCTAGCCAGCACATTATTATCTATTATTACTACTGTCTAATATTTTGTGTTCTCAGGCATACGCCGCCGGCTGTAACATTGTCATCCTCGCCAGCACATCCTAGCCAGCACATTATTATCTATTATTACTACTGTCCAATATTTTGTGTTCCCAGGCATACGCCGCTGGCTGTAACATCGTCATCCTAGCCAGCACATTATTATCTATTATTACTACTGTCTAATATTTTGTGTTCCCAGGCATACGCCGCCGGCTGTAACATCGTCATCCTAGCCAGCACATTATTATCTATTATTACTACTGTCTAATATTTTGTGTTCCCAGGCATACGCCGCCGGCTGTAACATCGTCATCCTAGCCAGCACGTTTGAGCGGGTCCAGATTATCCCGGGCGCTATCCACAACTATGTGCGCATCTCCTGTGTGGACTGCTCTACGGACACAGGGAAGATAGCCGCAGCCTACGAGAAGCTGGTCTGCATCTTCGAGCCGACACCTCTGATACACAACAACAGCCCTCATGTGAGAAATATTTTATCTTCAAGTTTTCGTTTAACAACAATTAAAATAATTGAATGGCATCAGTATAGTAGGTTCATACTAGAGGATGTCAAAAAAGAAGAAAAACATGATTTTTGTATTTTTAACAAAAGAAGTTATTACATGAGAAATCAACAAGATTCATTCGTAACAATGGTAAATCAGTATTTTATGTTGCCTCCCCGAGCTCTAATTATTATTATTGTATTATGCTTTATTAGGAGGACAGAGTACAATGTTAACAGTATAAAATTAAGAAGAAAAAAAACAAAAAAATGACAAAATAAATAAGTAAAAAAAAAAACTAATGTCCTACCTAGCCGACCTCCGTGGCTCAGTGGTTAAGAGCATTGGCTACTGACCCGGAGGTTGCGGGTTCGAATCCCGGCCGGAGCGGAAAATTCTGACCGACATTTTTCGTTTCCGGAATGGCATGGGTGTAAAGGTAAAGTGCCCTGAAGTAATGCGAAAGCGGTTCCGGGGCACAACTACGTTAAAAAAAAAAAAAAAAATGTCCTATCTAAAGGGCGAGGTTATTGCCTGTGGCAATAACCTCGCCACAGGTTATTGTACTCTAATCTCAGCATTTATTCAATTTGGCAATGACTGGATCAAAATAACCACATTTTCTTGGGGCAACCTCTCCCATTCTTCGGTGAGGGCGATCTTGAGCTCTGCTAGAGTCTGGGGAGCCGGTATTCTGCCTAGAACACTTTGTTTGAGGCGGTCCCATAGATGATCGATCGGGTTCAGGTCGGGGCTAAGAGAGGGCCAGTCCAAAGTGTCAATATTCTCCTCACCCAAGATACGATAATATCAATAGTCATAAAAAAGTCCCGTTTTTCCACCAGTCAGTGTTGAGAGAATAAAAAAATACGAAGTGTTTAGATAGGAGGCATGATGAACCGACTAGTATAAAATCAGTGACTTCCTCTACCTTATTAAACACATTATTAATGTTATTATTACTTCCGAGAAATTTCTAATATTAGAAATCGGAAGTATTGTGTTCGTTTTTGTATTTTCTCTTGATATGAAAAAAAGTTATCATATTTGTGTTATTCACTTTCGTGATATCACAACTACTGAAACTCGCTTTACTAAATCTTCGCTGAACCCGGGACTAAAATCACCGACCTCCAGGTTACAAGTCCACTGCCTTATCTATCAAGCTACTGAGGTCGGTGGTTATTGCTGCTTCTACAAGCTGTGTGGTGTGCATTCGCATTTTCTCTTGATATGTACAGTAACTAAACTATTGAAGAATTCATTACCTGAGTATTAAAAATTAAAGCAACTTAGAAAATAAAATTAAAATTGCAATGAGACTTTTCATCACAAAGAATCAAATGACTGTACTTGTCACCAATAAATGAGACCTTGTTTAGACTGTGAGAGTAAAGGGAGCAGGCGTGGTGCTAAGGAGCTGCGGACCAGCAGCACCCCCAGACGAAAAAGAAGTTGAGGGGATTTTCTTAAGTCCTAGTTGATACACAGTGAAAATCATCATACATGTCTAGAATAATTAATGCATAATTATTATGATTGGCATGGTAAACAAACTCAAACTCTTCAGATACTGAAAGGGCGACTTTATAAATCCCATTTTAGTTCGATTTCAACTAGAAAACCCCTGCACACTGGATGATCTACTTCAGGCAAACGAAACAGCCCTAAATGTTTTCAGAGTATTAGAATTACAAAATTTGACCGAGAAATGAAGAGGACACGGAAAGTAAAGAAAGTAAGTAAGTTTGGTTTATGTGGCAGCACCCCCAAAACATTGTTCCACCGGCCTTGCTTGAAAGGGGGTCCTTAGTCTTATTCTTGCAGGATAAACAGGTATTACGAGGGCGGATCAAGAAGTACCCGTGTTTGAAAAAAGAGTGCGAGATACTTACATTTTTGGGTTCTATTTTTCGACGTAGTCTCCTTTCAAGGCTACACACTTCTTCCAGCGATCCTGCCACTTTTTTAGCCCTTCCAAAAAGTAGCTCCCTTCGAACTCCTCAAAATAGCCCTTTGTCTGGCTTATGACGTCATCATTTGAGCTGAACCTTTTCCACCGAGCCAAACTTTCAAGTTAGGAAACAAAAAATAATCGCAGGGGGCTAGGTCAGGTGAGTAAGGTGGGTGTGGCAATAATTCGTATCCAAGTTGATGGATTTTAGCAGCAACAATTCCAGATGAGTGAGCTGGTGCATTGTCATGGTGAAACAAGACTTTCTTTCTCGCCAAATGGGGGCGTGTCTAATTCAATTTTGCATCAAATCGTGTCAATAACTCACTATAATATGCAGCAGTTATTGTTTTTCCTTTTTCCAAGAAGTCAATAAGAATAATTCCCTTTGCATCCCAAAAAACGGTAGCCATGACTTTTCCGGCCGATTGGACCGATTTCGCCTTCTTTGGGGCAGATTCTCCAACCAAAGTCCATTCTTTTGACTGCTGTTTGGTTTCTGGGGTATAGTGATGTATCCAGGTTTCATCAGCGGTCACAACTGGACGCAAAAAATCATCTGGATTGCGATTGAAGAGTTCTAAACTAGCCTTTGAACAATTCAGCCAAATTCGTTTGTTGGCAATTGTGAGCAATCGCGGCACCCATCGCGCCGATAGTTTTCTCATGCCCAGCTTATCATGAATGATTTTAAAAACAGTTCCATATGAAATGCCCACACTCTTAGCTACTTCACGCACTTTTGTTCGGCGATCTTTGAGAATCATATCATGCACTTTTTCCACGACTTCCTCGGTACACACGTCTTCTGGGCGTCCTGGGCGGTCCTCGTCAAAAATGCTTGTGCGCCCTCGTTTAAATTCATTAAACCAAAAGCGAACAGTGGTCATAGAAGGTGAAGAGCTCCCGTACACAGCATCTAACTTTAATTTTATCTCACCACATTTTTTCCCGTCCAAAAAAAGGAATCGAATAACTGCTCGGTACTGTTCTTTTTCCATATCACTCAACTATACGCAACACAACAACTTCAAGTGACCGATAAATGAAAACTAAGAGAGTAATCAGTTTCAAACTTTGGATGTGGTCATTTGAGATGTCGTTCCATCAACAAGTATCAACAAGTTTCACCAATGATGTAACATGTCCCTAAACACGGGTACTTATTGATCTACCTACGTATTTTGTATTGTATTGTAATAAGTTTTATTATTTTTCCTTGTTTGCAGCAACTGGACTACCGATGGGTTCAGACGGGCACCATTCAGACCGAGTCCCCCATCTCCACCCTATCCTGGAACCTGGAGGGCACCCGTCTACTGACTGGGGGGGATGTGCTGCAGCTGTGGCATCAGCATTTGAGTCAGCATCTCATGGATGATGATGCTGACCCCGGGGTAAGGAGCTATTGATAGGAATGTGTTATGGAATTATAATTATAATGGAAACTGGAGGGCACCCATCTGCTGACTGGGGGGGATGTGCTGCAGCTGTGGCATCAGCATTTGAGTCAGCATCTCATGGATGATGGTGCTGACCCCGGGATAGGCTGATGGTGAACTGCTGATACTATTTGATGGTAAACTGTTATTATTATAATGGAAATTGGAGGGCACCCGTCTGCTGATAGGAAAGAAATCACTCCCAACAAGTTTGATATAGTAACTGATTGATATGTCTTAAATAGGTAGGTGCTAACTACGTATACACAACACAACATACCATTGCTACCTACTACCCACACTAAGAAAATCTAGAATTTCCTATCCTAGTCTTTTAATTATTTTGTTCGTTTTTGTATGATATTTGTTTTGAAGCTACTCTCAGACTATTTAACGAGGTCAGCGTATCGGGGATTCCAAAAAGTACTACAAGCACAACAACTCAAAATTCTCACTCTTTGTAGAATAACCTTGTACTGGTGACAATGTCTTCTTTAACCTATAGGAGTTCTGTAGTTCTAATGAATAGTTTTTAATGACCGAAAATAAACCAACATTTTCTTTAAAACAAATCAACGGTCAGAACCCATGATTATTTTATGAATAGTGGTTTAGATAAGAATGGTAACATTAATTAAGGAAAAAAGGCTAAAATACCCACAAAGTAATGTGCGGGGAAAAAGTCGTAGTACTAAGTGTGTCAATATAATGAATACGTTTTGGGCTTACTGCTGGAATAATTGGACTTAATAGTCCTAATCGAACAGTATAAATAAAGTGAGGAAAATTGTGAACTGGCCTTGTGCTTCACTACAAAGAAATCATACTTTAACTGAACACCTCTTTTTTTACATTTTAATTTGTGATTAACACATATAATGTATTCACCGACCTCAGTAGCTTGATCGATAAGGCGGCGGACTTGTAACCTGTAGGTCGGTGGTTCAAGTCCCGGTTTCAGCGTAGATTTAGTAAAGCGAGTTTGAGTAGTTGTGATATCACGAAAGTGATGAACACAAATACAATAACTTTCAACTCTAATATAATGTATTCTGTTTTCTCCTCCAGGTCACGTTCGAGATAGGAGAGGAAGCCACCTCCACGAGCAACTTTGAGTCCGCCCACTCCACCACTGGAGGCGAGGGGGAGGAGGATGAGGAGAGGGATTGGGAGTGTGTGTGGAGGTGTAAGACCGCCACCCCGGTGGCTCTCATGTGCTTCTCCCCGGACGGGACACTCTTCGCCACTGCCGGCACGCATGACCGGCTTGTCAAGATTTGGTTCGAAAATAAACAATGTGAGTCCGTTACCATGGTTACGTTGTGAGTCTGTTACTATGGTAACGTTGTGATACTGTTACCATGGTAATAATGTGAGACTGTGATCAGGGTTACAATGTGAGTCTGTTACTATGGTGACAGTGTGTCTGTTACCATGGTAACTATACTTGCTTTACTTGGGACTCATCAATATGTGGTTCAAAAATGTACAATTTGAGTCTGCTACCATGTTTATTTTTATTTTATTTATACACCTACCATCTAACCAACCATCTAATAATAAAATAGCCAGCGTCGATGGCGCGTTGAAAGCAATGGTTCTCGTAGGATCACCGAAGTTGAGCAACGTCCAGCGAGGTGAAGACTTCTTGATGCTGGTATTCCGGCCCAACCTAGGTTGGGTGTGGTTATTGTGTGTAGTGTATGATCTAATCACCGTCATGTTCGGGTGATCGTTTGAGGAACAGGATCGTTCGGAGGCGATCCCTGATCACCCTCAAAGGCGGTTGGGATGGCCTATGGCCAAGTGTTCGGATACGCCATCATACCTTAAAACTAAATAATTAAAGTTAAGAAAATAAAAGAAAGGAGACCAATGTTGGAGTAGAGATAATGTCACTTATATATAATTATACATTAATAATTATTGTTAACAAACACTGAACGTATTAAGATGGTACACAAATAATATCCCGGCGGGCACTCGCGCTATTCGGATACCGAACTGGCTGCGCTCTCGTCATAGAGCGGGTAAGACAAGACTGACTGCCTAATGGTCTAGTCAGAACCACTTTCGATGGCTGAGCTTTCCTGCTGACTCAGTCGACAGACCTATGGTTTTGCGGATCATCAAACACCGGCAAACCAGTAGCAGGTTTGTGATCTGTTAGTTGAAATGCATTTCTCAAACTTATTGACCATTCTTGACCCCCAGTGCTGTTTCTAATTGACCACTCTTGACCCCCAGTGCTGTTTCTAATTGACCACTCTTGACCCCCAGTGCTGTTTCTAATTGACCACTCTTGGCCCCCAGTGCTGTTTCTAATTGACCACTCTTGACCCCCAGTGTTGTTTCTAATTGACCACTCTTGACCCTCAGTGCTGTTTCTAATTGACCACTCTTGACCCCCAGTGCTGTTTCTAATTGACCACTCTTGGCCCCCAGTGCTGTTTCTAATTGACCACTCTTGACCCCCAGTGCTGTTTCTAATTGACCACTCTTGACCCCCAGTGCTGTTTCTAATTGACCACTCTTGACCCCCAGTGCTGTTTCTAATTGACCACTCTTGACCCCCAGTGCTGTTTCTAATTGACCACTCTTGACCCCCAGTGCTGTTTCTAATTGACCACTCTTGACCCCCAGTGCTGTTCCCCTCCAAGAGCGTAGACTCGGTGCCCATGGCGTACGCCGGTGTGTCCAACCCCACGGAGCTAAACTTCGGCTTCGTGTATATCTCTCACCCACGGGCGGTCACTGAACTGTCCTGGCGCAAGACGAGCAAGTATATGCCCAAGTAAGTACATAGGACTAGATTAAGTATATGCCCAAGTAAGTACATAGGACTAGAGAGCAAGTATATGCCCAAGTAAGTACATAGGACTAGAGAGCAAGTATATGCCCAAGTAAGTACATAGGAGTAGAGAGCAAGTATATGCCCAAGTAAGTACATAGGACTAGAGAGCAAGTATATGCCCAAGTAAGTACATAGGAGTAGAGAGCAAGTATATGCCCAAGTAAGTATACATAGGACTAGAGAGCAAGTATATGCCCAAGTAAGTACAAAGGACTAGAGTAAGTATATGCCCAAGTAAGTACATAGGACTAGAGTAAGTATATGCCCAAGTAAGTACATAGGACTAGAGTAAGTATATGCCCAAGTAAGTACATAGGACTAGATTAAGTATATACTGGTTTGCCGGTGTTTGATGATCCGCAAAACCATAGGTCTGTCGACTGAGTCAGCAGGAAAGCTCAGCCATCGAAAGTGGTTCTGACTAGACCATTAGGCAGTCAGTCTTGTCTTACCCGCTCTATGACGAGAGCGCAGCCAGTTCGGTATCCGAATAGCGCGAGTGCCCGCCGGGATATTATTTGTGTACCATCTTAATACGTTCAGTGTTTGTTAACAATAATTATTAATGTATAATTATATATAAGTGACATTATCTCTACTCCAACATTGGTCTCCTTTCTTTTATTTTCTTAACTTTAATTATTTAGTTTTCAAGTAAGTACATAGGACTGAAGAGTAAGTATATGCGAAAGTAAGTACATAGGACTGAAGAGTAAGTATATGCCCAAGTAAGTACATAGGACTAAAGAGTCACTGAACTGTCCTGGCTCAAGACAAGTAAGTATATGCCCAAGTAAGTACATAGGACTGAAGAGTAAGTATATGCCCAAGTAAGTACATAGGACTAAAGAGTAAGTATATGCCCAAGTAAGTACATAGGACTATAGATTAAGTATATGCCCAAGTAAGTACATAGGACTAAAGAGTAAGTATATGTATGCTCAAGTAAGTACATAGGACTAGAGATTAAGTCTGGCTGGGGGATGTTAAACAGGGAGAAGACTAGTGTCCCGCTAGAGGACTATAAACAGAGAACACACTAGCCAACCCTTACAAGCCATGCTAGCTTGCAGTTTCCTAAAGGTTTAATGGCTTATAAAGAAAAGTCCAAGTCCTCATGATGTTTGATCGCACATAGAAATATGTGGTCCAGGACGATCCAACTTTGAAATAAAGTTGGCTGGAGACCATCACTCACCCCTCCAGCTGTAGCCAAGCTGGCTACAACAAGAACTAGAAATTAAGTATGCTCAAGTAAGTACATAGGTCTAAAGAGTAATTACAATCCCAAGTAAGAGAATACAGTTACATGTGACTAGAGATTAAGTATATGCCCAAGTGAGTACATAGGACTAAAGATTAAGTATATACCCAAGTAAGTACATAGGACTAGAGATTAAGTACAAGCCCAAGAGAGCACTGTTACTTATGACTAGAGAATTAGTATATGCCAAAGCAAGAGAATACGGTTATATATGCCTAGAAAATAAGTATATGCCCAAGTGAGTAATATTACATATGACTCATGTCTAGCTGGGGGATGTTAAACAGTGAGAAGACGTGTCTCACTGGAGAACTATAAACAGAAAACAGACTAGCCATCCCTAAAATGTCAGTCTAGCTGGCACGTTTCCAAGGGTTTAATGGTTTAAAAAGAAAAAGCCCAAGTTTTCACGATGGTTGATCGCACATAGAAATGTGTGTTTCAGAACGATCCAACTTTTCTTTTGAGTTTGACTGGAGATTATCACTCTCCCCCAGCAGAAGCCAAGCTGGCTACAGCAACAACATGTGACTCATATCCCGGTAGCTCAGTGGTCAAGGCATCAGTCTGGTGATCCAGAGGTTGCGGGTTCGAAACCCGGTGGATACATAATCCGTTATCCTCCTATTATGGACATGAAAGGAGCCTAGACATTGGATCTGGGCGCCCATATATTATTATTATTAAACATATTGAATCAAGTTTTTTTTTTTTTTTTTAAAAAAAGGAAGGGGGCTACACAATTATACAAAATATACAATACAACATACTCGTATATACAATACTAGCCGTTTGTCCGTGCTTTGCAACGGGACTAAATTTCAAATTTACTAAGGCATGGCCGTACTGCTGGACAGCAATGCCTTTTTGAACTTTTTATAATTTTTCTGGACAAAGCGATAATGGTTTTGAGGGGGTCAATTCTGAGACATTTTTCGCTATCTCTTACCGTTTTGGCTAAACAACTCCGGACAAACAAACAAACATAGGTAGGTTGGTAGGTAGGTAGTCCTTTTTTCTGTTTTATATATAGAGATCACTGATCCAAGGCAAAAATGTATTCCTTTGATTTCATCTTAAATAACGTGATTTAGGTATCAATACCTATCTATTTCATGGACACGGAATTATTACAAATTATTATTATCCTCCTATTAGAGATTTGGGATTCCCTAATTTTTTTTCTGGCGGCTCATGCACTGCTTTCTCTCCCCACAGGGGCTCTGTATCTAACATGCTGGTGACCTCGTGTCGGGACAACATCTGCCGCCTCTGGGTGGAGACAGTGTTGCCAGACGATGGCCTCATCAACATGTCCCAGTTTGACCCGATGGCGGCTCAGAACCCGAAGTTCCGTACTCACCGTCACAAGCACCGCTTCATGCAGCGGCTCAAGCACATGAAGTGAGTGGCGTGCACTTTTTGCTCCTTTTTTTTTGGAGACTGACGCCCTAGTCACCCTAGTGCATAGTCAGACTATAGCCGTATTTTTCTTTCTAACCAAAGTTAACCAAACAGGAATAAAATGAACCAAACTGGAAGCAAGCCATTTTTCTTTGGGAAGAGGAAAAATTTATAGGTTAATTCCATTGTTTATCTTTAAAAGTACCGAAAAGCATTTTTCTTTTACGAATAAGGTGAAGTTGACCTTGGAATAAAATGGAAATATTTGAAAATATCGAACCTGGAAATTTTTTTTAATCCAAAAGAAAAGGAGGTCTTTTAACACGTTCGTTACCAAGCCAATTTTTTCAAGTTTTACGTAGGGACCACGCGGTAAAGTCGCTGTTGCATCCTGCGGACCAAAATTTTTTTTTGCATATTTGGCATCGTATTTGTACAAGAATCGATCCTATATCTGTTCTAATACTAACAACCTACCTCAAAAAGGCCATATATGGATGTCCGGTCCTCGTTAAAATTTTGATAACAACCACATGTGTGTTTTCGGTCCCAAAGAAAAACACAAAAACATCCACGTATGGCCGTTCGGTAACGAACGTGTTAATGGTCTCACAAATATTAATTGAAAAAAAAGTGCACCGAGTCAAATGGTTAACGCGCTAGTCTGGTAATCCAGGTCGCGTAGGGATCCGTTGGTTCGAATCCCACACAGTGCATGAATAAATTCCTGATTAATTTGAGTTTATGACCACATAATAATAAGACTCTGAGGGTTAGGTCGTAGAGAATGCTTTGAGCATTAACCTCGCCTGGTGGTTACCTTCCACTAAAGAGTATTATTATTATTAATAATAATAATTGACCGACTAAGGAGTGCTATTATTATTTTAGATTAAACCTTAATTGAATTAGGCTCGAAAAAGTACTGACAATTTTGGCGATCAGACAATCACTGCCATCAGATTTCCTGATCAATTTTATTACAATATGTCTTCTCACTTTGAGATGTTTTGATAAAGCCATACGATAAATAAAATAAATTATTATTATTAATAATTGACCGACTGCATGTTGAAACAATTTCTATTGGTCCTTTCATGTTGGTCGGATAAATATTAATGTCAAAACCCTCTGTGACCCTCCCATCATTACCTATTCCCCCCAGGACGTGTTTTCATCTGCGCCGCACTGTCAAGTCCGCCACCGCGGGGCTCCCGGCGGGTCTCTCCGGCACCATCCCCACCCTCCCCTCCACCTACAGTGTGCACGACTTCCACTCGTACGGGTTCCACGGGACGGGCGTCACCCCCGGCCTGCACTTCCATCTGGCCGCCAGCATCAACGCCGAGACAGGTACTGTGAACTTAGCATCAACGCCGAGACAGGTACTGTGAACTTAGCATCAACGCCGAGACAGGTACTGTTTGCTTAGGATCAGGGCCGAGACAGGTACTGTGAACTTAGGATCAACGCCGAGACAGGTACTGTGAACTTAGCATCAACGCCGAGACAGGTACTGTGAACTTAGGATCAACGCCGAGACAGGTACTGTGTACTTAGCATCAACGCCGAGACAGGTACTGTGAACTTAGGATCAACGCCGAGACAGGTACTGTGTACTTAGGATCAACGCCGAGACAGGTACTGTGAACTTAGCATCAACGCCGAGACAGGTACTGTGTACTTAGCATCAACGCCGAGACAGGTACTGTGTACTTAGGATCAACGCCGAGACAGGTACTGTGTACTTAGCATCAACGCCGAGACAGGTACTGTGTACTTAGGATCAACGCCGAGACAGGTACTGTGTACTTAGGATCAACGCCGAGACAGGTACTGTGTACTTAGCATCAACGCCGAGACAGGTACTGTGTACTTAGGATCAACGCCGAGACAGGTACTGTGTACTTAAGATCAACGCCGAGACAGGTACTGTGTACTTAGCATCAACGCCGAGACAGGTACTGTGTACTTAGCATCAACGCCGAGACAGGTACTGTGAACTTAGCATCAACGCCGAGACAGGTACTGTTTGCTTAGGATCAGGGCCGAGACAGGTACTGTGAACTTAGGATCAACGCCGAGACAGGTACTGTGAACTTAGCATCAACGCCGAGACAGGTACTGTGAACTTAGGATCAACGCCGAGACAGGTACTGTGTACTTAGCATCAACGCCGAGACAGGTACTGTGAACTTAGGATCAACGCCGAGACAGGTACTGTGTACTTAGGATCAACGCCGAGACAGGTACTGTGAACTTAGCATCAACGCCGAGACAGGTACTGTGTACTTAGCATCAACGCCGAGACAGGTACTGTGTACTTAGGATCAACGCCGAGACAGGTACTGTGTACTTAGCATCAACGCCGAGACAGGTACTGTGTACTTAGGATCAACGCCGAGACAGGTACTGTGTACTTAGGATCAACGCCGAGACAGGTACTGTGTACTTAGCATCAACGCCGAGACAGGTACTGTGTACTTAGGATCAACGCCGAGACAGGTACTGTGTACTTAAGATCAACGCCGAGACAGGTACTGTGTACTTAGCATCAACGCCGAGACAGGTACTGTGTACTTAGCATCAACGCCGAGACAGGTACTGAGTGGCGTCACGCTACTAGTATGAGGATTTTACTTCCGAAAATTTCTAATATTAGAAATCGGAAGTATTGTGTTCGTTTTTGTTAATAAAAATATTTTTTTGCTCCGATTTCATTTTTTTTTTCTTCATATTTCTGGACGTTTCATAACCTCCTGAGCAACTACTCGACAGATTTTGATGAAATTTGGCACACATAATTATAGGAGACGTTCTGTAGATGGTCGCATTCATTAACTTTGCACTAGCGGTTCTGAGTGAAAGAGACCATGCGACTGACCTGAACTTTTAACTTAAACGCTTATATCTCGTGAACGGTACCCGATTTTGATGAAATTTTGTATGTATATGCATATTATTCTTTTACATATTATAATTTAACTCTGATATTCAAGAAAATCGGAAATTTTGGACAAAAAAGTCAAAAAATAAGGACCACGACTTGCCGACACAGAATTTTTTGTGGAATCTAGAATGTAGAAAAAACGGTATTCTACCATATAGAAATCGGTAGTCTTGAAGAAAATCGGTTCCAGTCGTTTTAGAGATACAAGTAATTTTGTATAAAATCTCAAAATTGGCACGTGTTTACAAAGTGAAACAATCACGAGGAAGTATTGTGTCCATAATTGGCAGTGTTTACAAAGTGAAGTGTTTTTTCATTTTGGTTTCAGATATTCCGCTGGTCCCCAGTCTCCTGACTGCGGACCCTGAGAAGGAGCCTAACTTTGTCCTCCACTGGCTCAACAACAAGGAGATGCACTTCACCCTGCAGGCGGAGACTATCCTGCATGTAAGTGTTGCTAGTCACTGTGGCAGAGTGAGTTAGCGCGCTAGGCATTGCACACACGGTGACCTGGGTTCGATCCCCAGCGGTGTAGGAATTTTTTTTTTTTTTTAACAACATTTCCATTTATTTGACAAAGGTAAATTATTAATACAATAAAAAATAATAGGAAGGTATACCCGTATTCAAAGTTAAAAACTGTGAAGAAGACGGGGATGTTCGGGGTCCACTCATACCTCGTGAGGAAAAATGAGTAGCTGCTTTGATGTGAAGCAGCGACCAGTGGCAGAATCATAGGCAAAAAAATACAAGATATTGTAAATTAAAGTGGTAAAGTCCTATGATTCTGCGCTACCCACTAAAATTGTGACATAATAACACAAAGAAAAAGCATTATTATTATCCTACATGTAAGTGTTGCTGGTCTGGTGATCCAGGTAGTGGTGCGATTCGTTGGTTCGAATCCCACCCAAAAAAAATTGACACATGTTTTTTTGCACTCTGATGGTTGGGTGGTCTGAAAAGTAGATAATAATAAATAAATCGTGCATTGGTCGAGTAGTCGAAGTGCCCGTCTGGTGATTTAGGTATATAATATCGCCTTATTTATACTGCCCGATTGAGCCTATTAAAGTCCCATTATTCCAGCAGTAAGCCCAAGACACATGATTATGTGGTACAAATCCCAAATGGGAGTATAACTTGTCATGTCCCGGCTGGGTTTCGAACCCACGACCTCTGGAATCTCTGAATTCACAGAGTGCCGCCTTTACCACTGAGCTACCGGGACAGACATCCGGATCCGTTGGTTCGAATCCCACCCAATATTTTCTGTCACATATATTGAAAGATTTTTTTTTTATTACTTTTAACATTTAAACATTTTATTTATTTATTAACAATATTGGATTGTTACAAAGGTTCTTTTCCTAAGCTAATGATAAAAGCTTCTAAGATTGTTGAAATTTATTCCTCACCTCCCCAGGAGCTGACGCGCAAAGTAGTGGAGAAGGAGGAGGCGCATGGAGGCGAGGGGGGGAGTGGAGAGGGGGGCGGAGACTCGACGGATCACCACGCCCATCACCACGCCCACCATCACCCCCACGAGGAGAAGGCCTCGGCCATCATCAGCGGGCCGCCCCTGAAGAAGTCCAAGACCAGTGGTGGGCGGGTCGCTAAGTCCATGAGTCAGGACGAGAGCGAGGAACACCACGAGAGCTTCCCGTCCAGCAGTCACCAGACACTCAGGTAGATATACAGGGTGTCACCAGACACTCAGGTAGATATACAGGGTGTCACCAGACACTCAGGTAGATATAGACAACGGTTGGGTGGAAGAGATTGCCACAGGCAATAACCTCGCCCTTTAGGTAGGACATTAGTGTTTTTTCTTTTTTGTACTCTGTCCTCCTAATAAAGCATACTAGAATAATAATAATATACACGGTGTCACCTGACACTCAGGTTGATCTGTCATTTTTTATAATCCTATCTTGTGTGATTCTCAGAGTTAATTTAAGAAAAAGGAAATAAAATATATGTTTTCACGAACTTTTTTGAAAAGAATTCTTGGTATTACCACTACAGAACAATTATTTCAAGAAAATGAAAATAATAATAATAATAATATTTGATATCGGAAATAATGTCTTCGTTTTTGTAAAAACAATAAAAAAAAACACTGCCAATTATGGACACAAAACTTCCTCGTGATTGCTTCACATTGTAAAAACGTGCCAATTTTGAGATTTTATAGAAAATTACTTTTATCTCCAAAACGGCTCAACCGATTTTCTTCAAATTTGTTTTATGTGGTAGAATATCATTTTTTCTACATTCTAGATTCCACAAAAAATTCTGTATCGGCAAGTCGTAGTCCTTATTTTTTTTACTTTTTTGTCCAAAATTTCGGAATTTCTTAAATATCAGAGTTAAATTATAATTATTTTGAAAATAAATATAAATAACCTATGTAAAATAATAATATGCATATTCTTACAAAATTTCATCGAAATCGGGTGTACCGTTCACGAGATATAAGCGTTTAAGTAAAAAGTTAGTGGTCAGGCGCATGGTCTCTTTCACCTAGAACCGCTGGTATGAATTCGATGAATTTAAAATGGGACCATCTACAGAATGTCTCCTAGATATGTGCAAAATTTCATTAAAATCGGTTGAGTAGTTTCTGAGATTTGCGCGTTACAAGGAATCGTTTTAACAGACCGACGGATCGACAGACCGACAGACCGACAGACGGACACAAAACCAAATTTACTCAGTAGGTTATGAAACGTCCAGAAATATGAAAAAAATTGAAATCGGAGCAGAAAAATATTTTTTTTTAGAAAAACGAACACAATACTTCCGATTTCTAATATTAGAAATTTCTCGGAAGTAATAATTCTGTCAATTCCCCTTTCCCTTGTCCGCAGCAACACCACCAGTATCAACTCCCTCGCTACGGACGCTATGGGTCCCTCCGGTCACGTGACCGACTCTCTGGACGCTAAGATAGAGTGCCTGTTGAGAGACTGGCACCATAGCCCAGACCTGCTGTTTGCGATACACCCTGTAGACGGGAGCTTTCTCATATGGTGAGTAATATAGAGACTGGCATCATAGCCCGGACCTGCTGTTTGCGATACACCCTGTAGACGGGAGCTTTCTCATATGGTGAGTAATATAGAGACTGGCATCATAGTCTGGACCTGCTGTTTGCGATACACCCTGTAGACGGGAGCTTTCTCATATGGTGAGTAATATAGAGACTGGCATCATAGCCCGGACCTGCTGTTTGCGATACACCCTGTAGACGGGAGCTTTCTCATATGGTGAGTAATATACTGGCACCATAGTCCGGACCTGCTGTTTGCGATACACCCTGTAGACGGGAGCTTTCTCATATGGTGAGTAATATAGAGACCGTGGCCTTTGAATAGTTAGCTTTCTTGGTTTCGAGCAGTCGACTAATTCGACTATGATGGGGCTATTATGGTTCCGTTCACTTACATTTGACTGATAGAGTTGTACTGAGGGCAGACTCTCGATGCTGGAAGTTCGAGAGCCTGCTACAACGAAGTTGAGGCTTGTCTTCGACTTGAATACAGGGTGTTAGGGGTGAGGATATACAGTGTGTAACAGTACTCAAATCAGGATGTTAAAACCAAATAGAATCAATGTACAAGGAAGGGGCCTAGACATTGGATCTGGGCGTCCATATAATCCTCTCACCACCGTGATACAGATATCTGTGCCTATCTCAGGAACGTGGATTTTTTTTTATTTAAAATATATTACATTTATTGTATATTTCAAGTCTCTAATACAGACATCACATTTTAATACGTTTAAAGTGAGACTATTTTAAAGAGTAATAAAATATGGAAGTATTTTGTACCCCATTCAGATTAAATCTGGTGGCGGGATACAAGAAAAAAAAGAGTTGTTATGAAGTTAAGTTAAAGAGTAACAACAAGTAGAAAAGATTTTTTTTATACGAAAATTTTGAAAGTAAAGTGAATCAAGAAGAGATCAAGAATTGGTTCAAGTATTGGAAATTATTATTCTTATCCCTGCCCCACTCAGGCTGGTGGAGTGGCTGGACGAGTACCACCCCGGCTCGTTTCGTCAGGCGCAGGTCTCGTTTTCCACCCGCATTCCGGCCGCGTTTCCCCTGGGCGACGCCACCACCATGTCTACTAATGTGAGCCTCTACCACACCGCGGCCTCTCATCTGCAGCTCGTGTTCCGGGATGTGGTCAAAACCGCGGCCGTCGCCTCCAAGAGTCCGCCCACTGATCCGTCAGGTAACTAATATTACATATAACTAACATTTTGGATTTCTAATATGAACATAATAACAAATAATTCCGTCAGGTAGTGTTTTTTTTTTCTTCAAAATGTAATAATAAAAAAAAGTGTCGCTCAGAAAGTATGTATGTATGATTTTATTTGTGATGAAGCACTAGGCCTCTTCACAATTTTTGTGGGTAGCGCAGCATTACTAAGAGCCTCCTGTACTTTTCGAATTCTATTACATTAATTTCTTTTTACTCTGGTAATGCCACCACTGGTCGTTACTCATACAAGTAACTACTCATTTTTCCTCACGAGGTATGAGTGGACCCCGAACATCCAACTACAGAGCAGAAAAATTCCTGCCCCGCTGGGAATCGAACCCTGGTCAACATGCGTGCAATGCCTAGCGCGCTAATTCACTCTGCCACGGTGAAAGTATAAAGCAAAGGGAAGCTGATCAAACAAAGAGTCCGCCTATTGACTCCAAAGCTTTACTAAATAATTATTAATAGTATGAAATAGATTTTATAAGTTTTTCGACGCGAACTATCCATCACCATGATGAACAAGACAAATACACCAACATAAATTTTATACAATTATTATATTGTACTTCAAAACTGTAAAATGAACTGAAATATATAAATTCCTTCCATTGAGAAAAAAAAGTAAAAAAAAAAAACTAGAGAAATTTCGCTTATTTTACGCAATTTCATTCGACATCTCCATGTAAATTTGTACGTTTCCGTTCCTTTTCTCTCTCTCTGACACAGGTCCCGGCAGCGATGCAGGGATAGGGGGAGAGTTGACCACACCGCTCCCTGTACTCGAGGAAGAGGAGAGTAGTGGGGGAGCAGCGGAGTTCAACTTCACCAAGTCCGAGCACTCTGCTTCCTCGCGAAATGGTGAGAATGAAGGCCGAATCATAGCGTGTACACGCTATGGTCGAATTATGTGTTGTTGTTGTAGGCAGCTTGGCTACAGCTGGAGGGGTGAGTGATGGTCTCCAGCCAACTTTATTTCAAAGTTGGCTCGTCCTGAACCACATATTTCTATGTGCGATCAACCATCATGAGGGCTTGGACTTTTCTTTATAACCCACTAGCCGTTTGCCCGTGCTTTGCAACGGGACTAAATTTCAAATTTACTAAGGCATGGCCGTACTGCTGGACAGCAATGCCTTTTTGAACTTTTTATTATTTTTCTGGACAAAGCGATAATGGTTTTGGGGGGGTCAATTCTGAGACATTTTTCGCTATCTCTTACCGTTTTGGCTAAACAACTCCGGACAAACAAACAAACATAGGTAGGTAGTCCTTTTTTCTGTTTTATTATAAGCCATTTAACCCTTAGGAAACTGCAAGCTAGCCTGGCTTGTAAGGGTTGGCTAGTCAGATCTCTGTTTATAGTCCTCTAGCGAGACAGTGGTCTTCTCCCTGTTTAATGTCCCCCAGCCAGACTATAAAACAGGATTATATTTTAGATGGGCCAGACCATCCCTCAAGTAGGAGTTTCAACCCAGCCTCATTCACTCAGCCAATAAAGAATTTTACAACATAAAATGTTATGTTGTAAAATTCTTTATTTTATGTCTCTATTGTTAAAGTCATTGTAAGGTCTCTCCTTAAAAATATTCCTTAGAGAGGCACAAAAATTGTAAAAAAAACTAATTTTTTTTTACATTACATTACATGTTCATACATATCACGATGGGAGTGTTACCCTCCATTTGCTAGAAACTCACAAACCAGCTACTCAAATTAAGCTCACCCAACCTGAGTGGGAGCGGATATAGCCAGCATTTCATAGATTCGAATTTGAATCTCTTAGAAGCCCTTCAAAGCTTAGGAGAAGTACCTTTGTATAAATGTTTCTTTATAAAGAAATAAATAAATAAACTATTATTATTATTATTAGATTAAAAAAAAAATGGTCACCCATCCAAGTCCTAACATCGCTGGACGTTGCTCAACTTCAGTGGCAGAACGAGACCTGGTGTATTCAACTTGCCATCGACGCTGGCTTTTCGTCTGTTTCCACTGACACCCCCGCTCTGTTTCCACTGACACCCCCGCTCTGTTTCCACTGACACCCCCGCTCTGTTTCCACTGACACTGACACCCCCGCTCTGTTTCCACTGACACCCCCGCTCTGTTTCCACTGACACTGACACCCCCGCTCTGTTTCCACTGACACCCCCGCTCTGTTTCCACTGACACTGACACCCCCGCTCTGTTTCCACTGACACCCTCGCTCTGTTTCCACTGACACTGACACCCCCGCTCTGTTTCCACTGACACCCCCGCTCTGTTTCCACTGACACTGACACCCCCGCTCTGTTCCCACTGACACCCCCGCTCTGTTTCCACTGACACTGACACCCCCGCTCTGTTCCCACTGACACCCCCGCTCTGTTTCTACTGACACCCCCGCTCTGTTTCTACTGACACCCCCGCTCTGTTCCCACTGACACCCCCGCTCTGTTTCTACTGACACCCCCGCTCTGTTTCTACTGACACCCCCGCTCTGTTTCTACTGACACCCCCGCTCTGTTTCTACTGACACCCCCGCTCTGTTTCCACTGACACCCCCGCTCTGTTTCCACTGACACCCCCGCTCTGTTTCCACTGACACTGACACCCCCGCTCTGTTTCCACTGACACTGACACCCCCGCTCTGTTCCCACTGACACCCCCGCTCTGTTTCCACTGACACCCCCGCTCTGTTTCCATTGATTATTATTATGATACAACGCTTTATTAGGTATAAATGGACATTATGTACATACAAATAATTAATGTAACAATGAAAAAAATGGAAACAATATATACAATGAAAATGAAAAAGAATAAAAAATATATAAAAACAGAAGTCCTAACTAAAGGGCGGGGTTATTGCCTATGGCAATCTCTTCCACCCAACCCTTGTACTGACACCCCCGCTCTGTTTCTACTGACACCCCCGCTCTGTTTCAGATGCGCCGGGCGCCACAACAGGGGCGTACTCGGAGGCGGCGGGACTGGGGGGCGGCGGGGAGCCCTCCGACTCCCTGAAGGATTTCCTGGCCTCGCCCCCCGCCCCCTCCCTCTCCCTGGTCACCAAGCACAGCAACGGCACCCTCAACCTGTGGCAGCTCACCTTCGCGGACAAAACCAAGTTCTCGCAGGTAAGTGTCTCTCTACCTCACCCAGCCTGAGTAGGGTCGGGGAGGCATGTCCCTGCTCTCCAAGCATAGCAACGGCACCCTCAACCTGTGGCAGCTCACCTTCGCAGACAAGACCAAGTTCTCGCAGGTAAGTGTCTCTACCTCACCCAGCCTGAGTGGGGTCGGGTGTCAAGACCAAGTCACTACCTCACCCAGCCTGAGTAGGGTCGGGGAGGCATGTCCCTGCTCTCCAAGCATAGCAACGGCACCCTCAACCTGTGGCAGCTCACCTTCGCGGACAAGACCAAGTTCTCGCAGGTAAGTGTCTCTACCTCACCCAGCCTGAGTGGGGCCAGGTATCAGTAAGATCGCACGTAAGTCTCTACCTCACCAAGCCTGAGTGAGGTAGATACTAACACTACCTCACCAAGTCTGAGTAGGGTCGGGGAGGCATGTCCCTGCTCTCCAAGCACAGCAACGGCACCCTCAACCTGTGGCAGCTCACCTTCGCGGACAAGACCAAGTTCTCGCAGGTAAGTGTCACTACCTCACCCAGCCTGAGTAGGGTCGGGGAGGCAGATCCCTGCTCACCAAGCAAAGCAACGGCACCCTCAACCTGTGGCAGCTCACCTTCGCGGACAAGACCAAGTTCTCGCAGGTAAGTGTCTCCACCTCAACCAGCCTGAGTGGGGCCAGGTATCAGTAAGATCGCACGTAAGTCTCTACCTCACCAAGCCTGAGTGAGGTAGATACTAACACTACCTCACCCAGCCTGAGTGGGGTCGGGAAGGCATGTCCCTGCTCTCCAAGCATAGCAACGGCACCCTCAACCTGTGGCAGCTCACCTTCGCGGACAAGACCAAGTTCTCGCAGGTAAGTGTCTCCACCTCAACCAGCCTGAGTGGGGCCAGGTATCAGTAAGATCGCACGTAAGTCTCTACCTCACCAAGCCTGAGTGAGGTAGATACTAACACTACCTCACCAAGTCTGAGTAGGGTCGGGGAGGCATGTCCCTGCTCTCCAAGCATAACAACGGCACCCTCAACCTGTGGCAGCTCACCTTCGCGGACAAGACCAAGTTCTCCCAGGTAAGTCATCTCTACCTCACCCAGCCTGAGTAGGGTCGGGAAGGCATGTGCCTGCTCTCCAAGCACAGCAACGGTACCCTCAACCTGTGGCAGCTCACCTGCGCAGACAAGACCAAGTTCTCGCAGGTAAGTCACCTCTATCTCACCCAGCCTGAGTAGGGTCGGTGAGGCATGTCCCTGCTCTCCAAGCATAGCAACGGCACCCTCAACCTGTGGCAGCTCACCTTCGCGGACAAGACCAAGTTCTCGCAGGTAAGTGTCTCTACCTCACCCAGCCTGAGTAGGGTCGGGAAGGCATGTCCCTGCTCTCCAAGCACAGCAACGGCACCCTCAACCTGTGGCAGCTCACCTTCGCGGACAAGACCAAGTTCTCGCAGGTAAGTGTCTCTACCTCACCCAGCCTGAGTGGGGCCAGGTATCAGTAAGATCGCACGTAAGTCTCTACCTCACCAAGCCTGAAAGATACTAACACTACCTCACCAAGTCTGAGTAGGGTCGGGGAGGCATGTCCCTGCTCTCCAAGCATAACAACGGCACCCTTAACCTGTGGTAGCTCACCTTCGCAGACAAGACCTCGCAGGTAAGTCTCTACCTCACCCAGCCTGAGTGGGGCCGGGTGTCAGTAAGACCAAGTCTCTAACTCACCCAGGGGGCCGGATGTCAGTAAGACCAAGTTCCCGCGTGTAAGTCACTACCTCACCCAGCCTGAGTGAGGCCGGGTGTCAGTAAGACCAAGTTCCCGCGTGTAAGCCTTTACCTCACCCAGCCTGAGTGAGGCCGGGTATCAGTAAGACCAAGTTCCCGCGTGTAAGTCACTACCTCACCCGTATCGAGTGGGGGAAATGACTCATGCAAGTAATCGTTCCATGTAGGCATAGCAATCTGTAGACTTATATTTTCTTTTCTGGATTTAAATTTAAAAAATATTTTCCAAAAATCACTCGCATTTTTAATATTTCGTAACTTACTTTTAAAGTTGTCCTCAGGAGCAAGGACTCTGATTGTTAAGTCTCCTCTGTAAATAAATATCATTAAAAAAAAAAAAAAAAAAAAAAAAAAAAAAAAAAAAAAGTTGTCCTCATGCTCTTTTTTCTTCTCTTTGCACAGCTAAGTGTATCGTTTCTTTGTTTCTAAATACTCAATTTTAATTTTTTCTTGTTTCAGTTTGAGCTATTTTTTTTTAGTAATTTTCGCGCTTCTTTTTTATTTATTTATTTATAAGTTGGCGACATTCATGATTAAACCAAGGATTTTTATTGAAAGTGATTTTTTTTTTTTTTGGAAGTGAGGAAACATAGATTTATATTGTTGTCCGAAATCATTACCACTATGCAAGAGAGATACTGCAACAATATTGTCATTCAACTTTGTATAATTATTATTCTTCCGCCTCACAGGTGCTGAGTATCGGTACTGCAACAATTGGCATTCAACTTTCTCTAATTATTATTATTACGACTCCCAGGTGCTGAGTATCGGCCATGCCTCGCGCGCCTCCGGACACAGGTTCCGCGTGAACGACATCACGTGCCACCCCGTGCTCCCCCTCCTCCTCACCACCTCCCACCACAACCTGCCCGAGAGCACCACCCCCGTGGCGCCCGTCCAGAGCATCATCCCCCTCACCCCCCACTGTAAGTACCACCCTCACCCCCACTGTAAGTATCACCCCCCCTCACCCCCACTGTAAGTATCATCCCCTCACCCCACTGTAAGTACACCCCCTCACCCCACTGTAAGTATCACCCCCTCACCCCCACTGTAAGTACCCCCCCATCCCCACTGTAAGTATCATCCCCCTCACCCCCACTGACCCCGTAAGTACCCCATCCCCCTCACCCCCACTGTAAGTACCTACCCCCCGATCCCCCCTCACCCCCACTGTAAGTACCCCCGCCCCATCCCCTCACCCCCACTGTAAGTACTACCCCGTCCCCCTCACCCCCACTGTAAGTACCCCCCGTCCCCTCACCCCACTGTAAGAACCCCCTCACCCCCACTGTAAGTACCCCCGCCCCCCTCACCCCCACTGTAAGTACCCCCCGCCCCCCTCACCCCCACTGTAAGTACCCCCCCCGCCCCCTCACCCCCACTGTAAGTACCCCCCGCCCCTTCACCCCCACTGTAAGTACCCCCCCACCCCCACTGAGTACCCCCGTCCCCTTCACCCCCACTGTAAGTCAGGGATGGGTGGAGAATTGGTGACCATGCCGTCATATAGATTTGAGCGTGTGAGTGCTTTATTTATTTATTTAGAAACTCTTTATTTGTAGAACATATATACAGACAAGTAATGGTAAAAATTAAATATAAAAATTGACAAAATTAAAATAGAAACAAGAAAAAAAAACAAAATATATACATATGTCCAAACTAAAGGGCGGGGTTATTGCCTATGGCAATCTCTTCCACCCAACCCTTTCTCTTGCTTTCTGGAGCGAGGGTCCAGTTCTGGGCTCAATAGCTTTATTAATTCATCATTTGCCCTTGTTGGATTACCTCTTATTATTATTATACTTGGATATCCGGTGTCTAATCATACCTCGTGAGGACAAATGAGTTGCTATTTTTATAAATAGCGACCAGTAGTGCCATTATGAGAAGGGATATATGTATAGATGTTAGAAAACGATAAAAAAAAATTCTTACATAAAATTCTGTTCCCTCATTACCTGTGAGGCTGGCATTTCCGGCCCTACCCAAGCTGGGTGAGGTTAATGTGGATAGCTGGTACGATTCCCAGCGAATGGAGGGTAAAACCCCCGTACTAATCCAGGACGATAAATCAAATAGAATCAAAAATAGGTTTACTACCAGGTCACTATTTCCCAAGAAACAACATGACACCATTGAGTACGATAAATGTGGTGAGGGAAACACCCTCTCCCATCCTAATCAAGTCACTCACAAAAATCCAAACTCTTGTATACTCAGGACAAAAGCTGGAAACAAACACTGTGAACTTATATAACACCTGCTAAACTTTTTAGTGCAGCAGACGTTTTTGAAAGTGATGAGTGAGCTGAATGGGGTGCAATAGTTCTAAATAATGGACGCAGCACATAGGAATTTCTTTTAGAAAAGACCCCCAGATATAATGTAATGTAATGTAATACCTGTGAGGCTGGCATTTCCGGCCCTACCCAAGCTGGGTGAGGTTAATGTGGATAGCTGGTACGATTCCCAGCGAATGGAGGGTAAAACCCCCGTCCTAATCCAGGACGATAAATCAAATAGAATCGTTTGCGTTAGAAAGGGCATCCAGCATCCAGCCATAAAAATGTGCAAAAACCATCCTCAACCATGAGTTTAAACAAAGTCGACCCTGCTTAAGCGGTGTAAGACAGAGTAAAAGAAGAAAATTATAAAATTTGCAGTTTCATAATGCTGAGAGCTACCCACTACAGTATTATTATTATTATTATAGAAAGCTTTATTAGGTAGTGAATTAATGTAGTAACTGGGGCTTTGAAGCCGAAAGACCTAAGTTTCCCAGTTACTGGGGTTTGACGAAGAAAAGGCCGCTGGTTCAATAACGCTACTACAAAGGGGTGTATTAAAAGGTATTTAAGAATATTAAATTTACACGGAAAGATAAAAGGAAGAAATAATCTACTACTACGAAATGAGATTGGATGGTCTTACCTTTGAGTACTTGTACCAAGTACTTACGTACGCCTTTAGAAGTGGATCAAAAGGGGGTAGATTGAGGAAGGAGCGAAGACGTACCCTGCCTGACCACTGTTTGTAACAATCTGAACGAGGCATCGTCGTTCCCAATCTATCGTACCGAATTTCTGTGGCTTTCTTTGTAAGAACATATGATATGCCTATCATCTGATATCGAAGTGTTATCTCTAACAGTTAGGGGCGTAGAGATCGATTGATATGCGCGGGGAAAGTTTGGAGGCAATTCAAACTGGAGTCACATGGCGTGAACAGGTAGTACAAAAAATATATACAGTAGAATACAATGAAATATAAAGAAAAACAAAAAAATCAAGCAAATATATACAAGAAAAAAAAAGAGAATGAAGTTAATGTCCTACCTAAAGGGTGGGGTTATTGCTTAAACATAGTCACTTAACACTTAGACGACCGGCATGGTTTTTCGTGAATTCTCTTGTGGGACCGGCGATAATACGGCTCTCCGACATTGTGTACCACCGGTGGTACACCCGGTCCATTCCGTACGAACGTGCGTGTACCACCGGTGGTACACCCGGTCGTCTAAGTGTTAAATAAAGCCACATACCATACGAAAGTAATTTCTCTCATGCCTGGTTCCAGGGGTTCTGCAGTGAGCTAATTCTGTGGCGAGTGGACGCCGTGGGTCCCCTGTCCAAGTCAGGCGGGGTCTCGGAGCTGGCGAGGATCAACTCCCCTCACATCTCTGCCTTCTCCAACGTGGCGTGGATTCCGACCCTGCTCCCCAGGTATTTTTTTTCATTTATTAACACTTTGTACGCCACGTCGCTCAATTATGAGCGACAGTGTTAAAATAAAGTCAACTAAAATACAAAAACAGAGGTAACAAAGTGTCTCTCAGTATGAGCGACGTGGCCCCCCATGAAAAACAAACTTGCTGGGGGCCACGTTGCACATATTGAGAGACAATCCTTTGTATCGTGGCCTCAGGGGAAAATCACGATTTTGGGCTTGGCGTACAAAGTGTTTTAAAGATGAGTGTTTCACAGCCTTTTTTATTTCGTAGCTATGAAACAGGAGCTACTATAGACGCTCGTGGTCTGTGTTATGCTCTGCCCGTCCCGTAGTATGCCTCCTCTCTGATGGGCGAGAGGTGACACAATACTTCCCATTTAGGTGCTAGGTCATCACGAGGTGCTAGGTCAACTTGGTTACAATTTTTTGTCGGCGCGGGGGATCGAACCCGGGACCTTCCGCATGGCAAGCGAGTGCTTAACCACTGAGCTATTCGTGCGCTTATTTATTTATAACTAGGGCTGATGATAGTCGTGTTCTCGAGTGAACGAGTAGTAAAAAAAGTTCACTGCCAATTATGGACACAATACTTCCTCGTGATTATTTCACATTGTAAACAAGTGGTAATTTTGAGATTTTATACTATCTCAGGTAATTTTGAGATTTTAATCACTTGTGTCTCTAAAACAGCTTATGGTACAATACCTACATTCAAGATTCTACCAAATTTTAAATACAGTGGAAACTGGATATAAGAGAAACCTGAATATAAGAGAACAATTTCCAGGTCCAATTTGACTCCCCTACATGGGAAAATAAACATCTAATAAGAGAACCCGAGATATAACTTTTAAAAAAATAATTAAGATTTCTTTTTTTCAATACCTAATATTAATTATAAAAATGGATTAATTTCTCCATGAACTTAACCAAAAAATAAAATAATAACAGGAAAAAATTCCGGTTCCTTGAGTTCTCTTATATCCACTTTTGACTGCACATAAATTTCATGCCGCGGGCTCGATTTCGAACCCGCCGCGACCTCTGGATTACCAGACACCGACTGACCTCGTGTGTCTTGTCTGTTGCAGCACCACTCTCGGCTCCCTGTCCAACTCCCCCAGTGCCTGCTTCGTGGCCTCTGACGGGCAAGGCCTGCGGGTGTACCAGGCAGTCATTGACGCGCGGACCCTCCTAGCAGAGATATCGAGCTCGGAGAGACGCAGCCGAATCACGGTGAGATCAGTCATATTATTACTATAGTAAGCTTATTAGGTAGAACAAAAATATATATACAGTAAAATAGAATGAAATTATAAAGGAAATCAATAAGATTAAGCAAAGATACAAGAACAAAAAAAAAAAAAAAAAAAAGAGAATGAAGTTAATGTCCTACCTAAAGGGCGGGGTTATTGCCTGTGGCAATCTCTTCCACTCAACCCTTAGTCATAATGTACAGGATGTTCCAATGTCAGAGTAGTCAACATCGATGACACGTTGAATACACGATGACACGTTGAACACCAGAAGTTAAACAACGTCCAGTAAAGTTAAGAACTTTGTGTTAAGTGGCAGGGAATGCCTAAGGCATTAACTTCGCCCCGGATTTCAAGACAATTGTACATTTAAATTTAAATATTTCTTTCTATATTTCATTTTGTAAATATTATTAATTTTTTTTTTTTTGTCTCTGTTAATAATTTATTGTTGTTTGTTTTGTATAAAAAAAATAAAGTGTAAATAAATAGGATATGAATGTGTGACCATTCAAAGTCGAATCTTTTCTTGATGCTGGTGGCTATGCCCGGCCTCATTCAGGCTGGGTGAGGTTTGTGTAGCTGGTTTGTGATTTTTCAGCGAATAGAGGGTGAAAGCAGCATCGTGATCTTCTCCACATCCGCTTCCCCAGGCAGTCACTACACAAATGTTGTCAACTTCTCATTGATGCGCGTTACAGTCGAACTCTGAGGAACTGTGTAGTCTAACTGGGGGACGTTAAACAGGGAGAAGATCAGTGTCCCGCTAGAGGAGTATAAACAGAGAACAGACTAGTCAACCCTTACTAGCCCAGGCTAGCTTGCAGTTTCCTAAGGGTTTAATGGCTTGTAAAGAAAAGTCCAAGTCCTCATGATGGTTGATCGCACATAGAAATAAGTGGTTAAGGATGAGCCAACTTTGAAATAAAGTTGGCTGGAGACCATCACTCACCCCTCCAGCTGTAGCCAAGCTGGCTCGGAGAACAAACCTGTCTGGACTTGGTGTTGCCACCGGCGCCCGGGCTTCCGCCCTTATCCCGTCCAGGTCGTCTCGTCGACGCTCACCGGAGTGAGGTTGTTATCTAGAAATCGACACCACCGCCCAGAACCAGCACCCACCGTGCACCATCCGCCCCCATGGCAGGCTGAGCGCACATTCCAGCAACCAATCGACGAGCTATCTACGCACGGGACAGGCTATGTTTTTATGGAAGGAAGGTCGTACACTGAGTGTACCCCTTTATATCGTGCTATCTTGCATCTCTGTTGGCAGCCGTGCCCCGACCCTTTCAGGGTTCGCCACACTTCGTCTTGTCGTAAGATCTCAAATCAGTCCTCCTCAGGACTTAACACTAAGTATTTAACACTCAAACATAGAGCGAAAACACTTAACAATAAACGTGAAACATTTAAACATGTATTTCGATATATAAATCTCTATACATTAAAACGTTACACTAATTCGACATATAATAAATATATATATCTGTATTCGACACAAAGCGTACATAAATGTTACATATAAACATACAACATATACAACACTTATTCGTTAGCGGCTGTGAATAACTCGAGACTTCTCCAGGCGTTGATTCTCTTAGGAATTTCGCCTGGGTCTATATCATCCCCTTCCTCTAATTCAAGAGTTTGCCTGAGGTGGGATCTAGCCTCAGCAAATACGGTGCACTCCATAAGCCTGTGCTGTATGGTATCGGGTTCATTGCACTGAGTACAATTCCCGTCTTCGTCTTCCAGTCGTAAAATACGCTGTCTGTAATCACCGCACGCTAGGAAATGTCCTGTAAGCATTCGGGTGATTTTGCGATTAAGCGGTAGGTGTAGTAAACCTAGTCGGGACATCACATTGGGGAAAAACATGTAAGTGTTTCTCCCTGTGGTGCTGACGTCCCAATCCGCTTGCCATTTCTCCAGGGTCTTATCTCTGAGAGCCTTTTTCAGATGCGGGCTCAAGGTGTATCGCTCACCTAAGTGTGTTTCTTCTACGGAGAAGCCAGTTACCAGTCTTTCCCTGGCGCATATTTCACTTACCACATAGTTTAGAGGTGGCTCGGCTGCCAGGATCTGGGTGGCCGTATGGCTGACAGTGCCTGACGATGCACTTATCGCTATTGTGCAAAATCGCTGACATGTCAGCAGTTTTCGTCGACAGAAGTCGTTTCTTTGAACGCTTCCGCCCCAAACTGCTGCTGCGTAAGTGACTTTCGGAACGATCGCCCCACGATATATCTTTGCGAGTGCACCGGGCCTATCTCCCCAGTTATTGAAGAAAAATCTTCTCAACATGGAGAAATTTCTGATGGCCGCGGCAGTCACGTTGATTACGTGCTGCTTAAACGTCCTCTTTTCATCGAAGGTGACTCCCAGATATTTAACGTCGTAAACGCGTTTTAACGGCTAGCATGACGGCTAGCTAACAGCACTTGTCGATCGAGACCGACAAGTGGTTCAGGGTCATCCACTCCTCGATTTGCGTCAGCGCCAGTCTGGCCTTGGACTCGAGTTGCGTCCGAGAGTTGCCCTCTATAGTGATAGCTATGTCGTCCGCATACGCTAACAAATTGGTTCCTTCGGGTTGCGGTCTTCGGAGCAAGTCCGCAACCACGAGGTTCCAAAATTCAGGCCCCAGTATGCTGCCTTGAGGACATCCCATGTTGGCTGACTTGCGAACGGTCTCACCCTCGGCGTCCAGGACTATTAGCCGGTTGCTAAAATAGCTGGCCACTAGCTTTATCAGCTTGGCAGGCATATTAATCTCTATTAGTCTTTGCAGGACCCTGTCCCACTTGACATTGTCAAAGGCTCCCTTGATGTCAAGGAAGACTGCCATAACATATTGCTGATCCGAGTCCTCAATTATTCTGGTGAGTTTCAACATTGCATGGATGGTGCTCGATCCTCTCACGAAACCGTATTGGTTTTCGGGGGAGATGGGCACCTCCGCGGCCTCGTGTATTTTGGCCTTAATAACTCTTTCCAGAATCTTCGAGAACTCAGTCAGCATCGTCAGTGGCCTGTACGATGTCAAGAGGTTAGGATCCTTGCCAGGCCCCTTAGGAATGTGTTTCAGCATTCCTATTTTCCAGGAGTCGGGGAAGTACCCCTCCTCCAGGCATAAATTGCCTAACTCCAGGAGAGCACCACCAACTAGGTCCAGGGACTTCGCTATGGTCTCGCCCGGAATCCGGTCACGACCAGGGGCCTTTTTAGACTTTATACTCTGCACAGCTAGGGCTATATCTCCTTCCGTGATCTCAATAGGGTTTCCAGCCCTGATGGAGTTGAGATCCGGGAACACGGGATCCTGGTGGTCGCTAGGCACCAGGGTGTTCAAATAGGCTTCAATAGTTTCCTTTATGCCGAGAGTGCCGGTTTCATCGCTATTTTTTACAGCCGTTAGCATTCGTCTCGAGTTAAACTTTCCAGCCGCCAACTTATACAGCATGCCAAACGTATTGGTCTCGAGATCGTCTAGGGTAACCCTTTCATAGGATTTTCTCTTGGCTTCCTTTATTTCGGCCTTGTAAAGGTTTCTGAAGCCCTGCAAGTTCGCCAACCTCGTGCTTCTCAGAGTCGGGTCTCTCGCTCTTTGGAAAGATTTCCTAAGTCGAAGACACGTCTTCTTCATCCGCTCGAGCTTACGGTTCCACCAAATGGTTCGCCGGTGTTTTGGTGGATTTGCCAGGGGAAGCGACTCCTCACAGGCTGCCTTATAGGCCTCCGTAAGCTTATCAGTGATATAATCGATCTTTTGGCGGCGAGATAGATCATTGTTCATCGCTGGAATTGATCGCATCTTTTCCATAAGAGCGGACCGAAAGGATCGCCAATTTGCGTCTCTGAGATTATAGCTTCTGGAGGTGGAGCCGCCGTCCTCGCAGGGGTCAATCACTAGATCGTAGGTGATAAGCCTGTGGTGACTGGTAAGCGCGTGATCGTGCACTTTCCAGTTCGCCACTGTCAGAGGAAAATTCCGGGAGGTGAGGGACACGTCTATGTTCGACATTCCATTGTGGTTTTGGAAAGTCGCCGCGTGTCCTGGTAGGTTCAGAACAGCAAGATCATGTGCTGATATAAATCTCTCGACCTTTTGTCCTCTAGGACAGGCAATGCCAGTCGGACTCATCCCCCCATTTGGGTCGTGCCAAAGGGGGGATCTGGCATTTGTATCCGTCACTATCAGATAGTGGTCCTGTCCTATGGTCTCCAAGATGACTTCCAGTCTTGCGAGTACTTCTTCAGTTGGCGTGCTGAACTTGAAGTACACGCAAATTAGATAGAATTTGACTGGGTTCGCAGAAGGCCTATTTACCTGCGTAACCACAACAAGGTCATCAGAGAGTTCGGGTATGTCCAACATTCCTATTTCCCGATTCTGAACTAGTATCGCAACGTATACTCTATTGTCATTACTCACTCTCCCAAGGGCTACCCTGGCATTTCGTTGTAACAACGGAATCCGCCTTCCATTCGGATTTGCCGTCGTGTATGCCTCGTTTATGCATATTATATCGAGGTCAAGTTGCCTGCTCACCTCCGCCAGTTCTGCGGTCGGAGTTCGTGAATTGTCAATGTTTATTTGACCAATACGTATTCGGCGCTCACTGCCTGAGGAGGGTAGACGATCAACCATAGTTGATCGTCTGTTTAAACAACATCACCTTCTTTGCATGAGTCTGGCAGCCGGCGCTGCCTGGCTCGTGCTTTATATTTTTCTTGATGCCAGCATCAGTGCATACTGCGCATCTTTGTCGTTCTTTGGGGATCTTACAGACCTTTCGGTCGTGGTTCCCGGCACAACGAGAGCAACGCCCCGAGCTATGGGAGCATTTAGTCGCAATGTGACCGTACTTCAGACACTTGTAACAAAGTGTCAGACGTACACGGTCTGCGACCCTGCAACTACTCCACCCGATGAATATCCGGCCTCGGCTCCGAATATTTTTTCGGGTCTCGGGGTCCACCTCTATGACCCAGTTAGAGGTGTCGTTGCGCCCTTTGTAACGGCCAACCACCCTAATATCTGTTACGCCGTTCTGCTTACGAACGGCGTCGATCACACAACGTTCATCTACCGTCTTAGCGACGTCGTAGATGACCATCCTCGGATGGCGGTGATCCCCAAGGTCACCGCAGACCAATTTGGCCCTCTTGGTGACTTCGTCTCTGAGGATGTTCACCTGATCCTCAGTTCCCTTTACCTCCACTCGGATCCCCTCCTTCGAGGATATAAGGCGGTTAACCTTAATACCCAGTTCAGAGGGGTTTACCGAGGCGCAGAGGGACTCCTTTAGATCCTCAATTGTCTGACCCGAGTTGGGCCGGACAAGGAATCCCTTGCGAGGCGAGGTGGGGACCGGCGGGAGGGGTCTTCCATCCGGGCCCTTGGGTCCAGACTTACCCCCTCTCCGTTTGTTCTTCCCCTTCTTCTTTGGCTCCTTGCTAACCGTTTTCTTAGCAGGCTTTGATACGTGGCGGGTAATACTCAAACCCGCCTCATTAGGCTGCTTAGCCAAGGAGGCGAACGTCTCGACCTGGATGGGTGCGAGAAGCTCCACCTCCATGGCCTCTCCCCCCTGTGAGGACGATGCGGGGAGAGGAGGGAATTCGGCCCGGGAGATCAACCCCGGTCCATTCTCCTTGGGCCTTTTGTGTGGGACCTTCGGGGAGGCGGAGGAGACTCTCGCCACTGCCTCCTCCATGGCCTTTGTGAAAGCCGCGGCCTGGGCGTTCTGCCTCTGGTCAAACATCTCCGCCTGTTTGGCCATGGCTTTCGCATTCTCCTCCCTCTGGTCCTTCATGGCCCTCAGGAGTGTCTTATTGACGAGTCTTTCGAACTTCTGTTCTAGACTCGCCTCGATTTCTTTGCGCATGTTTGCAACTGTACTACGCAAACGGTTAGCAAGGTCAGCATACCGGTCCCTCTCAGCCTGGGGCAGGTCGAACTTCCCTCTTTTTCTGCGGGAGACAATCTCCTGCATGGACGCTAGAATTTCGTCCATGTCCTCTGGGTTCGCCAGCTTCCCAGAGGCAGACCCGGACTCTTCGTCGGATTCCGAGGTTGAGCCATCCATCTCAACATCCGACCGGGTCAGAGACTCCGCGTTAGTGTCTGTTTCGTCAGTCTTGGCGTTTTGTATTGTTCGAGGCTTCTTAGAATCCTGAACAGGGACAATTCGGTTCTCAGGATTGTCTTTCCTGAGAATCACGCCATTAGCGCCTAGATCGAGAGGCGGGCTATCCGGGTTAAACTTACGTTTCGGACCCGAATCGCTCTCGGACCCCGCATTTTCCAATCGCGCGTTTCCTGACGACGCCACCAGGGTGGTGTCGGCATTTGCCACGCGACCAGTACTCTGCGGGGTCGTAAGGTCTACCAAGCTCCCCCCACCAGGGGGGGTTCTGGTGACCCTGGGACTGCTGGAAAAAGGATTTCCAGTAGTCGGTATTGGGGTGAGGACAAAGCCCTCACTACCCAAAGTGTTAGAAGTGTGAGTGGGAGGAACTCCTTCACTCACAGGCTGGATACCAGAGCTCGAAGAGTTCTGGTTTCCTGAAGCCAAGGCTTCTACGCCCCCCGAAAGGGGTAACTCCGAAGAGTTCTCCGAAGATGGGTGACTTTGCATCCCCCCATCGACAACGACAAGGTGTGGGGTCTCTCTGCGTTTTACCGCAATTTGGGGAACACTTGTGGTCCGGTATTCGCCCCGGTCCCCTCTGGGCCTGAGACATGACCAAACCCAGAGGTTTCGTTCCGCCGGTTCCCCTCGGCGGTGTCTGTCTTTGGCGCCCTACATCGCCAGCTCGACAACTCCTCAAGGCAGTAGGGAAACCCTGAGGAGGGGGATAGCACCCCAGTGACCAAAAAGCGGCCGATCAAAGTATGGTATAGTTCTTTTTTCGGGCGGTTTCAACTTGGATCCTCTGGGACGGTCTTCCCTCCCTTATCCCAGGGGAGATCCCCTGTCTTAGTGACAGATCGAATGAAGGCAATCAGATCGTTGTTCCTGCTGATCTGTAGATCAGCAGATCGTTTGACAGTGCGTCCTCGGTCTCGGGGGCATAGCTGTCCCACTCGCAGTCTTAGATCTAGGAGGTTTCGCCCAGACCGTGGGTTGATACCTCCGACAGTGATCAGACCCCGTCAGCTACAGCCTTCAGGTTCTGAAGTGCGAAGGGCCAGGTGCGCGCTATTAAGATTTCGCCAGAAAAACATCTGCTGAGTTGTTATGCTGATCTGCATCTCGACTTTATTCCATGTGCATTGCTGCCTGTTCTTAACCTCGCCATCAAGGATGTGGGTGGGAGCAGGCAGGTGCGGGACCGAGCCCAGGAATGTTGTCCGGTTACTTTTTAGCGGCCGCAAGATTCGCAAACTCTCAAATTTCAAATTGGTCTGCTGACTCCGTGAGGGTCAGCGGCTGACTCAAGTGGTAACTCTTGAGTCAGCCGACTTCAGACAGACGTGGTCTGCTGACTCAGAACGAGTCAGCAGCGGACCATGTCATGCTGACTCAACTTCGTAAAGTTGGGTCAGCCGCTGACTCAGTTGCCAGCTGAGTCAGCTGCCCTTGGACAGACTCCGGGCTCCATGGGGGTTTGCAAGTCTGAACTTGCAAACCCCATTCACACTCGTTCACACACGTGTGGACTGGTGGGGGTTCTAGACAAGTCTGTCCCCCCCATCAGCCCAGCCCCGCCCACAGGTCCCGACCCGAGGATCGGGTTGTGGGCGGTTATCCGTAAAAACCTAAGTCCAGACTTTGTAGGGTGTAGCATCACACTTTCGGACTCAGAAAAATTTCGAGAAGAATCCCGAAAATATCTCCAAGTCCGAAAGAAAACACATCACCCCCCAAAATTCTAAGTCCCAGGTTAGTACGGTGTAGCAGCCCCTTTTAGTGGGCTGGCAAAAAGAACGAGACCTACGCTACACCAAGCGTGGCCATCTTAGGGAGAAGAAAGCCAGCCGGTGAAAACGCAGATCTCGCTCAATTTGCAAACTCCAAGGGGCGTGCTCGACACAGTCGGGTTCCTTCCGCGCCGACTGTAAATTTGTGCAGATTAGTTAGCCGTTACGCTTCCCAGCCCGAGAGTACCACCAAGTTCTCGGCTCCACGCAACGTTTCGACCCTGGGCCACGTCGAGGCCTCTGCACCCACCAGGGCGCCAAGCTGGCTACAACAACAACAACAGCTGCGTTGATTCTGAATGAAAGTTCTGAAAAGTTCTCACATTTGTGTTCATCACTTTCGTGATATTACAACTACTGACACTCGCTTTACTAAATCCACGCTGAAACCGGGACTTGAACCATCGACCTCCACAGGTTACAAGTCCGCCGCTTTATCGATCAAGCTACTGGGGTCGGTGTTGATTATGAATGAATGAATGTTATTAAAATAAAAATGCTTTTCCTTCCATGTGTATGGAAGTAGTGGTTCTGATTTAATTCAATAATAATAATTCCGTGTCCGTGAGGTAGGTATTGATACCTAAATGAAGGTGGTGAGAGGATTATATGGATGCCCAGATCCAATGTCTAGGCTCCTTTCATGTCCATTGATTCTATTTGGTTTTAACGTCCGGACTTGAGGTAGACAGGACGGGGGTTTTACCCTCCATTCGCTGGGAATCGTACCAGCTACCCACATTAACCTCACCCAGCCTGGGTAGGGCCGGAATTTGCCAGCCTCACATGTTCGGAGGGAACAGAAGTTTCTGTGCGAAAAGTCTGCTCCAACCGGGAATCGAACTCAGGATCTCTGGACCGCGGGCAGTAGTCACAACCGTTACGCCACGGAGTAGTGGTTCTGATTTTAATTCACTGATTTCTACACCTGCAGGGCTCCCTAGTCAGTCTCTCCACGGACATCTCATCCGATGACGGAGCTAAGCACCCCTCCCTGCACGACAGAATCAAGATAGTCTCCCAGCAGTCTACAGCGAGGCCTGGCTGTGTTATTCAGCTGGACGCTATTCATGACGCTACGCATGTAAGTAAAATGACGCTACGCATGTAAGTAAAATGACGCTACGCATGTAAGTAAATTAGCTCAGTAGTAACGTACTCGCTTGCACGACAGAATCAAGATAGTCTCCCAGCAGTCCACAGCGAGGCCTGGCTGTGTTATTCAGCTAGACGCTATTCATGACGCTACGCATGTAAGTAATTTTTTATATATATGTATATATTTATATATTTATTTTTTCTTTTACAAATAAAATATTTCCTCCAACTTCGCATTACTTGGAATGGTACCCAAGACACACGCACTATTTCCTCTCTGTATGGCGAGAGAAATTTTTTGTATTAGAAAGTTCTTCATTCGACTGTCTCCTGTTTCTTTTCTTTTTAACAATTGTCCAACTTTATCAATGAACTTTACAGTCTCATCTGCCCATGGCCCAACAGCTTCAACAGCAAATGCCAAGAAATAATGTGCAGTTTTGTAATAAATAAGTAAATTAGCTCAGTAATAACGTACTCGCTTTGCCATGTAGAAGATCCCAGGTTCGAACCCTTTTGGAATTGTACTCAAATTTTGGTTACAGTTGTTTGAAGGGGATATCCTCCGGTGCGCCCGTGTTTAATGGTATTCTCGTGTTGAAGAGAATGCCGTAGACCCGCGGTTCCCAACCGGTGGGCCGCGGGCAGCTTGCTACTGGGCCGCGGATGCTGGCCGAAACTCAAGAAATAATATTAAAATAGAGCAAAATAAGAACGGGGTGGTCCGCAAAATTGTTTTACAAATATTATTGGGTCCCCAAGCTAAAAAGGTTGGGAACCGCTGCCGTAGACTTTAGCACTGCCCTTTATCAAAGTTTTGTTTAATAATTTCAACTTTGTTTCTTGTAAATTGTAAATATTATATTTTGTAAATAAAACTTGATTAAATCTGTTTAATAATAATGGTAAGTATTGTGTCACTTCTCGCCCTTAGAGAGGAAGTTCAAGCTACAACATACACCACAAGTGTCTACAGTAGCTGCTATTTTATGGCCATTATTGTGTTATTTTATCACAAAAAAAAAAAAAATGACACATTTTGACTCGGCTCGATGGAGAACAGTGCTAAGCGTGACTGCAGCCGCTTTCATGGTTAGTACACTGCGTTGTGCTGGTTCTTGGGGCCCAACACAATATTTAGCCCCAAAGTAAATATTCTCTCCAAAATGATAGTACAAAATGGAAGCCTAGCCTCGGATGTAATTTTGCCTTGCGACCATTTGCCGCGTGACCTGGTTGGCAGCCAGCGCAGATCTATGCCCCGGACGGTTGACTGTGTGAAATGTGCGACTTCGGGAAACAAACAAAACCATAATAAACAATGTGCAATAAGTAAAAGAATACGAGAAAGAAAATATAAGAATATTGTCAACATAGCTACATGGAATGTACGTGGCATGAACCAGGCCGGCAAGATGGAAAATATCATGAAAGAAATGTTGAAGATGGAAGTTGACATCATGGGCATCAGTGAAACCTTTCTAAAAGACACAAATGATTTTATCAAATCCCTACCTACCAATGAAAATTTTAGATTTATATTATCTGGAGAAAGTGAAAGCAGAAGGGGAGTAGGTTTCATTCTAAATAAGAAATGTAGCAAATTAGTCACCAGTATTTATATGATCTCAGACAGAGTTATTGCAATAAGAGTAGAATCTAGTCCACGTAATTTCTTCATAGTTCAATGTTATGCCCCTACTGCTGATAAAAGTCAAGAAGAAAAAGATAATTTCACTGACCAAATAAGAGAAGTAGTAAAACATAAGAAATGGGGAGAAGTCCTCTGCCTGCTTGGTGACTTCAACTCAAAAGTGGGAAATTTAAAGTATGACAATATAGTTGGACCATTTGGTCTTTTTTTTTTTTTTTTTTTTTTTTTTTATACAGGTTACTTCGGAACCGCCGAGGCATTACTTCGAAGTAACTCGCTTCATCTATTATAATAACTTCACAAATTTACAATTTATTTTAATGACAAAATTTAAGTGGAAAAAGGCAACATCTAACTCATTGTTTTTTCTATTTACATCTTCATAATATAAATTTTATAACTATTGATATAGTACAAAGCAAAGTTCTATGTTGACTGCTTCCTCTTTTACAGCTTATTAAACATTAGTAATTTTTTAAGTACATTCTTGTTATTGTAGAGGAAAAAGCCAAGCACCAGGATTGGCTGTTTCCTCTATTACACTTTATTATATATATATAGACATTTGTAAAAAGGAAAAGTAATTGAAGCTAGTTGTTACGACTAGCTTTCTTTCTCCTTTCCTCGTCTTCTTTTGCTCGCATGATCTGGTTCATACATCTGGCAATGATGTTCCATGATTCCTTTGTCTTCATCATTTGCTCGATCAGGTTGTTTGCGTTGAGCTGTAGTCCAATCTGTGCCTCCATCTCATCTCTTTGTGTTTTCCATCTGTTGCAAATGAAAAAGGTATGCTCAGCTGTGTCCACGTCACTGCAGAACATACAGATGTCGGAGTTGATCCTCTTGAATCTTTCCAGGTATGATTGGAAGCATCCGTGGCCCGAGATGATTTGGGCCATGTGGTAACTAACGTCTCCATGCTGTCGGTCTCTCCATGGTTGAATATTAGGGATAAGTTTCCTGGTCCATGAACCGTTCGTGGCCAGGTTCCATCTTTCTTGCCATTTTCTTTGTGTTAAAGTTTTTGCTTCTTCCTTTTCTTTGCTGTTACATTTATAGCTTCTTGATCGTTCTTCAACCATGAGATCAACTGGTGGAACTCCTGCTATGACTTGCAGAGCTTCTGTTGAGACTGTTCTATAGGTTCTGCAAATTCTGAGTAGCATTATTCGTTGTACTGAGTCAAGTTTCATTTTATTTCTTTTGATTTTCAGGGCGTTTCCCCATATTGGAGCAGCATACAAGATGATTGAATCAATTACATTATTTAAAAGTTTCCTCTTAAAGTGTGTTGCTCCTCCTTGTCTAGGCATAATTCTAGTGAGTGAGTTTGAGACCCGACTGGCTTTTTCTGCTATGTATTCTATATGTGGGTGAAAGTTTAACCTCTTGTCTAGTATTACGCCTAGGTACCTAATGTGATCTTTTAAATTTATAGTAGCCCCCAACAGAGTTATGTTTATTGGTTTGCACTTTTTTCTGCCAATGAGTAAGGTTGCCTCAGTCTTCTCAGGTGCTAGCTGGAGTCCCATTTGGTTCATCCATGTACATATCTTGTTTGTACTGATGTCTGCTGTCCTTTCTAATGCCTCTTCATCTTTAGCGAGTACAACCATTGCTAAGTCGTCTGCGTATGCAGTGAGGTGAACGCCAGCTGGCATCTGCAGTCTCAACACACCATCGTAGAGGACATTCCACAGTACTGCCGCTGCCACGCTACCTTGCGGAACTCCTGCTGTCATGTCCATCTGGATGTTGTCTAAAACAATCTGCCTCTCTGATAGGTAGCTTTGGATAATGCGCACTAGGTAAGGTGGAATGTTTTTTTCTTTTAAATTTTCAATTATTTTGAGCCAGGGAGCAGAATTAAAGGCATTTCTCACATCAAAAGCTAGTAACAGGCATAATCTTCTTTCTTTTGGTTTCTGTTTTCTTTCACGATCAGCTAAATCGTAGATTCTTTGTATTGCATCTATTGTTGATCGCCCTTGTCTAAATCCAAACTGATGATGGGATAATCCGTTAGTTCCTAGCTCTTTATTTAGTTTATTCACTATCATACTTTCTAGATACTTCCCAAAGGTGTCTAAAAGACACAATGGGCGGTACGATGATGGTTCTAGATTGGGTTTGTTTGGTTTCAAAAGCAAAACAACTTTTCCAACTTTCCATATATCTGGAAATTCACCTGTTCTTAGAATGAGATTAAATACTTCTAGTACATACTCTGGTATTGTTTCTATCACTACTTTAAGTATCTCGGGTGTAATACCATCGAGTCCTGGGGCTTTGTTTTTCTTAAGTCGTATCAATACTGTGATCAGATCATCCATTGTGAATTCTTCGATGTCTACAGTTTCTTTTTCGTTTGTCCATTTAATTTTTTCATGTTTTGGAAAGAGTATTTCTAGTATTTGTTTTTGTTTTTCTGTTCCCAGTGAGTAATTTTTTTTATTGTATTTTTTTGTGACTATTTTATAGCCACGGCCCCATATGTCGTCTTCAACTTCCTCACATACATTCTTCCACTCGGCTTCTCTTGATTTTGTTATTTCATTGTTCAGCATACTTTTAGCATCTTTGTAATCTTTTAAAAATTTCTGTAATGTTTCTATATTTATTGCTCGTTTCTTGCTTCGTGTTAGGATTCTCCTTTTTCTTATACACTCCTTCCTCAGTAGGTTTATATTCTCCGTCCACCATGATACAGGTTTCCACTTGTTCTTTCCGAATTTCTTAATTGGAAGTACTTTATCGCATGCTTTGGAGGTTATTTTAATCAGGTTTGATGCATCTGCTATTTTGTGTACATCCCTCTCTTCTAAAATTATTTTTTTTAATTCTGGAATAAAGCTTTCCTCCAGTTTCCATCCTGTTTTTTGGTTGTTTGTTCTAGGTTCTATTTCCCTTTTCTTTATATGTTTAAATGTGATATATCTGTGATCACTACAATTTTCTTCGTCATCTCTTACTTTCCAGTCTTTTATATATTCTAGAATTTTCTCTGTTCCTAATGTTAGGTCGATAAAAGACTCTTGTAATCCACGAATAAATGTCGGTGTTACACCATCATTTAAATAGTAGAGGTTGTGCTCGGCCATCCATTCTTTTATGATTTTACCTCTTTTGTCGTTTTTATTACTTCCCCAATCCGTTGCCCAGGCGTTAAAATCGCCACCTATTAAAGTGTGGCTATTCCATGTTCTTAGGTCATGTCCTAGATTTTCAAGGATTCTTTCTGTGTCACTCTCTGTTATATTTGGTGAAATATAAACGCTAAGGTACAGGGTTTTTTCTATAATGATTCCCACATATCCATCATCTTTTATTAGGGCGTTTATTTTTATGTCTGAATTTGTTATCCAGATAGCAGTATCTCCTTTTGCATCCAGTATTAAGTTATTTTCCTTTGCAATCCTAACATTTGGTTCGCTCAATAGGCATATATCTGTTTCTGATTTTGGTATATAGGCTTGCAGCATATAATGGGCTTTAGGACTTCTGTTCAAATTCACTTGTATGAAGTTTAACGAGACATCCATGGGATAAATTGTTCATCTTCTTCGGCTATCAATATTTGCCTTTGTATGTGCCCTGTCATGCTTGACTTGAATACCCTATCTTTTTGTTTTTTTTTTTCTTTCCTTAGCAGATTTCTAAAAACGTTGCACAACATGCTTCCTGATTGATGTCCTTCTTTTTTACATTCCTTACAAAAGGATTGGTTCTGACAATTTGTAGCAATGTGGCCTTGTTGATTACATTTATAGCAAGGGTTGTTTATTTCACTTTGACATTGAAAAGCCTTGTGTCCATAACTGAGACAGTTAAAGCAACGCATGGGGCTGGCATATACCTCAATTCTGCATAGGAACCAGCCCACTTTTATTTTTTCTATCTGTAGTAGTGTTGCTGCTTCGTCCGGTTCAACCTCCAGTATTGCAATTTGATGGTTTCCTTTGGCTGTAGTCCTTAAGTTTGTTACTCTCTTTATAAAGTCTTCTTGTATGTTTAATATTTTCCTGATCTCAATTTCGATTTCCTCGATAGTAGTTGTTGTATCTAGGTCTTTTACAATTAACTTTTTTTTGGTTTGTTGCTCTAGAGCTTTTCCAGCATTACCAATGCATTCATTAATTTTTTTTTTAAAATCTTGCTGTGATTGTGAGCTTTTTTCCTCATAGATAATCCGTGCATTTCCATTTTTTGTTTGCTGAATATACTTCACCTGTACACCGACATCATCCGTGTTTATTTCTTCTTTCATCTTCTTTATAATTTCATTGTATTTATTTTTGTTCTCATCTTCAAGTAAAATATTGATTACTTTATTCGTATTTCTCTTCATCATGTTTGTTTTTTCACTTAAAATCAGGTTACCATTATTTTTGATTGCTACTTCAGCAAAACTAGGACTAGCTCTTGTAAGTATAGATATCTTAATTCCAGAGTGTCTGAATATACTTTCTAGTTGTTTTCTAAGGGTTACTATTTCTATGTTGCATATTGTTGCTACATTCACTTGAAGATTTTCTTTTCTCTCTCTCAATAAAATTTGACAGGTCGTCTGAATAGATGTAAATAGTTCTTCTTCTTTCGGAATGATTGCGTCTGAGTCTTCATAATTTATGTGTAATAGACACAACTTACTTTCTTCTTCCATGAGTTCTTCTTCATTTGATGTGATGACACAGCTCCTACTTTTGAATATTATTGGTCTTCCTGGAACCATTTGTAGACTCTCAAGGCTGTCTTTGTTGTGGGTTTTCTTTTCGACGATTTTTCGAACTAAATGATTTTTGATATCTTTTTGACCTATTATTAGCATTAGATTTGTGCTGTCCTCAAGTTCTTTGTGATTTACTGCTTTGATCTCTGTGCATTTGAAGGTTTCATTGTTCCATCTTTTTTCTTTCATATCTTTGAAAGTTTCAAAATTAATGTTTTCCGGGAAAGTGCTTATCTCTTCAATTTCCTGTTCTTTGCCTTCTCTTTGTATACTTTCATTTTTCTTTTTAAAGAATGTAAACATATTTTCCTCCGTAACAGCTTTGATGCATCCCCCTAACTTTTCAATTTCTAGTTTTATTTCTTTTTTTGTATTAGGATTTTCTATTATAAGTCGATTGAGCTCATTAGCACTTTTAATTATAGCTTTTATTCTATTGGATATGACTTCATCCTGTTCTGTTAGATTGATTTCATTCTGAGAAAACTCATTACTAGAATTCAACAGGTCATATTTACGTTTCTTACTATCACTTCTTGCTTGACTGCCATTGCTTACAGGTGATCTATTTGTTCTTGCGCTTTTCTTAAATACCGACTCTGGTGTGTAAAATTCTTCTAAGTATATATTAGGGCTTTTGAAGGCTTCCCTGCTTGGTGTTTCGGCATTCTGGGTTCCTATCTTACTTTCATCTGTATCAGAAAAAGATTCCTCCATGGACTCCATAGAAGAAAGTACTCAGGAAATCTGAGATAGTTTACAGAGGGTGAGCTTGCACCGACCACGAGCAGTTCATCGTGCAGTGTGTAGATGAATTTTGTTATTTTCCTCAGGTGGGCTAGTAACAAGTCACTATCAGCTCTTATCAGTTGGCGTCTAGTTAATTATCTACCAGTGCAGTATATAATTTGTGTATGTACACTATATTACTGATTACGAAGTACGGGACTCCGATCTACTTTCTATTATGTAATCGGAAAGATCTTACCAACAGGTAGCTTGTGTGGGAGGTGCACGCACCTTCCCTGGTCACGTGATCTTGGAAGCTCTGAACTCCGATCCGCTTGTTTCGTAACTCGTAAATATTAAAATATTATTTAATTCTTTTTTTTAAAAAAAAACTTTTTCTTTACTATCACAGTTTCTAATGTGAAATTACATTGTTAGAAAAACTCCTAAAGATTACATTGTTCAAGTAATTTAGAAGGTTTCAGCTTTCAAACTGTTTAATCCACTATAAAATTAACTTAAATTAATTGAAAAAAAAGATACGAAAGTTTTTTTCAGTACTAGCATAATAAGCGACCATTTGGTCTTGGACAAAAAAACGAAGCCGGAGATGACTTCATCAATCTTTGTAATGAACTCAATGTATTTGTTGCAAATACTTGGTTTGAACAAAAAGTGTCAACCAGACATACATGGACTTCTCCTGATCATCTAGTCAAAAACCAAATAGACTACATTTGTGTAAGTCAAACATTCAGAAATGGGGTTATAAATTGCAAATCAAGACCTGGTGCAGACTGTGGATCTGATCATAATCCCGTTATGGGTAAATTCAGAATCAAATTAAAAAACAAGCAGAAGAAAAAAGCAAACTCCAAATGGCATATGGAACCACTCAAATTAAACGAAACCAAAGAAACCTTCCAAAAAAAATTCTCAGATGAATTAGAAAAGTCAAAAATGCGCAATACTCTAATGAACAATAATAGTAACAATGTAAATATATTAGAACCAAACGAATCATCACACAGCAATGACAGATGGAATAATTTCAAGTCATGTCTAATCAAAACAGCCCAAAAAACTATTGGAAAAGGTAAATCAAAGGGCAAACAAGTTTGGATGACAGATGAAATTCTAGACCTAATGGAAGAAAGAAAAAAGTATAAGAACCAACCCAATTCTGAAGATAGACAAAAATACAGACAGTTACATAGACTTATTCAAAAGAAATGTAGAGAAACGAGAGATATTTGGATAAATAATGAATGCAAAGAAGCTGAAAATTTAGAAAAACATAATCCCGCCAAATTTCACAGCAAAATCAATAATCTGACTTGGAAAAATAACAAAATATCTCACAGCCTAATCAATGCCCAAGGAGAAGAATTGTTTGAAGCTGAGAAAATTTTAAAAAGATGGAAAGAATATTGTCAAGAGCTTTATGATGATAATGATAGACCACAACTAATAGAACAAATAAATATAACAGAGGATGAGATACCTGTGTTCACAAATGAAGAGATAATTAAAATAATTAAAAACTTGGCAAACAACAAATCATGTGGTGATGATGATATACCGGCTGAATTTCTGAAAATCATTGACCATAAAGGTATACATGAAATTGTAAACATCATAAATACAATTTATAGAACTGGCATCATTCCTGAAGACTTTTTACTTTCAACATTTATACCTTTACCTAGAAAAAGCAAAGCTAAGAACTGTGGTGATTTTCGAACAATTAGTCTGATCTCACACACATCAAAAATTCTCCTCAGCTTAATAAGACAAAGAATACAAGACCAAATTGAGGAAAACCTAAGTGAAACACAAATTGGATTCAGGCGTGGTAAAGGTTGTAGGGATGGAATTACTGCTCTCAGAATTATACTAGAAAAAGCCATAGAAAAAGACAAACATGTTTTCCTAGCATTTATTGACTTCCAAAAAGCTTTTGACAACATTAAACACCCCTTGTTAATCAAAATTTTAGAAGACCTAAGATTACCTAAAGCTGAAAGGAGACTCATTGAATTTCTATATTGGAACCAGAAAGGTAAAGTCAAGACTATGCATGGATGCACCGATTTATTTGAAGTAAAGAAAGGCGTTCGTCAAGGCTGCATCATATCTCCAATGCTATTTAACATATTTGTTGAACAAATAATCAATGAAACTCTAATTGACTCGAACATAGGATTTACGCTGAACGATATGAAAATTAACAATTTAAGATACGCAGACGACACTCTTCTAATAACGAATACGAAAGAAGAACTAATACATATAATGAAAAAGCTTTTTGATGTATGTAAAAAATATGGAATGAAAGTTAATATGAAGAAAACCCAAGTAATGCACGTATCAAAAAAGAAAATGGAAGACCAACATATGAACATGAAAATTACAATTAATAACGAGACATTAGATGAAGTGCAAAAATATAAATATCTTGGTGTGGAAATAACATCTGATGGCCGATGCAAAACAGAAGTTAGAAAGCGGATAGGACTAGCCAAACAAGCTTTTTGGAAGCACAAGAATTTGATGCGAAGTGGCATCAAACTTGATACAAAACTTAGAGTGTTGCAGACATATGTATTTTCAATTTTAACATATGCATGTGAAGCTTGGACTCTGAATGAAGAATTAGAGAATAATATAACAGCATTTGAGTTTTGGTGCTACCGCAGAATACTCAAAATCAGCTGGCGAGACATGGTAACAAATATAGAAGTACTGAGGAGAATGAAGTTAATTAAAACAAATGTACTAACATCAATAAAACAAAGGAAAGCAAGATACGCAGGGCATGTTATACGTGGATCAAGTGGACCGCTCTTGGCACAAATTATTGAAGGCAAAGTAGAAGGAATGAGAGGAAGAGGAAGACCAAGGAAGAAATGGATAGACAACATCTTGGAATGGATGAACACACCAAATTTTGAAGAATGTAAGAGAATGGCAGAAGATAGAATCCAATGGAGACAGAATGTTTGGAGAATAATATAGCAACCTTCTGAATTAGAAGAAGCTACCTGTAATGTAAATTTAGTGGGTAGCGCGGAGTTATTTTTTTCTTCTACTTCTTCATGACTTCGATAAGACTCCGAGGGTTAGGTGGTAGAAAATGCTTTGAGCATTAACCTCGCCTGATGGTTACCTTCTTCTAAAGACTTATATCATCATTATTAGTTATAGGATTTTTTTCCTTTTCCTTGATTATCCTATTACTGTATATTTGATGATTATTATTATACAACACTTTATTAGCTATAAATGGACATTATGTACATACAAATAATTATTTTAACAATGAAAAAAATAGAAACAATAAAAATGAAAAAGAAATGAAACTATTGTATAAAAACATATTATGTCCTAACTAAAGGGCGGGGTTGTTGCCTGTGGCAATCTCTTCCACCCAACCCTTAACCCTGAATTAACCTCGCCTGTTGGTTACCTTCCACTAAAGAGTTATATCATCATTATTAGTTATAGGATTTTTTCCTTTTCCTTGATTATCCTATTACTGTATTTTTGATTATAGCGCAATTAGCGCACTACTCACTCAGCCACAGTGACTGCTGTATTTCATCATTTTTACTTTCCTTATCCTATAGTAAAAAAAATAATAGGGGTCTCCTCTTATCATTTTTTTGATATCTTGAACTTTTTGGACCTCGGCCCCAATTTACCGGTATTTTGGGGGGGGACCCGCTTTGACTAACTTTTTTATTATTCATCCTAGATGGGGATTGTGACATATCAAATCCAATGATTTTGAGGTGCTGATCTCGAATTTGGCTTTGATTTTCAGCTAACTGTTACCTTTCAGTCACCAGTGACTTTTGGTCCTGTTCCCATTCCTAATATGATAAGGAAAGTCGTGTGATGTTTACACCAGATTTTTTATTTATTTAACCCCACCCACAGGACTGGCAGAACACGCAGTTCCTGCACGTGTTCCAGGAGCAGCTGATCACGGGCGAGCGCCAGACGGGGGGCCCCGCCGCCGTGGGCCGCGGGCCGCCCAACAACATCGGCCTCACCGCGGCCCACCAGGGGCCCATGGTGGATCTGCAGACTGCGGCCGAGTTCGAGGAGCCGTTCTATCTGGTGGTGCTGGAGAGGACCACCCAGGGGAGCACCGTGCACATGTGGCGGCTGCTCATTGCTTCCCAGCCTGATGTCGAGGGTGAGTGTCACGCTGGGAACCCCCGCTTAGTGAAACATTGTTAAGTGGCAAAAAAGTATTGTCAAAAATAGCTTATTTACTTAGTCAAAAATCACAAAGATCATTTTCGAGAGTGAAAAATTGGGTTCTAACTCAAACCCTATGAAATTTATCCTATAAAATATATAAGACCTGTTTGACTGCTGGAGTAAAGGGACTTTTCAGTCTTACCTCGGCAGTATAAACAAGGTATATATTCTAAACCCAATTCTCAATCATTAGAGCAGTTGGAACGAGACTTCGAGGTACAAGAAGAAAAATTCAACATGTAACGAAAGATGGAGCTATAATTTGATCAATATTTGAAAAAAAAAAAAATAATAATATATATTTGCTTGTACTGTTGATTGATGTCGGATCAAATATATAAGTTATTTTTTGAGAACACTAGTTGTTAAGTGGCAGAGAATGCCTAAGGCATTAACTTCGCCCCGGATTACAATACAATTGTACATTTAAATTTAAATGTTGTTTTCTATATTTTATTTTGTAAATATTGTTTAAAAAAATTTATCTTTGTTAATAATTTATTGTTGTTTGTATTATATAATTTTTTTTATTATTTATTTACAAATAAATAATGAAATAAACATTTTTGTTTCAAAATGTTTTGCAACATTTAGAATGGGAAGTGTTGCAAATCAATCTTCATCTAGGGATTCCATAGGCGTTATCAGCAGAACCCAATATTTGTATGTTGGTACCAGTTAGCTATCAGGTACGGGTTTGTTTCCAGCTGCTGTTTTATGATGAGGGAGGACCCGACACTATTCTACGATCCTATATACCGTAGAATCGTCCTAGACTACGGTAATAATATCGCCTTATATACATACAGCCCGATTAGGACTACTATAGTCCCATTATTCCAGCAGTAAGCCCAAGACGTATTATTATGTGGTAATAATCCCAAATGGGAGGATAACTTGTCTTGTCCCGGCTGGGTTTCGAACTCTGGAATCTCTGTATTCACACAGTGCCGCCTTTACCACTGAGCTACAGGGACATACTGTGGTAAAATAATGAAGAATAATAATACTTACTTACTTTCCGTGTCCATGTTTAATGTCATGGTGGTGGAAGGATTAATGTGGGTTTGAACCCTTTGGACGCCCAGAACCATTGTTTTGGGCTCCTCCCGTGTCCAGTGTGTAGACTGTGTAGTGTATTTTATTTTATTTTATTTTATTTTATTAATTGACGAGGGAGGTCCCCATTAGTACAAATACACTTAAATCTACATAAAAAAAACTTACAGCTATAAAAAAAGAAAAAAAAAATATATAAAAAGAACAAAATACATGCACCTACCTACCTATTAAAAAATATATATATATATAAATCTAATTATTATTATTATTATTTTTACGACTCACATTGAACAATAATATACTACATTAAATCTGACCACACAACATAACAATCACAGATAATTTATTTATTTATTAATAAAATGGCTCAGTAGCTTGGTCTTAAGTATTTCTAATGAGTCGGCAAAAAAGTCCACGTCTAGCTCTCCGGCCATCCGGTTTCCTAGAATGAGCAATCTATTGATGGTTGAGTTCTTGCTAACATTGCTAAGTGCATTACGGGGTTTAAACAGATCTTTATTTCTAGTATTTCTTGTATTTACCCTAAAGTCAATTTGATGTAGAAGCTCTGGACAATCTACTAGATAGTTGTATGCTGTATGGTGTGTGTGTAGTGTGTTGAAATTAAGTACTGAAAACTGAAAATTTAAAAAATATTTCTTAAAATTTGGTAGGTATTTAAGAATAATAATGAAAGCTTCCCTTCTCCCCCAGAGCTGAGCGAAAGCATGATGTACATGGCAGACTGTCAGCTGGTGCAGGATGATGAGGAGGAGGGCACCGGCTCCCGGGCGGGAGGAGCCACTGGCACCGGCGGCGAGGATCTGCCCCATGGCTCTGGGCACCTGCCCCATCCCCCGCCCCACGTCCAGATATCCACCGTCAAGGTAATGTTTTGCTGTGGTAGTTTTGGCTTTATTTCTATTTCCTGCTGATGAGATCAAATAAGCTCGAAACAGCTGTCTAAAATCATCCAAGTTGGGCAAGGCAATTGATAGCTGCAAGGAGAGTCAATTGGTTACATTTGTTTGATAGTCAGCTAAGACCCGTATTTATGAGAGAGAAAAAAATTCAAGTCATATACATATATTATGTATATATGTATACAATATTTATTTATTATTTCTTGTCTTATATTGTATATTAATTTGTAATTATTTGTGTTGTATATAATATGTCCAATTAATAAAGTGTAAATTAATAAATAGTTCCTTTTTTTTAGCTGTAAGTTTATCTTTATGTTTAGATTTAAGTGTCTTTGTATGAATGGGGACTCCTCCTCGTAAATTCATAAAATAAATAAAATAAAACTGCTCGCCCCCCCCAGGTGTGCACCCAGGAGCTCCCCCTCCCTGAGGGGGTGGATGTGGTGCATGCCGCCCCCGCCGCGGGTCACCTCAGCTCCGCCTCCATCTACCCCGCCTGCTTTGCGCCCTACATATTCGTCACCGCCTGCTCCGACAGCAACATCAGGTGAGCTGTTGGGCCCAACCTAGGCTGGTTGAGTTTTTTTTGGCATTAGATAAGATAAGAATAACTTTTATTTGGTGTAGTCACTGTGGCAGAGCGAGTTAGCGCGCTAGGCATTGCACACATAGTGACCTGGGTTCGATTCCCAGCGGGGGAGGATTTTTTCTGCTCTGTACTTGGATGTTCGGGGTCCACTCATACCTCGTGAGGAAAAATGAGTAGTTACTTGTATGAGTAACGACCAGTGGCGGCATTACCACAGTAAAAAGAAAATAATGTAATAGAATAATTCGAAATGTAAAGGAGGCTCTTAGTAATGCTGCGCTACCCACAAAAATTGTGAAGAGGCCTTGTGCTTCACCACAAAGAAATTCGTACATACAGATAAGAATAACTTTTATTTGGTATTTTCGCCACGAAGGCATTCCAATGATCAGTACAATACAATAAAATACAATAATACAAAAAATAAAAATTGTTCTAGATAAGGTAAGGTTATTCCATACAGCCAATAGGTGAGGTTCATAGAGTAGAGCCCTGCCTGCTTTGCGGCCTACATATTCGTCACCTCCTGCTCAGACAACAACATCAGGTGAGCTAAAATAAATATTGAAACCAATAGACATGTTAAAGAATAAAAATATTTTGTTATGCTTGGTAAAATGCTTAGTTGTAAGGAACAAGCTCAGACAACAACATCAGTTGAGCTAAAATAAGCTAAAATAAATATTGAAACCTATAGACATGTGGATCATGGAGCCAAGAAGCCAGAAAATGGATAGAATAAATATTGAAACCAATAGACATGTTAAAGAATAAAAATATTTTGTTATGCTTGGTAAAATGCTTAGTTGTAAGGAACAAGCTCAGACAACAACATCAGGTGAGCTAAAATAAGCTAAAATAAATATTGAAACCTATAGACATGTGGATCATGGAGCCAAGAAGTCAGAAAATGGATAGAAGAAATTGGAAAGAATATGATGGTTCGAACTGGAGATGAAAGGACACCTGGCTTTTTCAAACAGAAAATTTCCCTCGCCATACAGAGGGGTAATGCGGCGAGCGTATTGGGCTCTTTGCCATCTAATATCAATATGGATGAGGTGTTTTACCTGTAATAAAATAATAAATGCACAATTATTACATGTTAAAGAATAAAAATATTTTGTTATGCTTGGTAAAATGCTAAGTTTTAAGGAACAAGCTTGTGAAATTGTTTTAAATAAATAAAATAAATGAAAAAAACTTGTTAGAAAAAAAAACATCAGGTGAGCTGTTGGGCCCAACCTAGGCTGGTTGAGGTTTTCTTTTTGGCATTTTTAGATAAGTTTATTCCATACAGCTAATAGCTTTCCGGCTCATTCTAGGCTGGGTGAAGTTTTTAGAACAGAGATACCTTGTCTGGTTTTTAGCCCTACATATTATGACTTTATTATGAATTAGGATCGCTTTTTTCCACCGTTGCATGATTGGTTATTATACATTATATTAGAGTTAAAAGTTATCATATTTGTGTGAATCACTTGTGATATCACAACTGCTCAAACTCGCTTTAATAAATCTACGCTGAAACCGGGACTTGAACAAGCCCGCCTCATCGATCAAGCTACTGAGGTTGGTTCGTAGTAGTGGTGATTATTCGTAGTAGTGTCTGTCCCAGTAGCTCAGTGGTAAAGACAGCACTCTGTGAATCCAGAGGTTCTAGAGGTCGTGGGTTCGAAACCCAGCCGGGACGTGACAAGTTATCCTCCCATTTGGGATTTTTACCACATAATAATACGTTTTGGGCTTACTGCTGGAATAATGGGACTTTAATAGTCTTAATCGGGCAGTATAAGTAAGGCGATCATATTATTATTACTAAATCTACGCTGAAACCGGGACTTGAACCACCGACCCCCAGGTCACAAGCCCGCCGCCTCATCGATCAAGCTATTGAGGTTGGTTCGTAGTAGTGGTTATTTTTGTTTGGAGGAAAAAATTTGCCAAGTCAAACACAGGCGTACATTGTTCTAGAGCCCGTGAAAGGGTTTTTTCCCTCTAAAAAACCCTCCAGGTTTACATGATTTATTTCCTTGCGCCCCGGAAAGTGGTTATTATGGCTAATAGTAGTGGTTATTATGGCGAGTATTAATGAGAGACCCCTCCATCTTAGGTTCTGGAAATGCAAGGTGACCAAAGTGAAGACCCCGCCCGGCGCAGAGCCGGCGGAAGTTCAGTTCTCCTACGAGTGGGTGGAGTGGGAGATGCTGCGTCAGGACAAGGTGTCCACCATAGAGATCCCCGGCCAGCCCATGAACATCAGCGCGGCCTACAGTGGCCGCATCGCCGTGGCCTACAAGTACGGCAAGTCGTTCACGCGGCCGTCCAAGAAGGATCCCGACCTGCGCTACATCAACCTCTGCGTCGCCATCTATGAGTGTGAAAGCACGGGAGGTGAGATGAGGTTTTTTGACATTTTCATGTCTTTGCTCTGGCACATAACCAAAATTATGTAACGAAATTATGTGACGAAATTATGTAACGAAATTATGTGACGAAATTATGTAACGAAATTATGTAACGAAATATTAAATTATAAAAAGAGAGAAGAGAAAAAGTATGTGTCATGCGCACAATAACGAAATATTAAATTATAAAAAGAGAGAAGAGAAAAAGTATGTGTCATGCGCACAATACGAAATTTGGTCAGTTAAGTTTTAGACCTTGAATAGTAAAGATGAAAATGTCCCAATGGTTGCAGACTCGTATGCAAGCGTTTTTTTTACAAAAACGAACACAATACTTCCGATTTCTAATATTTTCTTAAAGTTTCTCCCTGAACAGTTGTTGAAAAGTGAAACATGTTTCCAATTTTGACATTTTCATGTCTTTGCTCTGGCACATAACCAAAATTATGTAACGAAATTAAGTGACGAAATTATGTAACGAAATTATGTGACGAAATTATGTAACGAAATTATGTAACGAAATATTAAATTGACATTTTCATGTCTTTGCTCTGGCACATAACCAAAATTATGTAACGAAATTATGTGACGAATTTATGTAACGAAATTATGTGACGAAATTATGTAACGAAATATTAAATTATAATAAAAAAAAAAATGAAAATGTCCCAATGGTTGCAGACTCGTATGCAAGCGTTTTTTTTTTTTACATTTTTTCTTTATAATTTCACTGTATTTTACTGTATATAAACATAAAATATAATAATAATGTCATTGTTATCATTGTTTTTTTATAATTATATTATGAATTGTTATTGCTTTCGTTTGAAAAAAACTTAGTACTAAGCTTTATTAGGTAGAACGAAAATATGTACAGTAAAATACAATGAAATTATAAAGAAAAAACAAAAAGATCGAGCAAAGATACAAGAACAAAAAAGAGAGTGAAGTTAATGTTATTCTGTAACCAATCCAAATTGTTGTAATATTATTCTGTAACAAATCCAAATTGTTGTAATATTTTTCTGTAACCAATCCGTATTGTTTTAATATTATTATTATTATTTAACACTTTATTGGTCAACTACATGAGTACATGATACATTCAACAAAATAGGACATGAAAAAAAAACACAATAGAATTTGTAGTGAACCAAGACTGTGGCTTTCTCTTCTACCGAACCCCATGTTTTTTTATGAATTGTTATTGCTTTCGTTTGCCAGCCTCGTGGCGTAACGGTTGTGATTACTGCCGGTCCAGTCCAGAGTCCAGAGATCCTGAGTTCGATCCCCGGTCGGAGCAGATTTTTCTCACGGAAAATTCTGTTCCCTCCGTACATGTAAGGCTGGCATTTCCGGCACTACCCAGGCTGGGTGAGGTTATTGTGGGTAGCTGGTACGATTCCCGGCAAATGAAAGGAAAACCCCCGTCCTAATCCAGGACGTTAAATCAAATAGAATCGTTGGCGTTAAGAAGTGCATCCAGCCGTAAAAAATGTGCCAAATCAACCAACCTCAACCATGAGGTTGAAAAACGTCGACCCTGCTCAAGCGGGATAAGACAGAGTAAAAAAAAAGTTATTGCTTTCGTTTGAAGTATTTTTTAGAAAACTTCGTACTAAGTTAATGTTCTAATGTTCTTTTGTCTATATTCTTTTGTCAAATCGTTGTGATATTATTCTGTAACCAAAGGGTTATTTTTCTTTTGGATAATTTTTTTCCAGGTTCGATATTTCCAAATATTTCCATTTTATTCCAAGGTCAACTTCACCACATTCGTGAAAGAAAAATGCTTTTCGGTACTTAAAAATAAACAAGACTTTTCTACTTCCATTTTAGTTAACCAAACTGGAAGAAGGAAGAGGAAAAATTTCCTCTTCCAAAAGAAAAATGACTTGCTTCCAGTTTTGTTCATTTTATTCCCGTTGTATCCACTTTAGTTAGAAAGAAAAATACGGCTCAATTCGAATTGTTGTAATATTCCTCTGTAATGAATCCGTATGGTTGTAATATTCTTCTTCCTTCTTTTCTTCTTCCTCCTTCTTTTCTTTTCTACGCTCTTTTCTTCTTCTGTTTCCCCACCCGGATATAATATATTATATTCTCTCTTTTATATGTATATACCTATATTTATACATTTTTTTCTTTTTTTTTAAATATATGATAGAACATCAGTAACACTTTACTTCTCAATATCAAATATGTGGTAACCGTATGGGTTTGATGGCAGAGATTGCCTCAGACAATAATCACGCCCTTTGTCAATATTATTCTTGTCAATAAAGAGTTATAAAGAAGAGAAAGCCACAGGCTTTAACCTCGCCCCTTGGTTCACTACATATTCTATTTTTTTTTTTTTTTTTAGCACGTCCTATTTTGTTGAATGTATGTAGTTGACCAATAAAGAGTTAAATAATAATAATATTCCCCAGGCTCGGAGTGGGTGCTGGAGGACACCCTTCACCTGAAGAACATTCACCTCCCCCGCGTACAATCTTACTTACTTACTTACTTACTTACTTACTTACTTACTTACTTACTTATATTCCCCAGGCTCGGAGTGGGTGCTGGAGGACACCCTTCACCTCAAGAACATTCACCTCCCCCGCGTACAATCTTACTTACTTACTTACTTACTTACTTACTTACTTACTTACTTACTTACTTATATTCCCCAGGCTCGGAGTGGGTGCTGGAGGACACTCTTCACCTCAAGAACATTCACCTCCCCCGCGTACAATCTTACTTACTTACTTACTTACTTACTTACTTACTTACTTATATTCCCCAGGCTCGGAGTGGGTGCTGGAGGACACTCTTCACCTCAAGAACATTCACCTACCCCGCGTTCAGCTAGACCAGAGTCTGGACCTCCGCTTCATGCAGGTAGGGATGCCACTATCGATATTATCGGAGGCAAAGTATCGATACTTCATGCAGGTAGGGATGCCAATATCGATATTATCGGAGGCAAAGTATCGATACTTCATGCAGGTAGGGATGCCACTATCGATATTATCGGAAGCAAAGTATCGATATCCGATATTTATCGTAACGAAAATATCGAAAGCAAAGTATCGATATCCGATATTTATCGAAACGAAAATATCGATATTCCGATATATCGATCTTCCATATTTTTTTTATTTCATAATTTCATTAAAACAGACGGGGATATAAGTTTAGTTTAGGTGTAGGTGTCACGCTATTTACTCTATTCAGGCAGTGTCTTCGTCTTAAGTGCATTGTGTTGTAGGCTATAGGTACCTGTACCTATCATATTAATTATTATTTTATTAATGCAATTACCTATAAATCATACATTACAATATTTCAAAAAATCAATACGAACTATACAAAGCAACTTAAGACACGTGTTTTGTTCTTATTGGAACTCATCAGTATGATCGATATTTTGGTTCGATATTATCGGAACCTCAGTATCGATACCAAAAATCGATAATATCGGATCCAAAATATCGATATTTCTAAATATATTTTAAAATATCGATATAATATCGAATCCAATATATCGATATAATATCGAATCCAATATATCGATATAATATCGAATCCAATATATCGATATAATATCGACATCCCTACATACAGGACCCGCAGTTCCTGTTCAAGAAGCAGCGACTCCAGTCCAGCTTCATGAAGGCGATCTCGTCGGAGGAGCTCGGCGATCATCGGGCCCTGAGGAACGGGGAGGCGGGCGAGCCGCCGCAGAACAACATCGTCAAGACAGGTAAAATAAAATAAAGTAATATAAAATAAATAAAGTAAAAAAAAATAATAAAAATAAAAATAAAAAAAAATAAAAAGGTGAGTGTCGAGATCAAAAATATTGTGACAAATTTTGTGACAGATAAGCGTTAATATATTTGTGTCACAACTACTCAAGGACTTGAACCACCGACCTCCAGATTACAAGCCCACCGTCTTATCGATCAAGCTACTGAGGTCGGTATTTTGTGACAAATAATGTTTAATCTGAAACAAGATTTATATATTTATTTATGTGAACAATATACGGGCATACTTGCCCTGTACTAACTAATTTTACAATTCATTTCCCTAACTATTCGTAATAAAAAATAAAACTATCTAGTACAGTGTGCAGTACTACACCAACCTCGGTTTTTTTTAAATGAGTGTTTTTTGTTGTTGTGGGTAACAGTGAACAAAATTGTAGTGGCCAAGAAAAATGGGAAGTATAGGAGAAAAATGGGAAGTATAGAAGAAAAATGGGAAGTATAGGAGAAAAATGGGAAGTATAGGAGAAAAATGGGAAGTATATGAGAAAAATGGGAAGTATAGGAGAAAAATGGGAAGTATATGAGAAAAATGGGAAGTAAAAAGTACGAACCTCAGCTGCATTTCTGTGATTGAGACTCCTGTGTGGGAATAAACTTGCCATTTATTTGATAGCAGTTCATTTTTAGGCAATTATAGATTACGAGAGTTGTAATGTAATTTTCTCGGCGTCTTTTGCACACGAAGTGTATTTTTGGTGGGTATCAGAATTTTTTGTTCTCCTTCTGCAGACTTACAGCCCGAGGTGTATGTGGTTACCTTTACCTAAAGAGTATTTAATTATCATTATTATCTGTTCCGGTAGCTCAGTGGTAAAGGCGACACTCTCTGAATCCAGAGATACCAGAGGTCGCGGGTTCGAAACCCAGCCGGGACATGACAAGTTATCCTCCCGTTTGGGATTTTTACCACATAATGATATGTTTTGAGCTTACTGCTGGAATAATTAGACTTGATAGTCTTAATCGGGACGTATAAATAAGGCGATATTATTTTCATTATTACCTGTTCCAGGCTTGCTGGCGGTGCCCAGTTTCAGCACGCTCCAGTCTCTGCGCAAGTCTATCATAGACCACGGCAACACCTGCCCTCTCACTCAGAAACATCTGGTTAGTAGTTTCCCTCTCTCTCTCTCTCTCTCTCTCTGCCCCCCCTTCTTTAAATTAGAACTAATTTAATTCGGCCCTACCCTACCCAGGCTGGGTGAGGTTAATGTGGGTAGCTGATACGATTCCCAGCAAATGGAGGGTAAAACCCTCGTCCTGTCTACCTCAAGTCAGCACGTTAAAACCAAATAGAATCAATGGACATGAAAGGAGCCTAGACATTGAATCTGGGCGTCCTTATAATCCTCTCACCACCGTGACCTAATACCTAACTCACGGACACGGAATTATTATTATTATTGTTATTGCCATCAAAGGCAACATCTAAATTGGAAGTTCACTATATTATTAAAAACCAAATTTTAAGAAATATTTTAATCAGTTTAAAGTACTTACTATCAAAACACTGCACACAGAAGAAGCCTTGAACACTGGTTCTGGTAGTCCAAAAGGTTCAACCAGTATCAACTCTTCCACCACCATGACATTACACATGGTCACGCAAGGTAAGTAAGTGAGAACGTTAAAACCTAATTGAATCAGGGGACATCGAAGGTGCTTGGACATGGATCAGGGCGTCCATATAATCTTCTCACCACCGTGATATAGACAGCTGTGCTTATCTAACGGACACGTAATTATTATTATTACTACTAACTACTTGTATTTTATGTTTTTTTTGTATTAATTCTGCTTGTACCTTGACTTGTGTTAACAACTTTTATGTTGAACGAACACCAAATAAAACATTATCTTATCTTATCTTATCTTTTGTCCCGGTAGCTCAGTATGACAAGTTATCCCTCATTTGGGATTTTTACCACATAATAATAATTTTGGGCTTACTGCTGGAATAATGGGACTTTAATAGTCCTTATCGGGCAGTATAAATAAGGCGATATTATTATTATTATATTATTATTATTATTATTATTACTTACTACTTGTATTTATGTTTTTTTTTTATATTAATTCTGCTTGTACCTTGACTTGTGTTAACAACTTTTATGTTAAATGAACACCAATCTAACACTAAAACATTATCTCATCTTATCTTATCTTATCTTATCTTATCTTATCTTATCTTATCTATACTTCTCCAGGTTCAGCTGGACTGGGTGAGCAAGGTGGACGGGTCTCACATCCTCACCGTGGCGGTCAGCAGCAAGGTGATGCTGTTCACCCCCTTATCTTATCTTATCTTATTTTTTAATTTTTTTTTTTAATTTTAAATTAATTAACGGGAACTACCCATTTTTCACAATTTTCCTTATATCTTAGGTCTAGTAAATCTTAATACCTATCTATCTAGTCCTATCTTATCTTATCTTATCTTATCTTATCTTATCTCATCTTATCTTATCTTATCTCCGTATCTTGAGTCAGACGGTCTCTATCATCCTCACCGTGGCGCTCAGCAGCAAGGGTGAGCGTTCACCCCCTTACATCCTTATCCTTATCTTATCTTATCTTACTTCAGGTTCAGCTGGACTGGGTGAGCAAGGAGGACGGGTCTCACATTCTCACCGTGGCGGTCAGCAGCAAGGTGATGCTGTTCACCCCCGTGTCTTATCTTATCTTATCCTACTTCTCAGGTCCAGCTGGACTGGGTGAGCAAGGAGGACGGGTCTCACATCCTCACCGTGGCAGTCAGCAGCAAGGTGATGCTGTTCACCCCGGTGTCCTCTGACCTGGCCCAGGCTAACATGAAGGCCATGAAGGAGAGCCAGAGCAGCAACCGCCCCATCCTCCGCAAGGCCTCGTCCCTGGCCGCGCCCAGCTTCGTGGATGAGATCAGGTGAGCGAGGCCCATGATGTCCTTGTAATTGTCACCGGAGCGACCTAGATATGTAAACAAAGTGTTTGCAATTTGTAAACATGGGTCCTCCTGGCATGACAACTACCAAACCTCGGGGCAGTCGAAGTGAGTGAGTTCTAGCGAGTGGTTGAGTTCCTGCTGGTGAGTCTAATTATTTCCATCTACCTAATTATATCCGATAGGCTCTCAGAGGACAACTCTATGTTACATCCTTGATTAAATTAAATAAATATATTTCAGGTACAAGACTTACTTAATTATTTTTATTTATACCCATTTCTTTTTCTTAAACACTAAGGCGCTTGTTGGAACTTTGTTCATGGTTCGAACTCTATATTTATAGAACCGCATCATTGGCAAGGATTCCGCTAACTTGTGTTCTTAGTCGTTCCACCTCAAAAGAGGGCTAGGACTGCCGGGTCGGTAACATAATCAGCTAGACTATAGCTGGGGGGAGTTATGGAAAGTTGTCTCGTTATGAATGTGCTATTAACCATCGTGAGAACTTTTCTTTATAAGCCATTAAACCCTTGGGAAACTGCAAGCTGGCCTAGCTTGTTAGTGTTGGCTACTCTGTTCTCTGTTTAAAGTCCTCTAGCGAGACACTACATATAAGGTCATTAAACCTTTGGGAAACTGCAAGCTAGCCTGGTTTGTTAGTGTTCTCTACTCTGTTCTTTGTTTGAAGTCCTCTAGCGAGACACTACATATAAGGTCATTAAACCCTTGGGAAACTGCAAGCTAGCCGGTCTTGTGTTGGCAAGTCTGTTTATAGTCCTCTAGCAAGTCAGTCCGCTTACTTTATTTATTTGAACAATATACGGGCATATTTACCCTGTACTAACTAATTTTACAATTCATTCCCCTAACTAATCGTAATAAAAAACAAAATATAAAACTATCTAACATAAGACTATCTATTTATCATAATATAAAAAAAAACACATTTGTAATATTAATTAGGTCCTTCTTAATCCTAAGTCTTAAACTGCATGACCCATAACTTCACAATCTAACCAACTAAGATTAACTTACTGTTGATTAACTTATTACTGCTGGAGTAATGGGACTTAGAAGTTCCAGTATAAATAAGGCGATATTATTTTTCATTTCAGATGGATGAAGCTGCGCAAGATCAACCTCAGCACCGCCGACGGGCTGCCGCCCCTCCCCATGCAGATATCCTGGGTTCGAGACGGCATCCTGGTGGTGGGGATGGACAGCGAGATGCATGTCTACTCCCAGTGGAAGCCCAGTGCTAGTAAGTGAAAGCCCAGTGCTAGTAAGTGAAAGCCCAGTGCTAGTAAGTGGAAGCCCAGTGCGAGTAAGTGAAAGCCCAGTGCTAGTAAGTGGAAGCCCAGTGCTAGTAAGTGGAAGCCCAGTGCGAGTAAGTGGAAGCCCAGTGCTAGTAAGTGGAAGCCCAGTGCGAGTAAGTGGAAGCCCAGTGCTAGTAAGTGGAAGCCCAGTGCGAGTAAGTGGAAGCCCAGTGCTAGTAAGTGGAAGCCCAGTGCTAGTAAGTGGAAGCCCAGTGCTAGTAAGTGGAAGCCCAGTGCGAGTAAGTGGAAGCCCAGTGCTAGTAAGTGGAAGCCCAGTGCTAGTAAGTGGAAGCCCAGGGCTAGTAAGTGGAAGCCCGGTGCTAGTAAGTGGAAGCCCAGTGCTAGTAAGTGGAAGCCCAGTGCTAGTAAGATGTGATTTTTTGTAACCTTCCGCCGGGCGCAATGCTAAATCTAAGGGTTGTATGCAGAGTCCTCACTGTAGGCCCTGTAGGGATGCCTGGGTCATTTGTCCCTTCAGCTGATTTTGTTATTCAGAGACGTTTGTTTAAATTAAAGCGTCTGTGCGCATGTGCAATCAGATGTTTCTTTAATAAGTAATTGTCAAGGTCGAAGTATTCCCTATAGCAAGCGCGGGACTACCCTACAGTGAACCCTATAGGGATTACAAAATCGTCTTTTTTTTTTTTTTTCTTTTTTTTTTTTTTTTCTTTGTGACTTGTTTTTAATTTTTTAATTTTAGACCATAAAGTTTTCATAAAGCAGCACCTATCTATATTGCAGTGTTGGCTGTCGAGTGCAATTCGTCTGTGAGATTAAATCAAACAAACCGATTTAATCCTCTTTTTTACTTTTTATAACTGTTTCGTTTTTATTTATTTTGCAATGTTTTAAATGAAATCTTTATGTTCTAAATGAAAACTTCCGTGGAGTTTTACATATCCCCACAAAAAAATATCCAAAGGTGTCAAATCACACGATCGTGAGAGATAATAATTATGTAAATTTAAATAAATGGCAAAGCAAATATACATAACAAAATCTTCTAAACATTTTCAAACTGGCCGCTTTTGATATCTGTGGTACCAACTTGAAAGAGTAACCTTAGAAAAAAACACCCTTTACGTTAGCTAACAACCGATCCCGTTGTATTGTTATCAATACAACCCTTATACTATACACCCAATATAAGGGTTGGGTGGAAGAGATTGTCACTTTTTATTTATTTATTTAGAAACACTTTATTAGTAGAACATATATACAGACAAATAATGGGAAAAAGTAAAAATAAAAATGACCATAATAATAATAATATAAACAAGAAAAAAAAAAATATACATATATTATGTCCTAACTAAAGGGCGGGTTATTGCCTATGGCAATCTCTTCCACCCAACCCTTCCTATTGCCATAGGCAATAACCCCGCCCTTTAGTTAGGACATATATGTATATATATTTTTTTTTCTTGTTTATTTTATTATTATTGTCAATTTTTATATATAATTTTCACCATTATCTGTATATATGTTCTACTAATAAAGAGTTTCTACCGACCTCAGTAGCTTGATCGATAAGGCGGCGGCGGACTTGTAACCTGGAGGTCGGTGGTTCAAGTCCCGGTTTCAGCGTAGATTTAGTAAAAGCGAGTTTGAGTAGTTGTGATATCACAATAGTGATTAACACAAATATGATAACTATTGTCAATTTTTATATTTAATTTTTACCATTATCATAATTTAAAATTTTCTAAAATATTACAAATAAAATATCTCTTCCATTTTGGAACAGCTTGGCAACGTCCCCATGACGCATTATCTGTATTTATGTTCTACTAATAAAGAGTTTCTAAATAAATAAATATTGCGCTCCCCCCCCCTTGCAGGCAACCGCGGCAAGTTCCCCCCCTCGCCCCCCTCCAAGGTGCTCACCCATCAGGAGTCTGACGAGGCCGCGGACACGCGAAACCTGCGCGACGAAGATCTGCGCAGCCTGGCCGCAGAGACCACCCAGCGTCGCCTCGCCAACGTGAGCTCCATGCCGCACCTCAGCCGCGTGTCCTCCATCAACCTGACCATGATGGCCGCAGAGTCCATCAAGAAGCAAGGTGAGAGAGGGGTTTTTTTTTAAAATATTTATTGAAATATTATTAAAAATCTCATTTTTTTTTGTTTTTTTTTTTTAACAAATTAACGGGGTTTACCCATGTTTATTGTATACAATATGAAAATACAATTGTATAAAGTTGAAAATATACACATAAAAGTATAAAATAGAAATATATAAAAGTTAGGTATACATATAAAATATAAATGATGCTATTACGTATATAAATAGATAGTATTCTTAATTTACAGTACTCAGATATTGCTTAAGCTTAATAATTTTTGTTTCGTAGTCTCAACATTATCATAAAACAGATCTATCGAAGGATCTTTGTTACAAGCTTCATTGAAGAGTCGCACAATACGGTTGAATGGTTTAAAAAAAGCATAATTTTTGGTGCAAGATTTTTCATAGAGTAAATTCCTATTTCTTGTGTTTTTTTTATTGGTTCTAAAGGAGAGTTCTCATATTTTTAAATATGAGAATTTCTTGTGAGAAACTTATGGTGATTGTGGGGTTTTTTTTTATTATGAGAAACACATTTTTAATTGCCAGATTTTTTTTGTCAGAAACAGGCTGAGGAGGGATTTATTTGTGAGAAACAGATTTTTAATTCAGAGAATATTTTGCCAGAAACAGGCTGAGTGAAGCATTTTTTTCGTTATAGTAAGAAACAGATTTTTAATTGACAGATTTTTTTTTATATCAGAAACAGGCTGAGGAAGGGATCTATTTGTTAGAAATAGATTTCAATCGAGAATTTTTTTTTGCCAGAAACGAAGTGAGTGTTTTTTTTTGGAAACAAGATGGTAATATGATAATTTTTACACAAACATGATAATTTTTTACAATATTTGTTCCATCTTTAGTGTCCCGGTAGCTCAGTGGTAAAGGCGGCACTCTGTGAATCCCGAGATTCCAGAGGTCGCGGGTTCGAAACCCAGCCGGGAAATGAAAAGTTATCCTCCCATTTGGGATTTTTACCACATAATAATGCGTCTTGGGCTTACTGCTGGAATAATGGGGCTTAATAGTCCTAATCGGGCAGTATAAATAAGGCGATCTTATTATTTTTTTTTTTTAAAGATGAGTGTTTCACAGCCTTTTTTTATTTCGTAGCCATGAAACAGGAGCTACTGTAGACGCTTGTGGTCTGTGTTGTAGCCTGCCCATCCCGTAGTATGCCTCCCCTCTGATGGGCGAGAAGTGACACAATACTTCCCAATTAGGTGCTGGGTCAACACGAGCGCACCGGAAGGTATCCCTTACAAACAACTGTATTATTATTATCTTTCTCTCTCAGGCGTGACGGGTAGCTCAGACGCCCTGGCGGCGGGAGGGGGCGGGGGAGGGTTCGACTCCTACATGCCCGACTATGGGCTGTTCGAGGCGTCCCGCATAGCCTGCCCCGTGCTGCCCCAGTACCACCCCAAGCAGCTGATGGAGCTGCTCAACTCCGGCAAGATCCGTTGGGTCAAGGTTTATTGATGTATTTTTTTTTTTTTTTTTGAATATTTATCTAAAGAGAAGTCTGCCAGCGTCGATGGCATGTTGAATACACCGGTTCCCTTCAGAACACCGAAGTTAAGCGACATCCAGCGAGGTTAAGACTTGGATGGGTGACCATTCAAATTCTAATTCTCGTGACGCTGGCTTTTCCCGGCCCCACTCAGGCTGGGTGAGGTCAATGTGAGTAGCAGGTTTGTGAGTTTCCTGCGAATGGAGGGTAAAACCCCCGTCGTGATATGACCATGGCAGTTGAAAGCGACGTTAAACCCCACTTAAGAGAAGTCTGTAACATTCAGAGTCCTTGCCCCTCTTATTTATTTTTAATATTTATTGTATATTCACAACCATTACTAACTTGTAGTTTGCAATGAGTTTACTGTCTAACCGGGGGACGTTCAACAGGGAGAAGACCAGTGTCTCGCTAGAGGACTATAAAGAGAGAACAGACTAGCCAACCCTTACAAGCCAGGCAGGCTAGCTTGCAGTTTCCTAAGGGTTAAATGGCTTGTACAGAAAAGTCCAAGTCCTCATGATGGTTGATCGCACATAGAAATATGTGGTTCAGGACGAAGCAACTTTGAAATAAAGTTGGCTGGAGACCATCACTCACCCCTCCAGCTGTAGCCAAGCTGGCTACAAAAACAACAACAACTCTATAATATGTAAACATTTTTCCCCCCCTTGCTCGCCAGCAAATAAATGGTTGGGTGAAAGAGCTCACTCCAGTGAGAATCCTGCCATTAAAAAAAGAAAGCTTATAAAAAAAAATAGTAAACTTATTAAAATATTTTATTTTTTTTGTTGCAGGAAGGATACTTTGTCAAGATAAACACTATTTGTCTTCACTCGACAGAAATTTGAAATATGAACAGTTATAGTTATTAAGGAAACAAGTATAAAAGTTCACAGAGTCGACATGTTTTGCCTACTCCTGTAGGCATTTTCAAGACACTGTCGAGTGAAGACAAGTGTTTATCTTTTTCTCAATTAAAATAAATGTTTTGTAGGACCTTTTTTTTATTAAACATGTTTGATCAAGTTTTATTTACAAATAACATAGAATATATACATACATAGAAATTAAAATTAACAAAACAAAACTTGATCAAGGGCGGTGCTAATGCCAACGGCATTCTCTTCCGTTGTACAAAATGTTCGATTCTCTTCTCCTCCCAGGCCATCCTGTCCCACCTGGTGAAGAGCATCAGCACGACCTGTGTCCCCCGAGAGGTCACGAGTGAAGACGAGACCACCCGAGGCCGGGGCGCCTCGTGGAGCAGATCCCGCACTCTCTCGGTCGGGTTCGGAACTACCACGAGTCCACTCGAAGCCAGAGGTAACTGAAGCCGTATTTTTCTTTCTCACCAAAGTTAACCAAACGGGAATAAAATGAACCAAACTGGAAGCAAGTCATTTTTCTTTTGTACATGAGATATATTAATTTCGCTCTCAAGCTAAAGACATATTTTTCTTTTGGATTAAAAAAAATTCCAGGTTCGATATTTCCAAATATTTCCATACTATTCCAAGGTCAACATCACCACATTCGTAAAAGAAAAATGTGTTTCGGTACTTTTAAAGATAAACAATAAACTTAACCTATAAAAGAACTTGAAGCACGAATTTTCTATTTCCATTTTGGTTAACTTTGGAAGAGGAAATTTTTTCTCTTCCAAAAGAAAAATGACTTGCTTCCAGTTTGGTTCATTTTATTCCCGTTTGTTTAACTTTCGTTAGAAAGTAAAATAGTGCTTAACTTAGCTTGAGAGCGAAATTAATAAATGTCATGTACAAAATAGAAACAGAGACTAATAGGATTATTATTATATTTTAAGCATTTCAGTATACACTCTTGTATGTATGCTATCTATACTTATAAAAGAGAGTTTCACTCACTCACTCACTGACTGACTGACTCACTCACTGTTTCTCCGAACTGGTAAGTCCTAGGAAGCTGAAATTTGGTAGGTAGCTTTGTCTTATAGTATAGATGTGCAATAAGACGGGATTTTTCGAAATTCCCACTACAACACCAGCCATTGGCGAAAAAGGATTTTTTGCTTTGCGGGCCATGCCTCGGCTCGCAAAGCGGGCGACAGCTCGCCAGTATGATATAAATGGTACATGATATAAATGAATGAATGAAAATTTTAAAATTTATAGGACCAATGAGTCCGTCTATTCCAGCAGTATGCACAAGTCGTTTTTGTGGGGTCGAAATTCCAAATGAGAGAATAACTGGTAGTCAAGTGGTTAAGGCGCTAGTCTGGTAATCCGGGTAGCGTAGGGATCCGTTGGTTCGAATCCCACCCAGTGCATGAATTTTTCCTCATTCATTTGAGTTCATGACCACATAATAATAAGACTCTGAGGGTGTTAGGTGGTAGAAAATGCTTTGAGCATTAACCTCGCCTGGTGGTTACTTTCCACTAAAGAGTATTATTATTAATAACTTGTCACGTCCCGGCTGGGTTTCGAACCCGCGACTTCTGAATAACCAGACTGGCCATAATAATAATAATAATAATAATAAGTGAAACAAAAAAAGCCAAGTGTTTTTATCCTTATTTGTTTTACCAAGAGTTGTGTACAAGTTCTTCCTGAGTCCTTCTCTAGTTTTTATTTATTATTTATTATCTGACCTGGTTGCAGGGTTTTCAGTGAAACCTTTACAATGAACACTGCGACCTAATTAGATCTATTGTGACCAGTTGATTCTATTCGGTTTTAACGTCCTGATTTGAGATAGTCAGGACGGGGGTTTTAACCTCCATTCGCTCGGAATCGTACCAGCTACCCACATTAACCTCACCCAGCCTGGGTAGGGCCGGAAATGCCAGCCTCCCATGTAAGGAGGGAACAGAATTTTCTGTGTGAAAAGTCTGCTCCGACCGGGGATCGAACTCAGGATCTCTGGACTAAGGGCAGTAGTCACAACCGTTACGCCACGGAGGCTTTCGTAACGGTTTAAATAATGTAATAATCTATTTTATTTTTTTTTCCAAAATATTCAATTCATAATATATTTTACATTAAATGGTATGTACAAAAATAAACAATGAAATATTGAAAGATAATGTAATTACTTGAAAAAAGAAAATGAGTCTGTCTTGTATTATATCTCTCAACATGTACTTTTTTTCCCTGTAAAATAAAAATATCTAATGCAAACTTGTATAACTTTTCTTCTGTTGTATAATATTGTTTCATTAATCTGTCTTGTGTTATATTTCCTGTGTTTGTAAAATAAAACTACAACTTAAGTTGTGAATATGTTATTAATAAAAAAAAAAGAAAATGACTTGCTGTGAGGCCTGTGACCTCTAGGTATGAGGTTGTGCTGCATCACAGGAATAGTATATAAAATAAATATGCATTATTAAAAAAAAAAAAAAAAAAACTAATCCTATGCCCATGCCCCCCCAGGCTCCACCACAGCCATCCCAGAAGAGCTCACCCTGGACTACGCCGAGATCACCTCCATTCCCCCCCTGCCGCTCTGGACGCTCCTGGCGGCGGACAAGGAAAGCGTCATCGACGAGGCGAAGGACAGCAAGGACTACAACGAGCTGTTCGACGGCAACTGTACCCTGGTGGACGAGAGTCTGGATGAGCTGCTGGAGGACGATGAGATGTCGCCGAGGTGAGTGACCTGGGTTCGATTCCCGGCAGCGGAGAACATTTTCTGCTCTGATATTTTACTTTATTTAAGTAGTCACTGTGGCAGAGCGAGTTAGCGCGCTAAGCATTGCACACATGGTGACCTGGGTTCGATTCCCAGCGGGGGAGGATTTTTTCTGCTCTGTACTTGGATGTTCGGGGTCCACTCATACCTCGTGAGGAAAAATGAGTAGTTACTTGTATGAGTAACGACCAGTGGCGGCATTACCAGAGTAAAAAGAAATTAATGTAATAGAATAATTCGAAATGTAAAGGAGGCTCTTAGTAATGCTGCGCTACCCACAAAAATTGTGAAGAGGCCTTGTGCTTCACCATAAAGAAATTCGTACATACATACATACACAAGCGGGCTGTCGCCCTCTTTGCGGGCCGAGGCATGGCCGTGAAAGCAAAAAATCCTTTTTCGCCAATGGCAGGTGTTGTAGTGGGAATTTCGAAAAATCCCGTCTTATTGCACATCTAGACTATAAGACAAAGCTACCTACCAAATTTCAGCTTCCTAGGACTTACGGTTTGGGCTGTAGAGCGATGATCAGTGAGTGGTCAGTCAGTGTCTTTGACATTTATATATTAAGATTTTCTGCTCTGATATTTTACTTTATTTATATTTTAGCATTTAATATACATTTTTGTATGTGTGCTAGGTACAAGGTACATGATATATCAAGAAAAAGTTTTAAAAAAATGTCTGAAATCTATCATAGCGGATATTGATAATGTAGCAAACTGGCTTATATTTCGAGAACGGTTTGTCAGAATATGGCAACTAAAGGCTCAAATAATAGCATATGATGTTCTGAGACAGTTTTACAGTAAAAAATATATGTTCCGGTGACCTGGGTTCGATTCCCGGCAGCGAAGAACATTTGCGGTTTCCAATCATACCTTGTGAGAAAAAATGAGTAGCTCCTTTAATATGAGCAGTGATCAGTTGCGGTAAGTCTGTCCCGGTATCTCAGTGGTAAAGGCGGCACTCTGTAAATCCAGATGTCGTGGGTTCGAAACCCAGCCGGCAAATGACAAGTTATCATCCCATTTGGGATTTTTACCACATAATAATGTAGTGGTGTCTTTGTGACTGAATCCCTGACTAAGGCCAATTTTCAACTTTTATCAGAAGCGAAGTTGTTATTTTCTAAAGAAAATGCCTGGTCAATAGATGGAAGGATTTTTGTCAAAATTGACAACCAAAAGCAAGTTATCTCTTCTCTCAAGTCACTTCAATTTCTGCATTCACAACTCAACAGTACTGTTATTGTTAATAATTCTTCTACTCCAACACCAACTGATGCTCCAACACCAACTGATGCTAGACATTCTGCCGAGGAATCTACCACTCTGATACCCAGCGCTCATACCTCTACTCCTACTCCTACTCCCTTCACCCCACCCCCGCTTCCCCACACACCTGTGTATCAGCAACATAAGAAGCAGAAGAAGAGTGGCTCTAGTTCTCCAAAGATGATTCCCCGATACCATTTCAGAAGACACTAGAACACTATGTACCTATCATATTTATTCCCCCCCCCCAATACCATTTCAGAAGACACTTAAATACTATGTACCTATCATATTTAATTTCCTTTTTTTAATTTTTTTTTTTTTATATTTATTTATGATACTCATTCATTTTCACCTAAATGGGTAACTAGGTACTAGATCTTTATCATACGATTTTTTTTTTTATTTTTTTTATATTTATTTTTTCCTGTCTTCTGAGTATCATCTTCAATTGAATTTATTTATATAATCATCTTCATCCCCCTCCCCTTTTTTTTCCCCCCTTTCTCTTCAATGTTCAGTGATATCTAGTGTACCCATTTAAGCCAAATAGGTATCATCTTTTATATAGATTTGTGTTTCATTGATAAAACAAGGTCACTTGTTTTATATTTTGTAACACTTCCTATCTAATTTAATCCCCCCCCCCCTTTTTTTATGTCAATTGATAATGAAGTGTTTATTTTTCCAGGTAATGTGTATTCGTCAAGTTCTGATGTCAGTGATTTCCAAGATTCTCAGTCGTCAGATGGTTCTCTTCCATTATCTGCAGCGTTATTGCAACACTTGACCCCCTTCTCCGCCTCATTCAGAGTTGCCCATATTAATGCACAGAGTTTGGTGGGGCATCATGCTGATCTCTTATCCACGTTCAGTAATAATTGTTTTCATGCGATTCTCATTTCAGAAACATTTTTGAAACCCTCCTTGCCTGATGTTATTGCTGCTATTCCTGGCTATCAGTTGATAAGAAACGATAGACTTCATTCGGGATGTGGTGGTGTGGGAATCTACCTTCGTGACGGCATTGGATATTCTATTATTCAATGTTCTGATCCGAATGTTAAGAACACCATAGAATATATTCTATTGGAAGTTCACTACTGTCACAAGAAGCTCATGTTGGTTGTTGTTTACAGGCCTCCCAGAGTTGCCTACTCTGATGATCTACATACTCTCCTTAGTACCTATCTGCCTTTCTATGATGATGTCATAATTATGGGTGACTTTAATTGCAATCTTGACATAAATAATATTTTATCTAAAAGATTCAAGGATCTAGTAAAATCTGTTGGTTTATCTATTTTGCCTTCCAACTCTACTTTTCATTTAGATAACTACCAGAGTTTGCTAGATTTGGCAATTGTTAAGTCATCTAATAAAGTACAGTATTACGGACAAATCTCCGCGCCTGGTTTTTCACATCATGATTTAATCTTTATGGCCTACCAATTAGGTAGAGTTAAATATTCTCTTAGAAAAATCAAGTTCAGGGATTTTCGTAATATGAATGTTGATAATTTGATTAGAGATGCAGAAAGGTGTAATTGGAATTGTTTGACTCGACTGAATGATGTAGATGCCAAAGTTGAAGAATTTACTAATATGATATCTTCCCTTCTGAACAAGCATGCTCCGTTCAAAAATGCCAAAGTAAAATACCCACCTACACAGTGGCTCACCCCTGAGATATTGAAGCTCATGAAGCAAAGAGATCGCGCATTTGTTAAGTACAAGCATTCCCGCCCCGCTCTCAACATCATTTTGATAAATTTAAAATTTTAAGGAATCGTTGTACTCGATCTGTTCGTGATGCACGAGAGCTTTATATATCTGAGGGTATAGCTTCTTGTCGTGATGAGAAATCACTTTGGCAGTTTTTAAGAAGTCTTGGTATTAATGTGGATTCTTCAACTAAACATCTTGATCCTCGGTTTAGTTTGGATGATCTCAATACTTTTTTTGTTACACCTCCTGTTAACATTAATCCAACACACAAGCTGAATGTGATTGATTCTATTCTGAGACAACCCAACCCAACACATCCAGAGTGTAGTTTTGATGAGATTTCTTGTCAAGATGTTAGACATGCTCTTAGTAGCATAAAGTCTAATGCGTCTGGTTATGATGGTCTTTCAATTAAGTTTCTGAAAATTATTCTGGATTTCATTGTGATCCCTTTAACCCACATTGTTAATAATTCACTTTCTTCGGGTAACTTTCCTACACAATGGAAAATTGGTCGTGTTCTTCCCTTACCCAAAAATTCCAAACCAACAGGATTAAACAATTTTAGGCCTATATCTCTTCTTCCAGTACTATCAAAAGTCCTTGAGAAAATAGTTCATCGTCAAATAATTAATTTTTCCAATTTAAATAATTTGTTTAATCCTTTTCAATCTGGGTTTCGGCCGGGTCACAGCACTACAACTGCTCTGATTAAAGTAACTGATGACATACGTAAAAGTATGGACAGTACCAAAGTTACAATTTTGTTACTTTCAGACTTTAGTAAGGCTTTTGATTCGGTTGATTTTGACATTCTTCTTACCAAACTTTCAAAACATTTCAATTTTTCTCCCATTGTACTTCATTGGTTTAATACCTATTTACGGGGTCGTCAGCAATACGTTTTTATTAAAAACTTTTTAATCAAGACTCAACTTCTGGATTTCTATCTATAGTAGCTGGAGTACCTCAAGGCAGTATATTAGGACCTATACTATTTTCAATATTCATTAATGACATATCTTTCGTTTTTAAATACTGTACCTATCATCTTTATGCTGATGACTTACAACTCTACATTGAAACTACTGTGGATAATATCAACGAAGCAATCCTCAAGATGAATGAAGATCTTGAAGCTTTGAGAGTCTGGACTTTAAACCATGGCATCATTCCAAATTCTAAAAAGTTTCAATCCATTATAATAGGATCTCCACCACTTTTACATCAGGTCGCTCAGTCCCAAATTCCTTCCATTATATTTAATTCTGAGATTATTCCTTTATCATCTACAGTTAAAAATCTTGGGTTAATTTTTGATGCAGATCTTAAGTGGAATTCTCAAGTTGTTAATATTGGTAAAAAAGTGTATCGAAAGTTTCATTCTCTGAAACGTTTGCAAAAGTTTCTGCCTCGTAAGACAAAGCAACTCCTATGCACAACTCTTATATTTCCTTTAATTGAATATGCTGGAACTGCTATGTCAAATATCAATGCGAACCTTCTTTATAAACTTCAAACGTTACAAAATGCTTGTGTTCGATACATTTTTGGATTGAAGAAATTTGACCATGTTTCACAACATAGGAAAATTCTTCAATGGTTACCAATCGATAAGAGGTTAGAACACCAGACTTTGTGCTTACTATGGAGAATCATGAAGGAGGCTTCACCTCCATATCTTCATTCATCATTTCATACATTATCATCATTGCATTATCACAACACACGTTTTACACATCTCATGCTTCCTACTCACCGAACCACTTACATGGGCGAAAGTTTTACAGTCAATGCTGTTAGATTATGGAATCAACTGCCTGATGAACTTAGAACTTTGGATAATCGCTTGGCTTTTAAGATCTTGACGAAGATACATTTCTTGGAAAATTAACACCCCCCCTCCCCCCTTTTTTTTTCACTATTTTCCCCTATTCTTTGTATATATTTAGTCCTTTTCGTTTCTCTTTTTTTATGTCTTTATTGTTTTTTTTTTTTTTTTTTTCTTCTATTTTATGCTTTTTTCTATCTTATAATCTCTCACATTATTTTAGTTAGGCTTTTAAAAGGGTTGGGTGGAAGAGATTGCCACAGGCAATAACCCCGCCCTTTAGGTAGGACATTTCTCTTTTTTTTTCGTTCTTGTATATATGTTTAATCTTTTTGTTTTTCTTTATATTTTATTGTGTTCTACTGTTATATATTTTTTGTTCTATCTAATAAAGCTTAAAAAAAAAAAAAAAAAATAATATGTCTTGGACTTACTGCTGGAATAATGGGACTTTAATAGTCTTAATCGGGCAGTATAAATAAGGCGATATTATTATTATTATAGACAAATATAAGATAATAGGATATTCAAGATACGGAAAAGACCTGTAGTTCTCCATTACCCACTAAACTGTATGACATATTGCATTATTGGCCACTTAAACTTGCCATGTTCTTAATTTTTATTTTATTAATAAGTTATTTTTTACATTTAAATTTTATTTATGAAGATGTAAGAATTTGTTGAATAAAAAATAATCTTTTGAAAGTACTAAAAAAAAGAAAAAAATATGATTGTGATTGGATTCGCAGGCGCTGTGACCGTCGCCAGTCAGGCGTGGCGGAGAAGCAGCCCATGCTCTCCCACTTCGGCCCACGCCAGGGCCGCACCCTCTCCGCCTCCTCACCCACACCCACCTGCCGGGCCTGTCCAGTCTGGACCAGATGCACCTGCTAGCGCTGGCTGACACGGTTTCCACCTGCAACACAGACTTCGCCGAGCGGTTTGCCAACGACGCCGCCGCTAAGATTCAGATAGCGCGCGAGAATTTGACCGGTGAGTAGCGCCCAGCTTTGGTCACAATAGATTGAATTGAATTGAATTTTATTGTGATAATATACAATATTGTATGAACACAATTGCTTACTAATAGATCTTACTAGAGTCGTATTTTTCTTTCTAACCAAAAAAGATTTCCAGGCTATTAGGTTTTTTCCAAATATTTCCATTTTAGTCCAAGGTCATTCGTGAAAGAAAAATGCGTTTGGTTACTTTTAAAGATAAACAATGGACTTAACCAATAAAAGAACTGGAAGCCAGCGTCGATGGCATGTTGAATACACCGGTTCCCTTCAGAACACCGAAGTTAAGCGACATCCAGCGAGGTTAAGACTTGGATGGGTGACCATTCAAATTCTAATTCTCGTGACGCTGGCTTTTCCCGGCCCCACTCAGGCTGAGTGAGGTCAATGTGAGTAGCAGGTTTGTGAGTTTCCTGCGAATGGAGGGTAAAACCCCCGTCGTGATATGACCATGGCAGTTGAAAGCGACGTTAAACCCCACTTAAAAAAAAAAGAACTGGAAGCAAGAATTTTCTACTTCCACTTTGGTTAACTTTGGAAGTGAAAATTTTTTTCCTCTTCCAAAAGAAAAATGACTTGCTTCCAGTTTGGTTCATTTTATTCCCGTTTGGTTAACTTTGGTTAGAAAGAAAAATAGGGCTTAGGTCGCAGTTTTTTTTTTTTTACCATAAATATATTAATTTTATTTGATAGTTCACATATGCGTCCTTGTCTTTTATACTAGAGTGAATATTAGAGAGCATATGATATTTTAATGAAATTGAATTTAAAAAAGGTCAATCCATTACTCATGGGGTTTTTTAGCAGTAAGCCCAAGACATATTATTATGTGGTAAAAATCCCAAATGGGCGGATAACTTGTCATGTCCCGGCTGGGTTTCGAACCCACGACCTCTGGAACCTCTGGATTCACAGAGTGCGGCCTTTACCACTGAGCTACCGGGACAGGGAAACGCATCTCGGATTTAGAATACATTCGCACGTTTAAGATGCTACTAATATGCGCACGATATAAAGAAAAGTATCTTAGAAGCTCTTCAAAGCTTAGGAGAAGTACCTTTGTATAAATGTTCTTTATAAAGAAAATAAATAAATAAACTAAATATTAAAAAAAAAAAAAAAATATATAAATTGACTGGTTTGACCTCCAGGTGTGCCAGACGGGGAGATGTCCACCGACTCTCTGGATGACTGCGGGCTGAGGTTCCTCCTGGCTATGAAGCACTACACCTACCTGCTCAGGTGTCTACCCCTCGCCCAGCGTGCTCAGTTCCAGAGACAAGGTACTTGAGTTATTTTTATTTTTTAAAGGTACGTGTGCCCCGGAAACGCTTTCGCATGACTTCAGGGCACTTCACCTTTACATCCATGTCATTCAGGAAACGGAAAATTTTGGTCAGAAATTTCCGCTCCGACCGTGATTCGAACCCGCAACCTCCGAGTCAGTAACCAATGGTCTTAATCACTGAGCCACATAGGTCGCCAAGGTACTTAAGTTATTTTTATTTTTTAATGAAAGGTCTTTAACATTCGTAGTACTTGCTCCCAACGCAAGGTAGATTATCGCCGTATTTATACTTCCCGATTAGGACTATTGTATAGTCCATTTTTTTTTTTTTTTCTTTTTTCAAACTGAAATCAAACCGTTTTAATATAGGAGAATTTTGACCTATGCAAAGGCTACAAACTATATTCAATGGAGCCAGCGATGTAGGAAGTGATATTTTCAACATAACTCCTGTTGAAATAGAGAGGTTTATTTTTAGTTAAGTAATATTATAGTTTATAGTTTCAGTAGGTGCATTACATATAGGTCCGCGTGTTATAAAAATAATTTCGCAATCCGTAAATTAAAAAAAAAAAAAAAATTCTTCAAGCAGTACACCCAAGACGTATTTTTATAGGGTCAAACTGTCAATTGGGAGGATAATGTCATGTCCCGGCTGGGTTTCGAACCCGTGACCTCTGGTTTACCAGACAGGCTTTTACCACTGAGCTTGTAGAGCCAGCAGGGAGCCTCACAAGTGTTATTATTTCTTAACATGGTTCCTATTGCCTGTCCCGGTAGCTCAGTATTAAAGGCGGCACTCTGTGAATCCAAAGACTCCAGAGGTCGTGGGTTCGAAACCCATCCGAGACATGACAAGTTATCCTCCCATTTGGGATTTTTTATTTATTTAATGTTTCTACGGGAACTACCCATTTTTTTTTTTTTAAACCACATTTACCTTTTATTTTTTACCACATAATAATATGTCTTGGGCTTACTGGTGGAATAATGGGACTTTAATAGTCTTAATCGGGCAGTATAAACAAGGCGATATTATTATTACTCTTGCCGCCAGGCATCGCCACTAACAATCTGGTGTGGGCGTTCCACTCGGAGAGCGAGGAGGAGCTCCTGAACCTGATCCCCTCGTACAGCAAGGGCCAGCCCAAGTGGTCGGTTCTCAAGGAGCTGGGCGTGGGCTGGTGGCTTCGGAACCACACGCTGCTCAAGACCTGCATCGAGAAGGTGGCCAAAGCCGCTTTCCAGGCGAACGAAGACCCACTCGATGCGGCCCTGTTCTACATCGCCATGAAAAAGAAGAGTCTGGTGTGGGGACTCTACAGGTAAGCTGCCCTGTTTCCGGGATTTGAACCCGAGACCTTCCACATGGCAATCGAGTACCTTCTTCTTCTTCTACTTCTTGTACTCTCTCTTATCCAGCTCAAGCAGGGTCGATGTTGTTCAACCTCATGGTTGTGGTTGATATGATTGGTTTTGGCACATTTTTTTACGAATGGATGCCCTTCCTAACGCCAACGATTCTATTTGATTTAACGTCCTGGATTAGGACGGGGGTTTCACCCTCCATTCGCTGGGAATCGTACCAGCTACCCACATTAACCTCACCCAGCCTGGGTAGGGCCGTAAATGCCAGCCTCACATGTACAGAGGGAACAAAATTTTCTGTGTGAAAAATCTGCTCCGACCGGGGATCGAAGTCAGGATCTCTGGACTACGGGCAGTAGTCACAACCGATACGCCACGGAGGCAATCGAGTACCTTACCAATGAGTTAATCGTTGCGCTTAGTGTATACCCGCATTGAAACAGTGCTCCAACAGTTTTATTAGTACAAAAATAGTAAAAAATAAATATTTACAGAGACTAATGAAGATATTTGAAAAAGATTTAAATAGTAAGATGATAGGAAAGAGAGAAATGAAGCCAGGGAAGTAGTGAGGATCAGTCGCAAGCTCGCGGGCAAGCACACTGCGCAACCAAGCGCCACGTAGAGTGCAACACTGTTTTCTTACATTCTTGTTCTTTGTATTCTTGACACAACCTTTATTTTTTATTTTTTCGCAAACGCAGTAGTCACCGTGGCAGAGTGAGTTAGCGCACTAGGCATTGCACGCATGGTGACCTGGGTTCAATTCCCAGCGGTTTAGGATTTTTTCTGCTCTGTACTTGGATGTTCGGGGTCCACTCATACCTCGTGAGGAAAAATGAGTAGCTGCTCTGATGTGAAGCAGCGACCAGTGGTAGAATCATAGACACACAAATAATACAAGATATTGTAAATTAAACTGGCAAAGTCCTATGATTCTGCGCTAACCACTAAAATTGTGACATAATAACACAAAGAAAAAGCATTATTATTATTATTTGTATTCTTACCCACTTGTTTGGATTGTGTATGCTTCAGATCAAAGCGTGACGAGAGGATGACCAGTTTCTTCGCCAACAACTTCGCGGAGGACCGCTGGCGCAAAGCTGCCCTCAAAAACGCGTTCGCCCTGCTGGGGAAGCAAAGGTTCGAGCATGCCGCCGCCTTCTTCCTTCTGGCGGGAGCGTTGCGCGATGCCATCGAAGTGATTCTGAACAAGCTAGAGGACATTCAACTGGCCATGGTCATCGCGAGATTGTACGAGGGGGAAGGTAAGTGCCCACTGGACAGTGGTCAAGCAGGAAACATGATAACTGAAAGTTCCCTGAATTTTACTTTCGATAGTTACTGTATTGGAGAGCAGAGGGCTTTTACAATAGTAAAACTTTAAAATGAGCTTACGGTTGTCGTTCGTCTATCTTCTTATCCTGCTCCACGCTGGTGCCGCTACTAAACATGGAAGGAATCGCCAGGCCTGGCGAAAGCGGCTAGCGGAGCAAGGTGGTACGATGGATTGAGATGTGTGCTGGTCAAGAGGTGATTTGGTAAGAACGATGTGATCTCACGATCCATCCGACGTGAGATTTTTCCGTAGAAGTGGGGCCAACAAATTGCTCACGCATTATCTCATGGAGGTAAATATAAGTGGTCATTCAGTTTACTAAAAGTGAAGCCCTAACAGTTACTAATATAAGAAATCGGAAGTATTGTGTCCGTTTTTGTTTTAAAAAAAACTTTGTGCTCCGATTTCATTTATTTCATATTTCTGGACCTCCTGACAAACTTTGGTTTTGTTTCTGTCTGTCGCTTGGTTGGTCTATTGTCTGCATTCCTTGCAACTAATATGTCTCAGAAACTGCTGAACGGATTTAAACGAAATTTTTCCACATATAGGAGACCTATTGTAGATGGTCCTATTTTAAATTAATCAACTTGGAACTGCCTCGCGCCTGACCTCTAACTTATCACTTAAACGCTTATATTCGATTTTGAATCGCACGTCCAATTTTGATGAAATTTTGCTTGTGTATTTTGTGTAATTTTGCTATTAGCATTTACACAGAATATTTGTAAATTATTCTGAACATTTTTTGTTGAACTTTGATATTTAAGGGAAACCAAAAAAAAAAAATAGAAAAAAGTGCAAAGTGCAAATTCTTCAAATTGCCGCTAGAGATTTTTTGTTTAATTTAAAATGTTTGAAAAGCGACATTCAAACATATGAAACAGATTTCAAGAGAATCCGTTGAGAAATTTTGGAGATACAAGCCAAGTGTTTTTATCCTTATTTGTTTTACCAAGAGTTGTGTATAAGTTCTTCCTGAGTCCTTCTCTAGTTTCAAAACAAATTAATCCTATGCCCATGCACCCCTAGGTACATACAAGTATACGATGTGAACTAAAAAGAATGTCAAACCAGAACATTCTATTCATTTTCAGCGTCCGTCCCGGTAGCTCAGTGGTAAAGGCGGCACTCTGTGAATCCACAGGTTCCAGAGGTCGTGGGTTCGAAACCCAGTACGGGACATGACAAGCTATCCTCCCATTTGGGATTTTTACCACATAATAATATGTCTTGGGCTTACTGCTGGAATAATGGGACTTTAATAGTCCTAGTCGGGCAGTATAATAAGGCGATATTATTATTTCGTTTTATTTCTCATATTTATACACAAACATAGAAGTAGCAAACATAGAAGTATTCAATTGTTGATAAGAAGATGTTGATATTATGATGAGTGGGCCAGGAATCTTCTGAGCAGGCGACAATTTTCGAATTATTATTATTTCAGGCCTGGACCAGACACCCCCCAATCTGAAGCGCCTGCTCTACGAGGAGATCCTGGGCTGCGACCCCGCGGGCGACAACCAGAACATGACGGCCGCCCACCCCGACCCCTTCCTCAGGTCAATGACCCTCTGGATACTCAAGGACTTCACCGGCAGTCTCAACACCCTGGTGCAGACCAATGTGGGCTCCATGCACCCGATGTACACAGACGAGGACAAGCAGGAAGGTAAGCACCCGCTGTAGAACCCTGGTGCAGACCAATGTGGGCTCCATGCACCCGATGTACACAGACGAGGACAAGCAGGAAGGTAAGCACCCGCTGTAACACCCTGGTGCAGACCAGTGTGGGCTCCATGCACCCGATGTACACGGACGAGGACAAGCAGGAAGGTAAGCACCCGCTGTAACACCACACGAGCTGGGTCTGCTGGGTCAACACGAGCGCACCGAAAGGTATCCATCCCTTACAAACAATTGTAACCAAATTAAAAAATACAAATTTTTGTCGGCACGGGGGATCGAATCCGGGACCCTCCGCACGGCAAGCGAGTGCTTAACCACTAATCGCGCGCTCTTCATCGTGCGCATATTAGTAGCATCTTAAATGTATTCTCAATCCGAGATGCGTTTCCCTGTCCCGGTAGCTCAGTGGTAAAGGCGGCACTCTGCGAATCCAGAGTTTCCAGAGGTCGAGGGTTCAAAACTTAGCCGGGACATGACAAGTTATCCTCCCATTTGGGATTTTCACCACATAATGATACGTCTTGGGCTTACTGCTGGAATAATACTTTTATTTAGGACAAAAACTTTTTAATGTATTACCAACAGAAATTAAAGTTTTGAAAAATGTACCACTCCTATTGAAAAACAGAACTAAAAAATACATCCTAACTAACCAAATAAAACTACAAAAATTATTACCACTGGCATGATTCCTTTTTTAAGAAAACACTTGAACCACTTCTTGATCTCTTCTTCTTTTACTTTACTTTTAAAATTCTCATTAAAAAAAAACTTTTCTACTTGTTACTCTTTAACTAAACTTAAAAATAACTCTTTTTTTTCTTGTATTCCGCCACCAGATTTAATCTGAATGGGGTACAAAATACTTCCATATTTTATTACTCTTTGAAATAGTCTCATTTGAAATGTATTATAATGTTATGTCTGTGTAAGAGACCTCAAATATACAATAAAAGTAATATGTTTAAAAAAAAAAAAAATGGGACTTAAACAGTCTTAATCGGGCAGTTCAAATAAGGCAGTATTATTATTATTATTATGGCACACAAATCAAGATATATTTTTTTATCCGTACATAAGATACATTAACATCTGGAATAAACCATATTCCTTAGACGTTAACATGTAAGACTGCATTCGAAATTCAAACTCCAAACTTTCGCAGGATATGCGCCGTCCCCAGAATGACACAGGATTGAACTTCGGACAGGTTGAAAATTCCAGGGATCTTCTTCAGATTTTCCTCCAGTGATAACGGCACATAACCAAGAGCTCCAATGATTACTGGAATTACAGTGCACCTCATTCCCCACATTCTTTGAATTTCTATTGAGATTATTATTATTATTATTATCTCTGTTTTCCACACATTTTACCGTGGTTATGATGGAAAGCAGCACCGAGTGCACACCTGCACCTGGGGTGGTACTTCTTTGTCCTTTGTTTTAGAGTACCTTACGTACAATATGGGCAGTGCTCAACACAACAGATTTTTGCAATGCTAGCAGATTATGTTTTCCCGGGATCTGCTTTAATGCTTCACAAGTTCTTTTTGATATAAGTCCTGTTGCACCTATTACAACTGGTATAATTCTTGTCTTCATGTTCCATAATCTTTGTGTTTCTATTAGAAGGTCTTTGTATTTTAAATGTTTTTCAGCTTCTTTTTGAGTAATATTGTAGTCAGATGGAATGGCTACATCTATCAGTAAGCATATTCTATGTCTTTTATCTTTGATTATAATATCTGGCTTATTTTCTTTTATCGTTCTATCAGTTTGTACTTGAGTGTCCCAAATTATTATTATTATTATTATTCCAGGCTCCACCAATCCGAACGTGTTCAACTTCTACGTGTACCTGCGCACGCACCCGCTCCTGGTGCGGCACCACCTGGCCTGCACGCACCAGGACAAGAAGCACCTGGTGGTGCTGTACGGGTTCAGCTACGCCTCCAGCGCCGACCACAAGGCCACGTCCGACCGACAGGTGAGTGGGCGAGCGGTCGGACAACTCCGCCACGATTTTTCATTTTCTTTAAAAAAACCGACCTCAGTAGCTTGATTGCGATAAGGCGGCGGACTTATAACCTGGAGTTCCTATTTTATCCAATCTAGTACCAAGTTTTTCTATACCATTTTTATTTTTATTTTACTTTTTATTTTTTTTATATTTTTTTATCCACTAGTCCTTAATTTTTTTTTTTAAGATGAGTGTTTCACAGCCGTTTTTTGAAACAGGAGCTACTGTAGACGCTTGTGGTCTGTGTTGCAGCCTGCCCATCCCGTAGTATGCCTCCCCTCTGATGGGCGAGAAGTGACACAATACTTCCCATTTAGGTGCTGGGTCAACACGAGCGCACCGGAAGGTATCCCTTACAAAGAACTGTAACCAAATTATGAATACAAATTTTTGTCGGCGCGGGGGTTCGAACCCGGGAACTTCCGCATGGCAAGCGAGTGCTTAACCACTGAGCTAAAATGCATCAGTTACCTTTACCTTTATCTACCACCTGATTTTATCAATGTACCTTGTACCTAGCACACATACAAAAATGTATATTAAATGTTAAAATATAAATCAGAAAAAAGATGTGTGTTTCAGAACAGTCTTTTTATTTCGTAGCCATGGAACAGGCTAAAAAATTAATACAGAGCCAGTGTCGAAGGCACGTGGAATACTCCAGTTCTCGTTCTGTCACTGAAGTTAAGCAAATGTCACTAACTTAGGACTTTATTGGGTGACCATGACCAATCAAATTCGAACCCTCGTGATGCTGTCTATTCCCCGTCATATCACGACGGGTATGACGGGGGTAACCATGCTGTTGAAGCGATGTTAAACCCCCCCCCCCCTTAAGAAAATAAAATGAATAACGCGAGTAGTTCTGTGATCGTTTTCTCGTGGAATTAAAATCCAGCTTCTCCTAGAAGACTCCATCACGCCTCTGGAGCGTCAGCTCTACTTCACCACTGCGCATGCGCACTTCAAACTCTTTTCACTACTGTCCAAACTATTCTCATTACTGTCCAAATGATTCTCATTCATGTTCAAACGATTCTCGTTACTGTCCAAACTATTCTCATTACTGTCCAAACTATTTATTAATTTCTTATTAGAGTCCAAACTATTCTTATTATGATTACAGTCCAAACTATTCTTATTATGATTACTGTTCAAACTATTCTTATTACTGTCCAAACTGTTCTCATTACTGTCCAAACTATTCTTATTATGATTACTGTTCAAACTATTCTTATTACTGTCCAAACTATTCTCATTACTGTCCAAACTATTCTTATTACTGTCCAAACTATTCTCATTACTGTCCAAACTGTTCTCATTACTGTCCAAACTATTCTCATTACTGTCCAAACTATTCTCATTACTGTCCAAACTATTCTCACCAACATCCCTGTCTCTCTCCAGCTTCTCCTAGAAGACTCCATCACGCCTCTGGAGCGTCAGCTCTACTTCACCACTGCGCATGCGCACTTCAAACTGTTTTCACTACTGTCCAAACTATTCTCATTATTATTACTGTCCAAACTATTCTCATTATTGTCCAAACTATTCTCATTACTGTCCAAACTGTTCTCATTACTGTCCAAACTATTCTCATTACTGTCCAAACTATTCTCATTATTATTACTGTCCAAACTATTCTCACCAACATCTCTGTCTCTCTCCAGCTTCTCCTAGAAGACTCCATCACGCCTCTGGAGCGTCAGCTCTACTTCACCACTGCGCATGCGCACTTCAAACTGTTTTCACTACTGTCCAAACTATTCTCATTATTATTACTGTCCAAACTATTCTCATTATTGTCCAAACTATTCTCATTACTGTCCAAACTGTTCTCATTACTGTCCAAACTATTCTCATTACTGTCCAAACTATTCTCATTACTGTCCAAACTATTCTCACCAACATCTCTGTCTCTCTCCAGCTTCTCCTAGAAGACTCCATCACGCCTCTGGAGCGTCAGCTCTACTTCACCACTGCGCATGCGCACTTCAAACTCTTTTCACTACTGTCCAAACTGTTCTCATTATTATTACTGTCCAAACTATTCTCATTACTGTCCAAACTATTCTCATTACTGTCCAAACTATTCTCATTACAGTCCAAACTGTTCTCATTACTGTCCAAACTATTCTCAGTACTGTCCAAACTGTTCTCATTATTATTACTGTCCAAACTATTCTCATTACTGTCCAAACTATTCTCACCAACACCTCTGTCTCTCTACAGCTTCTCCTAGAAGACTCCATCACGCCTCTAGAACGTCAGCTCTACTTTACCACTGCACATGCGCACTTCAAACTCTTTTTACTACTGTCCAAACTGTTCTCATTACTGTCCAAATGATTCTCATTCATGTTCAAACTATTCTCGTTACCGTCCAATTTATTCTCATTACTGTCCAAACTATTTATTTCTTATTAGAGTCCAAACTATTCTTATTATGATTACAGTCCAAACTATTCTTATTATGATTACTATTCAAACTCTTCTTATTACTGTCCAAACTATTTATTTCTTATTAGAGTCCAAACTATTCTTAATATGATTACAGTCCAAACTATTCTTATTATGATTACTGTCCAAACTATTCTCATTACTGTCCAAACTATTCTCATTACTGTCCAAACTATTCTCATTACTGTCCAAACTATTCTCATTACTGTCCAAACTATTCTCATTCCTGTCCAAACTATTCTCATTATTATTACTGTCCAAACTATTCTCATTACTGTCCAAACTATTCTCACCAAACTATCTCTGTCTCTCTCCAGCTTCTCCTAGAAGACTCCATCACGCCTCTGGAGCGTCAACTCTACTTCACCACTGCGCATGCGCACTTCAAGGCAGGCTGTCCTGCACTGGCTCTCGAGGTTCTGTCCAAACTGCCGAGCAAAGTCCTGGATCCCGATACAGGTAAGTCCTGAATATTGCATACTGCTAAATTGCATGGCCCTAACTTTAAGAGAAAAAACTGAAAAAAACGACAATGAAACACAAGTTTACAAACTTTACTCCTAAATTGCATGGCCCTAACTTAAGGAGAAAATTGGATAAAAACGAAAATAAAACACTTTTTTTAAGTTTGCTCTAACATCGCTTTGATTTAGATAATCATATCACGACGGTGAAAAAAAACACAAATTTTATTTTAAGTAAACTAAATAGGTAACCAAGTGCCCTAAATTTAAGAAAAAAACGTCAATGAAACACATATTAATTTTTTAACTTTTCTTTAACGTCGCTTTGAACTGTATGATCATGTCACGACGGTAAAATAAAACACAAATTTTATTTTAAATAAACTAAATATGTAACCAAGTATGTATTTACAACATAAATATAAGTAGCAAAAAGTATAAATAGAGATGATGTGCTAAAATCTAATACCAGCAGGCACAATTTCTTTTAAAAAAATCGCCGAGTGAGAATATAATTGAGCAATTTTGTAAAAATATATCGAAATCTTAGCAAATAAATACAATAGTAATTCTAAGTTTGTTTTGAAAGTCTCCCAAAACTACTTTTCAACTTCGCCTTGTATCGTCTGATTCTTAATCCAGCTTCTTGACGTATAGAAATTGGTTTTAAGGGGACTTCAAGAACCTGGATTAAGAATAGGCGACCCACTTCCAATGTTCAACCTCGTCGCCTAATCCAAATCCAGCTTCCTGAAGTCCTCCTCGGCTAATCCAAATCCAGCTTCCTGAAGTCCTCGGCTAATCCAAATCCAGCTTCCTGAAGTCCTCGCCTAATCCGAATCCAGCTTCCTGAAGTCCTATTCTTATTATTTTAGATTTGGATTAGACGAGGACAAACTTAGTCCTCGTCTAATCCAAATCCAGCTTACTGAAGTCCTCGTCTAATCCAAATCCAGCTTCCTGAAGTCCTCGCCTAATCCAAATCCAGCTTCCTGAAGTCTTCGCCTAATCCAAATCCAGCTTCCTGAAGTCCTCGCCTAATCCAAATCCAGCTTCCTGAAGTCCTCGCCTAATCCAAATCCAGCTTCCTGAAGTCCTCGCCTAATCCAAATCCAGCTTCCTGAAGTCCTCCTCGCCTAATCCAGATCCAGCTTCCTGAAGTCCTCGCCTAATCCAAATCCAGCTTCCTGGAAGTCCTCCTCGCCTAATCCAGATCCAGCTTCCTGAAGTCCTCGTCTAATCCAAATTCAGCTTCCTGAAGTCCTCCTCGCCTAATCCAAATCCAGCTTCTTGAAGCTCCCGGCCAGGTCCTGTCCTATCTTGCCGCCGCTGCTACCCACTGGCCTCGCGGCCTCGTTGACGCGCTGCAGCCGCTGCTCCGCCAGGAAGAAGTCTCGGTGGTCCAACAGCCGCTGGTGCGTCTCCTGTGCAAGGAATAATAATAATAATAATATCGCCTTATTTATACTGCCCGATCAGGACTATTAAAGTCCCATTATTCCAGCAGTAAGCCCAAGACATATTATTATGTGGTAAAAATCCCAAATGGGAGGATAACATGTCATGTCCCGGCCGGGTTTCGAACCCACGACCTCTGGAGTCTCTGGATTCACAGAGTGCCGCCTTTACCACTGAGCTACCGGGACAGACCAATGAATGGAAATGGAAAGACATCAGTTATGAGTTGGCTTGACTTTTTTTTCGTTAAAATTGGTAAAACGAATGGATATGATATGCTTTATTTAGTTTTTACAAATAGAATCAGTATCAGTATAAACAGAAAAGTGAGAAGTTGTACTAGATGTACATGAATATCAAAACATACCTGGACAGCTGTTTCGAGCTTATTTGCTCTCATCAGCAGGCAATAGTTCTGAATATCCATGTCATCAACTAACCTCTCTATTTTAATCAGTATAAACAGAATATCTCGTCCATTTTGTTATCGTCGGGGATAGACCCCATTATGCTCACAGCATTCCCTTTTTGAATTGCCAGACTCAATCTTTGTTTTAGTTGGCTAGACTATTCTCTGTTTATATTTGGCTCGCGAGGCAATTGTAAGCTAGCCCGGCTTGTTAGGGTTGGCTAGACTATTCTCTGTTTATATTTGGCTTGCGAGGCAATTGTAAGCTAGCCTGGCTTGTTAGGGTTGGCTAGACTATTCTCTGTTTATATTTGGCTCGCGAGGCAATTGTAAGCTAGCCTGGCTTGTTAGGGTTGGCTAGACTATTCTCTGTTTATATTTGGCTTGCGAGGCAATTGTAAGTTCCTGGCTTGTTAGGGTTGGCTAGACTATTCTCTGTTTATATTTGGCTTGCGAGGCAATTGTAAGCTAGCCTGGCTTGTTAGGGTTGGCTAGAATATTCTCTGTTTATATTTGGCTTGCGAGGCAATTGTAAGCTAGCCTGGCTTGTTAGGGTTGGCTAGACTATTCTCTGTTTATATTTGGCTTGCGAGGCAATTGTAAGCTAGCCAGGCTTGTTAGTGTTGGCTAGACTATTCTCTGTTTATATTTGGCTTGCGAGGCAATTGTAAGCTAGCCTGGCTTGTTAGGGTTGGCTAGACTATTCTCTGTTTATAGTCCTCTAACAAGACACTGGTCTAGTTTTATAAAGTAGTGTTCCAACAAATATAATAATAATAATAATATCGCCTTATTTATACTGCCCGATCAGGACTATTATGTCCCATTATTCCAGCAGTAAGCCCAAGACTTAATATTATGTTGTAAAAATCCCAAATGGGAGGATAACTTGTCATGTCCCGGCTGGGTTTCGAACCCGCGACCTCTGGAATCTCTGGATTCACAGAGTGCCGCCTTTACCACTGAGCTACCGATCCTCAAGTTACCGTTGTTCTCTTCCCTGGATTATTATTTTTTCTTTAAAAAAAAAATAGTTGTGCCCCAGAACCACTTTCGCATTACTTTACGGCACTATACCTTTACACCCATGCAATTCCGGAAACGAAAAACTCGGTCAGAATTTTCCGCTCCAATCGCGATTCGAACCCGCAACCTCCGGGTCAGCAACCAATACTCTCAACCGCTCAGCCACGGAGGTCTGCTCTGGATTACTAGAATACCCTCATGCAGGAATGCCTTGGGAGTATGTATTCTACTATCCTCCCCCTACCCACTAGGCATTATTGTTATTAGTCTGTCCCGGTAGCTCAGTGGTAAAGGCGGCACTCTGTGAATCCAGAAGTTCCAGAGGTCGTGGGTTCGAAACCCAGCCGGGACATGACAAGTTATACTCCCATTTGGGATTTTTACCACATAATAATATGTCTTGGGTTTACTGCTGGAATAATGGGATTTTAATAGTCCTTATCGGGCAGTATAAAAAAGGCGATATTATTATTATGACAAGTATTCAAGAGGAAAAGTTATAACTGCAATGTATGTACATTGTACAATTATGCCCTCCGTTCAATCTAATCCGGCTCAAGAATTAACCAAATTCCTCAGATCCGGTGGGTAATTTAGGCGGTCTCATATACCTATTTTTCTCATTATGTGTGTGTGCTGTGCCGAGTAATGCACTTTGTTGTATTTTCTGAATACTAAAATTTCCCGGTAATTGTTGTAGGTTTGTATTTAGTGATCTTGGTACAGTTCCTAGCGCACCTACAACTACTGGTATAATTTTCACTTATTATTATTATTATTGTTATTATCACCTTGGTCATCTCCGCGATGGTGGGCCCGTCCCCGCCCAGATCAGAGGGCACGATAGCCCGCGGGATCAGGTCAAACAGTTTCCCCATCTTCTCCCGTGGCAGTAAGGTGATGCGCTTGTATATGTCCGGTGGCAGCAGTGGCCGCACTAGGGTGACTAGCCGCTCTGCCACGGGGTTAGCGTTCACCAGGATTATGGAGTTGACCAGCACGTTCGCGCCTTGCTGCGGGAGAAATAGGACAGAGGGATTGGTTATGTATACAGTCATGTTGTTGTTGTAATAATAATAAAACATCAACAAACCATCATAACCAAGATGCAACACTCAGTTGTACTCTCAATCTGTCAACTTTTCCGAAAAACGCTAAACTGACTTGTTCACAAAGAGTTTTGTTTGAATTGGTAAATTACTTGCAAACAATACTTTACATAAACCCATAAAGGAGATACCCTTAGAATAATAATAACACTCTTTAGTGGAAGGAAACCACCAAGCGAGGTTAATGCTCAAAGCATTTTCTACCAACTTACCCTCAGAGTCTTATTATAATAATAATAATACCCTTTAGTGGAAGGCAACCACCAGGCGAGGTTAATGCCCCAAGCATTTTCTACCACCTAACCCTCAGAGTCTTATAATAATAATAATACTCTTTAGTGGAAGGCAACCACCAGGCGAGGTTAATGCTCCAAGCATTTTCTATCACCTTACCCTCAGAGTCTTATTATTATGTGGTCACAAACTCAAATTAATGAGGAAAAAAGTCATGCACTGGGTGGGATCGGAACCAACGGATCCCTACGCTACCTGGATTATCAGACTAGCGCGTTAACCACTTGACTACCAGTGCACATGTTGTAACCAGCTAGAGGTATTGATGATCTTCAACCTTGTTGGTTGAAAGTTGTCTCGTTTCAGGACGAGAACTTGGGCCAAGTTCTGAACCATCGCATCGTGAGAACTTGCACTTTTTCTTTATGAGCCATTAAACCCTTGGAAAACTCCAAACTAACCTGTCTTATTAGGGTGGCAAGTTCATTCTCTGTTTAGAGTCCTCTAGTGAGACACTTGGTTTTTAACAAGCTACCTTGTGATTACCAGACTGATGTCTTGACCATTGAGCTTATTACTTCCGAGAAATTTCTAATATTAGAAATCGGAAGTATTGTGTTCGTTTTTGTAAAAAAAAATTTTTTGCTCCGATTTCATTTTTTTTCTCATATTTCTGGACGTTTCATAACCTCCTGAGCAACTTTGGTTGTGTTTCCGTCTGTCGGTCTGTTAAAAATATTCCTTGTAACGCACAAATCTCGGAAACTACTCAACAGATTTTGATGAAATTTTGCACACATATAGAAGACGTTCTGTTCCCATTTTAAATTTATCAAATTCGTCAGTTCTGGGTGAAAGAGACCATGCGCCTGACCACAAATTATTTACTTGAACGCTTATATCTCGTGAACAGTACACCCGATTTTGATGAAATTTTGTATGTATATGCATATTATTGTTTTACATAGGCTTTTTATATTTATTTTTTAATTCAATATAATTTAACTCTGATATTTAAGAAAATCCGAAATTTTGGACAAAAAAGTCAAAAAATAAGGTCCACTACTTGCCGATACAGAATTTTTTGTAGAATTTAGAATGAAAAAAAAAAAAAATAGTATTCTACCATTTAAACAAATTTGAAAATCGGTTAAGCCGTTTCGGAGATACAAGTAATTTTGTATAAAATCTCAAAATTGGCACGTGTACGTGTATCTGTAAACAATGTGAAACAATCACGAGGAAGTATTGTGCCCATAAAATTGGCAGTGTTTTTTTTTTTTGATACCCGGGGATCGAACCCGGATCACGTTGCTCCACTCACCGTGAAGTAGACACTGGCCTGGCGCAGGAACGAGAGACTGAGCGTGCTGAGGTGCGTCACGCTGAACCCGGTGGTATCCATGACAACCGTCACGCCGCGCGCGTGACTGCCCATATAGTAGTTCTGTAGGTCTTCAAACATGTAGAGCAGCTTGACGGTGGTGGGTCCGTGGTACTTGCTGGGGTCATCGGTACGGAGGGACGTGAAGTTGACGCGTCGCCCGGCATGGTCCAGCCCCTTCAGGCAGCCCACGTTTCTGAGGGAGATCAATGTTTTAAAAAAATCTAGAACTTTGTTGTTGTTGTTGAAGCCAGCTTGGCTACAGCTGGAGGGGTAAGTGATGGTCTCCAGCCATCTTTATTTCAAAGTTGGCTCGTCCTGAACCACATATTTCTATGTGCGATCAACCGTCATGAGGACATAGACTTTTCTTTATAAGCTACTAAACCCTTAGGAAACTGCAAGCTAGCCTGGCTTGTTAGGGTTGGCTAGTCTGTTCTCTGTTTATAGTCCTCTAGCGAAACACTGTTCTCCTTCCTGTTTAACGTCCCCCTAGAACTTTAGTGACAGTTGCCGGTTGGAAAACGATTTATTTGTATAACCAACCTTTCATTGAGTAGTAGATACTCATTGATAAATATATATCAGTATCTTATAGAAGGGAAAATAATAGAATCACCCAAAAGTTTCGGTACTCAGTTTTTCAATGTCAAAACACGTTTTAGGGTCTGTGTTTGGGTGTGTGTGTGTGTGTGTGTGTGTTTGTGTGCATGTGTTTGTGTGCATGTGTGTGTGTGTGTGTGTGTTTGTGTGCATGTGCGTGTGGTGTGTGTGTGTGTGTGTGTGTGTGTGTGTGTGTGTCTCAGGTGTTACTTACATCACTTCCATAGTATCTTGCAGGGACTTGGACAGAGGGTCCCTGTCATTGAACAGGTCCTTGTAGTGGGTCTTCATGGTGTAGTGAATATGTGTGTGTGTGTGTGTGTGTGTGTGTCTCGGGTGTTACTTACATCACTTCCATAGTATCTTGCAGGGGTTTGGACAGAGGGTCCCTGTCATTGAACAGGTCCTTGTAGTGGGTCTTCATGGTGTAGTGAATGTGTGTGTGTGTGTGTGCGTGTGTGATGTGTGCGTGTGTCTCAGGTGTTACTTACATCACTTCCATAGTATCTTGCAGGGGTTTGGACAGAGGGTCCCTGTCATTGAACAGGTCCTTGTAGTGGGTCTTCATGGAGTAGTGAATGTGTGTGTGTGTGTGTGTGTGTGTGTGTGTGTGTGTGTGGTGTGTGTGTGTCTCAGGTGTTACTTACATCACTTCCATAGTATCTTGCAGGGGTTTGGACAGAGGGTCCCTGTCATTGAACAGGTCCTTGTAGTGGGTCTTCATGGTGTAGTGAATGTGTGTGTGTGTGTGTGCGTGTGTGATGTGTGCGTGTGTCTCAGGTGTTACTTACATCACTTCCATAGTATCTTGCAGGGGTTTGGACAGAGGGTCCCTGTCATTGAACAGGTCCTTGTAGTGGGTCTTCATGGAGTAGTGAATGTGTGTGTGTGTGTGTGTGTGTGTGTGTGTGTGTGTGTGTGTGTGTCTCAGGTGTTACTTACATCACTTCCATAGTATCTTGCAGGGACTTGGACAGAGGGTCCCTGTCATTGAACAGGTCCTTGTAGTGGGTCTTCATGGTGTAGTGAATATGTATGTGAATATGTGTGTATGTGTGTGTGTGTGTGTGTGTGTGTGTGTGTGTGTGTGTGTGTGTGATGTGTGTGTGCGTGTGTCTCAGGTGATACTTACATCACTTCCATAGTATCTTGCAGGGGTTTGGACAGAGGGTCCCTGTCATTGAACAGGTCCTTGTAGTGGGTCTTCATGGTGTAGTGAATGTGTGTGTGTGTGTGTGTGTGTGTGTGTGTGTGTGTGTGTGTGTGTGTCTCAGGTGTTACTTACATCACTTCCATAGTATCTTGCAGGGGTTTGGACAGAGGGTCCCTGTCATTGAACAGGTCCTTGTAGTGGGTCTTCATGGTGTAGTGAATGTGTGTGTGTGTGCGTGTGTGTGTGTGCGTGCATGTGCGCCATATAGCTAGAGAGACCCACCTGAAATTTCACACAATAGGAAGGACATACACATACACACGAACAAGTACAAGGACAAAATCAGGTCCGTGTAATTGTTTCAATGAATAACTTTAATATTTTAATAATTTTATGCTATTTTTCTTTAAAAAACATTGGACTGGTATGTTTCTGAGGAAATTGGAGATTTTTTTTTTTTTTTTTAATGTTACTCACATCGTGGAAATCACTGTTTTTCGGTGGTGTCTCGTGGTCTCTCTAGCTAAGGGTGTTTTTCGTGTGCAGCTACAGAGACTTCGTGGTAGTGTCGTAGAGTAGAGGATAATACGAATTTTTTTATTTTTGTATGATTGTTTATTTTACTTCCGAGAAATTTCTAATATCAGAAATCGGAAGTATTGTTTTTATCTTCTTTTCTTTAAATTTATTTTTGAAGGGGCTTTTTTCAAATATGTCGTCCAAGAACTTCACGCTAATCTTCTAGCTCACTCGTCGGTCTATTTACATGTATTAATTTAGGGGTCGCTCGGTTGATAATATTTCCGACTAGGTATTGGTTTTTTTCTATCTTGCTCCGTTCGGCGGATATTCCGCCCGGAAGCGTCGCCAGGTCGTTGCGGCCTTACACTAAGAATTAAGAAAAAAATTCTTGGAATCAAAAGAATTTGTCTCTGCGAGCTGACACTTTTCCACCCTGAAACGACACCCCCGGGTGGGCGGAGACGCCCAGGGGCGGCAATCAAAGTTGGTCGAAAAATATGTTCATATATTATTATCGACATTTGATTTTTGTTCTACGAAAAAATTAAAGGGATTTTCCGACTATTGGTTTTTTTCTATCTTGCTCCGTTCGGCGGATATTCCGCCCGGAAGCGTCGCCAGGTCGTTGCGGCCTTACACTAAGAATTAAGAAAAAAATTCTTGGAATCAAAAGAATTTGTCTCTGCGAGCTGACACTTTTCCACCCTAAAACGACACCCCCGGGTGGGCGGAGACGCCCAGGGGCGGCAATCAAAGTTGGTCGAAAAATATGTTCATATATTATTATCGACATTTGATTTTTGTTCTACGAAAAATTTAAAGGGATTTTCCGACTCTTGGTTTTTTTCTATCTTGCTCCGTTCGGCGGATATTCCGCCCGGAAGCGTCGCCAGGTCGTTGCGGCCTTACGCTCGGAATTAAGAAAAAAATTCTTGGAATCAAAAGAATTTGTCTCTGCGAGCTGACACTTTTCCACCCTAAAACGACACCCCCGGGTGGGCGGAGACGCCCAGGGGCGGCAAGCAAAGTTGGTCGAAAAATATGTTCATATATTAATATCGACATTTGATTTTTGTTCTACGTAAAGTTTAAAGGGATTTTCCGACTATTGGTTTTTTTCTATCTTGCTCCGTTCGTCGGATATTCCGCCCGGAAGCGTCGCCAGGTCGTTGCGGCCTTACACTAAGAATTAAGAAAAAAATTCTTGGAATCAAAAGAATTTGTCTCTGCGAGCTGACACTTTTCCACCCTAAAACGACACCCCCGGGTGGGCGGAGACGCCCAGGGGCGGCAATCACAGATGGTCGAAAAATATGTTCATATATAAATATCGACATTTGATTTTTGTTTTTCAAAAAAATTAAAGGGATTTTCCGACTATTGGTTTTTTTCTATCTTGCTCCGTTCGGCGGATATTCCGCCCGGAAGCGTCGCCAGGTAGTTGCGGCCTTACGCTCGGAATTAAGAAAAAAATTCTTGGAATCAAAAGAATTTGTCTCTGCGAGCTGACACTTTTCCACCCTAAAACGCCACCCCCGGGTGTGCGGAGACACCCAGGGGCGGCAATCAAAGTTGGTCGAAAAATATGTTCATATATTATTATCGACATTTGATTTTTGTTCTACGAAAAATTTAAAGGGATTTTCCGACTATTGGTTTTTTTCTATCTTGCTCCGTTCGGCGGATATTCCGCCCGGAAGCGTCGCCAGGTAGTTGCGGCCTTACGCTCGGAATTAAGAAAAAAATTCTTGGAATCAAAAGAATTTGTCTCTGCGAGCTGACACTTTTCCACCCTAAAACGCCACCCCCGGGTGGGCGGAGACGCCCAGGGGCGGCAATGACAGTTGGTCGAAAAATATGTTCATATATAAATATCGACATTTGATTTTTGTTCTTCAAAAAATTTAAAGGGATTTTCCGACTATTGGTTTTTTTCTATCTTGCTCCGTTCGGCGGATATTCCGCCCGGAAGCGTCGCCAGGTCGTTGCGTCCTTACACTAAAAGCGGTTTTTTTTTATGTGAACGAAGCGAACCGAAGCTGACCTGGTCACTGAAATTCACTTTTTTTTATTTGACCGGACCGAAAAATCCTGACCAAAGTGGACCGGCTCGTTCGTTCGGTCATGGGTTTTGGTTCGGTAAGAAGAAGAAGAAATGGATAAAAAATCATAATATTATTATTTTATTTTCACCCATTTTTTTTTTTTTTTTTTTTTTTCAAAACTCCCTGTTATGTGAAGAGTTTTATTGAGACACCTACCTACGCATTAAGTTTAGACATTTTCTTTTCTCTTGACTTTTTATTCTCTACTGATTCCTGTATCTTTATTTAGTGCTAGTTATAATTTTATTTTATTCATATTACTTTTGTCATATTACATGGTCACTTGATGGATATAAGTTTATATAGAGTAAAAAACATAGGTAATCAGTTTTTTTATGAGATTGTCGAAAAATATGTTCATATATTAATATCGACATTTGATTTTTATTCTACAAAAAATTTAAAGGTATTTTCCGACTATTGTTTTTTTTCTATCTTGCTCCGTTTGGCGGATAATTTCCACCCTTAAACACGCCCAGGGCGGCAATCACAGTTGGTAAAAAAAAAATGTTCATAAATCGAAAAAAAAATTGTGAAATTTATTGAAGTGTGCCAACATTAGTGATGTTATATTTCTACACTATAAAAAAAATTACATTATTAATCTAGTTTTATTCAGAAAAGTTAAGATGGCATAAGGGTTGGGTTGAAGAGATTGCCATATTCAATAACCCCACCCTTTAGTTAGGACATATGTTTTCAAATATTTTCTATTCTTTTTCATTTTTATTGTATATATTGTTTTTTTTCTTCATTTTTTCACTGTTAAAATTATTATTTGTATGTACAATTGTACATAATGTCCTTTTGTATCTAATAGAGAGTTGTATAATAATAATAATAATAATAATAATAATGGCACTTTCATTTTCAATTGAGCAAGATATTAAATCATCTGGGTCTCTTAACGTTTGGTACTTAATACTATCTCTTAGGATGTGTTTTACTGTTAATCTACATGAACAAACTTTGCAGAAAGGGGAGGGTTCTTTTTTATTAGATAACAATGGGTGCGGTAGTGTGTCTAATGCGGAGACGTGTGAGAGAGACCTGCTCGATCCTTTTCATGTAGAAAGGGGGGTGCCAAGGATTGTTCTCAGGCTTTATTTCTCGCAATTTGTTTTCAGTTAAATTTTTCCATTCATCATGCCATTGTGCCATTCACAACATTCTTGTAATCATGGATCGGTATTCTATTAATCAGCGGGATGTTATAGGTACTATTCAATCCCTTCTTTTTCGAGTTGGTCTGTGTGAGGGGATCCATAAGAATTCTAGATGGAATTTATGTTGTATGTATGATTTCGTTTGTGGTGAAGCACAAGGCCTCTTCACAATTTTTGTGGGTAGCACAGCATTACTAAGAGCCTCCTGTACTTTTCGAATTCTATTACTTACATTAATTTCTTTTGACATTTTCATGTCTTTGCTCTGGCACATAACCAAAATTATGTGACGAAATTATGTAACGAAATTATGTAACGATATTATGTAACGATATTATGTAACGAAATATTGAATTGTAAAGGGAGAGAAGAGGGAAAGTGTGTGTCATGCGCACAATGGCGAAGTATTGAATTGTAGAGGGAGAGAAGAGAGAAGGTATGTGTCATGCGCACAATACGAAATTTGGTCAGTTGGGTTTTGGACCTTGAATAGTAAAGATGAAAATGTCCCAATGGTTGCAGACTCGTATGCAAGCGTTTTTTTTGACATTTTTTACTCTGGTAATGCCGCTACTGGTCGTTACTCACACAAGTAACTAATCATTTTTCCTCACGATGTATAAGTAGACCCCGAAAATCCAAGTACAGAGCAGAAAAATTCCTGTCCCGCTGGGAATCGAACCCAGGTCACCATGCATGCAATGCCTAGCGCGCTAACTCACTCTGCCACGGTGACTGCTTGTAATTTATGTTTACGTATTATTGTGGAGGATAGATATTATTATATTATAATTTCTTGTGCTTTGGAGTTAGAGGAGGGAAAATTTTGTAACGACTGAATGGCACTCAATGAGTCAGAACAGATTAGAAATTTTTCGATTGTTATTTGTGAACATGAAGATACGTCATATTATAATAAAGTGTATTGCATACAGTTTAGCTGTAAGGTCGGCATTGCTAATTCAACATAGGGGATTTAGTTTCATACTAAAGTTGTAGTTTTCATTACAAAAAAAGCGGCTGACACATGATTTGCATTTTTTTATTCATCGGTAAACAATAAATAATAGTCAGATATTTTATCTATGACGGAGTAGTAAGCGTGTAATTTTTCTTGAGGGAAAGCAATATTTTTTTCTAGTTTTCGTAGGTCATAGTGAACAATAGGGATACACATTGTCCAGGGTGATGATACAGGGGAAAATCGACATTAAATTTGATTTTTTACTCTACAAAAAAATTCAAAGGGATTTTCCGACTATTAGCTTTTTCTATCTTGCTCCGTTCGGCGGTTCTTCCGCCTGAAGCGTCGCGAGCTAGTTGCGGCCCTATCCCCGGGTCGGAGGAGCCGCCGAGGGACGGAAATCACAGTTGGTCGAATAATTTGTTCATTCGTCATCTCCTTTCAAATATGTCTTCTTGAAGTCTTCTTGTCGTTTCACGCAAATCTTCTTGCTCACCCGTCGGTCTATATAAATATGTACATGTATTAATAATTAATTATTAAGAAGTTGTGTGGTTGTATGCCAGTCACAAGCGTTACGCCAGCCTCCGTGGCGTAACGGTTGTGACTACTGCCCGAGTCCAGAGATCCTGAGTTCGATCCCCGGTTGGAGCAGATTTTTCACACAGAAAATTCTGTTCCCTCCGTTCATGTGAGGGTAGCATTTCCGGCTGGGTGAGGTTAATGTGGGTAGCTGGTACGATTCCCAGCGAATGTAGGGATGGCCAAAAATATATTTAAAATTTGAAATTGACTCAATACTACAATTTTTTTAAAGGTATCCTATTCGTTTTTTTTTGCTCCGTCCGGCGGGCATTCCGCCCGATAGCGTCACAAGGTAGTTGCGGCCTTAAGGTAGGATCACACGATATGGCAGAGCGACATATAATATGCCAATCTCCCTTGCCATAGCGTGTGATCGGTCTTTGTTTACATGACCATAAAACTATTTTTGTCTATGGCGACAAGTGCCATAGACGTATGGCAGGATCTATGGCATTCGTGTGAGTGCTTCATCACACACATGGTCTACAATATGATATGGTGACGACTGGCAGGCTTGTCTATGGCAAGGGGGAAGACATACAATGCCATAGAGTTTTTTTGCCACATTATATGGCATTGTATAAGTGTCATATATTATATGTGCCATTCGTTTTTCTTTCTCGCCATAGAAAATATGGCATCTGTGCCATATAGTGTGATCCTACCTTTACGGTAGGAGATAAAAAAAATCCTGGAATCCAAAAGGAGTTGTCTTGGGCGGAGACCGCAAGGGGCGGCAATCACGGTTGGCCAAAAATTATTTTCGAACTTTAAAATTGACATTTGATTCGTATTTATGGTTTACAATCCTGGGACTGTTTCAATCCCGAAAAATCGGAATTGAAAATTAGCGATCTTGGGATAACGGGATTTGATAGCGCTTTAAAATACCTATGATAAAGGCAAACTGTTAGATCTTGTAGTTTGTTCATCCACGATTTATGTATTTCCCTTATGAACTGGCAGCTTGATCCATGAATAAATCAGTTCCATTTCTGAAAATTTGAACGTGTATTTTCTCTCATCCTACACATACTACAAAACAACAACATTTTTTTGTGTTTTTTAATAAATAAAAATGGTTTATGAATTACTTCTTTCAACATTCTATTAACAATGTACAAATTTAGTATAAAAATAATAACAATAAATGTGTAGATCAAGTTCTATTTATATACGCCAGCTTCCGTGGCGTAACGGTTGTGACTACTGCCCGTAGTACAGAGATTCTGAATTCAATTCCCGGTCGGAGCAGACTTTTCACAAAGAAAATTCTGTTCCCCCAAACACGTGAGCCTGGCAATGCCGGCCCTACCCAGGCTGGCTAAGTTTAATGTGAGTAGCTGGTACGATTCCCAGCGAAAAATCAAATAGAATCGTTGGTGTTAGGAAGGTCATCTAGCCGTAAAACATTTGCCACAACCAACCTCAAAAATGAGGTTGAACAATGCCGACCCCAAGTAGGATTAGGAAAGACAAAGTGAAAGAAGAAGAAGTTCTATTTATACACGAAGCTCGGAGAAGCTCTGTCGGATCGTTTGACTTGACCTACTACACCATCAAGCGCTGTCATTCTCGCCAAAACATCATTGACGGTGTCACCTGAAATTGAGCTTCTGCTTGTGAAAGCGTAATCTTCTTTTTCTCTATTGTTGAGGTTCATGAGCCGCAGATTTCTCCACCAATTGACTCGTTGATGTTGATGGTCTGAGATCATTTTTCTTGTGTTTTGTGCAAAGATGTGTATGTAATCCTTTCGTAGATTTTCCTAGGTCCTAGGGTCTTGAGTAGGGAATCACATGTTTTACACTTGGCACTATTTCAATTACAAGAAACAAGGTAATAGCTCCAAATCGACTAAATATCGGAATCTTTTTTGTTACTTATATAATTATTTATGTTTCATTACATGGGTAATTTAAGAAACTAAAAGAATTGTCAAGGTAAAGTATATACAACATAGATTTATCAATCACTCGATTTTACAGGTTTTCAAAACACTACTTTTAGCTAAAAAAGCAAAAATTACTCTGCCAATTATGGACTCCATACTTCCTCGTGAATCCGATTACTAAATTTCTCTGAAGTAACAAGCAAAAATCTATTTCTATTCGAACAAATTCTGGAGTTAACATCACACGACTTTCCTTGTCCCCCAAAAAGAAGTCGAGTTCAGCCACTGGTGACTCAACGGTAACAGATAGCTAAAAATCAATGCCCAATTCGTAATCAACACTTCATAATCAATAAATTTGATATGTCACAACCTCAATCTAGGATAAATAATAATAAAAGTTAGTCAAAGCGGACGCGCGGAACAAATGGCTGAAAACATCTTCTTAGATATACTGAGGCTGATTCGTCCAGAAATGTGAAAAAAAATAGGTCAAATTTTCGACGAATACAATACTTTCCTTATTATAGGATAAGGAAAGTAATAAGAAGACAAAAAAATAAGAAGCAATTCAAAGGGTACTGCTCTATCACCGGTTTTTATATTTGTCTTAAAAAGCCATTGTTTTGGCATCGTTCAATGATTCATAGAATCTCTTGTTGAAAACGAGAAAGGCACTCATGAACTGATAAACCTCTCGAGTGTGAGTCATCAATAGATACCACAGGTCTCATGGATACAGAAATACAAAACATACGAATACATAATATTGAGTATCTAGGATTAGGAACAAGTTAGTTTTATGATAGGAGTCAAAAGTGTTCGTATCGGCAGGCAGACACTTTTTCACCTTTGAAAGCGGCGGGGTCGCCTAGGGTTGGCGATCAAAGTTAGCCGAAAAATATGTTCCAAATTTAAAGATGATATTATATGTAAAAAAAGAACACAGTAGAACACTTCCCATTTCTAATATTAGAAATTTATCAGAAGTAAAATATTAGCTACTCCGATTATTAACTTTCTTCTATCATGCTTTGTTCGACGGATATCTCGCCCGAAAGCGGTGACAGGCAGCTGGGGCCTTACGGTAGAAATACAAAAAAAGAACAGTTTTCTGGAATCAAAGTTGTCGACTCCAAAAAATTCCTCTTTTCCTATCTTATTTAATAAAAATCATAGAATAAATAAATGTGTATGTTTCTTTTAATAAATCCAAGTATTTTTCTTTTGCCGTAATGTTTTTTGCCTTTTCCGCCACTGGTTGCTGCTCACATTAAAGTAACAACTAATTTTTCCTCACGAGGTATGAGTCGACCCCGTAACAACCGTAACATTCATGAGACAGTCCAAAAATTCCGACTACTCTGGGATTCGAACCCAGGTCACCGTACGTGCAAGCCTAGCGCTGTACCCTCTCGACTAAGGTGGCTACAGATTCTCCTATCTTTCACTATGGTTTGTTACCAACTATTGAATACTTAATTTTTTATTTCATCATTTCTGATGAAATAAAAAGAAATCTTGCACAATTACTTGGTCACTACTCGTGGAAAAAAGTGTCATTCAAAGATCCTACATCGTTGTTTAAGAAGTACCTAGAAAATTTCTCTTTTGATTTTAATGTCTTGGTGTCCTGTCGATTTGGTATAAGCCAAGTAGGTGACAAAAAATCTTTGATTTTTTTTATAAACTTTTTTTTATTATGGTACCACCAACGTATCTGCCTCGAATATTAACGAAAACGAAAATATTTTTTGAGTAACATGTAGGGTAAAAAAAATCTGGTGTGAACATAAAAGATTGATGTACCACGCTACATTGTGACGGTATAACCATTACCTTGTTAAAATGTACCTTTGTATTGACAATTTTACCCCCACATAAAATGAATATGCAACTACATAAGTACATTAGGTTAAAACGACATTCGCCTATAACGACGAAAAGTTCCCGGTCCCTTGACCGTCGTTATAGGCAAAGTTTACTGTAGTACATTTATGTACAAATAAGGTATTTATAAGGTATATTTTAAAAATCATGCAGCATTAGTAGTTGATGTGGTTACGGCGCGCCGTATCTGTAATGTAAAAAATCCAGCGCGTGGGGATCCGTGATTCGTGGATCGAATCCCACCCCATGCTTGGATTTTCCTCATTTATTTTTTTCTTAGATTTTATCCATTAGTGCAAAACTTTAAAATACAGACTTAATGCTTTAAGTATGCTTTTACAGTTTTACACCATCAGCTCAGGTGGACTAGGACCGTGGAGATGCCAGTCTCCAAATACAAGTTTACAATATCCTGTTAAAGTATTGCAACCGTCCTGGTATTATACACAATAATCCTTGCATTGCAAGCTTGTACCCCGTTGGATTTATTTTATTTTATTATCATTATTATTATTTTTAATAATAATAATAGTAAAAAAATTGGGTTTAACATTGCATTCAACTACATGATCACAACTCAAAAATTCAGACCCTTGCTATAGACCATTGTATTCTTTCCTACTACAGTCGGAATTACACCCTAAAAATAATATAATATATTATATTATTATACTACCTTTGTTTTAATTAGGTACATTATTTAAAAATGCTCTTTCCAAATGGTTGAAATAACCGCAGTGAACCTACGGTTATTTGCGCCATGTATTTTGAAACAAGTCTCGCAACCGTTCATTTGGTACCTAATACTTATAGATTTAATCCTATCAACCTTTATCGAAATAAAAGGCTATGTATGAGTTCGGTGCGGAAAATAAAAAAATGTATGAGTTCGGTGCCGCCTAAAAAAGGTCATGTATGAATTCGGTGCCGCCTAAAAAAGGTCATGTATGAATTCGGTGCCCTGGTACTTGCCCTGATGATCAGGTAATTATAGTATTTTTTTCCTTATAGGCATGGCCTTCAATTAATAAACCGAGGCATGGCCGTCATTGTATTTTACCTAACCCTACTATAAACCCAAGGCATGGCCTTCATTGTATTTTATCTAACCCTACTATAAACCCAAGGCATGGCCTTCATTGTATTTTACCTAACCCTACTATAAACCCAAGGCATGGCCGTCATTGTATTTTACTTAACCCTACTATAAACCCAAGGCATGGCCTTCATTGTATTTTACCTAAACCTACTATAAACTCAAGGCATGGCCTTCATTGTATTTTATCTAACCCTACTAATAACCCAAGGCATGGCCTTCAAGGAGGAAATGGACAGTCTTGCTGAATGTAACTATCTACAAAATAATCTACTAACTTAATAACAGCAGGATGAATGTTAACAAGCAACTAGTACATTATAAACAAAAAATCAATTTATAAGTCATTAAGACCGCACCGAACTCGTACATCACCTTTCTTAGGCGGCACCGAATTCATACATGCGAAAAAGGTGCGGGTAATCTTCGCACCGAACTCACCTATTGCCAAATAAAATGACTCTCGGACTGATTTTAGACAAGTAGCCTGGCCCGCGTAACATTCCTACTCGTACCTACAACTGTAGACGAGTAGTCTGATCCAGGGATGATACCAGCAGTAGACAGCTAGACACTGAGGCATCTAGAGACTACTCGCACTAGATTACCCCAGCAGCTTGTCTGTACAAATTCAACTCTGAGATATTCCCTATTATTATTAATCTTTACGAAGCGACGGAGTTCATCAGATGAGCCAAAATCTCATTAGAAAAGGTCATTTTACGTGCGAAGGGATCAAAAAAAATCCATCACTTGGGCCATTTGAAAAAATATGATTCAGGTATTTTTTCATTCAGTGTGGATCACAAGTTAGTACCTTGTTTAAACTTGTAAAAAAACAATCCACAACGACCTCAAGATCCCATTTGTTATTGAAGAGATAAAAGACAGACCGCTCAACTATCAGAAATCAGACCTTTAACTCAAGAACATGATTTGAGATTATTCTGGGATCTAGAGACGCTAGGCATTAAAGATAATCCAGCAGTTACTGATGACGGGAGGCGCCTCATTGAGTCCCGTCTGGATTTGTCCCTTTTTGTCGATGCTTCATTGAGTCCCAAGGTTTGGAACGGTTGAAGTTATTGTACCACTCATTGAGTCCCGTACATAATTAATACCATTTTTCCTTATACATAAATTTGTACATAGAAGATCATATTATTTGTCAGTCAGTTGGGTCAGTCCTCCTCTAAAAAATTAGAATACTCTTTTCATTTTTTATTAAGAATTCTTGTTTTTATTTTTATTCATAAATGTAAATGAAATTATTGTCTATTGGAATTTGATGCGTAAGTGAATTTTTTGTTAGAGGAATTTTGTAGTTAGATAGGGTTAGGTAAAGTTAACAAGGTGAGATTGCACGATAGATTTCTGACTTCAGTTTGTCGGGTAGGATGGTTGGGTGAGGGGCTTAGGTTAGGTTGAAATTAGTGCAGGCGGTTAGGCCGGGTCGCGCAGTGACCTAACCTAAGCCCCTCACCCAAGCTATCCTAGCTGGCTAACGAAACACAACATTTAGACATAAATGTCCGCGTATTCATTTTTATAAAAATTAACTGTGTTCTTATTTACTTCTTCTAATATACTAACATCAGGTAAAGGGACTCAATGAGTCATATGGTCTGGTAGACCCAAAAATATTAGGGGACTCAATGAGGCATATGGTCTGAGGTACCTGCTAAATTAACGGGACTCAATGACATGAAAAAAAGGTCAACGGGACTCAATGAGTGTACGTCCACTGATGACGATATTGCCTTACAAAAATTTAAATCTTGTGATATTTTTCATGATGCTTCGCTAAATCTGCGCGCATGGTCGACTAACTGTAAGGGCGAAATTAATAGACAACATCAATCACTGAAGTCTGAACGTCAAAACGTCAATTTTCCCCATATTACACAATACGCAATCCGTGACTTAGCGCCACAGAGGTATTACAAAAACGTCTATTAATTCCACCCTAAGAGTCCTAAGTTCGATTCTCTTCCTGACGAAATAAAAAAGGAGGCTTTTTATTCCTTAGAAGAATTTTTGAGTTGTAGTTTGAGTGATATGGTCCAGCTTACAATTTACTTAGTTTGTTACTTCTTAAGTTCTATTATGTCTTTTCCTTCCCCTGTCCCATTTCTGTATATGTATTTGACTTGTGTAAACAAATTGTAAATTTGATGTACACCAATAAATAAATCTTATCTTAAAATAAAAAGTGTTCAACCCGTCGAAAATGTGTTGGGTATTCACTGGCATATAGATACTGACTCTATTAGCTTGAAGCATATTAACTTAAAAGTTAATCCTGAGGCCAAAGTAACTAAACGAGAGTTCATTTTATGATTTTGGACACAAAACAAAGATTGGGACACAGTACTTACTGATAAAGACACTAGTTTCTTAGAGATAGTTGACGACTTACAGAAGATTTCAACTTATGAACTACCCAGATTATTACGTGTAATATTACACTACACCTGACTCTAAAATTGAATTCCATGTCTTTTCTGACGCTTGCTTATATTGCTCTTACGGGGCAACTGTTTACGTTCGTTGTATAAATGCCTCTGTGGCATAACTTGTGATATGATATTTTCAAAAATAATAGTGTCCCCTAAAAATATAACTTTCCCGCGACTCGAACTGATGGGTGCGCTCATTGCACATCGCAGTTTATTATATGTTATTAAATCGTTAAATCGCCCAATTCACGTTTTTTACTTATGGTCAGACTAGGGGGCTGTCGCCTGCTTTGCGGGCCGAGGCATGGCCGTAGTGTATTGAGGCATGACCGTAGTGTATAGAGGCATGGCCGTACTGTATTGAGACATGAACGTAGTGTATTGAGGCATGGCCGTAGTGTATTGAGGCATGAACGTAGTGTATTGAGGCATGGCCGTAATGTATTGAGGCATGAACGTAGTGTATTGAGGCATGAACGTAGTGTATTGAGGCATGAACGTAGTGTATTGAGGCATGGCCGTAGTGTATTGAGGCATGACCGTAGTGTATAGAGGCATGGCCGTAGTGTATTGAGGCATGACCGTAGTTTATTGAGGCATGACCGTAGTGTATTGAAGCATGACCGTACTGTATTGAGACATGAACGTAGTGTATTGAGGCATGGCCGTAGTGTATTGAGGCATGGACGTAGTGTATTGAGGCATGGCCGTAATGTATTGAGGCATGAACGTAGTGTATTGAGGCATGAACGTAGTGTATTGAGGCATGGCCGTAGTGTATTGAGGCATGAACGTAGTGTATTGAGGCATGGCCGTAGTGTATTGAGGCATGACCGTAGTGTATTGAGGCATGGCCGTAGTGTATTGAGGCATGAACGTAGTGTATTGAGGCATGAACGTAGTGTATTGAGGCATGAACGTAGTGTATTGAGGCATGACCGATGACCGTAGTGTATTGAGGCATAGCCGTAATGTATTGAGGCATGAACGTAGTGTATTGAGGCATGGCCGTAATGTATTGAGGCATGACCGTAGTGTATTGAACCATGGCCTTAGTGTATTGAGGCATGAACGTATTTTATATAAGAATCATCTTTTTATATGGAAATCTTTAAAATGTCTAACTTATAAAAGGTATAGAACCTTGAGTGTATAGTAGAGTTAGGTAAAATACATAGAAGGCCATGCCTCAGGAATATAGTAGGTTTAGGGATAATACATAGAAGGCAATGCCTCGGGTTCATAGTAGGGTTAGGTAAAATACATAGAAAGCCTATTAGGTATTTCTATTATATAATTTATGCTAGGCCTAAACTATGTAGGTATAAACTCAGGTAAAAATGCAATCGACGGGAGAGAATTCGGTGTTGATAAAATCCTGAGCGGGAGTGAACTCGTGGTACCTACCTGAACAAAATTTTGGTCGGGAGAGAACTCGATGACGTCCCTTATCAAGACCTCACGAGGTATGAGTGTACCCTGGACATACATGGACAGAGAAAAAAAAACTGCCCTGATGGGGATCGAACCCAAGTCAGGCTGACTAGTACGCTACCCACTTAGCCAAGGGCACTACTTTGTCACAACATTTAGTGAGTAGCATCGACATTACGAGAGCTAATTCATCATATTTTACCTCCATTCAAGCATGATTGTTAAAAAACAATTTCGTAATGCCGCACCACAGGTCATTGCCCAATTCTACAACTACTACAATTTTCCTCGCGAGGGTAATAGGGTCGTCATCAAGATCAAATATAAAGAGCGGAAAAACAGAACAACGTTAAGCCCAAATTGAAAAAATAGAGCTAAAAGATTTCGTCCCCGCCAGGATTCGAACCCGCGCTGACTGGGTTTCATGTCGAGTATGCTACCAATAGACAAAGTTGTCTTCTAAAAACGAGGACAGAAAATGATCTAACTAAATTAATACTTGGAAACTTAAACATTAAAGTTTTGCAAAGAGAGAGCGAGGTCATCTCGAAAAATACATACTGGTCAAGATCTGACCACTGTGCTAAGGATTCGAAGGTACCTACTCGCCAAAGAGAATGAAAAGGCCACCAGGTGCCACCCAGTGGACCGGATGAAGGAATAAAACCAATAAATTAGGTATCTGCTCATCAAGATCTTTCATTTGATACCACTTAAGAATAGTTTTATCCTTCAATTCCCGATTTGGGCTCCCAAAACCCAAGGCCGTCCAAATGGGCCGCCCGATTATAATTTAGATTTTTTTTTGGTCTGGGCTCATCTTCATTATATCTTGATCACTATAGACAACTCACTTAATCTTCAATGCCAAATTAAGGACACTAAGTCGGGTCTCAAAGGATCCGTATGAAAAAAAAAAGAACAAATTTTTTTTTTTTATGAATCTTTCATGTTTTCACGATTGATGGGGGATCTCGAAAATAGGGTTCCCGTTGGCCTAGGAAGTCAAACAAAAAGTCAAATCAACTTATTTTTCAACGTAGAGTCCATAAAAATCACAATTTTTGAAATTCATGTTGCACTTTTCGCTGGCTGAAAGAACATGAAATGCATGGGAACTATGTTTTCCGTAACCTTACACTCTGCCGGTCTGTCTCTTTCTTTGTATAGGCGTTCTTCACACCTCGGCCGAGGTGTTTGATATCTTCAATATTCACGAATGGATCGAAGGCCATATACTTCTCTGCCTTTAGGAAGTTTTCCTAAAGGCATTCACAACCATTTTCATACCAGTCTATAAAAGTCTACCAAAACCTACCAAGTGGACTATTCTTACGATCTAAATTATCAATAAAACGTCCCAACTATATTATTACGAATAAACAATTTCTGTGTATGTATTTCACGACACTTCTTACCTTCCGTCACTTCCATATATTGTTTCATAGCACCCAAACCTATTTCAGACAATATTTATGTCTTTTATTTGTATGGGGCGCACTTAAACCTCAGCCAATGTGTTTGATAGAACAATTATTATTAGGTAGGTTTCAAATAAATATAACCAAATTGTGGTTATTTCTTGTGGTTATTTCAAAATGATGGGTTTAAAGGAACCATAAAAAAAGTCAGCCGTAAAATTTATTTCATTTAATATCTAAATGATAGAAATTTTACCTAGTTTCGGTCAAAAATGTTTCGACACAAGCTTGCGTCAGAGTATTGCAGGTATATCTCATATAGTATGGATCAAGTTCAAATCCCTAGGACTAGATCGATGTTATAACATTTATTTTTGCATGCGTTATTGAGTAAGACTTATGCTAAATATTAGTGTCATACAGTAGGACTAGGAAATATACACGGCCATAAGGTTAGAAAAACACATACTTCGCAATGTCTCAGGTATGGAGCAGGACTATTAAAAACAGAATTAAGGCCACGTGTGTAAAGTACGAAGGGGAAATACATAGAAGGCCGTACCTCGGGTATCAAGTAGGGTAAGACGGTGGGTGCGGGTGTTTGAAACACCAAGGCATCAAACGTTAACATTTTAGGTGTCTCGGTATTTTTTATGAAAATAGGAATATAAACAAAAGTATAAAATTTCAAAATTGCCTCGTGTATACAATGTGAACCAATCACGAGGAAAAATCACGAGATCCAGGGATGATACCAGCAGTAGACAGCTAGACACTGAGGCATCTAGAGACTACTCGCACTAGATTACCCCAGCAGCTTGTCTGTACAAATTCAACTCTGAGATATTCCCTATTATTATTAATCTTTACGAAGCGACGGAGTTCATCAGATGAGCCAAAATCTCATTAGAAAAGGTCATTTTACGTGCGAAGGGATCAAAAAAAATCCATCACTTGGGCCATTTGAAAAAATATGATTCAGGTATTTTTTCATTCAGTGTGGATCACAAGTTAGTACCTTGTTTAAACTTGTAAAAAAACAATCCACAACGACCTCAAGATCCCATTTGTTATTGAAGAGATAAAAGACAGACCGCTCAACTATCAGAAATCAGACCTTTAACTCAAGAACATGATTTGAGATTATTCTGGGATCTAGAGACGCTAGGCATTAAAGATAATCCAGCAGTTACTGATGACGGGAGGCGCCTCATTGAGTCCCGTCTGGATTTGTCCCTTTTTGTCGATGCTTCATTGAGTCCCAAGGTTTGGAACGGTTGAAGTTATTGTACCACTCATTGAGTCCCGTACATAATTAATACCATTTTTCCTTATACATAAATTTGTACATAGAAGATCATATTATTTGTCAGTCAGTTGGGTCAGTCCTCCTCTAAAAAATTAGAATACTCTTTTCATTTTTTATTAAGAATTCTTGTTTTTATTTTTATTCATAAATGTAAATGAAATTATTGTCTATTGGAATTTGATGCGTAAGTGAATTTTTTGTTAGAGGAATTTTGTAGTTAGATAGGGTTAGGTAAAGTTAACAAGGTGAGATTGCACGATAGATTTCTGACTTCAGTTTGTCGGGTAGGATGGTTGGGTGAGGGGCTTAGGTTAGGTTGAAATTAGTGCAGGCGGTTAGGCCGGGTCGCGCAGTGACCTAACCTAAGCCCCTCACCCAAGCTATCCTAGCTGGCTAACGAAACACAACATTTAGACATAAATGTCCGCGTATTCATTTTTATAAAAATTAACTGTGTTCTTATTTACTTCTTCTAATATACTAACATCAGGTAAAGGGACTCAATGAGTCATATGGTCTGGTAGACCCAAAAATATTAGGGGACTCAATGAGGCATATGGTCTGAGGTACCTGCTAAATTAACGGGACTCAATGACATGAAAAAAAGGTCAACGGGACTCAATGAGTGTACGTCCACTGATGACGATATTGCCTTACAAAAATTTAAATCTTGTGATATTTTTCATGATGCTTCGCTAAATCTGCGCGCATGGTCGACTAACTGTAAGGGCGAAATTAATAGACAACATCAATCACTGAAGTCTGAACGTCAAAACGTCAATTTTCCCCATATTACACAATACGCAATCCGTGACTTAGCGCCACAGAGGTATTACAAAAACGTCTATTAATTCCACCCTAAGAGTCCTAAGTTCGATTCTCTTCCTGACGAAATAAAAAAGGAGGCTTTTTATTCCTTAGAAGAATTTTTGAGTTGTAGTTTGAGTGATATGGTCCAGCTTACAATTTACTTAGTTTGTTACTTCTTAAGTTCTATTATGTCTTTTCCTTCCCCTGTCCCATTTCTGTATATGTATTTGACTTGTGTAAACAAATTGTAAATTTGATGTACACCAATAAATAAATCTTATCTTAAAATAAAAAGTGTTCAACCCGTCGAAAATGTGTTGGGTATTCACTGGCATATAGATACTGACTCTATTAGCTTGAAGCATATTAACTTAAAAGTTAATCCTGAGGCCAAAGTAACTAAACGAGAGTTCATTTTATGATTTTGGACACAAAACAAAGATTGGGACACAGTACTTACTGATAAAGACACTAGTTTCTTAGAGATAGTTGACGACTTACAGAAGATTTCAACTTATGAACTACCCAGATTATTACGTGTAATATTACACTACACCTGACTCTAAAATTGAATTCCATGTCTTTTCTGACGCTTGCTTATATTGCTCTTACGGGGCAACTGTTTACGTTCGTTGTATAAATGCCTCTGTGGCATAACTTGTGATATGATATTTTCAAAAATAATAGTGTCCCCTAAAAATATAACTTTCCCGCGACTCGAACTGATGGGTGCGCTCATTGCACATCGCAGTTTATTATATGTTATTAAATCGTTAAATCGCCCAATTCACGTTTTTTACTTATGGTCAGACTAGGGGGCTGTCGCCTGCTTTGCGGGCCGAGGCATGGCCGTAGTGTATTGAGGCATGACCGTAGTGTATAGAGGCATGGCCGTACTGTATTGAGACATGAACGTAGTGTATTGAGGCATGGCCGTAGTGTATTGAGGCATGAACGTAGTGTATTGAGGCATGGCCGTAATGTATTGAGGCATGAACGTAGTGTATTGAGGCATGAACGTAGTGTATTGAGGCATGAACGTAGTGTATTGAGGCATGGCCGTAGTGTATTGAGGCATGACCGTAGTGTATAGAGGCATGGCCGTAGTGTATTGAGGCATGACCGTAGTTTATTGAGGCATGACCGTAGTGTATTGAAGCATGACCGTACTGTATTGAGACATGAACGTAGTGTATTGAGGCATGGCCGTAGTGTATTGAGGCATGGACGTAGTGTATTGAGGCATGGCCGTAATGTATTGAGGCATGAACGTAGTGTATTGAGGCATGAACGTAGTGTATTGAGGCATGGCCGTAGTGTATTGAGGCATGAACGTAGTGTATTGAGGCATGGCCGTAGTGTATTGAGGCATGACCGTAGTGTATTGAGGCATGGCCGTAGTGTATTGAGGCATGAACGTAGTGTATTGAGGCATGAACGTAGTGTATTGAGGCATGAACGTAGTGTATTGAGGCATGACCGATGACCGTAGTGTATTGAGGCATAGCCGTAATGTATTGAGGCATGAACGTAGTGTATTGAGGCATGGCCGTAATGTATTGAGGCATGACCGTAGTGTATTGAACCATGGCCTTAGTGTATTGAGGCATGAACGTATTTTATATAAGAATCATCTTTTTATATGGAAATCTTTAAAATGTCTAACTTATAAAAGGTATAGAACCTTGAGTGTATAGTAGAGTTAGGTAAAATACATAGAAGGCCATGCCTCAGGAATATAGTAGGTTTAGGGATAATACATAGAAGGCAATGCCTCGGGTTCATAGTAGGGTTAGGTAAAATACATAGAAAGCCTATTAGGTATTTCTATTATATAATTTATGCTAGGCCTAAACTATGTAGGTATAAACTCAGGTAAAAATGCAATCGACGGGAGAGAATTCGGTGTTGATAAAATCCTGAGCGGGAGTGAACTCGTGGTACCTACCTGAACAAAATTTTGGTCGGGAGAGAACTCGATGACGTCCCTTATCAAGACCTCACGAGGTATGAGTGTACCCTGGACATACATGGACAGAGAAAAAAAAACTGCCCTGATGGGGATCGAACCCAAGTCAGGCTGACTAGTACGCTACCCACTTAGCCAAGGGCACTACTTTGTCACAACATTTAGTGAGTAGCATCGACATTACGAGAGCTAATTCATCATATTTTACCTCCATTCAAGCATGATTGTTAAAAAACAATTTCGTAATGCCGCACCACAGGTCATTGCCCAATTCTACAACTACTACAATTTTCCTCGCGAGGGTAATAGGGTCGTCATCAAGATCAAATATAAAGAGCGGAAAAACAGAACAACGTTAAGCCCAAATTGAAAAAATAGAGCTAAAAGATTTCGTCCCCGCCAGGATTCGAACCCGCGCTGACTGGGTTTCATGTCGAGTATGCTACCAATAGACAAAGTTGTCTTCTAAAAACGAGGACAGAAAATGATCTAACTAAATTAATACTTGGAAACTTAAACATTAAAGTTTTGCAAAGAGAGAGCGAGGTCATCTCGAAAAATACATACTGGTCAAGATCTGACCACTGTGCTAAGGATTCGAAGGTACCTACTCGCCAAAGAGAATGAAAAGGCCACCAGGTGCCACCCAGTGGACCGGATGAAGGAATAAAACCAATAAATTAGGTATCTGCTCATCAAGATCTTTCATTTGATACCACTTAAGAATAGTTTTATCCTTCAATTCCCGATTTGGGCTCCCAAAACCCAAGGCCGTCCAAATGGGCCGCCCGATTATAATTTAGATTTTTTTTTGGTCTGGGCTCATCTTCATTATATCTTGATCACTATAGACAACTCACTTAATCTTCAATGCCAAATTAAGGACACTAAGTCGGGTCTCAAAGGATCCGTATGAAAAAAAAAAGAACAAATTTTTTTTTTTTATGAATCTTTCATGTTTTCACGATTGATGGGGGATCTCGAAAATAGGGTTCCCGTTGGCCTAGGAAGTCAAACAAAAAGTCAAATCAACTTATTTTTCAACGTAGAGTCCATAAAAATCACAATTTTTGAAATTCATGTTGCACTTTTCGCTGGCTGAAAGAACATGAAATGCATGGGAACTATGTTTTCCGTAACCTTACACTCTGCCGGTCTGTCTCTTTCTTTGTATAGGCGTTCTTCACACCTCGGCCGAGGTGTTTGATATCTTCAATATTCACGAATGGATCGAAGGCCATATACTTCTCTGCCTTTAGGAAGTTTTCCTAAAGGCATTCACAACCATTTTCATACCAGTCTATAAAAGTCTACCAAAACCTACCAAGTGGACTATTCTTACGATCTAAATTATCAATAAAACGTCCCAACTATATTATTACGAATAAACAATTTCTGTGTATGTATTTCACGACACTTCTTACCTTCCGTCACTTCCATATATTGTTTCATAGCACCCAAACCTATTTCAGACAATATTTATGTCTTTTATTTGTATGGGGCGCACTTAAACCTCAGCCAATGTGTTTGATAGAACAATTATTATTAGGTAGGTTTCAAATAAATATAACCAAATTGTGGTTATTTCTTGTGGTTATTTCAAAATGATGGGTTTAAAGGAACCATAAAAAAAGTCAGCCGTAAAATTTATTTCATTTAATATCTAAATGATAGAAATTTTACCTAGTTTCGGTCAAAAATGTTTCGACACAAGCTTGCGTCAGAGTATTGCAGGTATATCTCATATAGTATGGATCAAGTTCAAATCCCTAGGACTAGATCGATGTTATAACATTTATTTTTTGCATGCGTTATTGAGTAAGACTTATGCTAAATATTAGTGTCATACAGTAGGACTAGGAAATATACACGGCCATAAGGTTAGAAAAACACATACTTCGCAATGTCTCAGGTATGGAGCAGGACTATTAAAAACAGAATTAAGGCCACGTGTGTAAAGTACGAAGGGGAAATACATAGAAGGCCGTACCTCGGGTATCAAGTAGGGTAAGACGGTGGGTGCGGGTGTTTGAAACACCAAGGCATCAAACGTTAACATTTTAGGTGTCTCGGTATTTTTTATGAAAATAGGAATATAAACAAAAGTATAAAATTTCAAAATTGCCTCGTGTATACAATGTGAACCAATCACGAGGAACTAATGTGTCCATAATTGGTCGGGAATAGTCACCAGAACGTCAAGAGATGGTTGATATCGAAACCACCAATTTCCTTATTGTGAGAATGGACATTCTGCTGGCTATTCCCGACTCTATTATGCTGGGTATCCCTATCGTGATAATAATAATAATACTCTTTTGTGGAAGCTTCACGGGTTAGCTAAAAAGCTAACCAGGCGAGGTTAATGCTCACAGCATTTTCTACCACCTAACCTCAGAACCTTATTATTATGTGGTGACAAACTCAAATGAGGAAAAATTCATACACTGGGTGGGATTCGATCCAACGGATCCCTAAGCAACCTGGATTACTAGACCAGCGCGTTAACCACTTGACTACTAGCGGACGATTCACAATTTTTCACTTGTGGATAAGTCAAAAGTTCGTAATGGACATTATTAACTACTGTCTATTATAATGCAGTAAGTAAGGTCAGTGTAAACACCGCGTTTAAATTATGCAACTGGTTTTAATCCGAATTTCGGTTATTCTCAAGAAGAAATTCACAGTTCTTATCTAACATAGAAACTAGAAACCAGTTTGAGTTTTAACTTCAAGGGTATCTGTGTTCTCATTACCTATTGCTAACAAAGGTCTACAAGATTATGATGTGTTGAAAATTCCGGTTTTGGTTCAATGGACTAGAGTCCTTTCTGTTTTGTTCTAGTTATATTCCATTTATTTTCGGTTCTCCAAGTGGGTCACATACTCTGTAGACCTACATTAGGTGAAATTATTATTTTTCTCTTTCTGGAAATTCGAAGTTGTGGAAATAGTATTTTTTTGTAGATGTGCAACATTTCTCATGCATGATTATGATGCTAAGACTTCTCGCACTTTAATAATGGGACTGGGTTCAGTAGATAGTGTACACTAAACTCATCTGGGATAATCAGAAATATCAGTACGAATAATAATTTTCACATTTAGTAGTGGTTTTACCCAGGCCATAATTAATGTGTTTCAGTATGTTAATATTGACTATAGCGAATTCCCGACTCTGCTAGGGCTGGGTGAGTACGATCGGGAGTGACAACTTTTATTCTGCCTAAGTAGGGTATCACAACGGAACACCCTATATCCTAGACCCAAGTGCGCGAACACAACGAAGCCCTAGGGTAGCCCCGGTACCCGGTACGACATAGAATAATAATCCTACCATGTTATTAAAATACTCGTATGTAAGCGGCCTCAGCGATGTATTGAAATTCGTCCATATCAAGTTGTAGGTACCAGACTATTTATTGCTAGTTGAAAGCTAGCAAACTTTTCAACCCCAAACCAAAGGGTTGTAGGTTTGATTCCTACTGTGGCAGCATATTGTATTTAATTTGATTATGCTTTTGGATAATTATTCTTTATTATCTTATGTATTCAACAGACCATACTTAAGCCTAAAGCCGTATGCAACCCAGTTCAAAGGTGGAAAAGTGTCAGCCCACCGAGACGAACACTTTTGATTCCAGGATTATTTTTTTTGTATCTCCTAACGAAAGACCCCATCTACCTGGCGCCGCTTTCGGGCGGTATACACGCCGAACCGAGCAAGATAGAAATAAACCAATAGTTGGCAAATTACTTTAAATTATTGTAGAATACGAATCAAATGTTAATTTTAAAATTCGAACATAATTTTCGGCAACGGCACCCCCGCCCTCCCGGTGGTGCCGTTCAAAGGTAAAAAAAGTGTAAGCCCACCGAGACAAACACTTTTGATTCCAGGTAAAGTTTTGTAACTCCTACCGTAAGGTCGAAACTGCCTGGCGCCGCTTTCGGGCGGAACACCCGCTCAACAAAGCTATATGAAACACCAATAATTGTGTAGAGGGTTGTGAGTTCTGAGTTTGAATAAAATGACTATGTTCAGCCACGTTTAAAAAGTTTAGATATAGATTTTACATTTCGATTTTTTGATTTTAATTTCGTAATGATTTCTATGTTGGGTTTGGGTACTCATTACAGTGTAGAAAGATGTAAAAGTGAGAAGTTCTATACATTTTTAAACAAACATGAAAAATAGTACAGCATTTAATATAGCACGGCGCACGCTACAGTTGGAGGAGTCTTTTAAATTTTTCGTAGAATACGAATCGAAAATCAATTTTAAATTTCGAACACATTTTTTCGGCCAACTTTGATCGCCGCCCCTGAGCGGGCCCGCCTGGCGGTGCCTTTCAGAGGTAGAAAGAAATCAGCCTAGCGAGCGCTACATGATTGATTCTCGAGTCGAAATAAGTATCTCGCAAGATCAAAGGTACACCCTAGTAGCACCGGTTCTCGTTCTGTAACCGAAGTTAAGCAACATCCAGCGAGATAAGGAGTTGGATTGGTGACCATTCAAATTCGAATTCTCGTGATGCTGGCTATTCCCGGCCTCACTCAGGCTGGTTGAGGTTATTTTGAGTATCTGGTTTGTGAGTTTCCTGCAAATGGAGGGTAAAAATCCCATCCTGATATAACCATACAGTTGATGTAAACTCTAGTCTAGTTATAGAAAATAAATACGGCTTAATGATTCATTTTAAACATGAATACCTACTCATATATAACATGGCATCTCTACGAGTATGCAACATGCAATGACCTTTTCACTCTTTGTACTAAAAAGACACTGATTCCATACTGTCCGCTGTTAGTACATTTTTTAAAGTACATTTTTAGAAAATGCTTAATTTCGTTGGAAAATAATTGAAAAAAAAAATTGAAAAATATATTTTATTAAATGAAAACAGTCAACGTCTTCATTTATGTAAAAAGAAATACCAAACTATTAAAAAAAATCGGGTCTCTGTAGCTGCGTGAAATTCCGGTCCCTGTAATTATATGGTGTGCATGTATGGATGTGTGTGTGTATGTGTATGTGTATGTGTGTGTGTCTCAGGTGTTACTTACATCACTTCCATAGTATCTTGCAGGGCTTTGGACAGAGGGTCCCTGTCATTGAACAGGTCCTTGTAGTGGGTCTTCATGGTGTAGTGAATATGTATGTGAATATGTGTGTATGTGTGTGTGTGTGTGTGTGTGTGTGTGTGTGTGTGTGTGTGTGTGTGTGTGTGTGTGTGTGGTGTGTCTCAGGTGTTACTTACATCACTTCCATAGTATCTTGCAGGGGTTTGGACAGAGGGTCCCTGTCATTGAACAGGTCCTTGTAGTGGGTCTTCATGGTGTAGTGAATGTGTGTGTGTGTGTGTGCGTGTGTGATGTGTGCGTGTGTCTCAGGTGTTACTTACATCACTTCCATAGTATCTTGCAGGGGTTTGGACAGAGGGTCCCTGTCATTGAACAGGTCCTTGTAGTGGGTCTTCATGGTGTAGTGAATGTGTGTGTGTGTGTGTGCGTGTGTGATGTGTGCGTGTGTCTCAGGTGTTACTTACATCACTTCCATAGTATCTTGCAGGGGTTTGGACAGAGGGTCCCTGTCATTGAACAGGTCCTTGTAGTGGGTCTTCATGGAGTAGTGAATGTGTGTGTGTGTGTGTGTGTGTGTGTGTGTGTGTGTGTCTCAGGTGTTACTTACATCACTTCCATAGTATCTTGCAGGGACTTGGACAGAGGGTCCCTGTCATTGAACAGGTCCTTGTAGTGGGTCTTCATGGTGTAGTGAATATGTATGTGAATATGTGTGTATGTGTGTGTGTGTGTGTGTGTGTGTGTGTGTGTGTGTGTGTGTGTGTGTGATGTGTGTGTGCGTGTGTCTCAGGTGATACTTACATCACTTCCATAGTATCTTGCAGGGGTTTGGACAGAGGGTCCCTGTCATTGAACAGGTCCTTGTAGTGGGTCTTCATGGTGTAGTGAATGTGTGTGTGTGTGTGTGTGTGTGTGTGTGTGTGTGTGTGTGTGTGTGTGTGTCTCAGGTGTTACTTACATCACTTCCATAGTATCTTGCAGGGGTTTGGACAGAGGGTCCCTGTCATTGAACAGGTCCTTGTAGTGGGTCTTCATGGTGTAGTGAATGTGTGTGTGTGTGCGTGTGTGTGTGTGCGTGTGTGTGTATGTGTATGTGTATGTGTGTGTGTGTGTGTCTCAGGTGTTACTTACATCACTTCCATGGTATCTTGCAGGGCTTTGGACAGAGGGTCCCTGTCATTGAACAGGTCCTTGTAGTGGGTCTTCATGGTGTAGTGAATGTGTGTGTGTGCGTGTGTGTGTGCGTGTGTGTGTGTGTGTGTGTGTGTGTGTGTGTGCACGTGTGTGTCTCAGGTGTTACTTACATCACTTCCATGGTATCTTGCAGGGGTTTGGACAGAGGGTCCCTGTCATTGAACAGGTCCTTGTAGTGGGTCTTCATGGTGTAGTGAATGTGTGTGTGTGTGCGTGTGTGCGTGTGTGTGTGTGTGTGTGTGTGTGTGTGTGTGTGCACGTGTGTGTCTCAGGTGTTACTTACATCACTTCCATAGTATCTTGCAGGGACTTGGACAGAGGGTCCCTGTCATTGAACAGGTCCTTGTAGTGGGTCTTCATGGTGTAGTGAATGTCCAGCAGTTTCTTGGCTTGCTCCACGCTGTTCTTGCAAACGACCAGGAAGATGATGAGCTGGTTGTCTGAGGGGTGAACGAAACATTGATGGTTTCAAATAATTGAATTGGTGGTTTGAAATAGTTGTTTTCCTTCTCAATAATTTAAAATACTTGAGGAATCTTACTAAAGTTATCTCCTCGTCCACGTCCCCAGGCAGTCGTTACACAAATGTTTTCAACTTCTCATTGATGCGCGTTACAGTCGAACTTTGAACAGATGCGTTGATTCTGACCGAAAGTTCTGAAAAGTTCTCACATTTGTGTTAATCACTTTCTTGATGTCACAACTACTCAAACTCGCTTTACTAAATCTACGCTCAAACCGGGACTTCAACCACCGACCTCCAGGGTACTAGTCCACTGCCTTATCGATCAAGCTACTGAGGTCGGTGAGGAATCTTACTGAAGGTTATACAGAGAAAACTGGTCTTGAGAAACCTGGATATGAGGAAAATACTTGCTCCAACTTTCCGTGTCCATGAGTGTTGTCATGGTGGTCGAAGAATTGATAGTGTATATGAGCCCTGCGGACGACCAAAACCAATTTTCCGGGGTCCTTCCATGTCCTGTGTGTGGTGTAATGCCGTTCATGTATTTACTAGTTGAAATATTTCCGAAAATATCTTATTCAATGCGAATACTACTCGTGAATAATTGTAAGAAGATCCTGAGTATAAGAGAGAAAAGAGATAGAAGCGAAGATCCCAAAATGGGACTTCTTTTCAGCTCCTCTCATTTGAATCGCATTTTTAGTATCTTCATCATAGGGTGGCGTCATCGTGAACGATGGTAGCCAGACAGTGGAGGAATGACTCAGCAATTCTATCGCTGTCTTTACAAAGAGGCTAATAATTGACAAGGGCCCCCAGAACCAAGCCAATACTGGTCTACTCCCTGTTTATAGTCCCCCAGCCAGACTTTTTTAGTATATTAATGCTTTATTTAGACTGTCGGCTTGAGACAGGGTGTCCCAGCTCACAGTTAGACACCAAACTCTCTAAGTTATTATTATTATTATTATTATTATTACCCAGGAGGGGGGAAGGTGAGGTTGCTTCTTGGCCCAGTCCTGCAGACTCTGAATCATCTGGCGGTCGATCTGGGGGTTCCTGAGGAGCTCCTCCTCGACCGAAACTTTGCACATGGCTTGTATGACGTCCATTATGATCGAAGGGCGGAGTTTAAGAGAGAAGGGGAGGAGTTAGAGAGAGTAGAAAGGAGGAGTTAGAAGGATCGGAGAGAGCTGGTTGTGGGCGTGGCTATTGTAGGTGTTCGGTTTGTAGGTGACTGTCTCTGAAACAAAAAATATAAGAAGCCATACTAAATTTTGTATTTATTTATTTGCCGTGTCCTCTTTCGTTCCTCGGTCAAATTTTGTATTTCTCATACTCTGAGAGATTGGACTGAATTTGACGAGATGAGGAAGAGAGGTGGTGGAAGGATTGAGTGACTAATATGTATTTAATATCATAGTTTAACCTTACTCAGCCTGAGTGGGGCCGGGAAGAGCCGGCAGCACGTAGATTGTCATGATGACCTTGGATGAAGTGATTTTTACCTGTTGATTTTGTTCTTAATCAGGGCGGGTTTGTTGCCAAGGGCAATCTCGACCCTTACTTAATGAATTTCAAGTATAGGGCGAAATTAATAAACAGAATTGTGACTCATGACTTAGTTTCCCCATTTAAAACAATACGCAAATTTTACAAAGTACACTCCTGGATAACAAAAAATGTTTTTAACTTTTTATAAAATATAAAAAATACTTTCCAAGTCTGAGTAACGAGGCACTGTGCCCATCACAGCTGCTGCATTTCCTCTCTGGATACACAGAGAAATCCTCTGCTTCAAAAAGGAGGTTGACCTTTTCTCTCCTGATGACTACTGTATGCCAACCTCCTTTACGAATTCTTTGGCTTCTTGGCACCAAGGCCCCATTGTTTCAAAGGCGAGTGGCACAAAGAAATAATCCCGAGAAATGGACCGGTATTTGCATTTTTTCTTCTCAGCTGCCACTTCTCCAACTTTGCCATACGGAAAATTTAAATTTAGCTCCACAGAGGTATTACATTACCTACTCAGAACAACCAGTTTCGTATTTCCAGCGCAACAAGTAAGTTTACAACTAGTGGTTAATGCTCATAAAAGTGGTCATTCACATCTTCTAGTGGTCAAACCTCATTAGTTCATCCACTTCCTACCCAAGAACCACTTCCTACCTAAGAACCAGACTTTACCTGTTTACTGAGAGAAGACAAGGACACAGCTCCGAACATGATAGAATAGTAGTCTGTCCCGGTAGCTCAGTGGTAAAGGCGGCACTCTGTGAATCCAGAGATTCCAGAGGTCGTGGGTTCAAGACCCAGCCGGGACATGACAAGTTATCCTCCCATTTGGGATTTTTACCACATAATAATATGTCTCGGGCAGTATAAATAAGGCGATATTGTTATTATTAATATTATTATTATAATAGTACAAAATTAAGTGGTGTATGTCAAGGCGATTAGATGACATGGCGTCGCGTCAATCTAGTAATCTAGAAGATGCGGGTTCGAAACCCAGCCCGGAGTCCCGGACATGTAAAGCTCCAAATTTGGGAACACAGATTATTAGGACTAGTAATACAAGTTTGAGTTTTTGTGATTAACACAAATATGATAACTTAAATATCATAATCATAGGGTGGCATCATCGTGAACGATGGTAGCCAGACAGTGGAGGAATACAAGGAGGCTAATGATTGACAAGGGCCCCCAGAACCAAGCCAATGCTGGTGTACTCCCTGTTTATAGACCTCCAGCCAGACTACTAGTCTTCTCCCTGTTTAAAGTCCCCCAACCAGACTGTTAAAGTCCCCCAGCCAGACTTAACTATAGGACTAGTAATACAAGTTTTAGTTTTCGTGATTAACACAAATATGATAACTTACATATCTATGATGGCAAATACACCAGTCCTCGTTCTGTCACTAAAGTTCAGCAACTTCGAAAAACCTGGATGCGTGATTGTCCAAATTTGAACCATGGCATATAGTGCTGGCTAGTCCCGGGCCTTGGCATGCTGGATGAGTCTAATTTGAGTAGCTGGTTTGTGATTTTTCAAAAAACTGAGGGTAAACACCCACCGAGATAATAATAACCAGTTGAAAGCGACGTTGAACAAAAATAAAATTATGTCGTCTGTGTGTCTACTCTCAGCCTTGAACATGCTATCATGATTAGGTATGTTGGGAGGATCGACCATCGGTGATGCTAGCTATTAGCGACCATCGACCGTGTCGTATATACTGAACCCGGAAAATCCTGGTACTTTGTTGCCGTTAAGGTTTTCCCCAAGGCTGGCGTCCTATTTGGAAATTTTAAAAATCCTTTCTCAGTGCTCACCTAAATAGCAAAAGGAGATTCTGTTCCAAATCGGGAGTCATATGATCCAGCATTTTCAGAGTTCTGTTGATGGTGGATGAATTAATGTAAACGGATTTTTGGTACTACTTGACTACTTGTCTGTCTGGGAGTAGACCAGCATTGGCTTGGTTCTGGGGGCCCTTGACAATTATTGGCCTCCTTGTAAAGACAGTGGTAGAAGTGCTGAGTCACTCCTCCACTGTCTGGCTACCATCGTTCACGATGTCGCCACCCTATGATGATGACTACTTCCATATGACGCATTGACTCATTGTATGTAGTATTGTTGCATGTAGTTCTGTAGTATATTATACTACAACATGTAATTATACAAACACGCAAGCCGATCTGAGGTTTTGTAATTCAGGCTGAAGTCACCACGTGGATACTACTTGTGTTCTTGAAATTGAAGAATTACTATAATAGTTCTGAAGATTTCTGACATGGATAAACATAGGTGACACAAAGTATGCTCTGTAAAACCCATTTATTTATTTAAGAGAAGTTACCTATAAACCTATTCCTACCCTTCTATTATAAAAAAAAATGTTCAAAAAATGTCAGTCTTTTCCTACCATGAATCATGAAAAAATACACTGCCCATGATTATGGACACAATACTTCCTCGTGATGGTTCACAAAGGATTATACTGCACGATATATTCTGAGTTTTTTTTACTAAATCTCTTGTACCTATCTCCAATAATTTATTCGCAACCGATTTTCTTTAATCTTGTTTTATATGCTAGAATAGCTTTTTTTCTATTATATTTTCAATTCTACAACACACAAAAAATATCTAGGAGCAAGTTGGTCACTTTATTTTTGCTCTTGTTCCGTCGTTTTCTGATTTTTTTTGTTGAATTTCAGAGTTAATCTCCGAAATTCAATTTTTTTTTGCATTTGAATTTTTGCACAAATATACACAGTTTTTTTTTTAATGACCAACACTTAACCATTCACGTTCAATTGGAAATTTAGAGGTCATGCCCAAGGTCTTTCTTTATCTCCAAGAATCCTTTGTTCCAAGTTTTTTTTGCATTTGAATTTTTTGCCCAAATATACACAGATTTTTTTTTTTAATGACCAACACTTACCCATTCACGTTCAATTGAAAATTTAGAGGTCATGCCCAAGGTCTTTCTTTATCTCCAAGAATCCTTTGTTCCAAGTTTTTTTTGCATTTGAATTTTTTTGCCCAAATATACACAGTTTTTTTTTAAATGACCAATACTTACCCATTCACGTGCAATTGGAAATTTAGAGGTCACGCTCAAGGTCTTTCTTTATCTCCAAGAATCCTTTGTTCCAATCCTTTGTTCCAATCCTTTGTTCCGAAATATACACAGTTTTTTTTTTTTTTTTTTTTTTTTTTTAATGACCAATACTTACCCATTCACGTGCAATTGGAAATTTAGAGGTCATGCCCAAGGTCTTTCTTTATCACCAAGAATCCTTTGTTCCAAGTTATTGAATTTGTAATGGAGCATCTACAACACGTCTGTCCCGGTAGCTCAGTGGTAAAGACGGCACTCTGTGAATCCAGATATTCAAGAGGTCGTGGGTTCGAAACCCAACCGGGAACAATAGACAAGTTATCATCCCATTTGGGATTTTTACCTCATAATAATACGTCTTGGGCTTACTGCTGGAATAATGGGACTTTAGTAGTCCTAATCGGCAGTATAAATAAGGCGATATTATTATTATCTACAATACGTCTCCTATACAGGGTGTTCATAAAGTTATTTAATTTGTAATGGAGCATCCACAACACGTCTCCTATACAGGGTGTTCATAAAGTTGTTTAATTTGTAATGTAGCATCTACAACACGTCTCTTATACAGGGCGTTCATAAAGTTATTTAATTTCGAAGTATTAGCTAACTATTATTTTATTGTTAGTAAAAACTGCTCTTAAAAAATTCATCTCTCACCGTTTGGCCAGCCAGAACTGCTAAATCCCGCCAGAAGGCGGTCGAAAGGCCGTCATTGATGACATCGATTACAATGAGAATTTTTTTTGTCGTCTCCTTTTATTTTATGGACCTATAATTTATTAATTAGTTTCTAGCTCCTACTGTTCTTGATATATTTTTTTTTGAAAGACAGATGGACGAATGTCTGAAATTTTGTATTTAGTTCTGGGAACTCTAAGGGTCTAATTATGAAACAGAATTCAATTAAACTAAGTTTTCTATGTGAAACTAAGCTGTGATTGGTTGAAATTCCCACTAGAGGGCGTGTTAAGGGATACTATCCACTTAGTTTAATTTAATCCTGTTACATAATTTGGCACTGAAAACCGACTCGAAAATATTTGGTTAATCCGAGATTACTTGTACATTACTTTCCTTTGCCATAAGGAAAACAAAGAAAAGTTTTTGGTTACGTATTATTAATGATGCAATCTAAAATAAAAATAATAGAGACTCACCTTTTGAACATAAAATCACTTAATGAAAAAATTCACGTGCAATTGGAAATTTAGAGGTCATGCCCAAGGTCTTTCTTTATCTCCAAAATCCTTTGTTCCAAGTTTTTTTTTGCATTTGAATTTTTTGCCCAAATATACACAGTTTTTTTTTAATGACCAATACTTACCCAATACCCATTCACGTGCAATTGGAAATTTAGAGGTCATGCCCAAGGTCTTTCTTTATCTCCAAGAATCCTTTGTTCCAAGTTTTTTTTTGCATTTGAATTTTTTGCCCAAATATTCACAGTTTTTTTTTTAAAATGACCAATACTTACCCATTCACGTTCAATTGGAAATTTAGAGGTCACGCTCAAGGTCTTTATCTCCAAGAATCCTTTGTTCCAAGTTATTGAATTTGTAATGGAGCATCTACAACACGTCTGTCCCGGTAGCTCAGTGGTAAAGACGGCACTCTGTGAATCCAGATATTCCAGAGGTCGTGGGTTCGAAACCCAATCGGGAACAATAGTTCTGGGAACTCTAAGGGTCTAATTATGAAACAGAATTCAATTAAACTAAGTTTTCTATGTGAAACTAAGCTGTGATTGGTTGAAATTCCCACTAGAGGGCGTGTTAAGGGATACTATCCACTTAGTTTAATTTAATCCTGTTACATAATTTGGCACTGAAAACCGACTCGAAAATATTTGGTTAATCCGAGATTACTTGTACATTACTTTCCTTTGCCATAAGGAAAACAAAGAAAAGTTTTTGGTTACGTATTATTAATGATGCAATCTAAAATAAAAATAATAGAGACTCACCTTTTGAACATAAAATCACTTAATGAAAAAATAAAATCGATCTCTTTTTTACGATTTTTGCACATCCGACTCAAACAATAGCTTTGACCAGTCTTGACTGGGTGACCTACAAGTTCGTACTAATGCCAATCCAGGCGACCAGAATCCGATACGTTGGATTGAGCAAATTCTTGGCAAGGATAAAGATAAAGATTTTCTTGTGTGCACCTTTCACTCCCCTGTGCCCGAGAGGATAGCGCACCTGGCTGGCTCGCAAGTGACCCGGGGTTTGATTCTCGGCGGACTAGAAAAAATTCTACTCTCTTATGTTGGTGTCCGGGGTCCACGCATACCTCGTGAGGAAAAATGAGCAGGCACGCGCTGGCATGGCTGCAAGTTCTGCGCTAAAATTTAAAAAAAATTACAACATCAAAATTTAAAGTATTCGAAATAAGAAAAAATTAAAAATCTTTTTTTTTAAATCTATCGATGTGAAATAAATGCCAAACCTGAATCTCCCAAGATGAGCCATAGATCAGTCAAGAATATGCAGTAAAATTTAAGAGATGTCAAAAAGCAATCTGTTTGCGAAATAATAATAATAATAATAATGCTTTTTCTTTGTGTTATTATGTCACAATTTTAGTGTGTAGCGCAGAATCATAGGACTTTACCACTTTAATTTACAATATCTTGTATTTTTTTTGCCTATAATTCTGCCACTGGTCGCTGCTTCACATCAAAGCAGCTACTCATTTTTCCTCACGAGGTATGAGTGGACCTCGAACATCCAAGTACAGAGCAGAAAAATTCCTACACGGCTGGGGATCGAACCCATGCAGGTCACCATGTGTGCAATGCCTAGCGCGCTAACTCACTCTGCCACAGTGACTACTCTGTTTGCGAATGAACTAAATAAACATTATAAGACAGGATTCAATTTTCGATAAACCGAACACTTGATAGTGCAAAAGTACGGGCAACGGTAGTTCTTCGGTAGGACTTCAAGGAAAACCAGCGCTGCGTCACGTCAGTGAGTATTGTTGATATCCTCTGGTGCTGGTCTCTGTACCAAACCGGTGCTCAGCCAGACTTCTGGTTCCTGGTTCCCTCACGTTGTTGCGATCAATCAGTAAATAATAATTATTTATATATTATAATAAAAAAAAATAACAGGTTGGTACGTCAAATACACCAGTTCTTGTTCTGTCACTCAAATGAAGCAACGTCCAGCGAGGTTGACACTTGTATAGTTGACTATGCAAATTTGATGCTGGCTTTTTGCGGCCCCACTCAGGCTGGGCGAAGTTATTAGGAATAGCTGGTTTGTGAGTTTCCAGAGTGAATAGAGGGTAAAACCCCCGTCGTGATATGACAAATTGAACATGCAGTTGAATGCACCTTTAAATTAGAAAAAAGTTATTCCTATTATCTTATTTACGCTGGGAGATTGAGATGAATGAATGAGATTTCCAATAAATCACTTTCGCATTTAAAGGTAGAGATTCAAAGTACATATAGGAAAAAACTTTTGCTTAGCCAGGATTCGAACATGGGTCATCAGCTTCCTAGATTTCCCCACATTCGTTGGAAACTCACAATCCAGCTACCAGCTTTAACCTGACCCAGCCTGTGTTGGGCCGAGCATAACTAGCATTAGGAGAGTTTGAATTTGAATGGTCACCCATTCAATTTTGAACCTCGCTCGACGCTACGCTGGCTTTCTCTTTGTCATATTTTTCTCCAAACACAAATCAATTAAAGCATAATGTACACCTATAACATTAATACTCTTTAATGAAATGTAACAAGGCGAGGTTAATGCTCAAAGCATTTCCTACCACTTAACACTCAAGAGTCTTATTATTATGTGGTCACATACTTAAATAAATGAGGAAAAATCCATGCACTTGGTGGTTTCAAATTAACGGATACCTCTAGATTACCAGACTAGCGTCTGAACCACTTGACTACCAATGCATTTCATTGTCAGGGAAATTTTGATTATCTGTCAGGAAATGTCATAGAATTTTCAGGAAAATCGTTTTCAAGAAATGCGTGGACACCCTGAAAACAGTCACTACTCATCTATTCATGTTGTCAGTCTGATTATTACTGTTCTGTAAATTTCTATATTTCCACCTGTTCCTCTGACAGCTCTTGAGTTAATTTGGTGGTGGCTACGAATCTAACACTTTGTTTGTCCAGTATTCTTACAGAAACTAATCCTATAAAAGTGGAATCCAATCTTTCATTGAATTTTGTAATAATCAATACAAACTTTAAATAAATGAGCCCTCATGAAATAAAAATCAAGTAAAACGAGTTTTGTATTTTCAAATTATTTAAACAATTATTTGTATTTACAATGGATTAAAAAATACTAACAATAGTGTCTTTTCAATAACTTTTTAAGTAGGCTCGTAATTAAAACCGAGGATTGCAACAGTTGGTTAGATTGAAAAACTCCATCAGAAGATGGCCACTTTAAATATAGAGCCCGAAAAACTAGTTCATTATTATTATTATTTAACACTTTATTGGTCAACTACATGATATATTCAACAAAAAATAACATGAAAAAAAAGAACACAATAGAATATGTAGTGAACCAAGGGGCGAGGTTAAAGCCTGTGGCTTTCTCTTCCACCGAACCCCAGTTTTTTCCTTCAAGACTTTTTCCTCACTTTGCAACGCCCACATTCAAACCCAAAGGCTTGGAGTTTACATTCAGCAAGCCAGAGCTGGGCGCGTAAGTGGGCTGAGCGTAGGGATCCGCTGTGGGTTGTCCCACCCCCACGTTTACATTGGGCTGACCCACGCCCACATCCAGACCCAACGTATTGGACTTGACGTCCACAAGATTGGCAGACTCTTGGTGTGAGTATTTCTGTTCTTTGTAAGGGTCTGGTTGCCCCACCCCCACGTTTACATTGGGCTGAGCCCACGCCCACATCCAGACCCAAAGGTTTCGAATTGACGTCCACGAGATTGGCAGACTCTTGGTGTGCGTATTTCGGGTCCTTGTAGTAGTCTGGTTGCCCCACCCCCACGTTTACATTAGGCTGACCCACGCCCACATCCAGACCCAAAGGTTTGGAATTGACGTCCACAAGATTGGAATTCTGTGCCACACCCACATTGAGACCCAGCGCGCTGGACTTGACGTCCACAAGACTACCAGGTTGACCCACTCCGACACCTAGACCTAGAAGGTTGGAGTCGACATTCAAGAGACCCGCCGGCGCCGGCGCCTGTTGTTGGTTGGGAATCTGTCCCTGTCGTACCTCGGGTCTGGGTAGGGCTGGTTCGGGTCGGGGATTTGCGGGACATGTGGTGGACCGTTCTGATTCAGATGAGAGGGTCGGAGCGAAAGGGCCGGGTCTAGGTTTGGGTCGTATGTGTATGTATCGTAAGGGCGAGGTTGCGTTGGACTAGGCTCGTAGGGGTCCGTTTCCTTGTATTGGGCAACTGCCATGGAGCTGGAGTAAATCTGAAACATGCGAAAAGGCCATTTTAAAGATTTCCAATTGGCATGAAGGACCTACTCCTGTTAGCATAATGGGACTCCCTAAACTGTTAGCATAATGGACTCCCTGTCTCGAGCCGACAGTCTAAATAAAGCACTACTATGCTATACTATACTCCCTAGTAAAGTTAAAGCGCCTAATGGATTTATTTTCTGTGTTGATCTTGTGAATTCGGAATACTATGCAAAACAGAAGACTGAAAATGTAAAATGAAGGAGATGTAGAACAAAGAAGATATGAAAGGCTTAAAATACCCAATTTCTTCGAGAGTAAAAAATCTAACGAATCGAAGTCCTCAGCAAAACACACTGGAAACGTTTGACACACAACACCGAAACCGTCTAAGTGGGATAATGTGAAGAAATAAAAGAAGTTATTCGTGTCCATCACAACTATTCAAATCAGCTTTATTAAAATTCACCTTTCAGACTCGAACCACCAAACTCTTGGTTAAGAATTTGCCGACTTTTCGATTTAACTACTAGGTAAGCTATACCCAGCCTGAGTTGGGCCGGAGATAGCCAGCATCACGAGGGTTCCAACTTGAATGGTTACCCATTGAAGTCCTAACCTCACTGCGCATCGACGGAACAAGAACTGAGCTTCATTTCAGAAAGCACTCTCAAAATTCCCAAATCTCCTTTTCAACACGAATAGCTCAGTGGTTAAGCACTCGCTTGCCATGTGGAAGGTCCCGGGTTCGATACCCGTGTTGACAAAAATTTGTATTCTTAATTTGGTTACAATTGTTTGTAAGGGATACCTTCCGGTGCGCTCGTGTTGACCCAGCACCTAAATGGGAAGTATTGTGTCACTTCTCGCCCATCAGAGGGGAGGCATACTACGGGATGGGCAGGCTACAACACAGACCACAAGGCGTCTACAGTAGCTCCTGTTTCATGGCTACGAAATAAAAAAAAAGCCTGTGAAACACTCATCTTTTAAAAAGAAATAAAAAAAAAAGCCAAATTTCGTTCTAATAAGGAACTCTCTGAAGGCTTTATTTAAACAAAACTTGACAGTTAAAAGGGAGATTTTGAGAGTACGTGTACTTTCTGGAACGAGGAGCTGTTCTTTTCAGCTTCCCATTGACGCTGGCTAACAAAAGCAAGACTCAGGTCAGGTACTCACCAGAACTGTCACCGACAGCGCCAGCCAGGATCCTAGATAGTTCGTCATGCTCGATATCCTTCAACTCTTGATCTTCAGGACAACGCTGTGAGCTCCGGTGGTGAGCGAATGATTAGAATCCGGTGGAAACGGTGATTAAATATCTGCGTCCGCGATTGACAGGTGTCACGTTAATCAAACATTTTCCGAAGTGATCAGAGCCAATTTGATCGCAGTCGAATCCTTCATTAGGAACATGGTTTGAGTGTGAGAGGTATGCTTGTATTCAATCAACGATTTGTCTCAAATGATTAAATGTCTGTCCCGGTAGCTCAGTGGTAAAGGTGGCACTCTGTGAATCCAGAGATTCCAGGGGTCGCGGGTTCGAAACCCAGCCGGGACAAGACAAGTTATCCTTCCATTTGGGATTTTTACCACATAATAATATGTCTTGGGCTTACTGCTGGAATAATGGGACTTAACACATTCGTTACCGAACGGCCATATGTGGATGTTTTTGTGTTTTTCTCTGGGACCGAAAACACACATATGGCTGTTATCAAAATTTTAACGAGGGACCGGACATCCATATATGGCCTTTTTGAGGTAGGTTGTTAGTATTAGAACAGAGATAGGATCGATTCTTGTACAAATACGATGCCAAATATGCAACAACAAATAAATTTTGGTCCCCAGGATGCAACATTGCAACAGCGACTTTACCGCCCGGTCCCTACGTAAAACTTGAAAAAATTGGCTTGGTAACGAACGTGTTAATAGTCCTAATCGGGCAGTATAAATAAGGCGATATTATTATTATTATTTGTTTGCTCATGTTGACGACACCTATGTCGGTAGCTCGGTGGTCAAGGCGGTCGGTCTGGTGTTTCAGAGGTCGCGGGTTCAAACTCAGTTAATTTTGACCACATAATAAGGGGATTCATTAGTCCTAATCGTGTATTGTAAATAAGTTAATAGTATGTATTTCTTCTTTTGCTTTTTTTTGCATATTATATACATCATTCATTATGTACAATATCTTCTTTTGCATATTATATACATCATTCATTATGTACTATGAACAATATCTTCTTTTGTATATTATATACATCATTCATTATGTATTATGTACAATATCTTCTTTTGCATATTATGTTAATCCTTTTGACAAAAGTAATCTTAGTCTAAACTTTGAACCTTATGCTCAACAATTCTAAAGAGTTTTTCACTTGTTGAATTATTCATCAGGTTGTTTTTAATCAGCCTCAGTGGTGTCAAAATTGTTTGGAGCATTTGTTCCACTCAGGCTGGGGTGAGGTTACTGTGAGTAGCTGGGTTAGTATCAAAATTGAAAAGACCCCTACCACAGATCCCAACAATCTATACTGACTATTGACTAACAGACCTATCCTAACATCAGTCATTGATCAATTATATTAAGGCGTAAGGCGAAACTAAATGGATGTAGATGTTCTAACAAAAGAAAAGGCATATCAGCAAGCCTGTACATAAACCTTGGATGCTATCACAGGAATACATCTAATTGTTCCTTGATATCTCCAGATTCATAATACAATTGCGACATCATACGATGGATGAACAATGCATATTATTATGTTGAACCAATTTATTGAGCCAAAAGTGCCTTTTATCATGAAAAAATTACACTGTTCTGAATCGCCAATCTGAAAATCTTAAACTAAAATAATGTATTTATGCTCTTTTTTTTTCTTTTTTATTATGTGAACATGAACTTGAACATAATGTCATTATTTATTTTTTTAAATATTTATTTTCTTAATTTTTATTGAAGAAAATGATTACAATTAATTAAATTTAAAAAAAAAACTATTACAAATTCTTTTTTGAGATTAAGGTAGACAAGAAAAACGATGGTTAATTTCCCTCTTGAAGATAAAACAAAATTATAGTTGGCGCAAATTCAGAAAGAATTCTTTATTTTGTAAAAATGACAGATCCTTAATAAAAAAATATAAACTATAAACAATTAAAAGTCAAATTTGAACGCTCTAAATAGAAAGATATGGAAGGACCTTTCCTTCTGGAACAAATGTCGACCCCAAGTAGGTTTGGGAAAATCCAAAGTAAGAGAAGAAGACAATAATAATAATATCGCCTTATTTATACTGCCCGGTTAGGACTATTAAGTCCCATTATTCCAGAAGTAAGCCCAAGACATATTATTATGTGGTAAAAACCCAAATGGGAGGATAACTTGTCATGTCCCGGCTGGGTTTCGAACCCGCGACCTCTTGTATCTCTGGATTCACAGAGTGCCACCTTTACCACTACCGGGACAGATAAAAAAAAATCAAAATATTGGGCTTGGGTACCAACAGGGCCCTGTATAATTGTATATGAAATCAATCAGAATGGAATTTGGAGACCCTACCAGCCAAATCAATCCATGAGGTGACAGCGCGGTGATTTATGTGTTGTGAGTACGGAGAGTACACACTATGTCATTATGATTGTGCGTAGCCAGATCAGGACACACACCTACGCACCATCAGCTTGTGTGTTTGTTGTTAGGGGGTTCGACGTCACTTTTGTGGCAACTTGTGAGGTCATTTTATTTATTTATTTTTTATTTATTTACTACATGACAAGTAAATGGTTCAAATATATATAACAATGACAGTTTACATAATTCATAATATTTTTAACTGAACTTATGCTAGTTTCTTTTGGCTGTCGTCATCTCACACTAAGGACCACACCTATGAAGTATGGTCCTTGTGTCTTGGGATGCAGCATTTGAGAAGGAAACAACCTCCATCCGCTGGAAACTCACAAGCCAGCTTGAGGGACAGCCCGGATCATCTTGAATCCTGTTCCAAGATTTGGCACTTATTAGATTATCTTGAACCCTGTTCTAAGTCTGTCCCGGTAGCTCAGTGGTAAAGGCGGCGGTCTGGTAATCCAGAGGTCGCGGGTTCGAAACCCAGCCGGGACACGACAAGTTATCCTCCCATTTGGTTTTTACCACATAATAGTACGTCTTGGGCTTACTGCTGGAATAATAGGACTTTAATAGTCCTAATCAGGTAGTATAAATAAGGCGATATTATTATTATTATTATTTTTTAAGATTCGGCACTTATTAGATTATCTTGAACCCTGTTCTAAGATTCGGCACTTATTAGTCTTAACACGGCAGGTCTGTATAAACAAAGCCCATTATTATTATTATTATAAGTCCCTACAGCTGCGTCGTCAGCCGCGCCTACTCGAGGTCCAAGAGTTCAGAGAGAAATAGAGCACCTTATTATCACTATCCGCACAGTCCCTGCACCTAATCGAGTTCCAATTGCTTGATGGAGGCTTGCAGCTTGACCACCTTCTTGTTCTGGTCGGCCTTGGGCCGCCTGGCCTCGTTCACTCTCAGATGGGCCTCGTCGGCCAGGTACCAGGGCCGCAGCTCTCGCACTTGCTTCTCGTTCAGGCCTGTGGGGAGGAGAAGAAGTTGTAAGGGTTGGGTGGAAGAGATTGCCAAAGGCAATAACCCCGCCCTTTAGTTAGGACATATATTATGTATATATTTATTTATTTTTTCTTTATTTATATTGTATTTTAATTAGTAATTATTTGTGTTGTATATAATATGTCTTATTAATAAAGTGTAAATAAATAAATAAATTTAATAAGGAGAAGAAATTAGTCCGTGCTCCTGAGTTGAGACTTACCGTGTAAAAGATGACGAAAATTGGACCACAAACACATGTAATACATAAATACTAATACATAAAGAGCCAGCCTCCGTGGCGTAATGGTTGTGACTACTGCCCGTAGTCCAGAGTTCCCGAGTTCAACTCCCGGTTGGGGCAGACTTTTCGACGAAAAATCTGTTCCATCCAAACACGTGAGGCTGGCATTTCCAGCCCTACCCAGGCTGGGTGAGGTTAATGTGGGTAGCTGGGTACGATTCCCAGCGAATGGAGGGTAAAACCCCCGTCCTGACTATCTATCTCAGTCAGGACGTTACAACCAAATAGAATCAACTGGTCACAATAGATCTAATTAGGTCGCAGTGTTAATTGTAAGGGTTTCACTGAAAACCCTGCAACCAGGTCAGATAATAATAATACATAAGTATGTGTTATTTGTGCTTTGGGTAGTCAAGTGGTTAAGACGCTAGTCTGGTAATGCGAACTTTTTTTTTTAAGTGGGGTTTAACGTCGCTTTCAACTGCCATGGTCATATCACGACGGGGGTTTTACCCTCCATTCGCAGGAAACTCACAAACCTGCTACTCACATTGACCTCACCCAGCCTGAGTGGGGCCGGGAAAAGCCAGCGTCACGAGAATTAGAATTTGAATGGTCACCCATCCAAGTCTTAACCTTGCTGGATGTCGCTTAACTTCGGTGTTCTGAAGGGAACCGGTGTATTCAACATGCCATCGACGCTGGCAATGCGAACTTTGTATTACCAAACTGACGGCGCCGGCGACGCGACGCGACGGCGACGCCGACGGACTGCATCTACTACTGAGCTACCGGGACAGGATGATAGGTTGGCCACGAAGAAATATTTCCTCATTAATTTGAGTTTGTGACCACATAATAATAAGACTCTGAGGGTTAGGTGGTAGAAAATGCTTTGAGCATTAACCTCGCCTGGTGGTTACCTTCCACTAAAGAGTATTATTATTTTTTTTATTATTATTATTAAATATAAATTTGAAAGTCTCTATATTCTATATCTATCGAAAATCCATTTTCCGTTTGTGTTCTTTGATTTTTTGATTTTAACAACTTATCGGACATAGCCCGTGTGTTCTACCGTTATATAAGCACTGTAGTTTCTGGGAGGCGGCCTCCCGCGAAACGACTGTTTCGCTTGATATACAGATCTACACTAACTTGTCGATCTAGCACGAAAATAGCAGTTTGCTATTTTGAAATTTTGATGCGAATTTTCACCAGGAAGTTGAGATAGTTCACCGAGATCTTGTATCATTGGCCTTTCTTTTGTAACTGAAATACTTTTTATAATCATTTTTACCCACTTAGGCTTTAGGTATTTTCTTGAGAGGTTAGAGTACTTTTCGTTCGAGAATTCTGTCAAACGTGGGGACTGGGTTTAGAACTCTTCGACTTTCGTACCACAAGCAGTAGGTACAACAGTTAGATCATGGAAGCTGTTTCATGTGCCGTTCCATCACAAGTTTATGGCTTGCCCAAACACCCAATCAAACCTACAGAGAAACCAACTCACCCGTCATCTCGGCTATGGGCAGCTTGGCTTGACCCCCGTACTCGGGTGGCAGAATCTCCGCTGGGTATCTGGCCAGACAGGCGGCGGACTTGTCTTTCGTATACAGGTGTATCTGCGAGAAATATGTATTAGGATTGAATTCAATGAAAGAGTTGGGTGGAAGAGATTGCCATAGGCAATAACCATTGTAAATCAAACTTGATCCAACATGTTTAATAATAATAATAATAATAACCCCGCCCTTTAGTTAGGACATATATTTTTATATATTTTCTATTCTTTTTCATTTTTATTGTATACTCGTATATTGTTTCCATTTTTTTCATTGTTAAAATAATTATTTGTATGTATATAATGTCTATTTATACCTAATAAAGTGTTGTATAGTAATAATAATAATGAAATCTCTATCCTCTGATATCTACGTTAAGCTGGCTATTCGCTGCAGGATTTTTCATCAGATCAATAGGATTTATCGGTCGGATAAATATCATGGATAAACACCACAGTGTGCATGGGGAAATCCAAAAGACCTGGGGGACGGATGGATTTTTTGGACTGAACGTCAGTGCGTCAGATCTGTTGGATTCTATCAAACAATGAATATTCACTCCCATGGTTTGTTCTACTGAAGGTGTACTCCACAAAGAATTTGAGAAAGTCCTCACAAGAATTTCAGCAGTATTGAGTGCTAAATGAAATAAGTCCTTCAGTATGGTCAAAAACTTCGTATAGGTGAACAACCAGTTCGCAATTATTAGATCCATAGACTTGAGAATAAGAGGGTCAAGAAAAAAAAATAAGACAATTTTCTGAATATGTTTAATATATCAGTAGTCCAAGTTTCGGGTTTATATCTAGACGGGGTGAATTTTTTCCGACAGAAAATGTCTACATTCGGAATAGCTGTAAGTAAGTAAGTCACGCATTATAGCCAGCGTCGATGGCACGTTGAATACACCAGTTCTCGTTTTGTCATTGCAGTTAAGCAACGTTCAGCAAGTTTAGGATTTGGATATGTGACCATGACCATTTAATTTGAATGTTTGACCATGACCCTGTAGATGACGTATGATACTTGATAGGATGATTAGATGTTTTATATACTGTTTAAAAATAAAATAAATAATTTATTTAATTTCGAACCCTCGTATTGTCAGCTATTTTCAACCCGTGAATTTCTGAGTTGATGTTTATGACGTAGATGTGAGTTGCTTACTTACCCTCTCATAGAAGTGTTTGGGTGTGATACCTCTGATCATGTAGACTAGTTTCTCCACCACAAGAGTTGATGTTTATGACGTAGATGTCGTGAATTGCCATGTTGGCTCCCTCCTGAATCATAAAAGGAAGACCATCAGTATGCACTTTACAGAAATAGCAAAACAATATATTTTTTTTTTTGTGTTTTTTATGCCGCTCGGTACCAAGGCAAACAAACCTCTTTTGTGTAAGTTGGAATAAAATTCCAGATTGGGTAGATTTTTATAAACCTATTTTTGTAACCGATCGAACGGTTACAAAAATTTGAACGGTTTCAGATATCCAAAAAAAAAGTACAAGAGATGAGTCCCCTTGACTTGAAAATCAATCCTTGTTTTTGAAATATTTTTACTTGTTCATTTTTTTTTTAAGTCGTCAGTATATTCTCTGAATTTGGTAGCTTATATACCGACTTCAGTAGCTTGATCGATATGGCGGTAGACTTGTATTCTGGAGGTCGATGCTTTAAATAACCCCGCCCTTTAGGTAGGACATCAGCTTTATTCTCTTTTTTCTTTATTCGATCTATTTTTTTCCCTTATAATTTCATTGTATTGTTCTGTCAATATTGTACTTTGTCCTTACCTAATAAAGCGTAATATAATAATAATAAATTCCAAGTTAAGCAGATAGTTTAGTGAACCGAGTTTGAGTGATTGTGATATTACGTTTGTGATTACCACAAATATGATACCTTTTTTAATTTCGTAACTTTTAGGGCAGGGCTGCCCAACAAGTCGATCGCGGAGTGATTTTGAGTCGATCACGTCCAGAGAGGTGAGATGACGTTCTAAAAGTCTAGGGGCGGAATTAATAGACAACATCAATAACTTAAGTCGTTGGTAATTGTCGATTTTCCCTATCTTACACAATACGCAATCCGTGACTTAGCGCCACAGAGGTATTACAAAAACGTCTTTTAATTCCGCCCTAGATCTCTAAAGTACAAAATGGTTTATCAAAATCGATCGCGTTGATTATCACTGAGACTTTATAGTAGATCTTTATAGCATGTTGAATACACCGGTTCCCTTCAGAACACCGAAGTTAAGCGACATCCAGCGAGGTTAAGACTTGGATGGGTGACCATTCAAATTCTAATTCTCGTGACGCTGGCTTTTCCCGGCCCCACTCAGGCTGGGTGAGGTCAATGTGAGTAGCAGGTTTGTGAGTTTCCTGCGAATGGAGGGTAAAACCCCCGTCGTGATATGACCATGGCAGTTGAAAGCGACGTTAAAACCCCACTTAAAAAAAAAAAAGGTTGGGCACCCCTGTTTTAGGGGCTAAGGCAAGTCGTATGATGTTTTTACACCATTCTGGTTGGCTCACCAAGAAGTAGGAGAAGAGCTGCTTCAGGAAGCTAATGGTGATGGTGGCCAGCTGCGAGAGGCCAAACCCTTTGCCGTCCAGCAAAACCTCGTAGCCGTCGATATCTCCGAAACCGTTGGCGAGAATGTCGCGCTCTAGCGTCATGTAGATGTACTTGACCACGTGGCTGGACTGGAAGGCGTCGGCCTGTCTGAGCGAGGCGTAGAGGACGCGGCGGCGACCGGAGGCCAGACCCGGGAGTATGAAGCAGTGGCTGAGGAGGAGGCCGAAAAGGGTTAATATTACTTCCGATACATTATGATACTTTCTTATTCTTATGCCGGAGGTCAGACCCGGGAGTATGAAGCAGTGGCTGAGGAGGAGGCCGAAAAGGGTTAATATTACTTCCGATACATTATGATATTTTCTTATTCTTATGCCGGAGGTCAGACCCGGGAGTATGAAGCAGTGGCTGAGGAGGAGGCCGAAAAGGGTTAATATTACTTCCGATACATTATGATATTTTCTTATTCTTATGCCGGAGGCCAGACCCGGGAGTATGAAGCAGTGGCTGAGGAGGAGGCCGAAAAGGGTTAATATTACTTCCAATACATTATGATACTTTCTCATTCTTATATGCCGGAGGTCAAACCCGGGAGTATGAAGCAGTGGCTGAGGAGGAGGCCGAAAAGGGTTAATATTACTTACATTGTGTTCATACTCAAATAAATGAAGAGGTGCTTTGTCAAACTGTTGGCATAATGGGATTACCTGTCTTGCGCTGACAGTCCAAAGAAGTACTACACTTATACATATTCGAAATCGGAAGTGTATTTTTTGAAAATATATCGCCGCTGCAAACACAAACTGTCGTATCTGCAAATTTTCAGGAGGCGCACATAGTGGTTTGAAACTTCCTTTTTCACGTCACGAACTGTCGTATCTGTATCTCAACTCCTTCCCGAAGTATTCAAGTTTTAAGGTTAGTTGTATGTGAGTTTCAAAGATTCTCAGCAAGCACGAACCACTATGTGCGCTTCTTAACTGAAAATGGCAAAATTTGCAGATACGACAGTTTGTGTTTGCAGCGGCGATATTTTCATCATCATAGGGTGGCCTCATCGTGAACGATGATCGCCAGACAGTGGAGGAGTGACTCAGCACTTCTACCACTGTCTTTATAAGGAGGCTATTCATTGACAAAGGCCCCCAGAACCAAGCCAATGCTGGTCTACTCCCTCTTTATAGTCCCCCAGCCAGACTGCTGGTCTACTCCCTGTTTATAGTCCCCCAGCCAGTCTGCTGGTCTACCCCTGTTTATTTAAATCAAAAGTGTGTTTTTTGAAAATATATTTTGTTGTTCCGATTTAATTTTTTTCCGATTTCTGGACGTATCATAACCTCCTGAGCAGCTTTGTTTTGTGTCTGTCTGTTTATCTGTCTGTTATTTGAATTCCTTGCAACGCGCATGAATTTCGAGTTTCTTATAAGCGGTCTTGCTGAGATAAAAACCATGCGCCTGACCTCTAACTTTTTACTTGAACGCTTTTATCTCGTGAACCGCGCGACACCCGATTTCGGTGAAGTTTTGTATGTGTAATTGTATATGCATATCAGCGTTTACCTACTGCATTTGGTAAAGTACATTTTAATGGAATAAATATATTATGTTTTGACTCTGATGTTTAGGAAAATCCGAAAATATGGACTTAAAAGTCCAGAAGAAGGTCTTCAACTTGCCGATACAGATTTTTTTTGGAATGTAGGAAAGATGGTATTCCACCATATAAAACAAATTTGAAGAGAATCAGTTGAGAACATTTGTAGATACAAGTGATTCAGTTAGAAATCTCCGAATGTAGCCATCATAATAGAAAGTCGAAAATTATTATTGCCATTGTGTCCAAAATTGGCAGTGAATATTTTTATGCAATACAAAAACGTGAAATTTTGATAAAGAAAAAAAATATATTATAGTCTGCAACTAAAAGTGATTCTTTTGAGTACTCGGCCATTATTGTCTGTCCCGGTAGCTCAGTGGTAAAGGCGGCACTCTGTGAATCCAGACATTCCAGAGGTCGCGGGTTCGAAACCCATCCGGGACATGACAAGTTATCCTCCCATTTGGAATTTTTACCACATAATAATACGTTTTGGGCTTACTGCTGGAATAATAGGACATAATACTCCTAATCGGGCAGTATAAATAAGGCGATGTTATTATTAGACCTCATTACTTTTATGGCCTGATCTTTTCCAATCCGAAACTCGACAGTTAGGCTTTTTTCCGGAGTCGAACCCACGACCCTGGGGGCGCTACCCGACGCTACACTCACATAGCGGTCATGGCCTGCTTCACGTCGCTACTGAGCGGGTCCCGGTCGCTGAATATGGAGCGGTAGTAGGTGCGGAAAGTGTAGTGGTTGTCGATGAAAGTAGCGGCCTTGTCCACCTGGTACTGAGAGAGCTTGAGGAACAGCGCCACTGTGTGTTCTGAAATAGTTTTATTGGGGTATTCGATTTAAGAAACATAACTGAGTCCCCTTTTTCGTACAGAACTATAATACAAAACCCACGTACATACGGATACATATACTATTTTCTAACCACAAACAATATATTCATTTAATATCTAATAATTAACGAAGTATCTTTAATAAAATACCAATCTTTATAAACACGACCACATTGGCTGTATGGCAAATTCCTATGATAAGGAGAATAACCAATGCCAAAAAATTTAAATTAGAAAAAAAAAATTGGGGTATTCCGTCAAAAAATTATGTCTTATTGTAAATAAGCTGATGAACAACAATTACAAAAGTATACATATTATTAAATAAACAATATCAATAGAAAGATTGTATTGTATATTGATATAAATTGTACATAAATAAACAATAGAAAGATACTATTGTATATTGTACTTTCATTTGTAATTATTTGTATTGTATATGTCCTATTACCTAATAAAGTGTAAATAAATAAATAAAAAAATAAAGATACGCCACGGAGTCAGCCTCCGTGACGTAATGGTTGTGACTACTGTCCGTAGTCCAGAGATCCTGAGTTCAATCCCTGGTCGGAGCAGACTTTTAGCACAGAAAATTCTGCTCCCTCCAAACGCGTGAGGCTGGCAATTCCGGCCCTACCCAGGCTGGGTGAGGTTAATGTGGGTAGCTGGTTCGATTCTCAAGGAATGGAGGGTAAAATCCCCGTCCTAATCCAGGACGTTAAATCAAGTAGAATTGTTGGCGTTAGGAAGGGCATTCAGCCGTAAAAATGTGCCAAAACCAACGAACCTCAACCATGAGGTTGAACAACGTCGACCTCTCTTAAGTGGGATAAGACAGAGTAAAAGAAGAAGAATAAGGGAAGAACTCTTCAGTAAACTATCAGATTTTAAATAATCAAGAACAAAATGGTCTGAAGCGGGCCATTTTACATTTGACCCGTTTCTTAGCCTTAACTCAACTTTGCTCAAACATGGTGTCTGTCCATGAGTATTGAGTAATCAATGCAATTGGGCTTTCATGTTTAACCAAAGTAAATTTGTTTCACTGAATTCGATTTTGCTCATTTATTTTAAGTTAAAATACATATAAATATATATTTAACGACCGCACACCCAATGCTGTGTTGCCTGTTGGCACGGTATACTCAACACAATCTTTCTTTTTTTACATAGTTTGAGGATGTTGTTTTATATATATTTTTTACACTTCTCTCTAATGTCTGTATGTATTTTCTTTGTTTTGTTACAGGTAAGTTGTTGGTGTGATGTATTCATAAGAGTAAGCTAGTTTACTTGCTAGTGCAGTGTCTTGGCTAAACCAGGTAAGTCACCGTTGAAATTTACTTTTAAGTGGCTCCTTTTAAGTTGCTTTCACTGGAAGGTTTTCTACCACCGAACCTTGGTTTCTTGGTATATAAAGCTAAATAAACTGGTTTGACACCCACACAACTTTCCATATCGTTCGAAAAAAAACTCAAATTTCACCACTCGTGAAAATATATACAACTTTTTAAATTTAATAGTGGTAAGAGGTGTTTCATAATTGATAAATAGTGTTTAACTCTCATATTTTTCTTAGATATCGCTAACCGTGTAGCAAGACTTCCCAAGCTGCTAAAGAGTGGTCGATTTTCGCCACTGACGGTAACAGTTAACAAATATTTGATATCAAATTAGTAATTAGCACCTCAAAATCATTGGATTTGATATGTCACAACTCCTATCTAGGAAGAGTAATGCCACCACTGGTCGTTGCCACCTCTAAAACTACCCCCATTGTCCTCGAGAGGCTAAGGTAGGCCCCGACATACAAAGTACAGAGCCGAAAAACTCCGTCGGGATTCGAGCCCGGGTCATCTGGCCCTTGTTCCAGAAAGCCCTCAAAAAGAAATATAATAATAATATCGCCTAATTTATACTGTCCGATTAAGACTATCAAAGTCCCATTATTCCAGCAGTAAGCCCAAGACATATTATTATGTGGTAAAAATCCCATATGGGATGATAACTTATCATGTCCCGGTTGGGTTTCGAACCCACGACATCTGGATTCTCTGGGTTCACAGAGTGCCGCCTTTACCACTGAGCTACCGGGACAGTACAAAGGTACAGAGTGATGGTAAAGGTGAATCGAGGCTTACCACTGACGGGGGGCAGGTACACCTGTCTCCGACACCAGGCCTGGACCTCGTCTATAGCCTCCCGCGTGATGGCGGGGTCCTTCCTCATCTCCTCCTCCAGGGGAATGCACCAGCCTGACTGGAGTAGGTCCTGGGCTTGAGTCATCTTGATCTTGCTCACTTGTGGCTCAACCTGGGGGTATAGGGATGAGTTTACTTAAGAATACTTAAAAAAAAGAGCGCGCGATTAGCTCAGTGGTTCGATCCCCCGTGCCGACAAAAATTTGTATTCTTAATTTGGTTACAATTGTTTGTAAGGGATACCTTCCGGTGCGCTCGTGTTGACCCAGCACCTAAATGGGAAGTATTGTGTCACTTCTCGCCCATCAGAGGGGAGGCATACTACGGGATGGGCAGGCTACAACACAGACCACAAGGTACAGAGTCCTGTTTCATGGCTACGAAATAAAAAAGGCTGTGAAACACTCATCTTTAAAAAAATAATAATAATCCCATGTCCATGAGATAGGCACAGATACCTATCTCTCGGTGGTGAGAGGATTATATGGACGCCCAGATCCAATGTCTAGGCTCCTTCCATGTCCATTGATTCTATTTGGTTTTCATGTCCGATTGAAGTTATTCAGGGCCTGGGGAGGAGGAGGAGAAGGAGTTGAGGATATAATAAATGTTGTGTGAAAGGCGCATGGTCTCTTTCACGCAGAACCGCTGTATGATTTTGATGAATTTAAAATGGGACCATCTACAGAACGTCTCCTATATGTGTGCAAATTTCATCAAAATCCGTTGAGTAGTTTCCGAGAGTTGCGCGTTAAAAGGAATATTTTTAACAGACCGACAGACGGACACAAAACCAAAGTTGCTCAGGAGGTTATGAAACATCCAGAAATATGAAAAGGTTGAAAAAATTGAAATCGGAGCAAAAAAATATTTTTTTTACAAAAATAAACACAATACTTCCGATTTTAATATTAGAAATTTCTCGGAAGTAAAATTAAATAGATTGAGCAAAGAAACAAGAACAAAAAAGAGAAAGAAGCTAAAGTCCTACCCAAAGGGCGGGGTTCTTTCACAAGTGTTTTTTTCTCTCTCATGATTATTGATCAGTTTTATTGAGCACTTACTGGTTTGGTCGGATTTCGTTCACACAAACTGCTGTTCACGAAATGTGTTCTCCGGTGGCTAGCACTAACACTTGTAAGTTTATTTAATGTGGTTAGTGAATGTCTTAATCCGCGAGATTCCGCATCAACCGGACGCGCACTTCACTGGTGTTAATCTGACAGCCCATTATCGAGCAATCAGACATATAATGTGAAAAATGGATAAGCAATTAGACATATTATAGTGGGAAAATCGGATACGTTTTACTGACATTCAAATAGGAAGCCGTTATCCGTGCCGCATCGAAGCCTCTTGTGAAGGGAAACCA